>CM046667.1:21538744-22215241 GCA_025594165.1 Tamias sibiricus | reverse complement strand
ATTTGTTTCATTTGGGACACACTTAACTGAATGGATATTTTGAATGGAGAATTTGGGTAAGATTCTGAGTTGAGTGCTGTGAGAAATATAAGGAAGATTTGGTATAATGAAAAATACATCAAAACTCTGCACAGTACTTTCAAGTTTACAAAGCAATGTCATACTCATGGCACTATGTAAGCTTAATCCTGCAAAAGAATCTTATGCAACTGGTTCATATGCCAATACATTTACAAAGTTATCCAGTCCTCCTTCCTTGACTTTGTCAGTGTTACAGTAAATGTTAACACTTTGGTTGCCATATCTAAAGCCAGCCTCACAAGAAAAAGAGTTATTACTTACCCAGGGATAATTTAAGAAGTTCTAGAAAGCTATCATAGCTAAAAACACCTACCTTCCTCCCCCACATCTGAAGTGCCAGCATTTGAGATTCTTCCCTCCCCAATATCCTGCTAGAAAGAGTAAGACAAAATGCTTATGACTTAATGAATTCGTCAGCTGCTACCTTATTCCTAGAAGCATGTTAGGAGAGCAGGGTCAGTGAAAGTTTGTTTGGAATAGGATAAATAAAGAGATGCTAAAAAGCCTGGAAAACAAATTTACCCACCTCCACATACTACTTAAGGCCAGTGCTACATTTCTACTTTGGGCAAAGTGGTCATGCAATCCAAATGTCCAAACCCAGGCTTAATTCCACTCCTGTCTCAGAAATCTCCTTAAGTCTGCTAACTTTCACTTGCTTGACATATTTTTAAGCCTTCTGAATATGAATTGCTTGTAAGTGTCTCCAGATCAACTGAAGGGGGGATATCATTTCTCAACAAGGGCCCTATTGACATTTTGGATGGGACAACTCTCCTTCATGCTAGGCATTTTCTCTCCTTCCTCCACCTCAGCAAATGGAAGTATAGTGCACCCCAGTCATTGTGACAATCAAAAATGCTCCCACACACTTCCAAATGCTCACTTCTAGAAGAGTGGTACTGACGTGGGTTGAGAATCACTCATTTTATACCCTGAGCAAGCAAGACACAAAAGGCTCACAGCCATCTTCTAGAGGCACTTGATCTGAAGAATTTTGAAGTTGTCATCTTATCCTGCTACCTTCATTAACAAAACAAATAGTAGAAATTATTCAATCACATAAAGCCTTTCTACTACAAACAAACCGGAGATTTTCTTTCCCCTCTTGAGAGCTTAGACGTTACGTGTAGTCCTAATAAGCTTACCCTGAATTGAGTTGTTCCCCAATAAAACTCAGAAAATTTTTAAGTTTGAGACTTTCTAAGAGGGTTACTGAAAGAGGGATGCCTGAGAAGTTACTCAAAACAACTTGAACTTGACCTGGGGAAGTTATGTCTACAGGAGGAACTTTTCAGTGTCCCCCAGGGGGCGCCATAACCCCTTCACAAGTCTACCAGCCCTGCATTCTGTGTGTGGTTAGGCTGGTCTGCAGTCCAGTTCCATTATCAGAGGGTTGTTGGCAAAGAACAAATCTGGGGTGTGAGCCCATGGGGATCAATGGGTCAGCTGTGGTGGCACTTTGGCAGCACTGAAGTCTCATAAAGTACCCTTTTCCCAGCAGAACTTGATTATCATGGCCCATGAGTGATCCCAAGGTGAACCCAGACTATCCTGTTTCCAGGTAATGAGTCTCAAATCAGCCTAATTTCCCAAAGTAACGAGAATTCCTTTGCAAGGGCCCCTGAATGCTTCTATTTGACATGTGGTGTTTAAATTCATCTCACCAAAAGAAAAACAAAAATCAGAATGATATTTCTCCAATTCCTTATGGCTGACCAAGAACTTGAGATATTCCAAGTCTAACTGCTGAAGCAATGTCATAGGTAGTACAAAATTTTGTCCTCACCTGGTCAAGAACAGATATTGGACAATGTCACCTTTTCTGTATCCTTCCAATTGCTATGGATTTTTTTTTCTTTGTAAATTTCAAAGGCAGACCCAGAAATGCTATTCGGGTATATATTTGGGTATATATAAGTATTCAAACAGCCTTGTTATGTACATTGTCTACAAAAATACCTATTCAAGAATATTCATAGAAACTGTACTCATAGTAAGCAGAAACTGAGAGACAATTCATCAACAGGAGATCAGTTAAACCATGATAGATCCATAAAATTGGATACCACCTAGCAATAAAAAGGAATACTACAACGTGGATAAATATGAAATGGATTATGATATGCAAAAGACATCAGACAAAAGAAAAAAGGACATGTATTTATATGTATGTCAAGAACAACTGAAATGAATCTGTGCCTTAAAATAAGAGTAGTGGTTACTCTGGAAGAGGGTATTATTTGGGTAGGAGCATGAGGGAATTATCCAGGGTGATGGAATTGTTTTTTTTTTTAATCTAGATGATAGTTACATGAGTATATACATTTTTAAAATTTATCAAGCTATGCACTTAAAATGTGTGCATTTCACTGTGGGTAAATAATTAACCAATAAAAAATCCAGGGAGAAAACAAAAGCATGAGTATAGTTAGAAGCCTCAGTGAAACATTTGTTTTGTGTGCACTAATATGTGGATTCCCAATGTTTATACTAATAATTTTTCCACCTATGTCATACTTTATGAAATCATATTTTTGTGCTTTCCTCTGAATTACATAATTTAACAGGAACTTTTTCTTATACAGAGCTGTTTGAACCAGGGAGTAATCCATGAGAGTAAAATCCCTAGCATTAAGTTGTCTCACTTTAAAAAATAAGATTAGCTAAGGAGGCACTTCTTCCTTACCCTCAAAACTTTGCCAGGAATCTCTGAGCTAGGCCTCCTTTTATGAAGCCTACTGAACTCTACAATGACTGTTGGAGCAATAATTGCCCTGTGCCCCAAGTCTCTTCCTTCTCAAATTCAGTCTTTGCCCACGTGAATAATTTATGAATCTTGTTTAGAACACACATAGTCTCTACCTGACTGAATGCCCCTTTCAGCATTTCAAAATGCAATAAAGCAATTTAGTGATCTAAAATTGTTTTCCCAAGCAAGCATTTAATTACTGCACAATTACCCTGACCATGCATCTGAACTGGCACTTGCTAACAGCAAGAATAATTTGAAAATGAAGAAACTATTTAGAATCACATTCCTGTTGTATATAACAGCACAGTGGGCTTTTTGACTACTTCTCACATGTTTTGATCACAGTAAAAGAATTTCAAAGGAAGTTATTGCAGCACTGCTTATAGGTTTTTGTTTCTCAACAAGCTAAGAAGAACTTGATGAAAGCTTGATTTATTATTGCATGTCAGAGTTCAAGGCCACTAGCTGAGCTCAGCAGAGGCAAACCCATCAAGAAGCCAGTCTGGGTAAATGACAATGTTCCAGTAATCTTTCATATCTTATCAAAATGTGAATGCATTAAGCACATCAAGTAGCAACTACAAAACCTGAAAAGCTTTTAATTCACATGTTTACAGGCCATTTAGATTATTTAAATTGAAGAATAAAATTGTAAAGCAATAGCTTTCTTTTTTTAACCAGGATTGAACCCAGGGGCACTTAACCACTGAGCCACATCCCCATCACTTTTTATTTTTTATTTTAAGATAGGGCCTCACCAAGTTACTGAGGCTGGCCTCAAACGTGAAATCCTCCTGCCTCAGCCTCTGAGCCTAAGGGATTATAGGCATACACTACCAAGCCCAGCTGCAATGGCTTTTTAAATATTTATTTATTTGTTTTAGTTGTACACAATGTGTTTTTTATTTTTATGTGGTGCTGAGGATTGAACCCAGGCCACGCACGTGCTAGGCAAGCACTCTACCGCTGAGCCACAACCCCAGCCCCCAATGGCTTTTTAAGGAGGAGTTAAACCAGAAAATCAAGATCTACTGGTAGTTCTTTAGGACCTGGGATGCATGTACACTGGTGGCTTGAGTACTGTTTAGATGGGATGCTCCAAGAGCAAACCCTGAAACTTGGATTTGTGTGTAAGCGATTGATCAAGGAAGAGCTCCCGGGTGGCACTTGTAAGGGTAAGAGGGGAGCAGGACAGGAAAGAGGAGGGAGCCAAATGAGGTTATAATCTCAGGCTTCCGGATCCCATGGGAAGCTCAGGAGTGTCAATCCCACTGCAAAGCATGAGAACCCAAGTCAGTCATTGGCTAATGGACCTGGGGTGGAGGTAGGAGAAGAAAAATCTTCTATAATTTTGGGCAATCTCCAAGAACATGAGAGTTGACTCCGGTAGCTCCAAGAACAGGCCTCTAAAGACAGTTGAAGGAAGTTATGTATGGTAAATGTTTAACTAGGTGGGGGATGGGGGAAAGAACCTTGATTTGTTCCATGGTATACCATGTTCCCACCATGGCCAATGTTAAACTACTGACTTGGTATCACTGAACATGAGGTAGTTGGGAAGAAATGCATGGTAACACCCCCATCATATAGTATTTCTACTGTACAAATATGGTAGATATAAATAACGTTAAGAATATAGATACTAGTAGTATGTAGCAAAATAATTAGGGAATTAGGAGTTTGGGGAATTTTTAATCTTTTGTGTAATCTATTTTAAGTTCATAATGTCAATTCTCATTATTCACAGTAGTTATCTTCTAAAAAGTTGATGTGAATACTGAATTAACAAATATTGAATCAATGCTTCTAGGAGAAATTCAAAGTTAGGTTCCTGTGAGCCTGTGATAAAAACATTTTCATCAGCCAATCAATACATAATCTTTTTTATATGTATTTCTGTTTAAAGATACCTTGTCAGATATATATTGCTGACTCATTAACATTGAACTCCTAGCCAATAGCACTATAACTCATGTGTGAATGAAGCTTATCTAACACCTGTACTTTCTCCATAAAGCACATCATGGCCTTTTTGTTCTTCGGAACACTAGACATTACTTCAGCACTCTGCTTGGGGCCATTTTAGACAGCAATATCTGCCCCCCCCATACACACACACACACACACACACACACACACACACAAAATGTGAAAACCCTGAACCCTGTCACTAAAAATGCCATGCAAAAGACATTTGTTTATAGTATGAGAGCTGAAACAAGGAAGGCTTATTCAGCCTTAGCCAGGAACATGACATGGGACAACTCAAACTTTTCACAATGCTGCACATACCCATGTTCACAAATGACCACAAGTATTGACTTAGGGGCTACAAATGAATTTGACTGAATAGGGAAATTCACAGATATGGAATCCATGAATAATAAGAGTCAAGCATAAAACTTTATTTTTAATAATGGCTGTGCTTAACAACTTGCTTTTCAGAATTCCTGAAAATTTAACAATCAGTTCTTGTGAGTGCACATGAGCCAGCTCCATCCAGCATGGCAATGACTGGACCAGACTATCTTGACCATAATATGAACTGGCTTGCAGATGATGGTCAAGGCAGAAACCATGTCTTGTTCATTTCATTATTCTGGCACTTAGCATAATGCCTGGCTGATGGCAGGTAATCAGAAACTCTTAATGGACTGGTAAATGAATATGGTTTTTATTATTATAACAAAGTAATAAACTCACATTGATGAGGATTTTTATACTTTTCATATTTAAAGGCTGTTTTGTTCCCACTAGAGGTTGTTCTTACAAATTTCTGTTGCCAGCATCTATAGTCTCATCTGTAAACACAAGAAAACAAGGTGCTGAGATTAGGTGACTCCCCAAAGATGGCAGATTCAATTAGGAAGAGAGCTAAGACTCAAACAAAATTCTCATATTTTAAATCCCATGTGCTAGGAATTACTTACATCCCTCCAACTACTGAGAAGATCAACAACAAACGCATCCATGCTGTGCACATACAGGGTACCCACATATGTTTCAAAGATTCCAAATGAACAAGTCCCTAGACTACCCAACAAACAGCAACAACAAAAACCACCTCCAGTTGTAACAACTTTTCAGTCACTCGTGGTACAAAGTAATGTTATGGATTTTAAAGACTTCAAATAACTGGTATACAAATCTCCTAATCACAATTGTCTCTGTAGCATCAGTTTTTAATGAAATGTTTCTAAAATTGTTTAAGTGAAGGAGACTGCTGAGGTATACCCTGAGACCTTTGCAAATTTCTAGATTCTCAAATGACAAAAGTGTTTTGCAAACTCCTGGCTATCTCCTAAATCATATTTCCTTTAAGAGCAACTTATTTCCTGTGCATGTCCACACACCACAAGTCATCTGCTTTTCAACTTTTTACCAGTTTTCTCTTTCACTTACAGCTATGTCTAACAAAACTCTAACTGCTTTGTTCTTTATGTGAATAGAGAACACAAGAGTCACATTGAGGTTCAAAGGCTAAGTGGCCAGCTTAACTTAGTGGATAAATGATACAATTATGTAACAGCCTCATAAAGTCTAAAATCCAAATCACAAAGAAGAATCTGGCATTGCAAATAGCCTACTCAACTGAATTGTCATATTCAGAAACTGATCTTATCCTTAGAGATTCCAGATCTTAAGTGCCTAAAATATTGCCTCGTTCATAATAAGTAATCAGCAAATATCTCAGTAACTAACCAGAGTCTAGATTTCCTTGTTTAGGGGATCAAGAAAAAGTGTGCAATCAATGAATCAAGGGTCTTCCTTGGCTTTTATCATGGCTCATGGGCCACTTCTCACCCCAGCTACATTCAGAAGTTTGCTAATTATTTGCAAAGTAGCTAAGCACAGCTGGTTCTCAACAGCCTTAGAGTATATTGGTGTGTAGTTGACAGCTTTATCTCCTTTGTACAGAGAACTTGTATACTGGCAACAACTGAGACTCAACTCATCCATGAGGTGTAATCAGAAGAAAGACTTAAACAGGTTCCCTGGAACTCCACTAGGAAATATCAAAAGCCTTACCTTAACTGGTCAGCCCTTTGACCCAGCAATTTCACATCTAGAAATTTCACTTTAGGAAATAATAAATATTTAATATATAAAGAGCTCCATGGATATTTAGCAAAAATATAAAGAACATATTTTTAAACTTGATAAATGATAATAGGATATTCCAGAGAAAGGAATAAAAGTAGCCAATAAATATAGGAAAGAAATGCAATAGTAGGATATTATTTTCACCCATCAATTAACCTGGAAGAATTAAAAGCATTAGTATTACCCACTATTGTCAGGGGTATGGAAAAATTGATGGAGGAAATGTAATTCAACACTCCAGATTTTGAGGATCTGTTAAGTGTATCTTTTGAAATTGCATATGCCCATGTTCTCTAACCCAGGTTACTACTCCAGGCATCTACTTTATACAAATACCTATACATGTACTAAAATATATAGATGCAAAACATGCTTATTTCAGTTGTCATTTACTATTTTTTTTAAAGTTGCAAACTGAAAGTCCATTACCAGGGGAGTCTTCACATAAATTATGTCACATCAGTAAGATGGAACAACATGCACCCATTTAAAAGAAAACAGTGCCAGGCCTGGTGGTACATTCCTATATTCCAGTTACCCAGGAGACTGAGGCAGGAAGATTACAAGTTCAAGGAAAGCATGGACAATTTAGCAAGACCCTGTCTAAAAATTTTAAAAACATACCTTTTTTTGGTACCAGGGATTGAACCAAGGGGTGGGATTGAACCCAGGTATGCTCTATTATTCAGCTACAACCCCAGCCCTTTTTTTTATTTTTTATTGAGACCGGGTCTCTTTACTTTGTTGAGGGTCTCTCTAAATCACTGAGGCTGGCTCAAACTTGTGATCCTCCTACTCAGCCTCCCAAGTTGATGGGGTTACAGGCATGTGCCACCACATCTGGCTTCAAAAAAAAGACTTTTTTAAAGGGCTGGGGATGTAGCCCAGTGGAAGAGGTACTGCAAAAAATAAAGAAAGCAGTGTGTAGGTGTATTAGTATGAAACAATCACCATGACATATTTTAAATGGAAAAAGCAACTTGCAAAATAACAGTGTAGTATCTCATTTAAGGAAAACTGTGAGCATATGCACATACTTGAATAAGCATATATAGGAAAAGGTATAAAGAGGGACACAATAAACTATTTTCAGTTGTTCCTTTTGGGAAGGTGAGTAGATGGAGATAGGCACTTTTATATCTTACTGTGCATACTGCAACATCATAATTTTGCAAATGAAAATGTATTGTTTAAATGATTTTGTATAACAAAAACATGAAAATTTTTAAGAAATAATTCCTTTAGCAAGGTCTAGCAAAAGGGAAGTTTTCTAAAAAACTTAAAAGACTGTGGATGGGGGTGGGGGGACTGTGGCTAAAGGTTCAAAGGCCAGTTGCTGACTCTCCACCCTAAAGTTAAAAATTGGCCACTGGAAGGATGCACTCAGGAATCACAGGAAATTCTGTTGACTGCTGGGCTTGACTTAATCTAATCAGAGCTTGGCTAGAACATCAAGAAAAATGTTTATTCTCTCTTTGCTTAAATATGTCTACAAATTCTTTGCCACCCCTCCCATAAAGAGGTGTAGAACTTATTTCCCCTCGAATCTATTGCTGTTCTGACTTGCTTTGTTTTTGTTGTTGCTGTTTTGTGCTGGAGATTGAACTCAGGGGTGCTTAACCACTGAGCCACATCCCCAACCCTTTTTTGTATTTTACTTAGAGATGGGGTCTTGCTAAGTTGCTCAGGGCTTCACTAAGTTGCTGAGGCTGGCTTTGAACTTGTGATCCTCCTGCCTCAGTCTCCCAAAGTGCTGCTATTACAGGAGCACACCACCACACCCAACTGTTTTGTTTTTGCAGTACTGGGGATTAAACCCAGTGGTGCTCTACCACTGAGCTATATCCTCACCCTTTTTATTTACTTACTTTTATTCCTCTTTTTTTTCCTTTTTGTGGTACTGGGGGTTGAACCCAGAGGGTACTCTACCACCGAGCTACATATCCAGCACTTTTTATTATTTTTTTATTTTAAGACAAGGTCTTACTCACTTGCTGTGGTTGACCTCAAACTTGTTTCAGCCTCCCGAGTAGCTGGAATCACAGGCATGTACCAGCTTGCCAGGCCTGTGACTTGCTTTGACCAGTTGAACATTGCCAATGTGCTTGTTCTGAGCCAACCCTCTGAGCATCAAGCCTTTGAGAACCCTGGAAGCTTCCCCTATCTGATTATAAGAAGCCTGACCATAGTGAGGCCACCATGGGAAGACCCAAATAGCCATGTGAAGATACCACACAGCACAGAACTGAGGCCCCAGATATGTGGCCCCAATTAAACCATTTCAACTAGTTTCCAGCTATTCAAGCCACCTAGCCAAGGGCCTGGACTTTGTGAACCAGAGACAAGCCATCCTCTCCAAATCCCTAACCTGCAAAAATGTGAGCAAGCAAAATAGTTACCAATTTAACCCACTAAGTTTGGGGAAAATTTGTTCTACAGCAATAGGTAAACAACACTTTGTGCTGTTCTTTTTCTCCTCCAAGTGTCAACTCTGAGATGTTAGAGATTTGTAGTCTGATAGTTGGCTTTTATCACAAATCCTATACTCACAGTGCTTACCATGGAAACAAACCAACACTCTGACCCAAAAGATACATGATGCCAAATACTCAGACAACTATCTTTCTCGAAAGTTCCAACTAAGTATTGCAAGAAAGCCAATAGTGCATGGGTGTTTTGAGCTGGAAATAATCAGGTCACTATTGAATTTGTAAAACCAAGTTGCCAGCCTCTGACATCACAAAAGGACTGCACTTCTCTGAGTCTACTCTATGGAAGTTCATCCAGAGGGTGGACCCTGCAAGGGTTGGATTCACCCTGGCTCTTCCACCTAGTCTTTCTACATGCTGGTCTGGCTCCTGACTAGCATGGTGAGGAGCATCTGGGAGTCATTGAGAGCGTGAAAGAAGCAGCAAGTAAGGAGGTTTATGGGTGTGGGTGTGAGCAAAGCCACAGATGTGGTCTTCAGGAATCATCTGGGTAGGTCCCAGGACCAAGCCTCCAACAGAATTTGAACCCAAAGAAATTTGCCTGTTTGACTCCTCACAGTAAGAAATAGGTAGTCTCTGGCAAAATTGGCCTGAGGCTTCTCCAAACAAAGTTTTTCTGGCACACTTGGACAGAAAGTTTCTTGGTTGCCCTAAACTCTGAAACTGTCCATTCCTAAGAGTCACAGCCTCTGACATGCATGTCTCAAATTCACCATGGTCCAGAAATTAGAAAACACTGTATCCATCCAGATGAATGTGCACAGATGTTTCTGACTTCACTCTCAAATGAAAATAATCGAATTGCTCTTTCCCATTTTGGAATATTTTGTCAAATAGCTTACTGGGACTTTTCCAGGCTAATACACAGCTGAAGTTTTGAAACATCCCAAGAATAATTTTTAGTTGTGTGTAAACAGATGTAAACAGATCTATTCTAGGTCTAGAGTCTTGTTACTCTGGATCAGCAGCGGCATCAGATTTTTAGAAAAGCAGAATCTCAGACCCCACCCAGACCTACTACATTCAGAACCTGCTTTTTAACAAGCTCCTCAGAGGATTTGTGTGCACACAGATACTTAAGAAGTGCCAGTATGGGTCTTCTACTCCAGGAATATCAAGTTTCTTCTGTTTCACCCTCAAAATTTCTTAAGGACAGAATCTTCAACAAACATGAAAAGTGGCATTGAAGGGAGAACAAAAAAGCTGCCTCAAATAGATGAACAAAGTTTCATACAGTAAGAACTTAATTAGATATGGGTAGGAATTTGCCTAGATGGGTGCTATTATGGGTCAAATTGTGTCCCTAAAAGATATGTTGAATTCCTAACTCCAGTACCTCAGAATGTAACCTGATGTGGAAAGAACTATTGAAAATCAGTTCAAATGAGGCCATACTGAAATAAGGTGGATGCTTAATACAATATGACTGGATTCCTTATGAGAAGAGGGAGAAGAGACACATAGGAAGAAGACAATTATGTGATGATGGAGGCAGATACTGGAGTGCTGCAAGCCAAGGAATGTCAAGAATGGCCAGCAAACTCCCAGAAGCTAGAGGAGGCCAGGAAAGAGTCTCCCCTACAGGTTTCACAGGGAGCATGGCCCTGTCAACACCTTCACTGTGAACTTCTAGCCTCCAAAACTCACATAATAAACCTGTATTTATTCCACCCAGTTTGTGATACTTTGTTACAGCAGCCCTAGAATACTTATATAGAAAGGGGCTTAAGGGACTCAGTGTCATGTCTGAGTCTCAACTCCTTTCTTAACCCCAAAGAAAAGATACAGGTCTCCTGCAAGGGGTACTTCCATGATGATACAGGGATGAAGCCTCTCTGAGCACTATTGCTATCTCTGGTGATTATATCGATAGAAAAGTTGTTTGTGTGATATTTAGTATACATTTCAAAAGACCTGAAAGAGGGGATTTTGAATGTTCTCACTACAAAGGAATGATAAATATTGAAGGTGATGGATGTTAATTGCCTTAATTAGATTTATATGTTATATAATTAATCAAAACACCACTTTGTACCCCATAAATATGTACAGCTACTACATGTTAATGTAAAAAAAAAAACCAAAAAAGAAAAAAGTGAACAAAACAAGAACAGAAGTAAAATATTTTTAAGTGTCTTATATGCTGGTGCCTCATACTGTGGGAATGTGAACTGGTTGCACTCCACGTATGTATAATATACCCATCAAAAATATAGAGTATATTTTGATATAGCCTATATATTTAGATATACTATCATGTATATCTAAAAACAAATTTAAAAAGAAAAAAAATATGAATGCCCTTCAGAACCTAACTCCCTCTTCAGTAACCCAGCAATCAAGCTGGTTGGATTGCTGAGGAAGACCCCATAGAAAAGAGTCCTCATTTGGTCTCTTTTTTAGCTCTATTCCTCTTGCGACAGCCAGGAATCTAAACTTGGTTTGGCTTGTCCCACTGAATGCCACATGGAACCTTCTGTTCTTCAGGTTCGATGAATCTCGGGCCGAAAGAGGAAATCCTGCCCAGCACCCTTTCTCAGGATACCAAATGTATGTTATTTACTTTCTCTCATCCCTCCCTGTGGTTTACCAAGCATTTCGAAAGATCTTAGAGCAAAAAAGAACCTCGGTGAACATCTGGTCCAACTGTCTTACACATGATGAAATGGAGGTCAAGAAAGGTCAAATGCTGGGCAGCAAAGCCAACAGAGAGAGAGAAAGCCCCAGGCTATCTAACTCCCAGCTCTGCTAACTTCAAGGCCACGGTAATTATACTGCTTCTTGACCTTTTTTTTTTTTTTTTTTTTTTTTTCCCCTATCAAGGCAAGGTTGAGGAGACCACAACTTAAGCACAGCCTTGGAATTTGAACAAACCTCAGTTTGAGTTCTAAATATTCCACCTACAAGATCAGTGACCCTGAGCAATTTAACCTCTTGGTTTGCTCATCCCATACAGCAGGGATAACATCACCTTCTTCAAACATTGCTATAATGATTGATGAGATAACACATGGAAAGCTTTGTGTCAGTTGGGGTGGTTTCAGCTCACTATGTCTTTAACCTCTCCCACCCTGGCCCTTAGCATCTTTGTTTTTGATATTCTTAGCATTGACTTCAGTGTTAAGCAAGTAGCAAGACAGCTGGAGCTATTTGGGGTGTTTCCTCTAGGCTCAGGAACCCCCAAAGTAAAATAGAAGCTATTTTTGTAGCTTTCTCTTGAGAGTGAGGAAACTTCCCCAGAAGGCCTGCAGCAAACTTTCCTTGATCTCATTTTTCAGAGTTGTGTCTGTGTCCACTTAAGAGAATAACCTTAAGCCATCTGAGCTCTCTGAAAATGTGGATAGAATCAGCTTCTACCAGGAAACATGTCTGAAAACTACATGGTTCTGGAGCTATTGGCCAAATTATATTGTTATATTGTATACATGTATGAGTATGTAACAGCAATCCCATGGTTGTATACAACTATAATACGCCAATTAAAAACAAGGGGAAAATGCATGGTTCTGCTAGAAATGGAGACAGAATGGATGCTGCATGGGCAAGAAACAATGACAATTACAATAAATGTCCTCGATTGTGAGTGAGGAAGAGCTTCTGAAGTGTCTTGAAGTGTCTTACTGAAACGTAGGTTTCAAAATTGTCATAGTAGCAACTGAGGGATTCTCCTCTCTCCCCATGCTGTTCACCAAAGGGAGTTTCCTGACATTCCTGCCGCAGCATCTCTGCTCCACCCCTCTGGGAAATATATCAACTCTTAGCTATTCATCCTCAGTGACTCACCAATTAGGCTGCCCCCCTCCCCCGTTGTACTGGAAGAATCTGAGGATAAGGCCATCCATGTGAATAGTGCCTTCAAGTGCACAAAGCTCTTGGATACATCCTGTGTTAGCTTCTGCATGGAAGAAAAATGAAGATCAGGGAGAGGGGAAGTAACATGCCCAAAGTCCTCTGCTAATAAATGGCAGTGCTCTATCTAGAATGAGACCCCCAATACAATGTGCTTTCTGCTACTGTGCATTGCCATAAGGAATCCCAGGTAGGAGCATGGCATATATGGCAGTTGTAAGCAAAAAATAATGTCATTTTTACCAAGTGAATCATGGGAGCTCCACAGCCTGAAACCCAGGACACCCATTTTCTGAAGATCAATCTATTTTCCAGTACAAAGTCTTCCTAAAAGAACAGATGAAACCTTCCTTAGTTCAAAGTAAAACTTCTCCTGGATTTAGAAAACATATATAGCATTTACCATGTGGCAGGCATTATGCAATGTGCTTTACAAAGACTAATTCTCTTAATTCCACTTAGCCCTATCTGCTTAGAGAAGTCCCAATGTCCTGAGGTCATGCATGTTTCACAAAAGCCTTGTGTGATTTATTCCATTGGCAATCCACCAAAGAATGAGATCCCGAAAGAGTCCAGAATTCAGGAACAGATCAAATTTTTAGACACAAATCTGTTCCAGAGCTAGCCATCCTTTTATTAGAAACAACCTATGCCCAAATTACCCAGTTGGGGCAAGCATATGTAAATAAATCACCCTGAACTCTGCAATTGCTAGGAGAATTCTGGGTTATCCCTAAACTTATTATAGAACATAATTCTTTTGTTACCCCTCTTACTATTTTTGGAAGATTATAATCTTCCTTAAAAGGCATGGGAGCTTACTGATTCAAGTTTAGGAGGGCCAAAGGGCATTGGTTGGTGCTGCTTTTGTGTCAACATTCTTATTCTTCCTATTGGTATTTTAAAATAATGGGTCAGCCATGCAAAATATAAACTGTACCACGTAAAGGTCCCTGTGAAGTGCTGCCATTTGCAAGGAGATGGGCTTTATGACAGCCAAGAAGTCATAATACAACTCTGCTTTTCATGTGACAGTAATTAATATCTAAGCTCTGAAGTGTTTATTCCCACAGCTGAGAAGACATTTATAACAGGTTCCAGCCGTGAACCATTCCTGTTTGCAATATACAATCCCTATGTTCAATGTGGAAGGGTAAAGCCTAACTAAGTGTAAAAACAAAAACTGTACGGTTTTATTCCATTTAACAGAGATAACGCTTTTAAGGATGGTATGGTCAACAGATTCAATACAAGCCACACTTTTACAGAATTGATTAACAAAGTACCAGTGTGTCTCTCTTTTCCCTTAGTCTTGTTTGCTCTATTTTTTTAAACTTGAAATTTGCTAGACATATAACAAACCAATAAAAATTACTGCTCCTCACACTTTAGAGAACTACAGAAAGTTCTGTTGGATTCTAAGAAATGTTGCTATTTGAAAATATGATGTGGTTTGCTAGAAAGAAACTGTCTCTGATTAAGCATGCTATTACAGATAGGCACTTATTTATAAAATGGAAGGAGAAAATGTTTCAATTGTCTTCATTTGACAACTGTCTATGCCAGTGCTTCTAGGACATTAGCATGCCTAAGTCTTTAGCACCTTGTTAAAACACAAATTCCTACCCAGTCCCAGAGAATGTGATTCAGTAGGTCTGGGGTCTGCAGGCCACAGTTCTGCTGCTCTAACAATCCCCAGTTGCTGCTACTGCAGGTCTGGAACCAACCAGTGCAATAGTACTGGCATATACCAGTCGCCTAATCGGTGAAGGCTGAAATCTCACCTTTGGAGCTGTTGTCCTGGGGTAAAGAAGTGTGCAAATAAGAATACTAATCCATGTTATCAACTAAAAATCTCTTGGGAATTTAGGTTTTAGTTGAGTCAGTTCAACAAAACTCATTTTGCTGCTTGTACTGTGCCAGCTGAAGACACCATTAAAAACCATCTGACCTATAGGTCATAGATCACAAGGTCATGATACAACAGCTACCAAAAATGAAAGAGAAAGTTCTTTGAGAATATTACACTCAGGGAGTATCAAAATGGAGGTGAGAAGCCAGGGAATGATCAAAGAAAGCTCATAGAGAAGGTTTGCAAGATATTCTATAGTTTACCATAGAGCTTTTATATATTCTCATTTATTATATAGAATATCCTTACAAAGTTGTAGATTGTAGATATGACTTTACCCCATGTAATTTTAGAAGCAGTCCCATAAAATAAGTAGCGTTACTATCCTCTTTTACAGAGGAGAAAAACTGAGGCACAGAAGGGGTAAGTAATATGTCCCTGTTCACACAACTAGAGGCTCTGCCAGAATTCAAGTCCAGGCCTCTTAGCATTTTAGCAGAAAGGGGTCGACCACAGGACTAGAACTTTGGTGCTGGAGGTGAGGGACAGATAAGACTAGAAAAGGGTCTTGATGATCTACCTAAAAAAAGAAAGTTGGACTTGTAAGCAAAAGGGGAATTAATGAACATTTCTATTGTGTTTCATTTTGAGAGGGGGAAATCAGTAATCTGTTTTAGACTGATATCTCTGATAGTATCTAGGATGGTTTAGAGAGAGACAGAAAAGAAAGCCAAGTAAATTGGTTATGGATGCCAGGATCCACCTGGGAACTAGAGCCAGAAGTGTCTGATAGGCCCCAGACAAGTACTGAATCACAGAAAGGTGGAGAAAGGGTTCCAGAATTGAGACTCTGCTCAAGGGAACCCACTGTTGGAGAGGAAGCCTAAGTTGGGGATTCCAAATAGACTTTTTTTGTGTGTGTGTGTGTGGTACCGGGGATTGAACTCAGGGGCACTCGTCCACTGGGTCACATCCCCAGCCCCTTTTTGTATTTTTATTTAGAGACAGGGTCTCACTGAGTTGCTAAGTGCCTCGCCACTGCTGAGGCTGGCTTTGAACTCGCAATCCTCCTGCCTCAGCCTCCCAAAGTGCTGGGATTACAGGCGTGAGCCACCACGCCCGGCCCAAATAGACTTTTGAGAAGCTAGAAATCCTTATGTTGGTGTGGTACTTTATAATGTGCCATAGAGTTTTCATATCATCTCATTTTGTCTTTAGATTAAAGCCTGGGAGGTAGATATTACCTGCCCCATTTTGTAGATGAAGGCTTATAGGGTGAAAAATGATTATTCCTTGAGTCTAGCTGTGACTTTGAAAAAATTCAGAGCTGACATTATATTTCCCTGAACGAAAATTAAGATATGTTTCAATAATTTGACTGAAATAGCACTGACAGTGTTTCCTTAGGGCAGCAGGTCATAAAGTCCTGGAATCTGTTAGTAACAAGGGGCTTCCAGAATCAAATAAGAATAGGTTAAATTGGGTTGTCACCTATAGAACAGTTCAAAGCCTGTGATGTATACGTGCATGACAGAGCTTATAAAAAGAGGAACTATCACATGCATCATTTACAAAATATAGGCACATGGGAACTTGGGCTTTTTTTTTTTTTTCAAACTACATATTAACCATGGGGTTCAGTGTGTGGAACACTTTCCTAAGGAAGTTATTCATGATACGGTCATCTGATGATTGCTTGATAGACTGAAAAATGAATCCATTCAATGTTTTCATTTTCAGCACTTTCAAGATTCTGTGTGTGAGGTCTGACACTAGAACAGAATAAAGGCTGATGTCTGCGCCCCCACCCCTTCAGCTATCCCTCACGATCTGAATTTGTTACACAAACTTTCACTATCTGAACTCAAATATATTTGGGGAAGCAAGAAATTGTATATCTTTCTCTCAAATCAGATACATATCCCTTAACTTCCTTGAAAAAAAAAATAAGGTAGTTGGGCATGATGGAACATGCCTGTGATCCCAGTGGCTTAGGAGGCTGAGGCAAGGAGGATCATGAGTTCAAAGCCAGCCTCAGCAACTACTCAAGGCCCCAAGCAACTCAGTGAGACCCTCTCTAAACAAAATATTAAAAAGGGGTGGGGATGTGGCTCAGTGGTTAAGCACCTCAGGATTCAATCCCTGGTACCAAAAGAGAGAGAGAGAGAGAGAGAGAGAGAGAGAGAGGTAAATCCTCATAGAGATGTGTCCTATTACTAATTACACAATAGGGAATGGCAGTCAATTGCCTGATTGAAGAATTCCAATCTTCCTTTACTCATTATTGCAAAAACCAACAAACTATATTTTCCATACTCCCTTGCCTGTTGGACTCTGGCTAGGTTCTGCCACTGAGAGTGAATGACAAGAGATTGGAAAGTGGAAGAAAAGGAGACAGCACTTTTCTCCTGATCCTGGTGGTATCTTAGCAGACTTAGCAGATGGTCATCTATTTTTTCATCAGAAGTAGTGATGGGCAATTGGTCCTATACTCTTCCTGATGAGAAACAAGTATTTATTTTTGAGCAGTCTTCTTTTGGGTATGGAAATAGGTTGTTGACTTCATTTTCATTCCCAAAAGATACAGAAAGGAGGAGCTTGGAAACCAACCTGGACAAACTATAATGTCCTTTAGCAGATAACTACAAAGCATTTTACTATATATTAAGCATCTTCTAGGTAACAAACATTTCATATTATGGCAAATCCTCACAGCAATCTGGTAGGATAAAGATTCCTAGCCTCAATTTATAAATAGTGAAACCAAGGCTCAGAGAGGTTAAGAAATTGGCAAAGGGAAGGGAGGGGAAGGGAGGGATCAAGGGAGGAGGGAGGGGGAAAAAAGGTGGTTGAATGAGACGGATATCATTTTCCTAAATGCATGATTGAAGACCTGAATGGTATGAATATACTTTGTATACAAACAGTTATATGTAAAAAGATGCTATATATGTGTACTATGAATTGTAATTATTACAAATAAAAAATAAATTAAAAAAAAAAGAAAAGAAATTGGCCCCAAGTCACACAGCTAATAAATGTCTCTTAGAATTGGAACCCAGCCTGTCTGGCTCCAAAGCTCATATTTTCCATTTTGCCAAACTGTTTCCCAGAGTCTTCCCTCTAAGGAAAAGAGCTAGTCTTTTGGTGACTTATTGCTGAGATAGCATTAGATGGCAATTTGATTTCTTCCTTTTCAAACTGCGATGTTTGCATCACTCAAGGTGCACAAAACCACATGATCAACTTGATGCAACTTTCATGTCAAGTCATTTATGAAGTGTATTTTTGTGAAAATGAAAATTCCAAGATGAAATGGGGGATTGAAAAACATGTTTTCTGCATTTTGGAAATTTCTTTGAACTAAACAAACATGCCAGGTGTGGGGGGAAAAGACCTCATATTCATCCTTCTAGACCTTTAGAAGGGTTTTGATAAGAAAGTCTGAGAAATATTGCAATAGTATGGACAACTACTAGTAAGAGTGTATCAATCAGTAATCAGTCAGTCAGAAAAATGTAATCCATTCCAGGTATTCCAGACAAGGTTTAACACCAGAAATCATTTACAAAATTATAGGTTGCTGGGCGCAGTAGTGCACACCTATATTCCCGGTGGCTCAGGAGGCCAAAGCAGGAGGATCGCAAGCTCAAAACCAGCCTCAGCAAAAGCAAGGTACTAAGCAACTCGGTGAGACCCTGACTCTAAATAAAATACAAAGTAGGCTGGAGATGTGGATCAGTGGTCAAGGGCCCCTGAGTTCAATCCCTGGTACAAAAAAAATGTTTTAGTAAGGCACAAAAAACAAAAAGGGAGAGGTGAGGAAATGCAGCAAGCAGCCACTATAGGAAGCCACTCTAGGTACTGGAGGAACCATTGTTAAGATTGGAGGAGCCAAAAGGAAAGGATGATGTTTCCAGAGCCCAAGAGCATAGTCTTCACTGAAACTGTTCACAGCTGCTACTTTTGGAATCCTGTCACTCCTGAAAATACCAAAGGTCACTGTAGCCTGTAGCTGCCCATGATGTCAGATCTGCTAATGTCACTGTAGTGCTCAGTTGCAGCCAGAAGCTGAAAGACTCAAGAAAGGATTCTTCCCTAGAGCTCTCAAAGGGAGCATGGCCCAGGTGACAGCTTGATTTCAGACTTTTGGGCTTCAAGACAGTGGTAGAAAAAATTCCTCTTGTTTTAAGCCACCAGATTTGTGGTTATTTGTTATAGAAGCTCTAGTGTGTGCTGTATGAGTTTCCTAGTCATATAATCACAAAATAAATACAAAATTGCAACTATCATAGCTAAAAGCTATGCTAAAGAGGTAAGTGATGTGACAAAAGCAAAGACCACAGGGATTTGACCTCCTCCCCCCTCAGATCATTCACTGATCTTCGTGAACAAGGCAGCAGTGAGTGCTCTGGCCTGAGGGAGACTAGAAGGAAGTCAGGGACCCAAGGAGAAAATTTTCAATATGAACTTGATGTCTTAAGATGAGGTTAGGTAAACTCAAATAAGCCAGAACTCGTCCACCATTTTAAGGATTTTGGACTATAAGATAAACAAAGAGGAAGGAATTCAAATATATAAAATTCAAGGTACAATTTTGTCATAGGCAATCCATACAGGTAATTAAATGAGGTTTTACAACCAACTGCTTATGTATGATATATCAAAGTGCATAACTGCATTTTACTGTAATGTGTAACTAAGAAGAAATTAAAACTTTATAAAGTAAAAAAAAAAAAGAACCCATTAAGAAGGACATGTATAGTGGGTGTGGTCGTGTGCACCTATAATTCCAGGAGCTAGGGAAGCTAAGGCAGGAGTATTGTTAGTTCAAAGCTAGTCTCAGCAACTTAGTGAGGCCCTAAGCAACTCAGGGAGACTCTATCTCTAAATAAAATACAAGAAAGGGCCAGGGAGGTGGCTCAGTGGTAAAGCACCTCTTGGTTCAACCCCCAGTACCAAAAAAAAAAAATGGCATGCAGCATAACTTTACTTTAACTTTTAACTTTATTCACAATGTACATCCATTTTCCAATCTCTCCATGAAGATCCAAGACTTTGTTTTTAAGCATAGGTTACATGAATGTCTTTCCCTCACCTCTTATCTATAAGTTATCTACAATTTTCCATTTGTTTTAAGAAAGAACTAAAATACACTTGCAAAAGTTCTGAGTGCATAATCCTCCTTGAGTTTTATTTTCAGAGATCTTTTGCAGATATCTCGCTCATACCTAATTGAACAGCAATTTTCTTTATAGAAACCCGCCTTTATTGAGTCTTCCCAAAGCATTCAACCTAATTTTCACAGGAAAAAAATAGCTCTTTGAATTATGAATGTGTTCATGTTTCATCAACTTACATAATACTTCATTAAATTATGTAATCTTTTTCAAAAACTGACATAAACAGGTTAGGGTTCTTAGTAAACATACAGCTTCACAGGTAGGAACAAAAATATGTAAACATCCTGAAGAGTAATCCACTAGCAGTGAACACTTAATGTGCCGTGGGCACAAATTGGTTATTTTGCAGAGGGACTAAATGGAAAGCACTAGTATATTTAGCAGGTTAAGTAGATGTCAGAAGAATAAAGCTGAATCTGAGTTTTAAGAAAAATGGAACTTATAGGGGAAAGAACGAATGGTCATGGGCCAATTAGGGGGCTAACCTAGTAGTACATGTGAGGTATTGGTAGCTTGGGTTGCAATGATTATATATAATGGTAATGGAAAGATAAGTCTAAATTTGTGATATATTTAGGTGTCTTAGTCTATTCAGGGTGCTGTAGCAAGTTACCATAGGCTGTGTAATTATTCCTCATAGTTCTGGAGTTTGGGAAGTCTAAAACTAAGACACCAACAGATTTGGTGTCGGGCAAGGTCCTGTTCTATCATATGATACCTTCTCACAGGGTAGGAGGGATTAACAAGTTCCCTTGGGCCTCTTTATAAGGATCTCAATCCTATTCAGGAAGACTCTACCTTCATGATCTAAACACCTCCAAAGGCCCTACCTTTTAGAATATCATAGTGGAGATTAGTTCCAACATATAAATTTTGGGTGGGTAACACAAACACTCAGATCACACAGCAGGAAGTGAAATTTGCAAACTGATGGGTTGGATTTGATAAGAAGGTTTAAAGAAGACTCCAAGTTTCTGGCTTACAAAACTGGGTAAATAATAACATATCACTGGCTTAGGTTATGTTGAAATTGGACCAGGTTTGAGATGAGTTTGGGATATGTTGAATTTGAATTAGCTTTATTTAATATATATATTTTTTCGTTGTACACAATGCCTTCATTCTTATGTGGTGATAAGGATCGAACATGGGCCGTGCCGTACTAGGCGAGTACTCTACTGCTGAGCCACAACCCCAGCCCCTTGAATTACCTTTAATATCTAAAAGTGGTCTAAAGATCAGAGGAGGTATCAGGGCTAAAGTTTAACATTAAAATATGAACAACTTTACCTAACAATACATTAACCATCATGGCAACTTTCAATCAGCAGTACTTTGATTAAAACATAATTAACATCACTATTGCCATTGCGCAAAAGCCATCATGGCAATTTTGCATTGTGTATCTACATTATAAAGCTTAACATTGCCAATATTTAACAACCTGGTTGGAAACACACACATCCCATAGGTGACAAACTTTCAAAAGAAAATCGAACTTGTTATGGTTTCTGTCTACTCCTTATTAATTGTATTTAGTAACATTTATTGAATGCTTCCTATATGCCAGGCATTCTCCTAAGCGTTCACATGTATTTCATTCATTTGATCTTTCAGAAGATTCTTTAAGACAATACTGATATTATCATGTTCATTTCAAAGATGAAAAGGGTAAGCCACAGACAGAGCTGGGAGTCAAGACAAAGTGATTTGTGTCCAAAGCCAGTGAGTTTCCATAACCATTACACCACACTGTCCCCCACAGAGACATCTACATCCCCAAGGACCCCTTGACACAGGGCACATTCCAGAAATCTCAATGGTCCTATTTGATCCACTGTTCATAGTTGTGGAATTTCCCAGCCCCCAGATTCTGGTGTTTTAGGAACATTCTCTAAAGTAGCAGCATAAATTGCCTCTTCAAATGTTTTTAAGGCTTTGTACTGCTGGCTCACATAATTTTCTTGCTGGCACAGGAAAGCAATGAAGCCAATAAGGAAACTATGAAAAAGAAAGCTTCTTTAAAGACATCTGAAATCATCTCTAAGTATGTTGAAGGGGCAAATGTTTGCAAAACAAGAATAACCATCTCCAAAACTTTCTGAGAGTTTTAGCAATATCGGGCCTTTGATGTCTCCGAGAAACGCTTTAATCTCTGAGATAGCGGAGATGTCATAGGCATCAGTGTATTAATAACAGAGAACTTGCTTTGCTGTCGGGCAGCTAAAACATAATTCTTTCCTGGGAAATATTTTCTAGACTTCGTCATCCCTGGTCATAAATTATGTATTTATAAATTGTTGTTACTTAGCTGACAGTCAGTTGGACAATTACTTTTACAGAGGCATAACTTGACAGTGATTTAATATCACAAACTTCATTGTGCCTGCTTTGATTAAGTTTGTCAATTGAAAATAAGATGGTGTGAGGAACATGAACTTGTCTTGTACAGAAAAACTAGAACACAGCCCTGGGTAAGGCTCAAAACTCATTTATATTTTATCTTATTGGTTTCAAAAAAATTGAAGTTGTTTTACTATCTATTCCTTCTTCTTCAGTTTTTCTTTTCGTCTATTCTCTCCTTCTATCTAGCTTATCCATCTTATGCCCAACTCCACCTTCTCATGCAATTCTTGTGTTCCCTCCTGTCATTGTCTTTCTCATGTTCTTTATCCTTCTCAATTCCTATAGGAATTAAATCAAGAATATGTATCATGTTTTCAATTTTTGCCACGTGTATAAAACAAATTGCCAAACTACAGTCTACTGGTCAAATGTAGCCCTCTGCCTGTTTCTCTGAATGATAGTTTGTTGGAATACAACCAGTTATTTGTTTATGCATTGTTTATGGCTACTGTCATGGTACAACAGCACAGCTCAGTAGTAGCAACTGAGAATATACAGTTCTCAAAGCCAAGAATTACTATCTAGTCCTTTATAGAAAAAGTGTATTAACCAAAGTATGGATCTCAGAATTTAGCAGCCATGTTTTCAGCATCTAATCTGTTAGTGATGCTTTCAAGTGAACTTTTCATTGATTCATTGTCTTTCATTTCCAGGAGTTGTGATTGGGTTTCCTTTATTTCATTATCTCTTTATCAAAGTGGTCTTTCACTCCTGTATTGGCTCTCTTAATTCATTCCTTAGATTTCTTTTAGTTCATCAAACATATTAATAGCCAGTTTTTCATAGTCTTTCTCTGGAATTTCATTCACATCTATATCTGTGAGATCCTTTGGGGGATTATGAAATTTGGGGGAGATGTGCTTGCCCATTTCCCCATGTTTTCAGAGGTCTTGGACTTCTGCATCTATTGAGATGGATTTTCCTTCTTTTATATAAACAACCTTCTGTGTGTAGTTAACTTTTTTTGTTCTGGGACTTCTTTCTGTTTTTGATGTATGAGTAGATGCCCAGGGATGGGACCTGAGTTCCCCACCTGGATGTTCCTGCCTGGAGCCTAGCTTTTGGTATGGGAATTTTCTCTCCCCTATTCTATGTGTTGAAGTATTGTTGAGGCTCAGGTGGGGCTAGATCGTGTGTGGGGTGAGAATCACTGTTACTTGGCTAAGTTGTGAGTATTGCTAGGCAGCAGGATCTCTGTGAACTTGAAGTGTCCTAATCACTTCCCAGCCCTCTTAGAGGAAGGAGGGGATCCAGGAATTTCACTAATGTTAGCAACAAATGTAAATGCTTGGTGTCTACTTTGCCATCTACAACACTAATTGCTACCTGTATAGGAATGGTGGGGTCAGCATTTAACATCAGCCCCAAAAATATAAAACCATACATTAGACAGCAGTGCTCTACTATGTTGTCCACTCTATTAATAGTCAACAAAATGAATGGGGTAGGAATTATATAAACTACATGATTCTATCAGATAGTGGGATTACAGTTTCTTAAGTGAAAATAGAGTAAGAAGGCAAGATGAACATTTTTAAAAAGCGAACAGAGGAGAGGCAGTTTATAAGTAACAGATGACAGCTATAAAGGAGGAGTAAAAAGATAACTAAAAGTAATGAAAACAATGGGGGGCATGGGAATAATGGAGGAACTTTGCCCCCTCCACACCCCTCCCCTTGCCCAATCATAGAGGTAGGAAAGATGGTGGAATGAAGTGGACATCATTACCCTAGGTACATGTATGACTGCACATATGGTGCAACTTTACATCGTATACTACCAGAGGAATGAAAAGCTGTGCTCCATTTGCGTACAATGAACCAAAATGCATTCTTCTGGCATGAAAACAAATTAGAACAAATAAACAGAGGAAGAGGGAACAGGAAAATTTGACTACTAATTGGGAAAGAGAGTGAAGAAGGAACAATACTAGAGACAAAAATCAAGGTACAAACAAGTGCACATAATTTTACCCACCTAAGTCAATCCAAGCCTAAATAATGAATGAATGAAGAAACCAGTTAAAATGAAAGTAAAATTATATGGAAAAATATATGTATATGTAAAATTATATGGAAAATATATATACACATGTGTGTATATGTATATATAGACACACACCTATCCATGTAGTGAGAGCATACACACATGCACACACTTTCACAGAATTGAAAAAAAAATTTAAAATATCAGGAAATAAAATTTGAAACACTATTTTAAAATTGAAATAAAAAGAGTAAAATAATGGAGGGGGAATACAGGGGAAACGAGATAAAAATTCTTAATGACAAAGGACTTTTTTCCACTGAGGTGATCAAAACTATTGGCATGGATGGACTTTTATTCTTTGTATTTATTTTTGGGCTCTGTAACCCTTGGGTCAAGGGCTGGGAGTTGCTAGGTTCAACATCTTTGTGTTCCTCACCCAGCTGCCAGCCATTGTGGCTAGGAGCCAAAGCTGGTTGTAGTAGCTCTCAGCTTACCATTTCCCAGTATAGGGTGGGATAGACTGGGGAGTGCTGACAACTGTGTACTCCTATAGTTGTTCTAAACTAGAAGTTTCTGTAATTGGGGTTTAGTCTTGGTTGACCTTTGGAACTCTGTTGGTGGGTATATGAGGCTCGATCCACACCTCCTGTTGCTAGGAAGATGTTGATCTCTGCTGGACATCTGGGTCTCAGGTGCCTCTTATAAAGTCCACTTTTAGGGTGTAGGGCCTAAACCCCCAAGATTTCACATTTGCTGCTATAGATGTAAATTACCCAGATTCAGCCCTGGAGTCCAAGTGCTCCTGTCTGGCCATTATAGGCATCTTCCCAATGGCTCTTATGGGATGGTAGCAAAGAGGGAGCTCTGTCTCCTCAGGACATGGAGCCTGAATGGCCTAGGCACAAATCTTTGTGCTTATTTCAATCTCACTTGTCTAGACATACGCTGAAGCCCACAATAGGTAACTGCTGGCTCAGCTGGCAACTTCCTTTATGAGTTCCTGAGCTTCTGCCTCTGCTTGCTCCCATGAAGTGCTTATAAATGGCTCCCATGCAGGCATCCTTGCTTCCCACCTAACTATCCACCAGTAGGCTAAGCAATGTTGGTTGCTTTTTACTCAACTTCTCCCACTGACTCTGGGTCTGTTAAGAGCAGCTTCCCTCTCTAATCTGCAGCTTCCCCCAAGCCAAAATTTTTCCTCTGCTTTCCTCTTTCTGCCTGTGCTCCTCCCCTCAGCAACCAAGCTGGAGCATCTCTAATGCACTATTTCTTATATTGAAGTTTGAGTTTCCTTGTCTCTATGGTCCTTTGAATTTCAGTGAGTTCCCTTACTTACCCACCTCACTCAGGAGCACTTTTTACGCTTTTCAAGTCTGGTGCTAAGAAACTGCTGAGGAGTGTACCCTTCCTCTAATCCTCCATCTTCTGTTTCCTGTGGTATACCTGTTTAACTGTCCACTCACCTTTGCACCCTCTTTCCAGATGGGAAGGCTCATTTGTGAAAAGGAGGCATACGGCCAGCTTTAAACCCCACCCTGCACCAGCAGGAATTCAGTGGCTGAGTCCACTTATGGAGCTCCTGGGCTCAGCACCAACGTGCATCCCATAGCAAGCTGCCAAAGGCTGATGGTGGCCAGGGCTGCTTTCAGTTTATTCTTTGGCTGCTGTTGTCTCAAGATGTTCCCAGATTTCTGCTTTTTGGCTGAGACTTCCACCCTGCTTGTTATACCTTCAATTTATGAAGCATGGTCTTGTCATTCAAGTTGTTTGAGGACAATATAATTTCTCTTCACTCTGATCTGGCAAGATAATCCCCTCAGGAAAACATATGGTACTGAAAGCCTGCAGGGAGATCATGTGTATGTTTATGATTCTTAATTTTAAGCATGAACGTGGACATCAGACAATAAACACCCTCCAGAGTTATCACAAAATGGCGGTCACCCATAGGGTATCATCTTCAGGTCCTTCAGAGAAACTACCTAAAAAGAGCCCAATGGGCCCCTTTCCTACATCCCTGTTTGACTGAAGGCAAGAAACGCATTAGTTGCAAATGTTAATGTCACTTAGAAGAGCCTAGTCTTAGCCAGGACTGGTGGCACACACCTATAATCCCAGTGGCTCAGAAGGATGAGGCAGAATGATCGCAAGTTCACAGCCAGCCTTAGCAAAAGTGAGGTGCTAAGCAAATCAGTGAGACCCTGTCTCCAAATAAAATATCAAATAAGGCTGGGGATGTGGCTCAGTGGTCAAGTGGCCCAGAGTTCAATCCCTGGTACACCCCCCCTGCAAAAAAAAAAAGCCCATCTTTACCCTGTGACCACACTCATAACCTCCCAACAGGAACCAAGTCCTGTCAAATTTGATATGGATGAAAAAAAATGAAAATGTCCTAGATGGGAAGGAATGTGGGAGAGAAGAGCATCAGATATGATGTCCTTGTGGGTGTCACAATGACACGCTATACAATAAGGAGCCCCGAAGAGGGTTTTTCCTCCATAGCTAATGCAAAAGCAGAAGTACTGGGTTATTCTAGGCCTCCTAGGATCTTACTGTTCAAGTCATGCACATCACTTGGGATCTTACTAGAAATTTATAATCTTAGGCCCCACACCAGACAGGTTACATTTTAATGAGATCCGCAAGTGATTTATAACACTTTAAGGTTGAGAAGTTGAGAAGCATGGGCCTAGGATGTGCCTAATAGTGGGGGGGGAACTTGGACTTGTTAGACTTTGTTGCCAGTTAAGTGGTTCCATTACTAATTTATTATCTCTCAGCACCAAACCTGCCCTTCTCTGCTTTTCTGTGTCATGCTGGTACTGGGTCTCCACAGAGCACCTACATCCTTTCTGACTCTGAGCCAGAATCCCTTTCCCTAGGGGTTTGTGTTCAGGCCCACAAGACTCTCCTCTGAGGTTAGCTCCAGTTAGGCAGTGCCTGTCCTTGGAAGTCTGAGTTTCAGCAAGAAGGGGCCCGTCCTCTAGGTCTCTAGTTTTGTCATTTCAAGCATCTTCCATTGATCCTGCAGTCTTGCGGGTAGGAGCTGCTCCCTGAAGTTGCTACTTCATGATACCTTAGGTTCCCTTTTTGCCTTCTTGGTTTCCTAGTTAACAACTTTATATCCAGTTAACAATATCTTTTATATACAAACCTCACTGTTCAAACA
Organism: Tamias sibiricus; assembly: GCA_025594165.1. Lineage (NCBI taxonomy): Eukaryota > Metazoa > Chordata > Mammalia > Rodentia > Sciuridae > Tamias > Tamias sibiricus. The sequence goes on along the minus strand of CM046667.1, from coordinate 22,187,364 downwards.
ACTAGTAGGGCTTCTGTCCTTGACTGGACCCCAAGGTAATACACCAAAGCAGTCCAGGGACTGTTCCCATGGGGCAACCTGACAACTTTCTACTCCACCCTACTCACCACAAGGAAAGCCTAAAAAGAACAACACACTCCACAGCCCCCAAGTAAAGGCCTTTCTCTCTGAGATGATGTGCCAACTGTCCTTAAGGCCCCAAGCTAAAACCACAGATAAGCGGGCCATAAAAGACACTTCCAGGTTGCTGGTTCATGTGTGGCCCAGAGGCCTTAGAAGCCCTGCTAGTTTTCACTGTTGAATTTCTCCCCCCAGAAAATGTGTCACCATCTAGTCCCACTAAGAGAGAAGGGACCTGCCATTCAATAAAATAGGATTAGCTCTCCTCTTGTGTTGGAATGGGAGTGCTGGGTATCTTAAATCCACAACAGCAGGCATTTCAAACAAGAAGCTGAACCAGGGAGGCTGCACATCGTACTAGAGTAGAGGTGTGATGGGGAGAAGAGAGGATGCTAGAATTTAAGTGCATAGAAGCCCCCCACACATACATACATAGATGCACAGACACAGGAGTAGAAAGACAGGGCAGTTCTCAGCAGTGTGTCACCTCAGCATGAGGTCCTATTTCCCTTCTGTGGTAGACACACACGGGAAGTGATGGATTCAGACTGCTCTCCTCTTCAGAAGCAAGAAGTTGTCAGGACTAATTAATTAAAAGGAAAGTCAAACAAACAAAACAAAACCAAAAAACCACAGAGTTTAAATTGCAAAACCCATTTGCAAAAAAAAAGAGTAACAACAATAAGGGGAAAAAATGAAGATTGACAATCAACACCAAATGGAACTAGAATTATGTAACTTGATGTAAACTGGCATAATGAAGAGAAATGGAATAAAACAAAAGACAGATTTTCAAGGAATTCAGAACCAAATTTAGAACACCTTATTTCCTTGGAAGTTCTGAAACCATTTCAAAGTTCTATTACTACACATTATTTAGATAAAGACAGAGAAGAGAGACTACATCATAATATTGACCTTTTCTGTGCATCAGAGATTCAGTTCAGTACTTGAAATCTGGCAAATAAACCTGTAGTAATTACCATCCTGTTTTAGGAAGCAAAGGAAGCTCAGAGGTCTTCTGCTTACTGAAATTTGGGCTCATGAACAACTAGAATTGGGCTGCAGACTCCAAAATACATCTTCCACACCATGCATCTGCCTTCCAACAACCTACTTGTGGATTCTGGAAGCCCCCATTTTTAACAGCCTACCCTCATTTATTGTTTCCTGAGCTTTGATTAAAACCAGTTCTGCTGGGTTTAATTATATAAGTGATACTTTATATAAACCCTACTCTGGTTCTACTATTTAAGTACGGAATTTCCAGCCACTAAGAATCTACAGCTCTTTGCCCAACATAAAGGAAATTTCATTTTTGATCCCCTTTGCCAAGTATGCCCTCAAGCTTTATCTGTTCAATAGAGCTTATCACCTGATAAAATTCCATGCAACCTCAAGATGGAGACAACAAAAGTTACAAACTATTACAACAAAAATTGTAATCATTAGGTAGTACACACCTCATCTTTAAAAGCCTCTCCATTCGGGATGATGGTAATAAAGACAACACCAGTTTGTCAGTTCTTATCAAGAATTGCATGTTTTATTAAAAGAATGGCAATTAACTTATCCTCTATAGCAGTGGCTCTCACATTGGAGCAAGCATCAGAGTCCCCTAGAGGGCTTGTGAGAATAAATTGCTAGGCACCATCCCCAGAGTTTCTGAGTCGGCAAGCTGGTATCCGGGACAAGTCAGCACTGGGGATTGAACCCAGGGATACTTTATTACTAACCTATATTACAAGCTCTCTTTATTTTGAGACAGGATCTTGCTAAATTGCCCAAGCTGGCCACAAACTTGTGATCTGCTGGCTTTAGCATCCCAAACCACTGGGACTACAGGCATGCACCATTTGAAACAGGCATGCACGATTGAAACTAGAAAAGCATTTCTAACCAGCTTCTGGGTGATGCTGATGCTGCTGCTCTCAAAGTGTGGTCCCAGAACCTGCCCTGGTTGCAGCCTGTGAGAGCCTGAGGGACAGCTATACAACTAAGCAGCTCCTAATCATGACCCCCAGAAACTATGACATATAAACATTATTTCCAGCCCAAAGTTTTGGGGGGTTATTTGTTATGCAGCAATGCATAACTAATGCAAATCCCCTTGACTCTCCTTACCTTCTTCATTGTGCTGGCCTCATGCCTGAGAATGAGAACTAGAACTGTAGGAGCCCCCTTCCACCTTGAGGCTAGAGTCCACATGGTGAGGATGACAAAGCCAAAAGAAGGCATCTGGATCCTGATGATACCAGAAAGTCAACATGGGGTGGCATACTTCCTGGCTTTCTTTATGTGAGGAAGAAATAGCTCCTCCTCTTACTAAAATTTTAAAATGTTCAGGAAGGCTGGGAATATAGCTTAGTGGGGGAACACTTGACTAACATGTACAAGCCTGGGTTTGATCCACAACACCCCACACACACAAAAAAAAGTGTATGTATACCTGACTCTCCTCATTTCATGAAGTCTATAAAACAACAATATTGTAATTTTTTACACACACACACACACACACACACACTCAAAAAGAAAACCACAAAGACGAACACATAAATAAATTACAGATAAGAAATCATGCGAGAAGATTTCTTGGTTCCCTTCATATCCAGTAGATATGGTCGTTTGTTGTCGGTTTTCAGGATTTTATCACCACCCTCCAGATGCTGCAGTTAACAAAGTAGTCACAGAACCCGCCCTAGCTTCTGCTGAGGAATTGGAGTGGAGTTACAATCTGCATACCTGTTCAGCTGGAGTTCCGTGCTGGGAGTTGGGCCCCCTGTTCTGTCTTAGGCAGTTTGGGCTGCTATAACAAAAATACCACGGATGGGTAGCATGGCCAACAGAAGAGGCTGGATATTCTCCAACTAAGATGCCAGCAGCAGATCAGGTGTCTGCATAATCCAACATGGAGTGGTGGAAGGAACTCTCAGTTCATTCCCAGGATTGTAGAAAGCTGTGGATACAAACTGCCTAGCTTTGAGGCACAGCTCTGCTGCTTCCTTGGGTTGCCAATCTGGATGGAAGAAGAGGCCCGCCCATGCCGCAACTGGGAAAAGCAGTAGGCACTGGTTGGCAGAAAGGCCCAGTGGCCTGCCTGCCACCAGCCCATAATGCCACCAAGAGTAGGAGCAGCAGGGCCTGACCAGAAGGAAGGGTCAGCCGGAAGAAAGGGCCCTGCTGGAAGAAAGACATGGTGGGAAGGAAGGACCCTGCTGCCTGACTGCACAACCCTCACTCCCACAACTAGACTGGGAGGAGACCCAGGAGAAGGAGAGTGGGGAGAGGAAAGCCAGACCACCTGCTCCACCAGGAGGAGATCCAGAGAGAGAGGCACGCCCCACGTCCACAACTCAGAGAGACAACCCATGCCTGCCCAGAGAGGCACTCTGCACTGGGGTTCCGTGGCTACACAACCCAACATCAAGATAATTATAGGCTTGAGGCTGCCACTGCCACAAAACTGAGATAGCAAGGCTACTATCAAGGAACAACAAAAAGGCCCTGATAAGACATCACTAAGGTCCCTGTGGACCATAATGCACGAGAGGGTGCTCTACTAGAGATGCTACCAGTTATCCTGTTGTGAACTAGCAGGGAGTCTTACATGGAGATGACTATCTCTTGTTTCTCCTACTAACAGCCAAATTCTTTTGATTACACTCTCACTAGTCAAATAATCTAGTACCTCTATGTTCTCACATCCTACCTCATAAACATCATAGCCAATCCCTAAGGCCCCCTTCTACCATTAGATACTGTAAACCACCACACAAACATAGAGACTATATGGTAAAAGACAACTGATCTCATCATTTCTGTTTATAGTGAAAAAACTGTAAATATAAAACTAGAAATAACTGATATATGGATACACGTTGGGTACATTGAACACTGTAATATTGATTTTTCCCTAAAAATTTAGGTTTAGGTAACCTGTAGGGATGTTATAAGACAATAGGGCAGAAGCTGTAATACCTCAGGCTTACTCTGCAAGAGAGGAAAACACATAGACATCATGAAAAATCAAGGGAGGAAAATGCCCAAAACAAACCAAGATACTACAACAATAGAATCCATAGAAAGAACAGTAGATGAAATGTCAGAGAAGGAGTTCCTGATATACATAATTAAAATGATTTGGGATTTAAAAAATTACCTAAGTTAGCAGATACAGGCAAAAACTAATCTCTCCAACAAAGAGATAAGAGATCAAATACAGGCAATCAAAGATTACACAACCATGGGCTGGGGTTGTGGCTCAGAGGTAAAGTGCTCACCTAGCACAAGCGCAGCCCTGGTTTGATCCTCAGCACCACGTAAAAATAAATAAAGACATTGTGTACAACTAAATAAATAAATATTTTAAAAAATCACACCACCAAAGAGATAAGAGAACAAACACTGGTAGCAAAAGATTACTTCAAGAAAGAGATAGAGAATCTGAGAGAAAAAAAAAAACAACCAAATAGAAATTCTTGAAATGAAAGAAACAATAAGCCACTTACAAAATTCAATAGATAGCATCACCAACAGATTGGCACACTTGGAATTTAGGACCTCAGACAATGAGAACAAAATATATAATTTTAAAATAAAGTTAACCTCACAGTGAAGATGATAAGAAACCATGAACAGAATATCCAAGAATTATGGGATACCATCAAAAGACCAAATGTAAGATTTATTGGAAGAGAGGAAGGTGCAGAGATTCAAACCAAAAGAATGCACAATCTATTCAATGAAATAATATCGGAAAATTTCCCAAGCAGGAAGAATTAATTTATAAATAAAATACAAGTGGCCTATAGGATTGCAAATGTACAAAATTACAACAGATCTACACCAAGGCACATTATAATGAAAATGCCTAGCATGCAAAATAAAGATAGAATTTTAGAGGCCGCAAGAGAGAAAAAATCAGATTACCTGTAAGGGAAAACCAATTCAGATCTCAGTAGATTTCTCAACCCAGACCCTCAAAGCCAGGAGAACCTGGAACAACATATACCAGCCTCTAAAAGATAAGGGATGTCAACCAAGAATCTTATATCCAGCACAATTAAGCTTTAGATTTGATGATGAAATAAAAACCTTCCATGATAAACAAAGGCTAAAAGAATTCACAATAAGAAAGCCTGCACTACAGAACATTCTTGGCAAAATATTCCATGAGAAGGAAATGAAAAACAACAATGAAAATCTGCAAAGGGAAGGACTACAATAAAGGAAAAACCAACCAAAGTAGAAACCAAGTCAAGCTAAATACCAAAAATAAAAATAAAAATAAATGACTGGTAATGCAAATCATGTCTCAGTAATAACCCTGAATGTTAATGACATAAACTCACCAATTAAAAGACATAGGCTAATAGATTGGATTTAAAAAAAAAAAAGACCCAACAATATATTGCCTTCAAGAGACATATAGACATATCTCATAGGAAAAGACGCTCACAGACTGAAAGTGAAAGGATGGGATAAAATATACCATTCACATGGCCTACGTAAGCAAGCAGGGGTCTCCATCCTCATATCAAATAAAGTACACTTCAAGGCAAAGTTAATCAAAAGAGATAAAGATGGACATTTTATACTGCTTAAGGGAATCATACATCAACAAGACATAACTGTTATAAATATATATGCCCCAAATAATGGAGCATCTACATTCATCAATCAAACTCTTCTCAAGTTCAAGAATCAAATACACCACAACAAAATAATTCTAGGTGACTTTAACACACCTCTATAACCACTGGATAGATCTTCCAAACAAAAGCTAAACAAAGAAACTATAGAACTCAATAACACAATCAATTACTTAGACTTAACTGACATATACAAAGTATATTATCCATCAATGAGCCAATACACTTTCTTCTCAGCAGCACATGGATCCTTCTCTAAAATAGACCACATATTATACCACAAAGCAACTCTAAGCAAATATTAAAAAGTAGAGATACTACCCTGCATTCTATCATATCATAATGGAATGAAATTAGAAATCAATGATAGAAAAAGAAACAAAAGCTACCCCAACACCTGGAAACTAAATAATATGCTACTGAATGAACAATGGGTTGCAGAAGACATCAAGAAGGAGATTAAAAAATTCTTAGAGGTAAATGAGCACACCAATACAAAATATCAAAATCTCTAGGACACTATGAAGGCAGTACTAAGAAGAAAATTCATTGCATGGAGTCCAGTCCTTCAAAGAGGAAAAAGTCAACAAATAAATGAACTAACATTACATCTCAAAGCCCTAGAAAAAGAAGAACAAATCAACCCCAAAAGCAGTAGAAGACAGGAAATAATTAAAATCAGACTTAAGATTAATGAAATTGAGACAAAAACAAACAATTGAAAAAATTGACAGAACAAAAAGTTGGTTCTTTGAAAAAATAAATAAAATTGACAAACCATTAGCTATGCTAACGAAGAAAAGGAGAGAGAAAACTCAAATTACCAACATCTATGATGAAAAAGACAATAGCATGACAGACACTACAGAAATACAGAAGATAATTAGAAATTATTTTGAAAATTTATACTCCAATAAAATAGAAAATATCAAAGGCATCAACAAATTTCTAGAAACATATGATATGCCCAAACTAAATCGGGATGATATACACAATTTAAATAGATCAATTTCAAGCAAATAAATAGAGAATGCCATAAAAAACCTACCAACCAAGAAAAGCCCAGGACCGGATGGATACACAGCCGAGTTCTACATGACCTTTAAAGAAGAACTAACACCAATACTTCTCAAACTATTTCATGAAATAGAAAAAGAGGGAATATTCCAGACTCATTCTATGAGGCCAATATCACCCTGATTCCAAAACCAGGCAGAGACACATCAAAGAAAGAAAACTACAGACCAATATCTCTAATGAATATAGATGCAAAAATTCTCAATATAATTCTGGCAAATCAAATACAAAGACATATCAAAAAGATAGTGCAGGGGCTGGGGTTGTGGCTCAGAAGTAGAGCTCTCTGTGCAGCCCAGGTTCAAACTTCAGCACCACATAAAAATGAAGGCATTGTGTACAACTAAAAACAAATAAATAAATATTAGGAAAAAAAAAGATAGTGCATCACAATCAACTGGGGTTCATTCCAGGGATGCAAGGTTGGTTCAACATAAGGAAATCAATAAATGTAATTCATTATATCAAAAGACTCAAAGATAAAAATCATATGATCATCTCAGTAGATGCAGAGAAAGCATTTGACAATATACAGCACCCCTTCATGTTCAAAATGCTAGAAAAAACTAGAGATAACAGGAACATGCCTCAACATCGTAAAGGCCATCTATGCTAAGCCCCAGGCCAACATCATCCTAAATGGAGAAAAATTGAAAGTATTCCCTCTAAAATCTGGAACAAGGCAGGGATGCCCTCTTTCACCACTCCTATTTAACATAGTTCTTGAAGCCCTAGCCAGAGCAATAAGACAGACGAAAGAATCATGAAATTTATCTGGAAAAATAAGAGACCCAGAATAGCCAAAGCAATTATTAACAAGAAGAATGAAGCTGGTGGCATTACTATTCCAGACCTTAACTTGTATTACAAGGCAACAGTAACAAAAACAGCATGGTATTGGCACCAAAATAGACCAGTTGACCAATGGTACAGAATAGAAGACACAGAGACTAACCCACACTTCTACAGTTATCTTATATTAGACAAAGGTGCCCAAAACATTCATTGGAGAAAAGACAGCCCCTTCAACAAATGGTGCTGGGAAAACTGGAAATTCCCATGTAATAAAATGAAATTAAATCTCTATCTCTCACCATGCAAAAACTCAACTCAAAGTGGATGAAGGACCTAGGAATTAAACCAGAGACCTTGCACCTAATAGAAGAAAAAGTAGGCCCAGATCTCCATCATGTTGGATTAGGACCCAACTTCCTTGATAATACCCCTATAGTGCAAGAATTAAAACCAAGAATTAATAAATGGGATGGATTCAAACTAAAAAGCTTCTTCTCAGCAAAAGAAACAATCAGTGAGGTGAACAGAGAACCTACAGAATAGGAGCAAATCTTTACCACAAGCACATCAGATAGAACACTAACGTCAAGGATTTATAAAGCTCTTAAAAGCCTTAACACCAAAAAAACAAATAACCCAATCAATAAATGAGCCAAGGAGCTGAACAGACACTTCACAGAAGATGATATACAATCAATCAACAAATATATGAAAAAATGTTCAACATTTCTAGCAGTTAGAAAAATGCAAATCAAAACAACTCTAAGATTTCATCTTTCTCCATTCAGAATGGCAGCTATCAAAAATACAAACAATAATAAATGCTGGGGGGAAAGGCACACTAATACATTGTTGGTGGGACTGCAAATTGGTGAAGCCAATCTGGAAAGTAGTATGGAGATTCCTAGGAAAACTTGGAATGGAACCACCATTTGACCCAGCTATTCCTCTCCTTGGTCTATACCCAAAATCTTAAAAACAGCTTACTACAGGGACACAGCCAGCACATCTATGTTTATAGCAGCACAATTCACAATAGCTAGATTGTGGAACCAACCCTGATGCCTATCAGCAGATGAATGGATAGGGAAATTTTGGTATATATACACAATGGAACACTACTCAGCACTAAAAGAGAATAAATTCATGGCATTGGCAGGTAAATGGATGGAGTTGGAGAAAATAATGCTAAGTGAAGTCAGCCAACCCCAGAAAACCAAAGGTCGATTAATTCCTTTGCTATGATGATACTGAATTATAGTGGCAAGGGATGTGGGGATGAGAGGAACAAAGGAACTTTAAATAGATCAAAGTAGGGGCAGGGTGGGGAGAGGGCAAGGGGATAGGAATAATGGCAGAATGAGTTAGACATCATTACTCTAAGTACATGTATAAAGACACAATTGTTGTGAAAATACTCTCTGTAAAACCAGTGACTTGAAAAATTGTGCTCTTTTTATGTAATATGAAATGAATTACACTATGCAAGTATGTATAACAAACTAGAATAAATACATATTGTAATTTTTAACAGTTTGTTAGTATGTGCCAGGCCATACTTAAATATTTTGCAAATGTTATCCCATGAAATTCTCATCACAATCTTATTATTCTTCCCATTATTCAGATGAGGAAGCTGAGGCACAGAGAAGTTAAGTGACTTGGTGAAGTTCATGCAGCTAGTAAGTACAGATCCAGGGTTATAAACCCAGCCAGTCTTGTTGTAGAATCTGTGTTTTTAGCCATAGACCCTGTTGTGCTAACATTTACCAAGCAATTCCATAGTGCCAGACATCAAGCTAAATGTTTTACACATTTTATGTAGGAGGAAACTGAAGCTCAGAGAGGGTTAAGTACCTTTGTTAAAACCACAAGTCTAGAAGTGGCAAGTTGAGATTCAGGTTTCTTGGTTTCTAAGGACATTGCTCTTATGACTTGTGAAGTTCTGCTTCTATACTGGGCTTCATTTGTCTTTAAGCATTCCCAGTGTCCATGTCGTTTAGCCCGGAATTCCCTAAAGTTGTCTGTAAGGATCACCTAGTGGGTCTTGGTAAATGTGGATTCTAACTCAAAAGGTCTAATTCTTGGGCCCCAAACTGTGCATTTCTAGAATGCATCCCCAGGACCATGATGCCAGTTTAGGGACCACACTTTGCATAGTAAGGCTACAGACAGCAGGAGATGGATACTCTCCTTTAAAAGGCTTGGCCTTGGGCTGGGGTTGTGGCTCAGCGGTAGAGTGTTCGCCTAGCACGTGCACGGCCCGGTTCGATCCTCAGCACCATGTAAACATAAATGTATTGCATTGTGTACAACTAAAGCAAATAAATAAATTTAAAAATAAATAAATAAAAATAAATAAAAGGCTTGGCCTTAAGTGGCCAAAACCAAAAAGGAGCTAGAGGAGATGTTCAGTAAAATTTATTCTAGCTCTAAAAGTTCTTGGTATTGTGTAAAATATGACTTTGTATCACTTCCCACACCTATTTACTTCTCTAACAAAGCAACAAAGTAATCAGAATGACCACAAACATAAGCAAATATATCCAATTTGACACTAGGGAGAAGATAAATGTGTCCAAGTTCCTCAGCTTTGAGAGGTGAAGCAGCAGGAAGTGACTTGCTAGTTTTCAGAGCTGGGGAGCAGGAGTACCAGCCTAGATGCTTCTGGGGCTCTGGTTAAAATCAGAGTCTGGTTCAGGAGGTCTGGAGTAGCACCATTCTGACAAGGTCTCCTCTGACGTTTACATTGCTGGCCCAGGGGGGCCTTACTTTGAGAAGCACAATCCCAGAGTGCTTTGCTCATGCTCCCACCCTCCTCTCCAACCAGGCTGTCGCAGGGTCAGAAATGCAGTCCCTGAAACCAGAGAGGAAGCCCACATAAGACAGGAAGGAATGAGCTGAGTGGCCCAAATTTAGGGGGACCACTACCACAAGAGAGGTAAGGTGCCCACATGGCCTAAAGTTCAGAGGAAGTGGTTAGAGGCCCTGCAAAGAGCAAAGACAAATGCACACAGGCACAACTTCCGGCTCTGCTGCGGAACTTTTCTAATATTTCTTTGGCAGAAAAGCCTGCCCTCCTGGAGCTGATCCAGGTCCTGTAACTAGGCATAATCCTGGGTTGCATAGGTAGTATAGGGACCATGCTTCGGGGGCAGCCCCCAGGAGCCAGCCTGACCTTGGACCCTGTTTTCCATGTGTCTAGAAACTTCTGGTATCAATGAATTAATCTTCAGTAAGTGTCCATTGCCCCCTGCATGTCCAGCAACATGTCAGGTGCTCTGAGAGATAGGAATAAAGGAGGAAAAAAGTGGTCTCTACCCTCAAGGACTTTATCATCTAATTAGGAGAACTCATACGAAGCAAACTGAGAATTAAAGAGAGTTCCTGGACCTAGTAGGAAGGACTGGATACACAGTAAAGAATCTCAGAAGAGGGCTGGGGTTGTGGCTCAGAGGCACTGGGTTTGATTCTCAGCACCACATAATAATAAAAAAGAAAGGTATTGTGTCCATGTACATCTAAAAAAATATTTAAAAGAATCTCAGAAGTAAAAATGGGTATGGATCTGAGGAAGTCAGAAAAGTCTTGATGGAAGAGGTGATACCTGAGTTGAGTCCTTCAGTAGGTGTGGGCAAATAATAAAATGGCCCTAAGTCTCCCCCCTGCCACCCTCAGCCTGTATCTTTGACGTCTGCCCTGGAACTTTGCATGCACCAGCTCCCTGCCTCTGCCATTTTGATTCTGGACTTGGCCATGTGGCTTGCTCTGGACATTGCAATGTAGAAGACTTGATGAAGCAGGGATCTGAAAACTTGCATGGTTCCACTTGACTTTTTTACATCAGTCACCATCAGGGAAATAGGCCCAGGCTAGTCTGCTGGAGATTGAGACAATGAGGACACAGCTACTTCACCCCAGATGCCCTAGAGAAGAGCTAGCCAGACCAACCTATGACCAAATTCAGCCAAGGTATGTGATTACTGAGTACTTATTGCTATATGCCATGGAGGTTTGGTGACTGTTTCTATGCAGCATTATTCTGAAAATGGGTAACAGATATGATGGGTAAAGAGGTTGGAAGAATGGAATGCTTGAAATTTTCCTGCAGAGACTCTTAGAAAACTATCATTGCATGATATTAATAACTCCTACTTGATATTAATAACACCTACAAAGAAGCCTTTGGTGAAACATTGGAGAAATGCTGAGTAAATGAAAACAACAGGTCTCTTGATGGAGGACTTCCCAGGGCCTTGACTATGAAATTGTTCATTGTGAATCTCCAAGAGAAGAGAATCCAGAATGTACAATTTCCCAATTTTTGAACAGTCTCATGGGACAGGGTGCCCCTGAGTACATTATGGGACATGTCAGTCCCAGAAAGTCATGTGCCATTCCAACTTGTAGCGGATAGTTGCAGAGGTCTTATGGATCTAGTCCTATCTCAGGACCTAGAGCAGTGTTTGCTACATCACAGACACTCAATAAATATGTACACAAGGAAGACAAGGAGGGGCGAGGGAGGGGGAGGAAATGGATGTGGTTTTCCTTGCCCCTGCTCTTGTGTTTGTGCTATTGCCTCTGCTGACAATCAATGCCTTGGCCTTATCTACCTGGTGAACTCCAACTCTCCTTCAAAGTTGTCATTTCCCTGAAGATGTATCTGATCCTTTCAAGTCAAGTCAGCACTGCATCCAGAGTGCTAGGAGCTGCATTGTTGAGTTCATCTTTCCCACCATGCCAAGCACAATGCCCACCACACTGTAGACAAGTAATGAGTAAGCACTGTTTGTTTCTTTCCAACAGGGAAGCAGGAAGGGGTGAGGGAAGAAAGGATAGAAGGAGGAAGAAATGGAGAGAAAACAGAAATAAAAGAGGAGGAAGGAGGAAATACAGAAGGGAGAGAAGGAGGTACAAATTAATGAAACACATTCAGGGATCATTTCACAATAGCAAATCATTGGTGATGAGATTGAAGAGTTTTCCTAGGAGCAAGTGGTGAAGAGGCATGAATATAGGAAGACTCGTTCACCCTGAATTCTGCAAAGAGGCATAGATTAATATTTTTGTAATAAATTGGCATCAGATAAGCTCTCCTCTGGAAATTGCTTTTTGTCAACAGGCAAAACACTGTTACATTATGTATACCAAGACAAACTGAATACAATTTGTCATTTACTTAATAGGGGAAATACTATGAAGCAAAAGAGAAAACAATTGATGCAAGTCCCTCAAACACCTTAAGCCAACACAAAGACTTCTGTTGAATGGGGATGTTGCACTCACCTGGGGCCTGGTGACCAGAAGTGGTCACCCATGAAACTGAGCAATGTATTTACATGTTAAATATTGAGTCAAATCTGCCTTATGTTGATAAAAAGAGGCATGGGTTCCAAGAAGCATAATGTACAACCAGAGTGGAATTAAATATTTTCATCTGAAAGCCAATGATAGCACAATAAATGTTTAATCAAGATTTGGTTAATGCCAGCCCTTATGCATGTAACATAAAGAGCTTGTCAAATGCATGAGTTCCATTCTCCACTCTTTATCTTCAAAAAGATGCTGACACTTTTCTTGCAGCTCTCCTGCTTGCCAGAATGGAAGAAATGGCTTGTGGCTTTCCAAAATCTGCCCAACATCATAGATATCCTAAATGTTCTACACTAAGTAAGAGAAAACCAACATATACCAAGTCTGCCTGTTTTGTACACTTGTAGTCCTAAGTAATTCAAAGCTGACTGGGAGCACTAAGTAAGCTAAATTTTATTTGTATTGACATTTAATAAGAGGTAAAAATTCAATTCTGCCCAAATCTAAACATGCCCAAAGAATCACAGACATGAGACAATTATCCAGAAGCTTCCAGAAATGTAGTGTGTGTGTGTGTGTGTGTGTGTGTGTGTGTGTGTGTGTGCCTGTGTGCATTGGAGTGTGTGGCAGAATGGTAGAATAAAATCTAGGAAGAGATTTTTAGAATGTGGGTATTCCAAAGTGTGCAGTGCAGTCAATAAATGGGAAGAATCAAGCATGACATCTAGGCATATCCAGGAGGGGATGAAGTAACAGATGAGCATTCACCAAAATAATTTCTATACTTCCTGACAATTTGTGGCTGGAAATTTGGGGACACCCACGTCCCATCAAAAAGACTTTGAGAATGGTCTCAAAGAGATATCTTTGGAATATGACTGGAATTTTTTAAAATGCTGATTGAATCATACTGTTTTTTTTTAAAAAGATATTAATAGCAGAAAAAAGAATGCTCATATTTGGGGCTAGATAAAGCAGGCTCAGAAAGCAAGCTCTCCAGTGTCTCTATAACCATCCAAGAGCTGAAGGGGCTCTGCACAGCCCAAATGAACATTTTACCTCTGAAGTAGCTTGTAAGATTCCCTCCCAGAGATACGCACATCCTAATCCCTGAGCCCTGCAGATGTTACCTTATATGACAAAATTGACTTTGCAGATGTGTTTATATCAAGGATCTTGAGATGAGAAGATTAACCTGCTTAATCCAAGGGGGCCTAAGTTCCATCACATGTGTCCTTATAAGAGAGGGAGAAGGAGGGCTGACATACACTGAGAAGGCTATGTGAAGACAGAAGCAGAGATTGGAGCACCCCAGGCTAAGGCATACCTGGCAGCACTAGAATCTGGAGGAGGCAAGAAATAAGACAGGGGCTGGGGTTGTGGCTCAGCGGCAGAGCGCTCACCTTGCGCGTGCACAGCCCGGGTTCGATCCTCAGCACCACGTAAACATAAATGTATTGCATTGTGTACAACTAAAGTAAATAAATAAATACTTTAAAAAAAAGAAAGGAGACAGTCCCCTGGAGCTTCAAGAGAGTGCAGCCCTGCCAACACCTTGATTTCTGGCCCAGCGATACTGAATTTTTACTTGTGGTCTCCAGAACCATAAGGGAATATATTTCTCTTATTTTAAGCCCCTCTGTGGGAAATTGTTACTGTGGTCACTGGGATCTCACACAAACCCTGCCTCAAGGTGAGAGCTGCAGGCAGCTGGAACTTGAGGACACTGACCAGTATGCTCAGGCAATTGACCTTCTCTCCCTCCCCCTTCGCCCTTCATGACCTACTGTCCCAGCTCTGATTCCTTGTTCTCCAGTTAGGATTCTGGATAATAATTTGGCTGCTTTTGTAGATCTTCCAAAAAGAGACCACACCAATAAGAAGACACGAACTTTTATAAATATTTATTTTTAAATTATAGTTGGACACAATATCTTTGTTTTATTTATTTTTGTGGTGCTGTGCTGAGGATCGAACCCAGGGCCTTGCACATGCGAGTTGAGCACTCTACCACTGAGCCACCACCCCAGACCAACACAAAACTTTTTGTCTGCTCATCAATTAGGTTTTCTATTGGGAATTTGCTTCAGATTTATCCCTCAGTCTCTGCTCTGATACAATGACTAGCAGAAGCCAACCCCTCAAACTTGGGTAGTCTCAATTGCACTAACAGAATCAATATTCTAAGCCTGCAATGTTCAAACCTCAACATGCAGATTCACAAAGATCTCACTAGCCTGCTGAACCTCAGTTTGGGCAGCCAGCCAACCTTCCTTGATAATACCTCCACCTCCTCTATAAAATGTAACAGTTCTTACATTGGTTGAACTCATGTCAGGGACATTGTAGGTACATATTTTGCCACAAAATATATAAAATCATTTTGAAAACAGACCCTTTGTATATTTGTCAAGACTCATTTACTTGAGTCTCAAATTAACCTAGACACGCAAACAAAAAAGGAATGTATTTTTTTTTCATAACTTGAAGGTTCAAAGAAAAAAATCTCAGCTTCAGGCATAGTTGGATCCAGGAGTCCTTTTCTATCCATCTGTCAATTCTCTTTCTTTTGTGAATTTTAGTTCTGGTAAGCTTTCCTCTCTTGATAACGAAAGTATCCACTAAAAGTTTAGATGTTTATTTACCCTTATATCTAGCAATCACAGCAAAAAGAAGTTGCCTCAATTGGTGCAGCCAATATGGAAAGCAATATGGAGATTCCTTGGAAAACTGGGAATTAAACCACCATTTGACCTAGCTATGCCCTCTCCTCGGTCTATACCCAAAGGACTTAAAAACAGCATACTACAGGGACACAGCCACATCATTGTTTATAGCAGCACAATTCACAATAGATAAATTGTGGAACTAACCTAGATGCCCTTCAGTAGATGAATGGATAAAGAAACTTTGGTATATATACACAATGGAATACTACACAGCAATAAAAGAGAATAAAATCATTGCATTTGCAGGTAAATGGATGGAGTTGGAGAAAATAATGCTAAGTGAAGTTAGCCAATCTCAAAAACACAAATGCCAAACGTTTTCTGATATAAAGAAGCTGATTCATAGTGGGGTTGGGAGGGGGAGCATGGGAGGAATAGATGAACTCTAGATAGGGCAAAGATGTGGGGAAGGGAAGTGTGGGAACAGCATGGGGTTAGAAATGATGGTGGAATGAGATGGACATCATTATCCAAAGTACATCTTTGGATACATCAGTATCCAAAGAAAACATGAATGGTGTGAATATACTTTGTATACAATCAAAGATATGAAAAATTGTGCTCTGTATGCATATGAATTTTAATGCATTCTGCTGTCATATAACAAATAAGAATTTTTAAAAAGAGGTTGCCACTTTAACATTCATACCAGCAAAAATTTCTGGAGGAGCTCCAATTGGTCCATCTAGGTCTGTAGCTTCATCTTTAGCCAATCACTGTTGCCTGGAAGTTAGTGTTAAACTGTCTCCATGGCAACTTACAATGTTTATTCAGAAACATTTAAAAAGTAATGTATGTATATAAATCAAGTCTGATCTCCATTCTAAGGGTTGTTATATTTGAAATCCTCTAATCAGGAATCAGCACCTTTGCAAGATCTTAGCATGAAAAAAAAGTATCCCACTCTAATTAGGATAATTAAAGGAATGTGGAGAGGGTAGACAGAAGTCTCAGAGGATGTGCAATACTCAGGAGCTAGTAATAGGACTGTGACCACAGGGAATAGCAGTTACCAGGATGAAGGAAAGGGGTGGTTACCTGAACTCAGCAAAAGGAGGTCATTTAGAGAATGCCACATTGACAGAGCTGTGACCTTTGTGAGAGTCACAGCCAGGCAAGGCAGCCCTGCAGGAATAGGGTTGGGGGAAGAAATACCCTAATCCCACTCTCCTCTCATCCCAGACACCTTCTGTGCCCACCATTAGCCAAACCCTCTGGAAGCTGGGGGAGCTCCAAGAGTCAGGGAGCCAGTCCATAGAGGTGGGCCTCCTGGGCCAGACAGCCAATGGAGAAAGGCCAGCAGTGGCATCTAGATGGGCAAACTAAATATTCAACAGTAGATGTGAGGGTGTAGTCCTGAAAATCAAACACTCTACACGGAGTGTTTCCTAATTGACATAAAGAATGTTAGAAAATATTATAGATGAAATGAGTAATATTTGATGTAGTAAAGAGTTTGGAAAAATGTACAATCAGCCCTGCCACATGAGGACCCAGCAAGCCCAGCAGTCAAATGATGTAAGTGGCACTTGAGGCTGAAGCCCCACTGCCCTGCGTTCCTCCCCTTTGAGGAGAGCCCTGTCACCTGGTCCACGTACAGGTCTAGCCCATTCTACTACCAGAATATTGTAGCACCCACCAGAGACTCTCACACAAGGTGCTCTTCAAGTGTCTAGGTTAGAATGGAACACTCCTGAATCACAGAACACACTGGTGTGTCTGGGTCCTGCTTGCTAATAAATACTTATATATTGGGGGGGGGTGGCTATTTGCTCTAAGACTTGCTTGCAATGTAAGATGCTACCTGGGAATGGTGTCCTTGGAAAAGGACACATGATGTCAACCAACTAACCACTAGAGAAGCCAATATTTGCTGAAAGGACAGGTTTGGCCATGTGTCAAACCCTGTGGCAAGGAGGAGGGGTCCTCTCCAATCAGACCATCTGGAATGGATTTTCCATAATCAAAATAAATTCTGCAGCCAGGCACAGTGGCGCACACCTGTAGTCCCAGCACTTTGGAAGGCTGAAGCAGGAGGATCATGAGTTCAAAGCCAGCCTCAGCAATGGGGAGGCTAAGTGCCCAGTGGTCGAGTGCCCCTGAGTTCAATCCCTGGTACCACTAAATAAATAAATAAATATAAATTCTGCTATAAGATGGCAGCTTGGGAGAAAGGGTCAATATATCAGGTAGACTATAACTCCACCTACCTCAGTTCACTCACTTTCATTTGTGAATTTTACATTCACAGTTCTAACTATTTCTGAGTCACCCTAAGCACCCATGACACACATAATGTATAATTTTTCTAAGCCACAAAATGACATTGCTTATAGTACAAAGCCAGAGAGCCATGATAAGTGTTTATCAAATGAATGAACCTAGCAGACCACCTGTCAACCACATCTCAGCAGCTTTGCTCTTCCCTGCATAGACGCAGAAAGCTGACACTGAGAGGAAAACTTTACTCCCTAGTTCAAACTTCCCTTGGATGACAGCATCTATTGATATTGGTGCAGAAAGTGAAAAAGTAGCAAGGTCTTTTACAAATAGACTACAAATAAGTTATATTTAAAAATCATCTTTACTCTAAAGAGATCAGTCTAATATTTCAGTCTTTTCTGACCATGTGAGTGAATTTAAATGTCAGAATGTATTTAAGAAGGGACTAGAACATGCACCTCATGGATGACCATGTTCTACTATGTAAACAATATCTACACAACAGTCATGCTCTCTTCTGTTTCATCTATCTATTCTTGCAAAAGAAAACAGCCCAAAACTTAATGTCTTGAAATGATGAATATTTTATTTGCTTACAATTCCACAATCTAGTCTGGTTTCTACTACATGGTTCTTCTGCTGGTCTCGCCAGCAATCACTCATGTGCCTGCATTTAGCTGGCAGGTTGATTGAGAGCTAGGCTCAGCTAAGACACTAGGAAGCTTGGGGGTCTCTCTGTCTCTCCCCATGTAGTCTCAACACCTCTCTCTCTCTCTCTCTCTCTCTCTCCCCCCTCCCCCTCCCTCTCCCTCTATCTCTCTCCCCTCCCCCTCCCTCTCCCTCTATCTCTCTCCCTCTCCCTCTCCCTCCTCTCCCTCTCCCTCTTTCTCTATCTTCACCTCTCTCTCCCTTTTCTCCCTCCACATATCCTCCTGACAAATTCTCTATTGCAGAATAGCCAGACTCATATGGTGGCTCAAAGCTCCCACAACCAAAATGGCAGAAACTACCAGGGCTTCTTAAGGCTTAGGCCCTGAAAATGCTCTGTTGAATCACAAGTTCAACCCTGATTCAAGGACAAGAGGGCACAAATATAGATACACATAGTTCATAGGGGCCATGGATGTTAGAGACTACAATGACTCCTCTAGACTATTGTCCTAGGTGCTTTAGTATATTCTTTCACTAAATAAATCCAGATGTATCCCCATTTTATGATGATTAAAGAGAGTCTTACAGAGCGTAAGGAGCTATTCCAAAGTCATCCCACTACATTTAAATCCAAAGGCAGTACTCGATCCACTAACCATAGGATGTCATATTAGTTTCAGAACATGCGATTAAGTTCAGTTCCTAGGAATGTATTCACTGAGTGTTTCCATTGGGCATTCTGTGGTAGAAAATCAAAACAAAGATACCCTTTTATCTTCCTTTCTATTCGCTTTGGATTTCATTCCAATATTACACACAAAACGGCACCAAATAAAGTTATGTGTGGGCTCAAACAAATCTACCCTGGGCTTCCCTTGCCCTGGATCTCCAACCCTCCATGACCCAGGATTATGGCTCTGAATATTCCTCAAAGGGGCAACCATGCTGCCATTCCCTACCTTGAGGACCTTTAATCAACTCTCAGCCCAGGGTTAGGGTTAGCATCAAGGAGGTATTGAGACTATAGACTCAGGGCCATAGAGCCAAAGGTGAACTGCCTATACTAGCAGTCTCAGCATGGGAAAGAGCACCTCAGAGTATATAGTCAGGGACCCATGAGCAGGAGTCCCAACAAAGCCACAAGGGAAGCATTTTTTTTGTTTTGTTTTTTAATAATTGAAACCCTAAAAAACTTACCCAGAGACTTTAATCTATCCTCAAATAACTTAAAACATATCGACACAAAATTTTGACTTTGACAGCTTTTCACAGCAATTTACTGCCAAGCCAGTGCCCCGAATGTTCAATTTCATTTCCTGTTTTCCCTGTCCTGGCATTAAGATGGTTTGGGAAGAGTCAAAACAGAGCAAGAAGAGAGGGCTTACTTGACTCTTGCTTGGACATATGTTCCTCACATCTTGAGTTCTTCCTTCTCCTAGTTATATCCTTTGTACCCCAGGGGTATACTCTGTTTCTTATGACACTACCACATTTGTGCCCACAGTCTGTGACCCAGAGTCCTCACATCCTTAAAACTTCCTTGATGCTACATCCCAGGCTGAAAGCCAAAAAGGATCTCAAGCAGGGAGAGTGGCAGCATAGGAATCCTTTTGAGGAGCATTGACCATCTCCATCTAGGGACCTGGAAGTGTGGAGAATAAGAGACTATGGAAGTCTACAGACTTTAAGTGAGTACATTTTGTGTGTGTATATGAGACAATTTGAAGATGAGGGAAAATTATTAGTCTTAATTCTCCAAAGTCTATAATTTACATCAGAGTGAGTAAAGCACAAAAACTGGTTCAGTGACAATTTAAGTGATCTGTTTACCATTTAAGCTAAATCACTAATCAACACAACAGCAATTACATATATATCATTAAAACGTGTTCTGTTGATATGGTTTTAAATTTTATTTGATAGTAATCCATGAGAACTACTCTATGAGAAATATATGAAGATTTATCTTCTCATTTTATAATTAGATTGTGAATTTTCAGTCTTTAATTTGTTCCTCATAAAATATAGTCATGCATAACAATGAAAGAAAATGTTAACTGTTACACAAATCATAATATTGCTTTTTCTTCTTTTAATTTTTATTAAAAACTCTATGATTTTCTATTTAAATAAGTCAATGATCCTTGGCTTTGGCATCATGAAATATTTGTGTTTTTCTGCCAAACACAATTCAGCTTAGGTACATCCAACATCTTTTATTTTGTAGGACCAAAACCATAAAAGGAAAATGTGACAGAACAGATCGCCTTCATGTTTCATCAACATGTAATTTTTAAAACTTATCTGAGCTTTATTGCTGAACATTGGGGAAGCCATATATGGGAGCAAGAAGTGAAATTCCAGTTGTTGAGGTGTTGGGATACCCCACTCTATTGGCATAGTTTCTTTCCAGTCCTTTTCAGAAACGACTATGTTACAGGATGCTAAGGGCCAAAGGATGGTAGAATTACTGGGCCATATTTCCTCTAAAAGCAGGCAAGCATCTCCAAATTGGCATAAAAATTACATGGGCAGGTTTACCCTTCCATTTGCTTCCAATAAGACACATGCTGCAACCTGACCTAAAAAAAAATGGTGAATCACCTATTTATGACTTTTTTTGATGGATAGAAGTAGGCTCCAATAGTAATAGATGAGTACAGTAGATCTTCTCACCAACAACCTCAGTACCAAGTAGTGTGTTAGAAGGAATTATCACTCCAGATGCAGTGATACATACCTGTAATCCCAACAATTTGGGAGGCTGAGGCAGGAGGATCACAAATTCAAAGCCAGTCTCATCAACTTAGCGAGGCCCTGTCTCTAAATAAAAAATAAAAAGGGCTGGGGATGTGGCTAAGTGGTTAAGTGCCTCTGGGTTCAATCCCCAGTACCAAAAAGGGATAGGGGGCTATCAGACCAAATTCTGACACATTTATAAACAGTCTTACAAGGAGACATCTAGATGGACATCTAGTCTGTCATGGAAATCAATGAACTTCTACTGTTATGATCCTTTAGCTGCTCCTACTATACCTTGCATGAAAGGTTCCCATTAGCTACATGTATAGTCTTGGAACTGTTGAATTTATCAAAGCTTCTAGACAGAATCAGGTAACCTACAATAAATGCTTAAACAATGGTTCCATCTAGAATTGAGTCTAGAAGGTTATTTTAAAGGCTAGGGTCTATTGGCCTCATTGGATTCTTATACCCCTATTATGCAAAAGAAGGACTTCATAAACAATATTTCTAGTTAATGCATACTTCTTGGGTGTCATTCATTTCACCAATGAAAAATCATTTGTTACATACATTGGACTAATTAACAAAGCCTGTGATATTGATTTGAGATTAAGATATTTGAAGGCTTTATAGTAGGTGCTTTGGGAATGTTGGTTTATGATTAGAGTCTTTGGAGAGCTAATAATCTCTGGGATGAACATCCACAATTAGAGGACTACAAATGTTAACCACCCCTAGGGTATAGATTGAAAGTAACATGAAAAAATGTCATTATCTTTGCTGGACTACTTTAAAGTAAATTACAACCACATGCTATGAGGTATGTTGTTGTTATGACAATGACTATAATAGAAGATATATTTTAAGATTTTTATATTGGTTTTTGTTTTGTGTGTGTGTGTGTGTGTGTGTGTGTGTGTGTGTGTGTGTGTGTGTTTGGTTCTGGGGATTGAACCCAGGGCCTTGTGCATGCAAGGCAAGCACTCTACCAACTGAGCTACATCCCCAGTCCAAGATTTTTATATTTTACATGTATAAGCTTTTGTCAAAATGAATGCCTTTGACATGGAATTTTGCTTCTTGGCTTCCATTTTTAGAAACTAGTCAAAAACAAGTATTTGTTTAATCCTAAATTATTTTTATTTATTATGTACATAAAATAAAGAATGCAAGGATTTAGTCTCCTATCAAAGATGAAAGGATGAGACTTTATTCCTGGCCTCAAATAATTAAAATTAACAAAATGCAAATTAATTATTTTTCTGCTTCAGAAATCAAAAAATACAAGGTGGTGTTCTCTGAGAGATACTGTTAGGTTGGTCTACACAGAATCATCCTTACCTTGATGTTCCTTTTTAATAATTTCTCTCTACTGACCCCTACACTTCTCCTTAGTTCTAAATTTTATCTTTGCTCTCATATCTGAATATGAAAGGAAATCTATTTCCTACTGAAGAATCCTACTTGATGAATCAATAGTTCCCCTGAATAAAGTCTACCTAACCTCCCTTAAAAAAATGAATGCCTTTGAGCTAGGCTTAAAACGTGATATTTCATAAACTACCACATGATCCAGTAATTCTACTACTGAGTATACATTCAAGAAAGTTGAAATCCAGGACTCAGAGATATTTGCACAGCCCTGTTCATAGCAGCATTATTTTTTTAAAAAAATTTTTTTGCCTTATATTTCATATTATACTTATAGAGCACATTTTTTAAAATATTTATTTATTTGCTTTAGTTGTACACAATGTGTTTATTTACGTGGTGCTGAGGATCGAACCCAGGCCGCACACGTGCTAGGCGAGTGCTCTTCCACTGAGCCACATCCCCAGCCCCTAGAGCACATTTTTATATATCTCTGGTTGCATAGAAAGTATATTCACACCATTCATGTCTTCATACATGCACACATTATTAACAATGGCTAAACCATCAGCAGATGAATGGATAAGCAAAATGTGGTACATTCATAACATAATATTATTCAACCTTGAAAATGAAGCAAATTCTGATGCAAGCTACAACATGGATGAACTTTTAGGACATTATGCTAAGTGAAATAAGTCAATCACAAAGCATAGTTATTGTATAGTTCCACTTACATGAGGTACCAAGGTTAGTCAAAATCATAGAGACAAAGTAGAATGGTGGTGTCCAGGAGATGGAGTGGGGGAGAGAATGGATAGTTGTTGTTTGTTTAATGGATATAAACATTTCAATTTGCAAGATGAAAAGAGTTCTGGAAATATATGGTTGACAACAATAGGAATGTACTTACTATCACTGAACTATACACTTAAAATAGTTAAGATAGTAATTTTATGTCATGTGTATTTTGCCACAATAAAATAATTGAAGGAAAGAATCACATCTGCTACTTTCTTGCTGCTTGTGAATCATCATGAGGCCAACATTATCTCAGTTTCTGGCCCCCTGTCTTTACCCTGAAGCTCCAGGAAGAGTCTGTTGGTAAGACAGGTGTTATGGTAGAAGTCCAAAGGTCTGTAAGCAGCACAGTTACAAGTGAGCAGTTGGGCTGGGAAGTGATGATATAGGAAAGCAGTGAACAGCAGAGGCAAAGCAACCTGGGTAGGGCAAGCAAGCCACCTCAGCAGTAGCATTTAAAGTGATGCTCACTCTCAAATGCCAACCCTGCTTTGAATGACTTTGATGGTGAGTGCATTCTTAAGTTTTATACCCAAAGCAACTTGCTTGCCTCCCTCTGCTTCCATCCAGTCGTGCACAGGGGGCCTTTTTTTCCAAAGTAAGGGTCTTGAATTACATCCTGATGGCTATAAGGAAGCTTTGAGCCAACCTGAATAAAACACTAGTGTTTTTGAAAGCTAATTCTTGCTTCTTTGTCAAGAACAAATTGGAATGAGGGAGTGAAAGCAGGGAGTATGAACTCCCTGAAAAAGGAGTGAAAGCAGGGAGTATGAACTCAAGCAAGAGGTTATAAAGGCATGTTTTAAAACAGTAGCAGTGGGGCTGGAGAGCACTGGATACTTAGAAAATGATCAAGGAGACAGGATTGAAAGTGTATTGACTAACTCGGTGTGGTGGTGACAAAGGAGAAGAAGATTCAACATGACCTTGACAGCTGAGAAACATGGTGATGCTGGTTACCAAGAAGGGATACAGGAAGACTAGCTGTGCAGGGAAGACAGTATATCTCCTTTTTGGCACATAGTTTGAGGTACATGTTTTATACCCAGTTGTCTGTATCTTACTGACAATTGGATTTAAGAATCCTGAGTGCAGAAAACCAGATGTAGGAATCATTATGGAGGGATAAAGGGAAAAATCCAAAGATGTGAATAAACCACCCAGACTTACAGAGAGACAATGGGATGATCAGAGATAAGAGTAAGTGCACACCAACATCTAAAGCAAAGATTTCTAAAGAGGTGAGATTGTACCCACCAGAAACACTACACAATTTCTGGAGACATTTCTGGTTATCATAACTAGAGAAAGTGCTACTAGGATCAAGTGGGTAGCGGCCAGGGAGCTGCTAACTACTCAACAATGCCCACAATCAAGAATTACCCTACCCAAAGCGTCAGCTCTTCCAAGGATGACAAACTCTGGCCAAGAGATATCATGAGAGGCCTTGTCACTTCTTGAAATCTAGACAGGCTGTTTCTAACATGTGTTTATGAAAGTGTAACTAGAATTTTAAGTAATCAAAGAAAGAAACAAGATTCTCTCTTCCTAGAGAAGCAGTCCTTATCCTTCTCTTTTCAGATTTTCCAAAGAATGGGCTTTCCATTCCCCCTCTCAAATTTCATCCCTTGTTCTTCCCCAAGAGAAGAGGAAAGGCTCATAGGAATGGTATTAGCCTAATCTGGCTATGTTAACAATTGGGTAGGGCCACCATGCCTCTGACATAAGAGCACAAGACCACACGGACTCTCTTATAACTTGCCAGCTGAACTGGACAGGAAGACCAGGGTTTGCCTCTGGTGCCAGATCTTATGAAGTAAGGTCACCTAATAGTGCTTTCCCATTCTTCTTTCCCTCAGACTGGCTGAGAGTCAAGTGCATGGGCTCTTTTAGCTCCTTCCCACTTTGTCACTCTTTCTCTATGCAGAAGGAACATTGAGGCCCACATCCCACATGAGCCGCCAAACCTGAATCACTCGTGTAAATTTGGGGTGATGCAAAATGACCACAAACATAGACTCAGATACCTTTAAAGCTTTAGGATGGCTTTATCCAACTTCCCACCTCAAGCTCCCAAAAACAGGGAGCAAGGTAAAGCCAAGAGAGGCTGGCGAGAAAGAGCAACTTGTTTGGAAGCGACTTTTATTGGGGTGAAGCTGCTTCCTAGAATATTCGATACATAAAACATGGATACGTACATTGTTGAGGGGGTAAGCCCAGCCCCTCTGGGTGTCACCCAGTCATAGGGCCACGCCTTGTTATCCAAGCCCAGGAAAAGCCCTAGTCACAAGTCTTAATGCTTCCAAGTCAGACATCAGTGCCCTTTCATTTTCCCAGACAGGCTTCGGGACTTAAAGGCATTTATTATTTATACCTAATTGCTTCTCACAGAACATCAAATGAGGTATCCCCTTAGTGATGTCCCTGCATTGTCTGTTATTCTCTGTCCAACCTGTGCAATCATAGGAGAGGGTGTGTGTGGGGGGGGAATAAGACAACAACGAACAGAAAGCAAACGTAAAGCAATGAACTGACACTTTCTCAAAGAGACATAGCCAGTCACTTACCCACACAAGACATCTCTAAACAGACTATGCCATAAAGTGGAGTCTGAGAATACTCCATGGAAGGGAGGGATGGAAAATATATCTGCTGATTAACCCCTGCCCCCTGTTTCCCATAAATCAAAGTTCACCCATGTAGAGTTAACTCATACTTACCTTTCTGTTGCATTACCTGAGTTTCCTGACAGTCACTGGGGAAAGTAGATTCCACACAAGATGCTTGTGTTTGCATTGGGAAATGACAAGAGGAACCAAGAGTTCAGGCTTCAGCCTCAAGGATCTTTTGGGCCTGCGTGGAGATTACTGCAACACAAATGACAGTGGACACAGGAGACAAAGATGCTGAGAGTGTTTGAGAAGGCAGATAAGATGGTCTGATGCAGTGAGCCTGCATACGTCATTGGCTAAAACCACATTCCTTGTTAGCATAATTGCAGCCATCTTCCTTTCCCCCACCCCCACTTTATGAATACTGTTCTTATTCCCAAGAAATAGAAACTAGTTTGAGATAAAACCTACCCGGGCCTGGAGACGTGCTGGTCTCTCCCTGTTCTCTAATTGAGAGATAGGCCTGGAGACGTGCTGGTCTCTCCCTGTTCTCTAATTGAGAGATAGGAGACAACGTATCGGCCCCTGAGATGGGGACATACTGGTTTCTCTGTTCTCTCCTTGAGAAGATAAGGGACATGCTGGCTTCCCTGTTCCCTTTCTGAGAGATAGGAAAACTGCCTATCTCTGTCCCCAAGAAACAAACTTGTCTTCCACAAGGTCAGGGGATGCTTACTATGTCAAGACTAAACCTGCCCCTAGTGCGAGGCCATCATTCTAACCTATAAAAGGCAACATTCAAGGGCGAGTTGCTGCTGCTCTCCCTCCTTGCTGCTGCCATCCCTCTCTATGTGCAGAGCAGCCTTGTGAGGCTCCTGACAACATACACCCACTTCTTATCCTAGGTGTGTGTGTGTGATCAGTCCTGCGCCACTTTTCTTTCACTTCTGACATGATTTCTTAGAAAACTCACACTGGATTCTACTAATAGTCACAAAATATCTGGAGCAGGCACTACTCGTTGCCTACTCCAAAATCAATTCAACCCTTGCTTTTTCTAAAAAAAATAATTTTTAGTTGTAAATGGACACAATAATTTTATTTATTTTTACATGGTGCTGAGAATCAAACCCAGTGCCTCACACATGCTGGGCAAGCACTCTACCACTGAGCCACAACCCCTGTCCTTGTTTTTGTTTTTTGTTTTGGTTTATTTGTTTGTTTTACAAAATTTCCAATTATTTGAATTAATGGCCTTCCAAAATTAAGACTATATTGTCCAAGTAGGCATGACTGTGATTAAGTTTTAGTCAATGAGATATAAGCAGAACCTGAATGGCGGCCTCCAGAAAACCTCTCTGAAAGATGAGATGATGAACTATTTTCCCCTCCATATTTTTCACTATGAAATGTAGATGTGATGGTTGGAATGCTAGCCACCATTCTGGACCATGAGAACAAAGGTCAGCCAACTAATGCACTTTAAAAATATGGATACCCAATAACTTAATGAAGCTACCATACCAACCTCACATTGCCTGCTTCTGTATTTTATTTATGTAGAGAAAAATAATCTTCCATATTTTTATACTTCTTTTGAATTTGTAACACATGTAGCTAAACTTAATCATTCTAATAATATCTTTTAGCATCTTGCTTGGGATCAAAATCAAATTTTGCTGTAATTCCACTTTCTTCCCATTTCTGAAAATAGAATTGACATTTACACATCTCTGGATTTCCAGGATATCCCTGTTTACCATAATTCCTCAAAGATTTTTAATGACCATTCAGCAATCTCTTTCATAGTATTCATCTCAGGATTGACTTTCAATTAACTTGAATTAATTGTTTTTCAAAAAAACCAATCTACTTAATTAGTAAGCTTTCCTGATACAATTTTTTTTTCTTAGTACCAGAGATTGAACTCTGGGCACTCAAACACTGAGCCACATCCCTATCTCTACCTTGTGTTTTATTTAGAGGCAGAGTCTCACTGAGTCACTTGGCACCTTGCTTTTGCTGAGGCTGGCTTTGAACTCATGATCCTCCTGTCTCAGTCTCCTGTGCTGCTGGAATTACAGGCATGCACCACCACGCCCAGCCTCCTGATGCAATCTTTTTACCCATTCTGGATTACTGTTGCTTCTTACCATTGTTTTGTCCTCCATGTTAATTAATACATAGGCAATGTGGTGATTAAAGATGATTGCAAATTCTTAACTCTCCCACAAAAAGGTACATTTTATGTTCCTTCCCCTTGAACAGGGATGGCCCTCTGGCTGCTTAAATAGCACTGAGCAATTCTTTACCTAGACTGCAAATGGACTATTTCTCCTCTCTTCAAACACTCACACTTAAGACACTCTGGAGGCTGGGCGTGGTATCATATGCCTGTGATCCTAGCAGCTTGGGAGGCTGAGGCAGGAGGATGGCAAGTTCAAGGCTAGTCTCAGCAACTCAGCAAGGCCCTAAGCAACTTAGTAGGACCCTGTCTCAAAAAAATAAAAAGGTCTATGGATGTGCCTCAATGGTTAATCACCCCTGGGTTCAATCCC
This sequence comes from Tamias sibiricus, assembly GCA_025594165.1. Lineage (NCBI taxonomy): Eukaryota > Metazoa > Chordata > Mammalia > Rodentia > Sciuridae > Tamias > Tamias sibiricus. Next base: position 22,158,712 of record CM046667.1, on the reverse strand, counting down.
CAACCCCCAAAAATAGACACTCAAAGCTGTCTGTCATGCTATGAGAAACCCAAGTCACATGGAGGGGCCATAGATGGGCATTTCACCTGATAAACCCTGACTGAATGCCCAACCAAAAGCCAGCATCAACTACCAGCTGGTCATGTGAGGGAGCCATCATGAAGCACAGCCCAGTGAAGTCCCCAGATAACTACAATCTAGTCAATACCACAGAGCAGAATTGTTCAGCTGAGTACCAACAACCCAGAAAATCGTGAGAGAATAAATGTTATTATTTCAAGCTCCAAGTTTCAGGGTTGTTTGTTACACCAAAACAGATAATCAAAATGAGTGCTAAAGAATTTGTATTTGCAAATGTTATAGTATTTGACAATTCTAGTGGAGTTTTTTTTTTTTTTTTTTTTTTTTTTGTAATGAAAAAATTCCCATTGATCATACTTTCCTTCTCCCTTTCCCTACCCTACTCTCCTCAGCCTCTGGTAACCACCATTCTACTCTCACATTCAATAAGCTTTTTTTAGATTCCACATATGAGATCATGCGGTATTTGTCTTTCTGGGCCTACCATACTTCACTTAACAAAATGACCTCTGTCACATCCATGTTGTCACAAATGACAGCTTTATAGCTGAATAGTATTCCACCACGTGTGTGCATGACAATTTATCCATTCATCAGTTGAGGGACACTTAGATTGTTTCCATTCCGTAGTTATTGTGAATAATGATGCAATAAACAGTTTTCATCACAAAAATTCTAAATATTTAAGGAGATAGGTATGTTTACCCCTAATTTGAACATTACATAATGTATACATGTATCAAAACATCACATGGTACTCTATTTAAATTGACATACATTATACATATTTATAAACAAACAAATACAAAATGACAAAATTCCCAGAAATGCTAGTGGCTTGAGGGAGGTAGCCTTATTAAGGAAGTGATACTTCATTATTTCATGCATTCATTCAATTCATATCTATTAAGTGTCTCTTCCAGGCACCTAAGTGCCAAATTACAACAAGGCACCTTTCTTGACCTTAGAGGGCTCATAGAATAATAGAATTGGAACTAAATGGGCACAATTTTAAATATTTTACATATTTCTGGACTATTCCTTGTAAAAGTCATGTGAGAGTGAAACTTTCCCACTCCAAATTTGAGGAAAGTACACCTATTTCTAGCCATGCATTTCTCTTGAGGTCCTTTCAGATAGAATCTACCATAGTTGGGCCCTGAAATTATGCTGTGCTGAGGGTTAAATGTGGCTTATAAGAAATGCTACTGCTCCTGGCACAGAACAATAGTGTCAGCTTCTTCTTGGAGACAGAGGGGTGGGTGGAGAAAACATTCAAAATTTATTTTCCAACAGACAGACAGCATCAGCAGGTCCTATAGGGGTTTCTCTGTAGATCACACATCATCAAGGAATTATGAGCTCAACAGTGAGAAAGCCAAATTGTGGGAAAGAATTCTTGGCTCAGAAGTGGGGTCTTTTTTTTTCTCCTTCCTTATTAAACCATTGGAGCAATGTTTCATCATTTGTTCTATATTATTACATATACAAAAGGGGATTATAAAGGAGGAATCACAAAGATATCTTGAATGTTCAGCTATTGCCAACAACACATCAACTCTTAGGCTTAAGACAGGGCCTGGTCATGAAATAGGAAAATAGAGAATATGGTTATCATAAAAGTAAACAGTACCCTACACACCTGATTAGGCTAAGTTGTTGTCTTTTTTCACTCTGGTTCCAACTGTTTCACTTTGAAATAAGTGACAATCTTTGAAAACAGTCACTCTAGGTTGCACAAGGATTCCATATAGCTTGTTACAAGTAACGAAGCTACTTTGCAAGATCTGCTTCTTCTCAAATTTGTAGTAGACCAAATTATATTCTGGGCATGTATGAATGTCAAAACGAATACCACTAATGTCTATAATTTTATTGCACTAATAAATACACTAAAAACAAAAAATATAGTAATACACTAAAAACAAAAAATATCTAGTCTGTTTGCTTTGGCATCCATTTATTCTGTTTTTCAATCTTTCCTCTTTTTTTTTGTTTTTGTTTTCATGTTTTTGCAAAAAAGCATCGCAACAATTGTGATTGTAGGATTGTCCAAGGTTGTGGTCACAACTGTAAACATCATTTGCATATCAGTAGAAAAAAGAAAACAGGAGGAGGAGATGGGTTCTTTAAAGCCCAAAATAGCGCAGATAATAGCAATTTCACCTGGTCTGCATTTCTCCTTCCATGCAAGTTTTCCTTGAGCTTGACTGACCACGATCGTGTTTTCTCTCAGAAAGTAAGGGAATTGGTGTTTGGCAATACTCTCAGCAACATCTGGTTTTTCCACATTGGCATTTGTACCTGGTTGGGAGCCATCATCTCGGAAACAGTGGCATTATTTGCCACAAAGCTGGCCCCCAAGAAACTGGGAGGGTGGGAATATCACCACTTTGAACCACTGACATCTCATTAGTCTTCATGGCCTAGCCACTATTGAGCATGCTGGTGTAACTGGTTCCACACAATAGGGTCTGTGCTCACTGAAGGGGCAAGGATTTCCTTGGGAAACATTTCTGAGACTCTCTTCCATTTGTACCCAACAGAGTGATTGTGTTCTTGATGGCCAGCTTCCTGCCATAGCAAACTGAGTGATTGTGTGCCCCACAGGTGATGTATTAGTGGACCTTCACATTGCCTTCAGTACAAAAAGTCGACCCATATATGTTGCACACAAAAGGCTTCTCTCTGGTGCATGTCCACTCATGAATCTGAAAGGAACTGGTGGATGAAATGTTCTTCCCACACTTTGTTATACCATGTTGCTTGGCCTGTCAGCATGCCTGGGCTACTAACAAAGAAGTCAAGCCTGGGGACCTGGTGAAGGGTTATACAAATGCTGGGAACTTCAACTTTGACATAGGTGGACTGTGCTTCAATAGACATTGATAGGAGACTGCTATGACCTTTCATCTCAGGGCAGCTGTTCTCAGAGCTCTCATCTTTGCCCCCAGCATCAGGTTAGCTATTAGCCAGAGATACTGACTGGAAGGACATGGTTTCCATAGCATCTGGACTTCAGCTTTGATACTCCTAGTCACCCATGAGTGAAGACAAGTCATTGGTCAGGCATTGCCACTACATCATTTTCTCAGGTGCTATAGCACTACAGGCCCAAAGTAAGACCCACTTTCTCTGGGGGCATCTAAGGAAGTCAGCTCCTCAGAGTGATGCCAAGTGGGAGGGACTCTCCAGCAAGGTGTTTTGGGAATCCAACCACCCACGTACATTCATAATTTCTTTTGGCAGTTATGGCACAAATGCTGAATCTATACAGATGCATTCGTTCAATTGTATGTTTTTTGCCTTTGGTAGAAAAAGCTTGGCCATAGATCTTATACTGGAATGGTCTCTCTCCAGTGTGGGTGCAGTAATACATATTGAGAGAGCTATGGCAGCTCAAGCCTCAGTGGTAAATGAGACATTAACTAGGGTCAGTGGTTACCTTGTTGATGTTTACCACTAGCTGCTGTAATAACAGATCTCTGAACCTAGCTCAGGGCTTCCACTCCCCCTGGAAGCCACCAACCATTGGGGAATTATAGTTTGGCCCCTGGGCAGGTCAGGTTGGTCCACCCTCACTTTCTGAAGAGGGCATATGCTTCCAGTCATTAAGCAATGGGCCACCCATGAGATCCTCAAGGTTTAGTCCCTGAAGAGATTTTGATGACCCCTACAGAAGTGGTCCCTATTACAAGGACAGGTTTGCTGTGTGAAGAACAAGAACCAAGTGCATGGGGATGCCATTGCCTGCTGCCCTTTAGTCCTAGAATTCAGAAAACAGCTGGGGGTTTGCCTTTACCTGAGAGTGCCCCAGAATGGGCAATATGTAAATGTCTCAGTGATGACTTAAGATGCTGACAGCTGGAGAGACTCAGTAAATCTTCACAGTTCTATAGAAACAGGAAGGCAGGAAAGGAAAGGAGCATTGCATAAACTTCCAGGAGGATTATGGGAAGAAATCCTAGCAGAACAATGCAGCTGGGCAACATCTTGCCTTTCTTTTTCCTATGAAAACTGCTCAAAGTTAATACACGTGGGTGCAGACACACACACACACACACACACACACACACACACCACAAATATGCCAACACACAAATATGCACTAAGTGGAATTTACCAGTTTTTCTAGCCAGGGTTAGTTTTGCAATCAGTGATAAACCCCAGCAGAACAAGCTTCTTCTGGACTGTATTGGAGTAACTCGGGGCAACCAAAACAAATGGTCAAAATACTTTTCAGAATGCAAACATGTTTATCTATTGCCAAGGCGAGCAGAGGCCCCAAGAAGTCATCAGCCATGTTTGGGAGAGGGAAGTTTGTAGTTTCTTCTTCATTAGTGAAAAATGCAACTGTTTCTTTTATTGTTCAACCATAAGTAATTCTTTAGTAGCTTTATGTCAATAGTTCTATGTTAAGGACTATAAAAGGGATGTCAAGAAGTACAGAACCTAGTCTTTAACCTTCTATGATAGAAAAAACTCTTCTCTGTATATTCCTCCTTGGGCCTAACATTTCTTCATCCTCAGAGAAGTGGTAGACATATTTCTTCTCCCATCACTCACCCCTCCATAAGACCTTAACAAATATAGATCAAAGTCTGACATCCCTTTATCTTCTGTCAGGAGGTCTAAATGTCACTGAACAGAAACAGCCCCTCTTTTTGCATTTGACTTTCTTTGAGATTCCCTGCCTATGGAAGTTGCTCATAGGCCTATCGTTTCTACATTATAAGCAGAACAGAGAGGGGCTTCCTTGGCCTGAAGAAAAATCTTCAGTTTTCTACTTGCTCCCCTTATACTTAAGTAATTAAAGATGGAAATAATACACAGATTGATATGGGCCTTAGTTGCAATGGGAGCCCCTCTTTCTTGCTTCTTTTGCTACCATGAGAACAGGTAATGACTAAGCCAATAATTCAAGGAGGATGAGAGTCATGTGAAGCAGATCTGAACTCAACCTACAGTTGGAACTGTCCAGCTGAGTCTAGAAGAGCCACTCCAACCAACCTGCAGATTTATGGAAACTAAATTTTTACTATCATTTGCCACTGAAATGGTGTGGTTGTCTGCAACAATAGCTAATTAGTAGAGAAATTGGTGGTTGCAAATAAATGAAAGCCATGACTCTGGATTCCAGTTGGATTCCAGTTTCTTGGGTGTAATGGCAAACTCTCCAAATCAAAACTGATAACCCCAGACAAGCTCTTCACACTCTGGGCTTTTGTTTGCATTCCCACAAACTGGGGATAACATAAGTTCACCTCCCTCAGAGAGTTATGAGGATTAGATTTCTCAATGCATTTAAAGAATGTGAAGAAATATCTGGCACAAAATAAACAGTCAATAAATGTTTCCCAGCACAATTTTATCTAACAATAAATCTGATGCTATAATTTACACAAGAATACAAATTTTAGAATCAACTGCAAACCAAAATTCTTGCAGGGCTTTGATCCAGATTGCATTAAATCTATAGATCAAGTCAGAGGGAACTGGCATCTTAATATTGAGTAGTTCAATCCATAAATATGATATAGCTCTCAATTTATTTAGGTCATCTTTCATTTCTTTCAGCAGTGTTTTGGCATTAAAATTTGCATATGTTATATTAGGTTTATATCTAAATATGTCAGTTTTTAATGATATTTATTTTGATTTTCAACTATTCATTTACGTTCTTTCATGCAGTCTTGCTAAACCAACCAAATTTATGGTAGATTCTTTGGCATTTTCTACAGGGAAGGTCATTTCACCTATTCTTTTTTAAAAAATATTTATTTATTTGATTTAGTTGTACACAATGTGTTTATTTTTACGTGGTGCTGAGGATTGAACCCAGGCCATGCACATGCTAGGCGAGCGTTCTACTGCTGAGCCACAACCCCAGCCCCTCATTTCATCTATTCTTAAAGACAATTTTATTTCTTTTTTTCCCATCTGTATGCCTTGTATTTCTTTTCTTTGCCTTATACTGGCTAGGACCTCCAGTACAATATTGAATAGGAATGGTCAGAACAAATATACTTGCATTGTTCTTGGTCCAAGAGGGAAAGTCTAGTATTTCACCATTCAGTTTAGCTGCAGGGTTTTGATAGATAACTCTTATCAGATTGAGGACATTACCTTCTATTCTCAGTTTTCTGAGTGTTTTAATCCAAAATGCGAGTGGATTTTTGTCAAAAATAATTGTTCCATCTAACGAAATGATCATTTTTAAAAATCTGTTGATACATTAAATTAACTTTGATTTGTCTTGAAATGTTGAACCGGTCTTACATAACTGGGATTGATCCCAGGGCTTTCATTGTGTAACATCGTTTTCCTATCTTGCTAGATTTTATTTGCTAAATTTGTCTGCATCTATGTACATGAGGGATGTTAGTTTATTCCTTTCTTGTTAGGTTTTGTATGGTTTTAGTGTAAGGGTAATATTGGCTTCATTACTTGGGAAAATATTGCTCCTGTTCTATTTTACTGAAGATTTGGTATAGCAATGGTATTATAGCTTCCTTAAGTATTTGGTAGAAATCAACAATAAAGTTTTGGAGGAGAGGGATTTTTTTACTCAACTCAAATACCTACCAGGATCTTACTATCAAGCTGTGAGATCAGATTCATGAAGAAACGACATCTGGGCTGGGGTTGTGTAGCTCAGCAGTAGAGCACTCACCTAGCACACACGAGGCCCAAGTTCGATCCTCAGCACCACGTAAAAATAAAAACGCATTGTGTACAACTAAAGTAAATAAATAAATATTTTTCAAAAAAAGAAAGAAACAACATCTATGTGCTAAAGACCAGTGGCTTCTACAGGCCTCATGTATCAAAATCACCTAAGTTTGTGTGTGTTTGCTGTCCTCAGGGATTCTAATCAAAGTAGAAGTACGGAAATCCACATTTTAAATTATGTATTTTAAAATAAACACCAAGAATAATTCCATAGGTGACTATAATGTTCATCTAGATTTGATGACTCATTTTTGGGTGTAGAGAAAATGATTTTAGTAGAGGTTGAACTATAGTGAGTCAAGAGAAGCACCTAGGGTTTAAGGGGCTCTCACTCTTGGGGTGTTAGTTTCAGGTGTGGATAAGTATATCTGAGTACCATCTTAAATTTTGTGCCCTTGGCAGATCTTTTGCTTCACCCAGTAACAACCCTGGTTTTTAGCATTCAGGTAGAAGTGTGAGTGCAGGCAGGAGTCCTTGCTCTGCCTGGTTCCCTGTCCCACCTCACTACCAGGTTGAATTCCAAATCACCTCATTTGACACTAGGTATTTGCTTGCTAACCTTGAATGAACATTTGCTACTGGTCCTGCATTCCTAGCCAATCGCAGCACCCACATTCTTAACTGTTTCTTCTTCTATGACATTTCAGCTTTGTACCATGATCTAGCAATTAACTACTGCCCTGTTCCCAAATCTTCTCCCTGACTTGAGTATGGGCTGTTTCCAAGTGTGTATATATGTTAGTTGTTCAGTAATTGAAGGATTTAAATCTTAAGATAATGGAAAGCAACTGGGAAACCATTGAAGTGTTTTAAGTAAGCATCTCAAATTCTGCATGTACAAAACAAAACTTATCACCTTCTCCTTTTGTATTCCTAAAGTAAATCAACTATCCAAACCCCAAATCTGAGGATCATTCTACACTCTTTCCTCTCCTTCAGCTTCAGTTTCCAACCAGCTACCAAATCCTATCACTTTTTCCTCCTAAATATCTCCAGCCCTGTCCAATAATACCTATCCCCACAGCCTCTGCCTTAGTTCAAGACTTCATCATCTCTTACCTGGAGGTGGTAGCCTCCTCACTGGAATTACTGCTCCAACAGCCATAGTGTGGCCATATAATTTATTGGGACAATTAACTAAAAAGGAAATTTTTAAAAAGTAAAATTATATAATTTTTGAAATATTTACTCATTGACCAATAAATTATCTTTTTATATTGCTATATCTATAAGATAGTTCTATTCAAACTTATACATAATTTTATATTAATTTTTATCTGTGCATATGAAAGCAAAACCTCAAACTCTGTATTTTTATAGTCATATAATAATCAGAAGTTATTCTCAATATATATCATAATTAACATACTTTAGTTTTGCGTCATATCTATCTTTAGTACCATTTCACTGGCATTTTCTAAAGAATTTGTTTCAACATGGTTGTATTATATTAAATTTTTATAAAAATTCCTATAATCCTCTTTAGCTTCCTATAATCTTTTGGTTATAAATTTTGAATTATTGACACATTCCATTGACTTGTGTCTGCAGGCCATTACACTTTTTTGCTGATAAAAAATTCACACAACACCTGTGGGGGGGGTGCCTGCCTCTAATCCTAGCAACTTGGGAGACTGAAGTAGGAGGATGGCAAGTTCCAGGCCAACCTCATTAACTTGGTTAGACCCTGTCTCAAAACAAAAAATAAAAGGGGATGGGGATGTAGCTCAGTGGTAAAGCACCCTGGGTTCAATCCCCAGTACAATAAATAAATATGAAATTAATACAACCTAAAATTCACCTTTTTAAAGTATATATACAATTCAGGCTGGGTGTGGTGGTGCACACAAGTAATTCCAGCAACTCAGGAGGCTGAGGGAAAAGTATCACAAGTTCAAGGTTAGACTGGGCAATTTAGGGAAACCCAATCCCAAACTAAAAATAAAAAAAGGAATTTAGGATGTAGTTCAGTGGTAGAGTGCCCCTGGATTCAATCCTTGGTATTGAAAAATAAATAAATTATGCAATCTGGTAGTTTTCAGTATATACACAATGGTGTGCAACAATCAACACTATCTAGTTCCAGAATATTTTCATTATCCTAAAAAGAAACTCTACACCTATTAGCAGTCAATTGCATTTCCTGTTCCTTACAGCCCCCAGCAATGACAATCTACTACTGACTCTACAGGTTTGCCTATTTTGGATATTTCTTATGAGTAGAATCATGAATCACATGGCTTTTTTTCCGTCTACTTATGTTCTCAAGGTTCATCCATGTTTTGGCAGGAATCAGTACTTATTCTTCTTCACATCTGAATAATATTCCATCATATAGATATATCATAGTTTGTTTATCCATTCATCAGCTGATAAACATTTGGATTGTTTTTACTTTGTGTTATCATAAATAAGGATGCAACAAACATTCATGTCCAAGCTTTTGTGTAAGTGTATGTTTTCAGTTCTCCTGGGTATACGCACAGGAGTGGAAGTCCTAGATCAAATGATGACTATATGGTTAACCTTTTGAGGAGATGCCAAACTATTTTTCAAAAGGGCTGTACCATTTTACAATCCTACCAGCAATGTATGAGGAGACCAATTTCTCTACTACTCATTTGTTTTATTATAACCGTCCTAGTAGATATGAAGTAGTATCTCATTGTAGTTTTCAATGTCATTTCCCTGATAATTAATGATGTTGAGCATCTTTTCATGTGCTTATGGGTCCATTAGCCTATCTTCTTTGGAAAATGTCTATTCAAACCCTTTTCCTTCCCACCCCACCCCCCACTTTGGTACTGGGGATTGAATCTAGAGGCACTTTACCACTGAGCCACCTTCCTAGCCCTTTTTTATTTTGAGACAGGGTCTTGCTCAGTTGCTTAGGGCCTCACTAGGTTGCTGAGACTGGCCTCAAACTTGCCATCCTCCTGCCTCAATCTCCTCCTGACTCACTGGAATTACAAGCGTGCACCACTGCACCTGGCCATTTTTTCCATTTTTTAGTTGGGTTGGTACTTTATTGTTGAATTTTAAGAGTCATTTATGTGTTCTGGATATTAGACTTTCATTAGACAAATAATTGCCAAGTATTTTCTTCCATCCTGTAGGTTCTTTTGTGCATTTTGATACCTTTGAAACGCAAGCTTTTAATTTTTTTTTTTTTTTTTTTTTTTTTTTTTTTTTTTTTTTTTTGGTACTGGGGATTGAATCCAGGGGCATTTCACCACTGAACTACATTCCCAGCCATTTATTTTTTGAGACAGGGTCTTGCTAAGCTGCTGAGGGCCTCAGTAAATTGTTGAGGCTACTCTTGAATTTGCCATCCTCCTGCCTCAGACTCCTGACTTGCTGGGATTACATGTGTGTACCACTGCACCCTGCCAAAACTTTATAATTTTGGTGAAGTCATAATTATCTTTTTTTCTTGCATTGCTTGTGCTTGAATGTCATATATAAGAGATTGCTGTCTAATCAAATATCATTAGTATTTATGACTATGTTTCCTTTTAGGAATTTTATAGGTTTAGCACTTACATATATGTCTTTGATTTATTTTGTGTTCATTTTTGCATGTGGTGTAAGTTATGAGGCTAAATGCATTTTTTTTTTGCATGAGGATGTCCAGTTGTCCCAGCACCAGTTTTTTAAGACTATGCTTTTCCCTATTGAAATATTGTGGTACCCTTGTTGAAAAACAATTGACCATAGATGGATGGATCAGGCATAATATTTTGATTGAGAGAAACATATCTGAGATGTAAATTCTGTACTTAAAGGATATTCCAAAGTTATATTTTTACTGATATGTGTAATATATAAGCCAAAATATTTTCTCAGTTATTGACTTTTTGCCTCCATGTAGAGTACCTTTCTTTGACAAATATTTTTATGTGACAACTTTTTAATGTTCAGCACAACTCAGATGCTGCAAAATTGTAGGGCTTTTCAATTTCATTCTATTTTGGTATAAACTATAAATTTATCCAATTAAAAATAGGGGCTTCATCAAAAGACACTTCAAATTCAATATATTCCAATATTCAATTATAGAATTGCAAAATTGGGTCTTATAAATCTTTTGAACTCACGTCATTTAATTTGTTTAGTTCCCCTCTTGTTTTTGAAGAAATTTAATGTCTGTTTGCAAGCTTTGTTTTCAATGATTCTTTTCCAAAATCTTCAAATGTGAACCTTCTTTGAATACTTCGATTAAAGAATCCAAATGGTTTTAAGAAATCAAGAAATAAAATTTGGAGGACTCACAAAAATGTTCAATACCAATGTAGGACACTTTGATTGATTTACAAAGTAGGTCTTTAAGTGTCAAACATTTCTAAAATCCATGTTATGACACATATCCCACCATCTAAATATTTTTTATTCAACATATTTTGTTATAAAAATTTTGTATTTCAGGTACTCTAACACTGTATAAATAGAAACATTTGTAAATTTTGACAACTGTGGCATCTATTTTGATATAGTATTATAGCTTCTCTTTATACAATTATGAATTATGTATGCACCTTGACTAATTCCAAATATAGTTCAGTTCCATATATTTAATGTACTAAGACCATTGTCTTTACTGCAATGTTTTGCAGCACCAAAATTCATATTTTAGCCATTATCGCTAAAACAAATGATTTTATCTTCAAATGTTAAACTTTTTAAAATATTTTATTTATTTGCTTTAGTTGTACACAATGCGTTTATTTGTATGTGGTGCTGAGGATCGAACCCAGGGTGAGCGCATGCTAGGCGAGCACTCTACCGCTGAGCCACAACCCCAGCCCCATGTTAAACTTTTTAAATAAACTTACTATAGCATTCACAATCATGGCAGATGTTACACCTTTGACAGAATGAAGCTCCAAAAGCTTGCTTGCTTGCTTGATTTATTTATTTATTTATTTGTTTATTTGAAGTTGTTATATATGACAGCAGAATGCATTACAATTCATAATACACATATAGGGCTCATTTTTACATATCTCTGGTTGTATACAAAGTATATTGGAGAATATAATGCTAAGTGAAGTTAGCCAATCCCAAAAAATCCAAATGTTGAATGTTTTCTCTGATATAAGGAGGCTGATTCACAGTGGGGTTGGACGGGGAGCATAGGAGGATTAGAGGAACACTAGAAAGGTCAAAGGGGAGGGAGGGAAAAGGAGGGGCCAAGGGGATGAAAAGAAAAAAAAAGATGGTAGAATGAGAATGATATCAAAAGCTTTATTTAGATACATGAACTGCATGAAAATATCAAGCTATAACTGGAATGAACTGATATTCCAAACATCTGAAGACACTAATATAAAACTGATGCCATGTAACTCTTTGTGAACTTCTTGATCTTCTAATGAAGCCAACCCATTGACAGATGTTACTTCACTTTTTGTATGAACACAATGCACATACATAAAAAAGAATGAAGTTTAGCAATTAGATCTACATGAAAATATATACTACACAAAGCCATAAGCAAACACCATTAAATGTGGATGAGGACCCCTGCCCTGAGACACTTCATAGCATAAATGCACTCAAAAAGTAAGTACCTTTTGGTCTGCAGCTGTGGCTTTGTGATAGAGCACTTGCCTTGCACATGTGAGGTCCTTGATTCAATCCTCACCACCACATAAAAATAAACAAATAGACATTGTACCAACTACAACTAAAAAACAAATTTTCAAGCAACCCTGTTACTTGAGATCCCAAACTGAGAGCTGGTAGACTGTGAGTCAACACCCTGAATGTTCACACTCAAGACTAATACCTTTCAAAGCTAAGGCACCTGTTTTCCACAGCTCTGTTCTAGTGTCCTGGAAAGAAAACTGCATTCAAATGCTATTTTCAAAATCAGAGACTGAAGCCGGGCGGAGTGGCGCACGCCTGTAATCCCAGCACTTTGGGAGGCTGAGGCAGGAGGATCGTGAGTTCAAAGCCAGTCTCAGCAATGGTGAGGCACTTAGCAACTCAGTGAGACCCTGTCTCCAAATTAAATACAAAAAAGGGCTGGGGATGTGGCCCAGTGGTCAAGTGCCCCTGAGTTCAATCCCCAGTACCACAAAAAAAAAAAAAAAAATCAGAGACTGAAACAATTTTAGAGCACAAGCAAGAGCTGGGAAGTGGAGGGGCTTATATAAAAGGGAAATTAATTAAATGTTTCCCCACAGATAGAAAGAATGCAGTAGATATATATGTAAGCAAGTATCATTTCACATTAGTGCTGAGAATTTTTTTGTTCCCCTCCTGGGTTCCATAAATACTAATGATTTAGCATGTTATTTGTACTATTTTACAGTATTAAACAGTTCAGGGCTGGGGTTGTGGCTCAGTGGTAGAGCGCTTGCCTAGCACATGCATGGCCCGGGTTCGATCCTCAGCACCACGTAAAAATAAAACACATTGTGTACAACTAAAGCAAATAAACAAATATACAAAAAAAATTAAACAGTTCAAATTAGTCTTACTTTCATGCATGTCCATATATCCATACAGATACCTATATTTATTTTTTTACATATAAGTAGATCAATCCAGTTGTATTTTGGGTGAACTGAGCTTCAAAGTCTTTAAATTGGCAACTAAAAAGACATTAAACCCTAGAATTGTGAATAATTCTACTTTCACAAAGTTCCTTTATACAATTTTCATCTGTACTTAATTTGATTTCAAAAATTCATGATATTCATTAATTATATTTTACCTTTTAATTGATAATTTTGAATATTTTAGAAAAATATTTTTGAAAACAAAAAGGAACTTAATTTTTTACATTTATATATTTGGATGAAAATACAGGCAAATTTTATATCTTGAATATAATTTGGTTTATTTTTAATCCTTTAGATCTTTGCTGTTAATAGAATTCAAATTACATGAAAATTTTGAATATAAAATTATAATTAGTGCTTTTGCTGAAATAAAGGAAAGAACACTAATTTGGGGGGGGAGTGATGGGGTGGAACCCAGGGCCTCACGTGTATTAAGCACATGCTCTACTACTGAGCTACACTCCCAGCCCCAAGAACACTACATTTTATGAAATACACAACAATTCATGAATTATATATTACATTATTTGTATTAATCACCTAAACTTTGTATTAATCATCTAAAGTTTGTATTTGTCATCTAAATTTTATCGACTGCATGAGAGTGTAGTCATCTTTGAGTTTTTGCCAATTCCATATAAAAAGCACAGCTTTGGGGCTGGGGTTGTGGCTTAGTGGTAAAGTACTCACCTAGCATGCGTGAGGCACTGGGTTTGATTCTAGGCACCATATTTAAAAAAAGGTTATTGTGTCCACCTACAACTAAAAAGCATTTTTTTAAAACAAGCATACCCTTGCAGATGTTTTTTTATTTTGTCATAATGAAGATATTTTTGTTAAGGTAGAAGCATAGGACATATTTTATTTAACAACTTCCTAGTTTGATTCATAACTTGTAAATATTTAAACCTAATGGAATGTGGGCTATTATTTGTTCTCTTGCCCCAGGCCCACAAATGTCCAGGCTGACAGAACACACCATCTGCCACTTCATGTGGTAAATCACCATCTCCAGGAAGCTTCTCATAGTGACAACTATTTTTGAAGCTAATAACAATGCTTTTTCAGCAACTTTGTGTCCTCTGTTTTTCATGTGGTTAGTTACAGCTCTATTGCCTCCATGGCAGGTGATAAATGTCCACAAACACTTTGTGCAAGTCATATACTCAACATCAACAGTCTTGAGAGGTGAAAATGACTACTTAATATTTTATTGAACATTCCCTTGAGCTCATTGCTGCCAAAAGGGTTTATTGCAAAAACGAAAATATTAAGCATTAGCTAACAATATAATAAATAATAGATGAAAGTTAATACTGTACAATAAATGACAAAATTCTTGTAGCGAAAGCATTCAGTTGAACCTTTCTAACCTCCAGTAGCACTTCTCAGTCTTTATTTCCTGCACATACTTCACACACACTCACCAATGATGTTCCACACTTCCCACTGACATGGTCAGGTGGTGGCCTATGCAGCTTTACATAAGACATATGTCTCAGACTATGGCATGAGCCACAGCAACTGACTGATATACAAAGAGGCTGGCAGGGACAATAAATTCAAATATTCCTCCCACTACCACTAGAGACCAGAAGAACTTAGTTCCCTCCAAGCTGTTAATGTTGGAACTTGGTTCTATCAGAGAGCAACCTGAATGCTCCCCTTTGCTGAAAGGTAGATAACTAGCTATCTTGTAACTGAAAAGTCAGGAAAAGAGAGGCAGGCTCACTGATTTTCTTCTGGATATGACTATATGATGAATTAAGGCCTCTGCTCAGTGAATATTCATCTTATTACTAAACAAGACCATGACAAAAGCTGAAAGTACCAAATACAGGTCTACCAAACTTGCTCTGACTTATTTTAATGCTTATTAATTATAATACTTGATTCTAAAATGAATCCCCTATCACAAATGCAACATGGGCAGAATTCCAGGACAACAGGTGTAAATCAAAATACTCAGGCCAACTGGGACCTACAGTCACTCTAAATATTTCCTGTGTGATTCATTCTTCAAGATGCAGCCAGGGTGATTTTTTTCTAGGTGTAACCCTGGTCAGATCAGTCCTTTGTTTACAATTCTTCAATTACTCTCCATTACTCTAAAGTTAAAACCCAATCCCTTGTTGCTATAGGATATCTGAACCCCACCTCTTTCATCTTTGACCATTTCTCCCACATCCCTCCACTTGACCCAAACTGGATCCCACGTGATCTTCTCTCTTCTTAGAATATTCCTTGTATTCCCTGAACTGTCATTAGCGCTGGACCACTGTCCATTCATCAAGATGTATTGTATCCATCCTCTTTTCTGGCAAAATTCCCTGATCCCTCTCTTCCAGCCAGGCTACCTGTCCCCTTTTCCCTGATAATGTCTTTTGCACATTCCTGATGTGGGTTTTTAAATCATAAATTGTAATCTTCTGCTTATACATCCCTATTTCATCTGCAGGCACTTTAAAGAAAGAGATCTTCTCATCTCTATAGCTTCAACACATTACACAAGTCTAGACAGAGTTGGGTTAGACTGTGTTGGACACAATTTGGAAACAAATACTGGGAGTCCAAATATGGAGAAATATGAATGCCAAGATGATGAAATTATGCTGTGGTACATGGCTGATAAAGACAAATAGGGAGATTTTGAGCAGAAGAAGGCATAGTGACAGTAATATTTTAGGAAAAATAGTCTGGAGGTGTAGAGAAGATGAAGTGAATTTCCGTTCACTTGTACAAGCTCCCCACCAATAATGTTCCCAGTAAACACCCTCACATTCTCTCTCCACCCACTCCATCCAAGCCTATCAGAGTACTAGCGCATGAGAATATGGAAGGCAATTCTAAGACAATGCTTTTCATTTTTAACGGATAAATGTCAATATTCTTACTATATAAACAGAGAACACTTATAAATAAATGAAAAATATGAACACCAACTGGACAACAGGGAAAGGACATAAATAGAAATTTCACAAAAGAAAAAATTGGACAAACTAACCAAAGAGACTGCAAACTAAATTAATAATGAGATGCCAATTTTGCCTATCAAATTGTCAGAAATCATAAAACTAATAATAGTCAGCGTTGGCAAGGGTTTAGGAAAATGGCACTCATATATTAGACGTGGGAGTGGAAATTAGCTCAAGGCTTCAGAAGCAGGAAAAAAAATCCAGAGATGAAGTCAAAGATACATTGTACACGACATTTAGCACATCTATAATCACTTAGAAATTTGGAAAACAACTAAATGTCCAATAAAAGGGAATTTAAACCATGATATATTTTAATGACTCAATTTTATATAGTTATTCAAAAATCACATTTTAAAAGAATATTAGGGGGCTGGGGTTGTGGCTCAGTGGTAGAGCGCTCGCCTAGCACATGCACGGCCCGGGATCGATCCTCAGCACAACATAAAAACGCATTGTGTACAACTAAAAGCAAATAAATAAATATTTTTTAAAAAGAATATTAGGGACTTAGGGCACTAAATATTCATATTATAATGTTTAGTTTAAAACAGGATGTGGACATATGTACAGATAATATAGTCACACATGTTTTGGATTGGCATTAAATGGATGAGTATTAAAATTGATATTTGGCCAAAACAATCTTTCCATAACAGAAAGAACTTCTGGAATACAATAGTAAATCAGGACTTTTATCCAAATTTAACTATAATTACAATTTTATTATAAAAATTGTACTAGTCGATCCTCAGCACCACATAAAAACAAAGGCATTGTGTACAACTAAAGCAAATAAATAAATATTTTAAAAAATTGTACTAGTCAAAATTTTAAAGTTACTATTATGATAAAGGAACAATAACTTGGGATATTCAATAAATGTTCACTTTCAGCTGAGGTGGGTAGAAGAAAGAGTTATTTCCGTGTAACTCATTTTTTTCTAACACAATTTTCTCTCTTCATACTTTTTGTTTCTTTCATTATGTTATGGCTTGAGGATGATAAATTATGAATGCTGTTGAATGTAAGTTTGGAGTTTCTCCCTATATATTTTTTAGATTTTTTATAGTTGTAGGTGGACAGCATGCCTTTATTTGTTGTTGTTGTTGTTGTTGTTTACTTCTGTTTATGCAGGGCTAAGGATCAAACCCAGTGCCTACACATGCTAGGCAAGCACTCTACCACTGAGCTAAAGCCCCAGCTCTCTCTTTATATTTTCATCTACATTTTTAAGCATTTATTGACTAAAACAGGATATAATGAAGTCTCTAAAGTTATTGAGCTAATACACTCTGTATATTTCTATTATCTGGGCATTTATTTCTTCATTTTTAGAGTTCTTGATTATTGTATTTTAAATCAATAGATTTTGCAACATTAAAATTATAAATATATATCTACACTTCACCTGACGAGTAAAATTTCAAAAAAAAATGCACAAAAGATGTTATATCTAGAACTCTTAACCATATTCGAAAGGAAACAAATAATAATATTTAAAACATCAAACAAAACTGATGTGCCATCTTCATATTTCTGACATAGTTGGGTCTTGCTTTTTAAAAAAATCTAATATGACAAGATTTGCCATTCAATTGGAGTATATAGATCATTTACATTTAATCTTATTATTGATACAGCTGTGTCTGAATCTACCAGTCTACTGTTTGTTTTCTATTTATGTCATCTGTTCTTTGTTCCCTTTTCCCCTGCTTTGTCTTCTTTTGGATTTAGGGTGTTTGTTTGTTTGTTTAATGATTCCATTCTCTAGTTTATTAGCTGAAACTCTTTGTTTTGTTATTCTAGTGTTTACTTTAGGATTTACAGTATACCTGTTTAACTTCTCACAGTCTGCCTTCAGTAATAATAACAATATATAGCATAAGAAGCTTATGACACTAGCAGTTGCCCACTGGTAGTCTTTGGGACTCATAATCTATACGTTTTCCATCTGCCCTCTGGCTGCTTATCCCTTAATTCCTCCTGCAGTTTGCACTCAGTTTCACATACCCCATTAATACATCTTTCCTCCTGATACACTCTAACATTTAAGACTGAAGGTCTGTGGTAGGCCAACTAATGACCCTCAAAAATGTTACCACCGTTTACCATGACAAGTCCTTGCTTTCCTGAACCTTGAAGTATAACACCGCCGAAGAAACATGCCGAGGCAAGGGTAGAGTGGAAAAGGAAAGGCTTTATTTAAGGACAGCAGAAAAAGACTTCCCTCGAGGGAGATGGGGACCCCAAGGCGGGAATCCGTGGGAAGGGGAGGTCTTCTTCTTTTTGTATCTAAGGTCTTCTTTTGTTCTTTTAGCTTATCTCTTTCTGTCCTGCCTGGGATGGGAAAACCAAAGGTGTGACACAGGTGGGCCTGTGGGGAGTGGGGGAAGAGTGATCTGGCAGGAAGGGCTTAGGGCAAGTTGATTAGCATCTTTGTGTTTGCTGCTAGCTGCTTCATTAACATTCTTTAGGATGGGACCTGACCTTGCAGACATTGATAATCTAATCTCCCCTGGGGTTGTTCTGGTTTTCCCAGGGCTCAGACTGACTCCGTTTCCCTTATGGACTCCATTTTCTTTATTAGACTCGATATTAGACCCAATTTGCCTAACTACACTCACTACCTATCTTTAAATCTGGCTTCAAAAATGTCCACATCCTAATCCCAGAATCTATGAATGTTACCTTATATAGTAAAAAGAACTTTGCAGATGTTGCTAAACCAAGTATCTTGAAATGGTAAATTATTTCTGGTTATCTGAGTGGGCCCTAAGTATAATCATAAGGGAAGAAGATGATAAGGTAAAAGAAGGCAGTAGGAACTGCAACAACAGAAATAAGAAGTCTGAGTAAAGGAGAGAGTGATTACAGAGCCAAGGATCACAGCCTCTGGAAATTGAAAGAGGCAATGAAACATTCTCTCCTGAAGTCTGCAGAAGGAATGCAATCGTGCCAACATCTTGACTTTAGCCTAATCAGACTGATTCTGGACTTCTGATATCTAAAAGTATAAGAAAATAAATGTACTTTTTTTATTACACAGCTAAATTTGTGGCAATTTGTAATAGCAGCAACAAGAAACAAATACACTTGTCAAGTTGCAATTTTGAAATATGTATTCCATGAAGACTTTTATAGATAAGTATATTTCTATCACATTTTAAAAATATATTTTAGTTGTTGATGGACCTTTATTTTATTTCTTTGTATGTGGTGCGAAAAATTGAACCCAGTGCCTCACATATGCTAGGCAAGCACTCTACCACTGAGCCACAACCCCAGCCCTCTATCAGAAATTTTTAAAAATCCTAACTGCAAGGAAAATGTTCTAACAGACATTTGCTGCAGTAAACTGGAACCCATTCATATTCGCATGAGTAAAGGGAAAATGGTGACTACAAAGACACAACAGGCAATCCCAAAGGCAGACATCCAAGGAGAAAGCAAAGTCTTGGTGCACCAGGAAGATGCAGCAACTGGCATGTTGGAGAAAGATTAATTCTGGAGCCTCTCTTGCTCTCCCCAAATCTCTCAAAGTCTGGTTCAGACTCCAGTTTTTCTCGGGAATAACTATTGAGAGCCAGTGCTATATGAGTTTTCAATTCAAGAATCCAGCATGGGGCTGTCTCTACGTTCTTCTGGTTCATTTCTCAAGAGAGAAGATCACATTAAGCCAGTACAGTTTAGGATTGGCTGCAGATGTCTATTCCCAGCCCAATCAACTGAAGCCAAGTGTCACACACTAGAAACATGACTGCCTGGACCCGCCCCTTTAGCAAGGGCAATGTCAAAGAAGAGTAAGTTCAGTTGGCATCCCAAAATGAGTCTCACAATACGTGTAAATTAACATAGAGCTTACTACCTTGGCATTTCATATTATTTTTCTTTGGATGACTTTTCAACAGGTGACTAATTCCCTGAGGTCTGGAATAAGACTAACATTTGCAGAGCATCCATTAGAAGTCAAGGAAATTGGATCAATGATGAGCAATTCTTACCACAATCATTCACCTTATCTGAACAATATAGCAGCCTGAAGGGAGAGAATTGAAATGGGGAGTGAGATATAAACAGAGAAGAATAGAAAAGGGAAGGGTAAAGAAATAAGTATTTACTGAACACCTATTGAATGCTGGGCATTTATCATAGGTTTTCTGGTGTGTTTGCTAAATGAGGAAAAGAGGGGAGAAGGAAAAACTGAGGAAATCATAAGAAGGTTTCTACCAATTTACTCTCCCCACCAATGGTGAATAGCACTGCCTGTTTTCCCCTAGTGTGGATTTATTTTCAAAAGAACTCACTATTTTTATATCATCTATACAGCAAATCTCAGTTATCAGGAAAGCTTTGATGATGAGCTAGTTCTTCCAGTTTTAAGCTCAAACGTTTTTATTTTAACCAGATCACATGGATGAGTCTCAAGCATTGTGCTTAATAAAAGAAGCCAAACTTAAAGGGCTACATACTGTAGTTATGCAAATGCATATTATCAAAATTCATAAAATTATACACCTAAAAAAAGGTGAATTTTGTTGAATGTAAATTATGTCTCAATGAACCCGTTTTTTTACTTTTTTTTCATTAATTCAAATTGAAATCTTTTGAAATTTTGTTACACACCTTCTTGAATTTTCTACATCAAAACATAAATTTTCCTTTATTGTTTTTGGATTTGAAAAGAATATGAATTCTAATAATTGTTCTATTCTATAAAAAATTCATGTATCTTTCCCTACATGAAATGATCCCAACTCACTCGCCTATTTTAGTCTTTGTATCCACTTTATCAATTTTCTCCCCCCAAACCCACCCCTGTTCCTGTGACCTCTCAACATCCTCTCCCCCTGTGAACATACTTTGCCAAAATGACACTTCTAACTAACTGCTACTAATCTTCTGTGAACTGTTATGGATGGGATTGAGGGCAGATAACCTTCTTGATAAGAATAGCGAGTTAAGTACAAATAAACTCTGAAGCAGGGACCAGGAAGCATTCCTCTAAGAAGGTGCCTCTGCTTTTATGCAAAGATTGAGTGATATCTAGTTTTGCCACTCAGAGCTCTGTTTTACTTATTTATTATTTCTGTACTAAGTTCCTGAAAGGTCAGGTTGCTACATCACTGCATTCTTTTGAGATGAGGTGTTATTACAATATTTTATATTCATACACACTGTCATACATACATATTTACATACCAAAAAAACCTGCTTGGGCAACAAGGAAAAGGAAGGAACCAAAATAAGTCTTCCATTCTGGATAGTAGAGAGTAGGTACAGCATAGGACTCTATAAGTTTAATAACCAAAGTGACCTCAAAAGGGGAATAGACAAACACACACACACACACACACACACACACACACACACACACACACACACACAGAGACACACACACAATTTCTTGAATTAGACTGAAAGGGTTTGGTTCACCACCCACAGGATAAGGTCACTTTTGAGTCAACCAACTGATAATGCCAGGAAAGCATTTCAAAGAAGCACAAACAGTAAAGACTGTTTTCTATTTATCAAGCAGGGCATTTGATTAACCTTTTTTCTAAAAGAATCAATTACATGAATATCCTGCTGCATGTGTTATATCTGCTCACGATGAAACAATTTAAAATCCTTATAAAAATAAGATGATCTCTACACTCACAAGACTAGATGAAATTTTGTTAATTCATTCTCAGAGCCTGTAGTAATTAGTGAAATATTTAAAGTGACAGGAAATAGTAATGAAGTTTTAGCATAAAATGGCATCATGACTAGAATAGGGAATTCTGAGTCTTGGCTTCTCTTTTCTGTGCTAAAATCCGCATGGTTGAGTTTGTAGATGACATTAGTTACATTCATCAGATGTCCTCATTTTGCAGCTCTCTGCCCAGTAATTGCTCTCATTTTCAGAAAGCCTTTGTAAAAAGGAACACATTTATTTCAGATTTATATTCTTCTATTTTGAGCTCCTATTTTGTGTCAGGCACTATGCAGGCACTTTTAATTCTCAAAAGGATAGGTACTAATATTTTCTCCATTGCAAAACAGCAGAAAATAAAGCTCAAGAGGTTTCATCAGGTTTCTCAAAGACACAAAGTTAGCCAGGCAGGGTAGTACTTGCCTGTAATCCCAGCAAGCCAGGAGGCTGAGGTGGGAGGATCACAAGTTTGATACCACCCTCAGCAATTTAATAAGACCCTATCTCAAAATGTAGAAAAACTAAAAAGGACTGGGAATGTAGCTCAGTGGTAGAGCACCCTGGGTTCAATCCCCAGGACCAAAAAGAAAATATTCTTTTCAGTGTATGAGTACCAGTTCAATATTCCCTATTCAACAGTAGATATTATCAGGGGGAAAAGATTTTTTAAAAAGACATGAAGTTGGTAAATTGGGAGCTAATAAATCTGATGATACACATTAATGTCCTTGAGCTCACTGATATTACTTTTGCTAGATAAAAAGTAAAGGTCTCCATTTCCTTTCAATGATTGTAGCAAAGTCTGCTAATTCTTTATCCTTATATATTTTCAAAATTAATTTTACATCCTGTGCTTCTGCTTATCTGAATTATTGTCTCACCATTTCATTTGGGCCAACAAAGTATTTTTAGTAAACATGAGACTCAAACCACTATTTCCAGGAATTTATAATTCTCTCTATAATGTGCCATGTTCTTCAAAAATATCCCTTTCATTATAAAAAGATCAGCTTTACCTTTTCAAGTATAAAGATGGCCACCTCAAGGCTCTCAACTTTATAAAACTTGCCAAAAGAAAATTGACTTGTGGTGATCATTTTTGAAATACTGAGGAATCCTCCTCCCCACTGCATCAGTTGAAATGATCATCAAATCCTAAAATTAAACAAACTTGGCTGTCTTACATGATTAAAAGAACTTAAGTAATAGGAACACTTAATACAATCTTTTGCTTCATCTTTTTATACTTTTATATAGTTTTTAATTGTTTAATTGTTACTTTATTAAAGTAACAACAGAAAGATGGAGCTTTGAGGAACTTTTGCAAAAAAAGAAAAAAAGAAAAAGAAACAGGTCCAGATAGCTGGCCTTGGCCTCACAAGTGGATAGGGATCCAGTCCTGAAATTTTTCTCCAGTTCTTTCTCCTGCTCCGTGCAATCTTGGGCTGACCTTATTCCTACTTGTTTTCTTCTGAAACCTGAATTTCCTAAGTCTCCCTATCTAACTACTCAAATAAAACTGTCCATTGTTTCCCTAGCAGAAGTGTCTTCCAAAGTTCTAATAGGTACCTATTTGCTTCTCCTAATGACACTTAAGCACTGCCCTGCTCATGTTAACTTTCCAGACCATCAGATAATAAACTGAGTCACCTCTGTGTTCCATGTGGCTAGGACATCCAGTTGCTGACTAATGAGAAATTATATGAAAGGCGAGGAGGTAATTCTGGGGCAACAAGTCAGAGAAGTGTATATCAATTCTTTTGGTATGATCCTGGTTATACCTATCATGTCAAGGCAACCCATCCCACTTAAAGCTTATATGTAAATATGTATAATATATTATATAAACTTAAACTTATAATATATACATATATATGTAAATATGTATAATATATATGTAAATATGTATAATATATTATATAAACTTAAACTTATAATACACACACACACACACATATATATATATATATATATATATATGAAAATGGTTGGGGAGAGAGAGAGAGTAAGAGCAAGGAGAGAAGAGTGATTGATTACCCTCTAGTACAAAAGGAAGTTAAAAGCAGAACATCCAGTCCAAATTTTCAGCATTCCCCAACAAAGAGTTGGTTCTCTTTCTCTACTTAAGCAGGAAGACTGCTGCAAGTAGTTGGCCACCTGTGAAATATTGCCCCATGCCGAGTTTTCATCAGGAAAAACAAACACAAGCCAAATTTCCTCATGTATAGAACGCAATACATATCGCAGAGTGTTGTGGGAATTTTGTGATATAACAAACATGAACATGCCTAGTACAGACCTGACACATAGAAAGTGCTTTTGGGATGTTACAATGTATGGTAGACATGGAACTCACCACCCAAGATGCCTTCAGTGCACGGCTCATTGCCCCCACTTCTGGGAGTGCTGTCAGTAGGTAGCCTCCAGCTTTCAGCCCCTCTAAGATCACCCTAAGCAGCAGAGAGACTCTTGGGCTGCAAGGCACACCGTTTCCAGGGCAGCCCACACTGAGGACAGGCAGGGGTATAAAGGCCTGACCATTAAGGTCCAACACAGGACAGCTTTGATGGGTCATTTTAGTCACACAGCTCACTATGGGGTTGGCCTAAACTGTCACTAGGCCCCCTTTCACAGGTCAATTTCTCTGGTCAATCCTGTTTCTGACTCCTCCCTTCCATGTGTGTAGGTGCCAAGAGTATATTTAATAAGCATCCTGTCCACTAAACTCTTGTCTCCTACCCTGCTCCCCAGGGAAGACAACCTGCAATAAGAGAATACAGAAATAAATAAATGGTTAGGATTTGAAGTTTAAAATCATTTGTAGCTCTGGATGGTACTAATACAATTTATTGAAACCTATTAAAAGATTAGAAGAAAACAAAAATGAGCAGTTCAGGTCATACTAGAGCATACTTGTAATCCCAGTGGCTATGGGGGCTGAAGCAAGAAAATCACAAGTTCTAGGCCAGTCTCAGCAATTTAGCAAGCACCTCAGCAACTTAGTATGACCCTATCTCAAATTTAAAAGAAAAATCTGGGGATGTAGCACAGTGAGTACAGTACACTTGGGTTCAATCCCCAATATCAAAAAGAAAAAGAAGCAAAAATGCAGAACAACTTTCAAAACCTAATTCAAGTTAGTACTACTTGGTAAATGGGACTAGGAAATTAGGTGTTGAAAGAATTGACTAATTGGAGCAAAAAATCCAGACATAAACTTTTATGTGGGACAGGGGTTCTGGCTCAGCAGTAGAGCGCTCGCCTAGCACATGTGCAGCCCAGGTTCAATCCTCAGCACCATGTAAGAATAAAGGCATTGTGTACAACTAAAACAAATAAATATATATTAAAAAAAACTTTTATGTGTCTACCAATTAATTTTCAGATATATTTGAGAGTTAAATGCATCTTCAAAATATAGAAGTATATATGGGCATTTAGTTGATTTCTGCCTCATGACATTTTTAAAGGAATTTCACATGGTTGCTAATTTTTAAATTTTTTACTTTTTGAGACAGGGTCTCACTAAATTGTTGAAAGCATTGTTAAGTTGCTGAAGCTGGTCTCCAATTTGCAATCTCCTGTTGTAGCCTCCTGAGGCACGGGATTACAGGCAGGTGCTACCATGCCTGGCTGAAATTCTAAATTTTAATATTGTTGAGAAACTTCAAAATACAAAAATAACAAACTTTTCTAAGCCCATTACCCAGAATTAACAACTTCAGTGTTAACAAAATTAGCACTTTTTAATATTTGCTTCCACTCATTTGTTAAAATTTACATACATGAGCAGGGTGAGGTGGCGCACGCCTGTAATCCCAGCACTTGGGAGGCTGAGGCAGGAGGATCGTGAGTTCAAAGCCAGCCTCAGCAATGGCGAGGCACTTAGCAACTCAGTGAGACCCTGTCTCTAATAAAATAATAAAATACAAAAAAGGGTTGGGGATGTGGCCCAGTGGTTGAGTGCCACTGAGTTCAATCCCCAGGTTAAAAAGAAAATTTACATACGTGGTATTTTATCAGCTTCAGTGCTTGACTGAAAGTAAGCAGAAGGATATATGGGTTATTAGATCATTAGGAGACCATGTCCATACTTTCCTTTTATATACTAAGACAGGCAAATGCAAAGCCAACCAGAACTATGGGAGGCATGGCCAAATTATGGCACAGGAACAGTCTTATTAGGTGCCATCACTGGTCCAACCCCCTTTGCTCATTAAAGATCCCTACCTCGGGACTCTCTAAATATGGCTGTTTGAACCATAAGTAATTTTTCAACTTTTCCTGAGTCTTGACATCATTCTCTCAAAATTCAAATTCCCTTCAAATGGCCTAGGTCACACTCTAGCCCAGAAGACTAGGAAGAGACTATATTTGATCCTCTTGAAGAAACAAGACTCTGTCACAAAAAAAAAAAAAAAAAAAAAAATGGGGAAGTGCCAGTTAGGAAACTATTTTTCCTCAACCTCAATCTTAGTCTCCTGTATGTCACTTTTTGATGCTGAGGCTGAAACTAAGTAATCACATTTCTCCTTCACTACCTGTTCCCTATATTGACTGTGCCAATAGAAGACTCTAGAAGCAAACTGGAAGACTGGGCAAGATAAAAAGGTCAATGCTTCTTTCTATTTATCTATGTGCCTTTCAACATGACTTTAGCAATGCTTCCTCATCCCAGCAGTGATGATTCATGCCTTTAGTAGCAGTTGATTCCATATCACAATCTTTCTAACACTTCGAGAAACAGTTTATGTCCCCTTTGAGCTCAAAGACACCAGTACCAGCCAATCAGCCTTTGCCCTCCTCAGATGTTCAAGTCCATGCCCTATGGGGCCACTCCCACAAGTCTCTTAGTTTTCAAAATTCTGGCCTTTTCCCTTTGTTTTTCCATCCCTTGGGGTCATAATCCTTGATGTCTCCTTTTTGCTTTCTGTTCTCAGTACCTACTAAAAATTCTTTAAATTAAATCCTTTCTGTTAAAATTACTCATGTGCTTTCTGTTCTCGGGCTCTTCAGGAATTCCTCTAAAATAGGGTATTTGAAATTTGAGTATAACCCCCCCAAAAATGATACAGTATCATCCTGTTTCTTCACTAAATATTGAGTATTTGAGATCTATCCATGTTGGTCATCTATACAAATCATTTTTCTATAAATTATTTCATTGTGTGAACATGATTTTTCACTGCTTATTAAGTTACATTAATATTTGTTCTAACTTTTCACTGTTAAAAAAAAAAAAAAAAAATGTGCAAGAAGAGAAAAAAAGGAGAAAAATTATGTTCATTAAATGGTTGTGGAAAATACATTTGACAAAATTCAATACCCATTTATGATAAAATCTCTCAGCAATCTAGAAATAGAAAAGAATTTCCTTAACCTGATAAAATGTACCTATGAAAAGCCTAAAGTTCACATCACATTTAATGGAGGAGACTGAATGTTTTCTCCCTAAGGTCCAGGCCAAGGGAAAGACACCTAATCTTACCACTTCTATACAACTTCATAGTAAATGTCCTAACTAGTGAAATAAATCAATAAAATGGAATAAAAGTCAAACTGACAAGGAAAAAATAAAACTGTCTTTGTTTACAGATGACAAGATCATATCAGTGGAAAATTCTAAGGAATCTATAGAAAAATCCACTAGAGCTAATAGGTTAGTAAAGTCATAGGTCACATGGTCATTATACAAATTTAGTTGTATGCCAATAATGAAAAATTGGCAATTTAAGTTAAAAATCATTACCATATCTAATAGCATCAAAATGTGAAATACTGGGTTGGGAGCATGTGTGAGGCACTGGGTACAATCCTCAGCACAATATAAAAATAAAATAAAAGTATTGTGTCCACCTACAACTAAAAAATACATATTAAAAATGAGAAATACTTTGGAAAAAAATTAACAAACTTGTGAAATGAATGTTCCCTGAAAACTACAAAACATTGATTATCAAAATTAAACATGACCTAAATAAATGGGAAGATACACTATCTTCATGGACTGCAAAACTTAATCATATTAATGTGCAATTCTCCCCTACATTAATCTATACATTTGATTCAATCACAATCAAAATCCCAGCACACTTTTTTTCTAGAAATTGACAAAATGATTATAAAATTCACATAGAAATCAAAAGGACAATATAATTACAAGAGTTAGACAACTTATACTGCCTAATTTCAAGACTGACTCAGCCAGGCATAGAGTCACATGTCTATAATCCCAGTGACTAGGGAGGCTAAGAGAAGAAGATTTCAAGTTTGAGGCCAGCCTCAGCAACTTAGAGAGACCCTGTCTCAAAATTTTAAAAAAGGTTAAAAGTTCTGGGAATTTGGCTCATTGGTAGAGTACCCATAGGCTCAACCCCTAGTATCAAAAAAAAAAATTAATAAACCTTCACCAGAAAAAAAAAAAAACCTTCACCAGAAAAAAATACAGTAAACAAGAAAAAAAATGGTATTGGCATAAAGATAGACACATAGATCAATGGAACAGAATGAAAAGTCCAGAAATAAACCCACACATAAATGAACAATTGATTTTTAATAAGGTACTCACATGGAGAGAGAATCTTTTCAACCATGGTGCTGGAACAATTAGATATCCTTTTGGAAAAATATTAACCTCAGATCTTATCTCACATCATACAGAAAACTTAACTCAAAATATATCAGAGATCTAAATTAATAGATTAAAATTATAAAATTTCTAGGAGAGAACATAGGAGAATATCTTCATGACCTTAAGGTAGGCAAAAATTTCTTAGAGCACAAAAGTATGAAATATAAAAAGAAAAAAATAATAGGTAAATTGAACTTCATCAAAATTTAAACCTCTGCTCTTCAGAATAGACTAAGAAAATGAAGGGATAAACCATAACTAGTAAGAAATGATACATATATAAACATATTGCACAATAGACATCCAGGATACTTGTATCCAGAATATGTAGAGAACTCATATAACTCAATAAAAATAAGACAAATAATCTATTGAAATGGGCACAAGATCTGAACACTATACAAAATAATATATAGAAATGGTCAATAAGCATAAAGAAAAGATGTTCAACATCATTACTCATTAGATTCAAAACAAAATTGTTACACATACATTAGAACCATTAAAAGTAAAAAGACTACCCAATACCAAGTGTTGACAACAATGTAAAACAACTGGAAGTCTTCTGCCTTGCTCATGGAAATGAAAAATTGTACATCCTCTTTGGATAACTGTTTTGCAGTTTCTTAAAGGATTGAACATATACTTACCACAACCTAGTATTTTCATTCCTGGCTATTTCCAAAAGAATATTAAATACATATGTTCATACCAAGATTTGTATGCCAGTGTTTGTAGAATCTGTATACATAAGTGTATAGAATAAATGTGAATAAACTTTATATGTTATATGCATTTTGAATGCCTTCTCCTGCTTATCATATGCTTTTAACATTTTTTGTGTTATGTGCCAAACAGTCATTTTGTATTTTGATACCTAAATTTATCAATATTTAATGGTTTGAGCTTTGTCTTATTTAAAGAGAGGGGAAGAAAGAGAGAGAGACTTGAGGGGAGAAAAGTACAGAAAGGAAGGAAGTGAGGACAAGAGAGAGGCAGAGAGGGAAGAAACCCAAGATCATTCATTCATTTATTCATTGGACAAAAATTAAGTATTTGTTCTTTGTTCTAGTAATATATATAGTAACAAATAAGACAGACAGAGCTCTTATCCTTGTGGAGTTTACATAAATATACAATTTACTGTCAGGGAGTGAAAGTGCTATGAAGAAAAGTACACAAGGGCAAGTGGATAGAGCTACCCTAGGTAACTAGGGAGGTCAGGAGATGTCATTCTGAACAGAGACATGGCTGGACTAAGGGAATAAGCTATGCATGAATCAGGGGTGCAGGCACATCCCAGGTGGAGTGAAAGCCAGGAAAGAAAGCCAACCCTGAGTTGACAGATATGTCTAAAGTCTTTGAAGAATAATCAGCAAGGAGGCCAGTGGACCTGAAATTCAGTTATTAGGGGCAAGTGGTAGGAAATGAAGTGAGAGAGGTAGGCAAGGCAGGGAGATCTGTGGGCCACTATAGAGAGGCAGAAAAGAGACCTTATCTTACTTACAATTTAAAAGGGTCACTGTGTTCTGCAGGACAGAGGACAGATGGAGGTATGCATCAGAAAAAAACAAGGAGATTATCTGGAAAGCAACTGCAGTGTCCAGGCAAACAAACAAATAAACAATAGCTGAATGTACCAGGTCATCCTTCTACATTTTCTTCTCTTTAGAAGGTTTGTTTCATTTTTGTTACTGCTACTGTTGAGTTTGTTGCTTTTAACCTTTAGGACTTCAGCAGAATTTATTTGAGGATATGCTGTAAGGGTCTGATTTTTTTTAAAATATTTATTTATTTACTTTAGTTGTACACAATGTGTTTATTTGTACGTGGTGCTGAGGATCGAACCTGGGCCGCGCGCATGCTAGGCGAGTGCTCTACCGCTGAGCCACAATCCCAGCCCTGTAAGGGTCTGATTTTAACTTTTTTTTCCATATCTAGAGTCAAGCATCCCAACATTATCATTTATTGAGTATAGTTGGTTTTTTTCCCAACTGATTTGTGAAAACAAGCCATGTCATGTATGAATGTTTGGAATGGGCTTTCTATTCTGTTTAGTGGATTATTTGTCTGTTCCTGTTTCAATATCATTCTTTTCTATTTGCTGTAATTTGTTAATGTGTCTTGTTATCTGGAAAGAAGGATCTCTCCACTACACCACTACATTTTGTTCTTTTTTTCCAAATTTTTTGAAAAATTTTGGGCACATCATTTTTTCATGTTAATTTTAGAATCAGTTTGCTGTTCAAGTCACCCAAAGTCCCATAAATGTTTTTCAATTACATTTAGTTTATACCATAACCTAGAAAGAATTATATCTATAGAGTATTAAGTCTTTCTAAGGGCAAATGAAGCGAGATTTCCATTTATCAGTTTCCTTAATAAAGTCTGAAAATTTTCTCCATCTAATCCTTCTGAGTATTTTAAAAAGACGTTTGCGATAGCAGTATAAACTATTGGGTTATATTAATTACTACTGGAAACAAGGGATAATATTTTAGTGTCCAAAAACATATAAAGGCAAACAAATAGGAAAAATGGGCAAAGGATATGAACAGACAATTTTCTGGAGAAACACACACCAAAAAAACCAATTAGCATACTGAAGTTTTTAGGCTAATTAATAATCAAAGAAATGCAAGCAACACTAAGATAATCATTTTACATCTGCAAAGAAGAAGAGTTTATTTTAAAATTCTTGTATTAAGTATAGTACCAGCAGGTATCTCATGTCTTGATAGTGAGAGTGTAATTGGTACAACTTCGAGGGAAAGGAATATAATAAGTTTTTTTAAGAACTGATCATGCCGAATTTTAAGGATTCTAATCTAAGGAAAAAGTCAAAAGATCATTGTAAAAGAATGCTCATCAAAGAGTCATCTCTGATAACAAAAACTCAGGAGAATCTAAATACTTAATACCAGGGGAATAATAAAAGCTTGGTTGTAGCCATATGGTGATATAATAGGATCATCATGACAAGGTTTAAAAATTCTTTCACAGCTAAGAAAAGTGTTCATAAAGGAATGTTAAAGTAAAAGGTAAAAAACAGTAGAAAAACTGTAATAGAGAAAAGAGTTTGCAGAAAAGTATTTTATATATTACTGTTTGGTTTTGTTTGTTTGTTTGTTTGTTTTACGTCAGAATATGACCATATTCATCTTTGGATAGTAGATTACTAGTGATTTATTTTCCATTTTAGTTTCTGTGTCTCCTACATGTTCTACAATAAGCATGTAGTATCAGGAAACAAAACTGTTACATAAATAATAAAATAATCTAAATGGCTATAAGAAACTGAAATTATGAAAGGACCCATCTTGAATTCTCAGTTCATCTTTAAATGTTTGGTTCCTTATAAGGAATAATGGATAGATAATGCCTGTGAACAGACTATTATGTGCTTGAAAAGTGCAAAGTGTTGGTTGTGACAGTTCCTAATGAGAAGGGGCTCACATCATAGTCTTAAGATCCCTAATTAAAGTGAGTGTAGTGGTAAGATCTGAGAGCTTAACAATGTCAGGAACAGGGGATTTGTCTAGGCATCTTAAAATACATAGTATTTCTTTACACCGACAATTCTTTATAGTTCTAAATTTATATATATATATATATATATATATATATATATATATATATGTTGTTTCATGCATATCTGGATCTAAACTTTAACATAATGTTGGCATTTTAAACGAAATGAGTTTGTCATGATTTTGGCAAAAACAAACAGGCTATTTCTAAGGTTTATGTTGTCACTTGGTCCATCGTCCAAGTCCAGCATACCCGTGAATATAATCACACCCACAACCTTGCTGGGTACTGTAATTCACTCCCCTCGCCCTTGCAGCCAGGAAAGATTTCAGAGTATCCTTTTACACTTATGCGTAACTGCCTACCAAGATATTTTTATCGTATCCTCAAAACCACTCATCTCCTTTTCATTTGCCTTTTCTACTTATAATAACTTCAACTCTTTCCTCTTTCTGAAAACAAGGAAGTTCCCTTGATATTATGTATTTATTTTGCTAGGAAACAAATTGGACTTAAGCCCACATTTCTATTCAGTGTCAATAGAACTCATAAACAGACCAGTTTCCCCTCAGTTTAGGCCTCTTGGTCAAATTTACTCAGCTTCATAGTCAGTAATCCATCCCACTCACATGTCCTGGGTTTCTCCAGAGAATAAATAACCTAGGCCTGGAGCTCTGTGACTAATCATGTTTGCCCAGCCCTCCCCATACCCTCATTACACAGCTTTCAGAATTCAGCTTCCTCTGTCTACCAGTGAATATGTGAAATCCTGAGACACTTCATTCCAGACTCCAGTCTAATAGGCAGCTTGTTCTTCACCTGGTCCCTGGCAGCATGCACCTGGGTGTGCAGATTATTAATGTGCTGTGTGTCCCAGATCAGTGTTTTCCCAGCTGGACAGACACCCTAATATCTGTCCCCATCAGTGGTATCTACATCCAAATGTAAGCCCTCAGTAAGCAAGTGCATAGCAAATGGAGCCATGGAAGATTTTTATGCTCATCAAAAAGATAAAGCACATACATGAGGCACTTAGAGTAGTCAAGTTTATAAGGACAGGCCTGAGGGTGTCAGTGGTAGAGCAGGGGGCTTATAAGGACAGAAAATAAAAGAGTAGTTGCCATGGGCTCAGGAGAGGGTAAAATGGGAAGTTAGTATATAATGGGTATAAAGTTTCTGTTTGGGAAGAAGGAAAGTTCTGGAGATGGATGATTGTGATGGTCACACATCAATGTAAATGTGTTTAATGCCACTGAATATAGAATTGGAAATGGTTAAGATGGTAAATTTTGCATTGTATATATTTTATAACATATTTGTAAAACAAGTTGATAAAAGGAAGAAAAAGAGGAGGAAAAAGCAGCGGTGTTTCTCTTGTAATCCAAACCCCTCTTATCTAGATGCTGCCTCTTAACATTCCTGATGGGTGAGCTCTTAGAATTTCGGAGTTCCACACCAGGTCAACTGGTGAAAGGAAGATGGAAATAACCAGAGAGAAAGGAGACTTAGGTACACTTTTTATTAAAAGGGCACTAGGACTCCAAAATTGTTGCTGGCTGACTTTCTCACCACCGGCTTGAGAAGTCCTCACAAAGCACTTGTCTGGACTTTGCTTTGTTTGGGGGGTGAGGGACCCCCTCCCCAACTTCAGCCAAGTTGATCCTGTTTATTTGCCCAACAGTTTCACAACTGCTACCCTGGGTAAAAGGTAATTTTCCCCCTTTCCCATTCCTCTTCAGCTCCTAAATCCCAGTCTCAGCTGTGCCTTCCCCTTTCTCAACTATCAGGGAAGACAATGGGACATGTCAATAACAAGGAGCATCCAACCCTGCATTTTTCTGATACTTTTCCCCAATTCCTAAGTAAAATTCCTAAAGTAAAAATGGAATTTTTGCTGGAACAATTTTCGAGTCAAGCAAATCTGCCACATTCCTTAAACGACAGCTGCGGTAAGTACAGCTACCGTGCTGTTGTGCAACATTCAGCCAATATTGGCTCAACTGAGCACATGGATAAAACATGACATGTTTCTCTGTTTTCCATGTTTTGCCACAAAATTCTGTTCAAAAAATTATGTGACTCTTCAATATCTGTCATTTCTATAGGCTTATCTGGGTATTTGTTAAGTGCCTTTTCAGTTAAAATCCCTCCCATATGTAATGAGAGAATTCTCCCTGACCTTCCTTAACGCATTCCTTTCTTACCTGAACTAATGCTTACCTGTATATATTGATGTGATATTTCAGGGAATAATATGGAGGGCCAAGAACTTTTACGTTCCAATTTCCAAGGTAACTGCAGACCCACTAATCTGCTTAAAAAAAAAAAAAAACTTAACAACTTAACAATTAACATTTTACAACTTCCATGCTTTGTGAAAACAGTATTGGTAACACTCCCTGAATTTGCAATCTATTTAGGTGTAACATTGGTAGAAATTAGCAGCAAAGTGTTACTTCAAGTGAACTAAAACAACAAATTTTGAGCCTGAAATTGTAATTTATGCAGTCTAGGTCTGATGTATCAAAAAGGAAAGGAAATATTCAGAAAACTACTGATAATGTCACAAGAGTAGTTCTAATTTAATTAGGCTACTGCAACAATAGGGAAAACACAAATTTTCATTTCTAGGAAATTGAATTTTAAATATTCATAATGACCCCTTCTTGGAGACAATATTAATTATTCTTTTAGTTGAAGTATTCTAATAAAGAGAAAACCAGTGAAGAGAGTTGAAACATTTTTCAGATTAAAAACAAAATCTCTACAATGCCAAGCCAAAATATCTTCCAAAGGCAGGTTCTAAGAAACGAATTACATCTTTCAAGACGCCAAAGGATCATTCCGCATTAAATTTCATAAAAATAAGGTTCATTTTGACAAAAATGTTAATTCAACAATACTGCCAAACCCTAACCTATAACAAAAATTTCAGCACAATAATATCACTGCTTTAATGGGCCTTAAAATTCATACATTGTATGTGATGAATACAAAACAATATAGGAGCAGCTTGCTTAAATACAAGAAATGCGCTTTTACAAAGATGTAGGTAAGCTGGGCGTGGTGGCGTACACCTGTAATCCCAGCACTTGGGAGGCTGAGGCAGGAGGATCACGAGTTCAAAGCCAGCCTCATGAATGGCAAGGCACTTAGCAACTCAGTGAGACCCTGTCTCTAATAAAATACAAAAAAAGGCTGGGGATGTGGCCCAGTGGTCAAGTGCCCCTGAGTTCAATCCCCAGTACCAAAAAAAAAAAAAATAATAAGGTAATTCAGATTTTAAGATTAA
Source organism: Tamias sibiricus (assembly GCA_025594165.1). Lineage (NCBI taxonomy): Eukaryota > Metazoa > Chordata > Mammalia > Rodentia > Sciuridae > Tamias > Tamias sibiricus. Next base: position 22,123,203 of record CM046667.1, on the reverse strand, counting down.
ATCACAGCAACTCTCCACCCAAAGAAACAGTTCAGTAAACATATTAAATGAAACATTTTAAAAAAATATCATCACCTTCTAATTTAGGTGCTCTTTTATTAACATATCCATCCAGACATCATAGGTTTTCCTAAAGAGGAGGTTTCCCTGTAATAAAACCCTCAGACCTTTAACATTGCTCCCTATGGGGGCTGGGGCTATGGCTCAGCGGTAAAGTGCTCATCTTGCATGTGTGAGGCCCTGGGTTCGATACTCAGCATCACATAAATAAAATAAAGGCAATTGTGTCTACCTACAACTAAAAAAATTTAAAAAAAAAAACATTGCCCCCTATGAAAGAGTTAATGTCCCCCTTGAACACCTGACTACCAAAATATGGGACATCCACATTGTGAAGAATCACACTGATATAGGCAACTTTATGTTTCAGTAATCATCCAAAAACAAAACAAAAGACAATAACCTAAGTGGCCATAAATGGAGGACAGGCTACAAGATCTCTCTCTACAATAGAAGCTGTAAAATAATAATAATAATAATAATAATAATAATAATAATAATAAGATGCCCTCTGTGCACATATGTGGAAAGTCTGCCAAAATCCAGTTGGGGGAGCAAGGTGCAGAATACTGGGTATAGAAATTATTTGTGTAAAAAGGTTGAGGAGAATGAAAATAAAACTATATCTGCATGTCTATGCACTTTTGAAATCCCTGGAATAATACAAAAGCAATTAATAATTGCAGTGACTTATGAAGGGAGGTGAGTAGGCAGATAAGGGAATTAGTTAAGACAGATTTTTTTAAACTTTCAAAACCTGTAAGTGCATTACCACTTGAAGAAATGTTCAAAAACTCCAGGTGATCCTAAATGATGTGATTTCAACATCTTTTCCACACCTAAGGGTCTTCTTGCAACTTCCTGATGTTAGAGCCATCTCCTTTGCCTAAAAGCAGAGCCTGAGACATAGATTTGGTTGCTCATGATTAACTTAGGAATGCTCTCAGGAGAAATCTGTTCAGGTGCTATGGAGTAGAGGATGCAGAATAGGGCAGGGAGTCGAGCAAGGGTGTGCTCTCAGGAAAGTCCAGCCTTGAACTAAACAATACAGGATCTCAGGAGCATAAACCACACCATGAACTGTCAATTCTCAAAACCAAAGGGACAGCTTTGTGTACTTCAGTATCTAACTTTGGACCCCAGAGTGGGGATAGAGGGCTGTAATCTCTTCTGTTAAGCTAAGGGCAAATCTCCAGAGATAAAGGAAAACTGTGAGCAGTTAGTAACTTTATTTTTTATTGATTTATTAATTTTTTTTTTTTTTTTTGGTACTGGGGATTGAACTCAGGGGCACTCGACCACTGGGCCACATCCCCAGCCCTTTTTTTGTATTTTCTTTTAGAGACAGGGTCTCACTGAGTGGCTGAGTGCCTCGCCATTGCTGAGGCTGGCTTTGAACTCGCGATCCTCCTGTCTCAGCCTCCCAAAGTGCTGGGATTACAGGCGTGCGCCACCGCGCCCGGCGATTTATTAATTTTGTGTGTCAATTTGTTTGGGCCAGGGATTCTCAGATAAGTAGTTAAGCAGTATTTCTGGGTGTGTCTGTGATGGTGTTTCCAGAAGAGATGAGGCTTGGAATTGGTGAACTGAATAAAGCAGGTTGCCCTGCCCAGTGCATATGGGCATCATCCAATCCATTGAGGACCTAAATAGAAGAAAAATATAGAAGATTAAATTCATTCTCTGCCCAATTGTTGAGCTGGGATATACATCTTCTCTTCCCTTGGCATTCTGGGTTCTCAGGCCTTTTCTCAGACTAGAATCTCAGGTCTTCAAACTACATTGGCTTTCCTGGGTCTCCAGCTTGCATAAGACAAACTGAGACTTCTCAACCCTCAGCTTCCATAATTGTATGAGCCAATTTATTATAATAAATCTGCGTGTATGTGTGTGTGTGTGTTTAAATATAATGTTTGTATATATACATATACACAGTATGTGTGTGTGTGTGTGTAAAATGTTTCTCTGGAGAACCCTCATACTAGTATTCCCAGCAGCTGAGGGATAGATGGATGTACACCCTGAGAAAAGGGATATGGGTAGGGCACTAGCAGTATCCACTAAACCAGGGATTCTCAAACTCAAGTGTAAATCAGAATTACATGGAAAGCTTCTTAAACTTGATCACTGGGTCCAGCCTCAGAGTTTTTCATTTAGTAAGTGAGGAGGGAGACTCAATATGTTGCATTTCCCAGGAGAAGCTATGCTACTGGTCCCAGAACCACAATTTGAGAACCATTCTCCTCCATCAATCATCTTTGCCTCTTGCCTCTCCTTTTCTTCTGTTGTCAATCTTAGTATCCTCTTAATTTCTTCAGATTCTCTTTGATACACTGCTTCCTCTCCATTCCCATCACTAGAGTATTAGTATACTCTAGTGCATGCTCTTATTCCATCAGACCTAGATTAGAGGTAATTATAACAAAGATGAATGTGGATTACCTTTATTGGATGACACTGACTAAAGCCATAGGGAAGGGGCTGGGGGTGTAGCTCAACAGTAGAGCACTTGCCTAGCATAAGTAAGGCCCTAGGTTCAAGCCCTAGTACTGCAAACAAAAGAGCAAAGAACCCCCCAAAAGCCACAGGGTAATTATCCAACTCATTTTAATTGTCTGTAATTGTCACAGGGGATCCTTGATGTGTGTTAACACAGCATAAGAACTTCTGGGGCTGGGTATGTAGCTCACTGATAGAGCATTGCCTAGCATGTGTAAGGCCCTGGCTCAATCCCTAGTATTTCTAATGGATGGATAAATTGATATATACATACACAACATCTACAGTTCTAGCCAATGAGCCATATGCTAACTTTATCCTTTTCTAGAACTTATAGATATCACCTAGTTCAGTAGTTCTTGTGGTTAGTGGGTCACTGATCTTCTCCAAGCCTTGCATTACACAGATGAGAAAAGTGAGACTCCCATTCACAAGCATATGCCACAAAGTGATGCATACCCACTATTGTCCTGGGAGTATCCTGGCCTGGGATTCACAATGAGGACCTCAGTTTGGGCCCTCAGCAGCAGCCAGTTCACCAACTTCAGCACATCGCCTGCTTTCCAGGCTCCTTCACTCCAAGAAGCAATGAAACTAACATTTATTGAGCCCTTAGTGTGTTCAAGACAATGTACCAGGACTATTGTATATATAGTCTACCTCTTTATCTCCCTTAAACATCTAAGGATAAAGTTAGGACTAGGGTGAGATAAGAGTTTACTCATGCCAATGCAGACCAAGATGATCCCCTTGCAGATAGGAACAACCACCTTCTGGGGATGTCCTGATCCTGTCATCCCTGACAGAGTCTAAACATCAGAAGTGACATTATGTATGCAATTATGGCAGAACCAAGCACCTCAAGAAGTGACAGAGTTGTGCAATGTTAGTCAATGAGAAATTAATATTAATCTTTGAATCTAACAGTTAACCAAGTCCTTGGTAAAATCAAGAGTGGTAGCAGCAACCCAGAAAAAGTCATTTGTAACTTCATTCTTATCGTCTCAATCCTGTCCTTGAGGTCACCTAAAATTAGAGGTTACTTTCTATATGAGGTATCTTTCTCCAACAAGATTTCTTGTTTCTTTGATGAAGTGACTTCTTCCAGGCAGTTCTAGTGTCTAGAACTGTGTTGTCCGATAAGGTACCCACTAGCCACATGTCTATTTCAGTTCAAATTTAAATCAGTTAAGTAACACAATAAAATTCTCAGTTTCACCAGCTACATTTCAAGTGCTCAGCAGCCATCTACAGTATTAGACAGTGCATGTATAAACATATGCATCTATTATGGTTTCAATATGTGGTGTCCCCTAAAAGCTCATGTGTGAGACAATGCAAGAATATTCAGAGGTGAAATGATTAAATTATGATAAGTGTAACCTAACCAGTGGATTAATCCACTGATATGGATTAACTGGTAACTCTAGGCAGGTAGAATATGGCTGTAAGAGGTAGATCACTGGGGGTATGCCTTTGGGGGTTATATTTTATCTCTGGTGACTAGAGTTCTGCTTCCTGGTTGCCATATCCTGAAACTGCTTTCCTCCTCCATGCCCTTCTGCCATGAGGTTTTGCCTCACCTTGGACTCAGAACTAAGGAGTCTGCTTTCTATGGACTGAGACTTTATATATGCACTGTCTAAAACCATGAGCCAACATAAATTTTTCCTCCTCTAATTTTTCTTGTCAGTTGTTTTTGGTTATAATGACAAAAAAAGCCAACTAAAACACCATCATTGCAGAAAGTTCTGTTGGACAGGGCTGGTCTAGAAGATTTCACTACACTTGATTTAGTCAAAATCTTATTTCTCAGAGTCACCAAGAAAGAAGAAAATAATTTCCTCCTTAATTATTCAGAATCTGGTTTTGTGTATATGAGCCTGTAATTCCTGTAATTCCTGTATTTCAACTGCTCAAATTTGCCTTTAAAATTATCTCAAAATCATCTATGTCTATGGTTCTTAACATAGAGTAAGGAGATCCCTGGGGATCTCCAAGAAACTTTCAGGGATTCTGCAAGGTCAAAACTATTTTTTGTAGTTATATAACACACAAAAAATACCTCTCTGGGGTCCTCAATTTATTAAGAATATAAAGGGTTTGTGAAATGAAAATCTATCAGCACTACTGAGCTAAGTTATTAGTGTTAATGATATCATTCGTTATCTTTGTTTTTATACTTGTTTTTGACATATACCCATCATTACATAAGAAAGACAAGTCCCAGCTCAGATTTTCCCATTGTTCCCAGCTTGTCTTGCAGCAACATTAAGGAGGCAGTCATCTCAAATTCCTTGAATAAAGAAACTGGCATGAATAGGAAAATATGAGCTCTGTTGTCCCACTTATCAACTAGCAAAATGAACCTCTCTCCAGGAAGCAGAGCAGTTGGCAATGAGAGTACATGAACAGCAGGAATGCCCCCCCACCTCCATGCCTGCTCTCCCACAACCCACCCCTGCCCTCTGAACCTAACAGAGAAACTGAAGAAAAGTCCAAGTCTGGGGGAGAAAAAAAGCCAAACCCAAAGGAAAAACTGGGGTAAGCAAGGGTCTTATTCAAATCAGTGACTGTGAATAAGATTGGAATTAAAATAATCCATTAAGAAATAAATTAAGGAGTATGAATATAGGTACTTGTCCTTTACGGATTAATGTTTACTCCCCCCTCCAAAAAAATGGGCCTAGGGCTGGGGGTGTAGCTCAGTGGTAGAGCATTTGCCTGTCACACATGAGCCCTTGGGTTCTATCCCCAGCACTACAAAAAAAGTTTTAAAAATTGAAATCCACAAGCCTAAAGAAGTACCTGTTTTAAGTAATTTAAGCTTAAATTCACTTTTTTGCTAAGGAATCATTGTTGCACAGGAAGAAGCCATGTGTAAATACATCTGAAACTGTACCTATGAGTTTTAGAAATCAGGAAGAGAGAAGAGGTAAGGTAATATTTTTAAAGAATTTTTTAAAAAATAGTTGGTATGTGAATAGGTTATAAAACCAAAGACCGTGACAAAGTTACAGATATTAATAAAGAGAAACCTAGCATCTGGGACCTAGGATGATGATTCGAGGGAGATTATCAAAAGATTGGTGAGAGGCCTGGCGGCACACACCTGCAATCTCAGCTACTTGGGAGACTGAGGCAGGAGGATCAGAGGATCACAAGTTTGAGGCCAGCCTTGCCAATTTGGTGAGACCCCGTCTCAAAAATAAAAATAAAAATTTAAACAAAAGGCTGGGTATGTAACTCAGTGGTAGAGCACCACTGGTTTAAATCTCCAGTAACAAAAGGTTGAATACACTTACTTTTTTTTCTTTTTTGAGATGGGGTCATGCTATGTTGCCCAGGCTGGCCTCAAGCTCCTTTGCTTTGCTCCAAGCAACAGTTGTGACTCAGCCTTCCAAGTTCTGGGAATACAGGCACCTGCCACCATGCCCAGATTTAAATTTATATTCTTCCTCTTTTTTTCTCTTTTGAATGGGACCAAGAAAAGGAACAAAGGGAAGCTGGGAGGTGGGAAGTCTTCTCCCAGAAAAGGTTCTCTGAAGCTTTAGTGACATTTCTGCTCCCTGCTCCTTTCTCATTTCACCCACTCTCATCTCATTAAATAAAAACAACAACATCAGTAACAATAATAGCTACAATGTATTTGAGCCTTGCTACATGCAGGAAATATTCTAAACAATTTACATGTAGTGACTCATTTAACCACAAGCCTAAGAGGTAGCCATTCTTATTAATCCTCATCTTATAGATGAAGCAATGGAGACACACAAAGGTAAAGTAATTGTCCAAGGTCTTTGCACTCCTGAGCATAATAATTCTAAAAGCAAAAAAGCATCAGTTAGGGCTGGGGTTGTGGGTCAGTGGTGGAGCACTCGCCTTGCACATGCGTGGCCCGGGTTCGATCCTCAGCACCACGTAAAAATAAAAGGCATTGTGTACAACTAAAACAAATAAATAAATATTTTTTTAAAGCATCAGTTAGGTGAGATGGATAATAATTGCAGTTAAAAGAAAAAATGTGCCATTTGGAGTTAGGACTGTTTTCCTTTGAAAATTACTCTTCAGTGTATTTAAGAATAATTATGGGAAAACCATTTTCATATTTATAATATTTTAATAGAAAAGGCCTAAATAAAAATGAAAGAGAATTGTTTTGTTTCTCTTTATGTCCACATGTGAAAAGAAGCAAACTGCTGAAACTTGGTTACCTCTTCAGTAAAACAGGGATAAACTTCTTAAGATTACAAAAGGATTTGAGAATAACAATACAAATAATGCCTAACACTACTTGACAGAAAAATAAGTGATAAATAAGTGACAGCTATAACAATGATTCTCCTACCTTTACCCCTCTGGCTTTGCTTTCCTCTGTGTTGGTTCCATTCTGAGATAAACAAACTCTCTTCTCTTGCAGTGGCAAGGTGGTGCAAGCAGGCTCAAGTTTACATCCCTTCTCCTCAGAAACTTCAGCAAAAAGATACTTCAGAGTGTCCATCAAAGTGTAAAGAACTGTGAAGGAGCTGAACTATTACATTTGTCACTGTTGCTGGTAGAAGACGTGAGACTGCTAGGTCAGAGATGAAGGACAATTTCTTAGCAATAGCAGCAGCTAGCATGTTAGCTCATCAGTATTGTGCTAGTGCCCCCAAACCCAATTCCCATAAGGCAATAGGATAAGGGCCAGATGACACCTGTACATGCAGTGGATTGCATTACAGGAAAGGAACCTTGAACTTAATAAACCTGAATCTTTTATAATGGGCAGAAAGCATGCCTGCCAATTGGTTCAGAGAGAGATACTATCTTTATTTTACTGGACAATAAGCATGCCTGTCTTTTGCTCTGAAGGGAGACAGAGGTTATTTTTTCAAGGTTGTTGAACACATAAACCTCCTTAAAAAGATACTCCAGAACAACAGACATTCAATTCCTTACTTATAAGATGTACATAAATGCTAGAGACCCAGGGAGAATAGGATCTCAACATAGAATTCCAGAATTGAATTTAATTGTTTTACCTTGCATTGTTCTGAATCATTGTGGTCAAGGGGAGGATTGCATAGACTAGCCAGGCCTGAGCCATAACCTAGAATCAGGGAGAGGGCCTGGCCCCTGGGGAGGAAACAATACATTAGTACCACATCTCCCATTTCCAAACGTGACTGTGAGGTGAACATCACTCTATGGCTACAAATCTGTGAAAATCTCTCCCAATTCAAATGGAAAGATTGTTTTGGCACCAAACCACAAAATTGTAGCACATTATTGACACGTAGTAATCATAATGAGGACAGTGTAATAATAATACTACAGCAAAGTAAAGTTAAAGCCAAAGAATATGAGATGACACCTTGAAGACAGCACCTAATAATTAAGAATTTCTCTAGACAGTCTTTCTAAGAATAATGTTTGACTATAAGGTAATTTGAAGAAAGTTACACTGATATACTACTTTGTTTTAACTCACCAAATTATTCCTTTGTAACTTAATACTTTAGTGAACTTGATCTTTGAAGGCCTCAATGGAATAATGAGTTGACACTCATTATTGTGTTGTTCATCTCATACCAAGATTTATTTTTTTTAATGCTGCCATTGAATTTGCCAAGGTAACCAACAAATAAAGCCTGAATGAGCATATGTCTTACAAGGATGTTTTGAATAGGTAATAGGCCATGATAGATAGGTTTCCCAAACTTCATGGAAACATTATCTTATTATGTCAATAAGTTTTTGTGAAACAATAACAATAAACAAAACAGGTTTTATGGTCAAATTTAAGAAGCATGCTACATAGATAAACAGGTTTCTTTACTACAGAACTTCCCAGTGCCTTTAAAGTATTAACATGCATTATGAATGTCCACAAGAAAGACACAAAATGCAGCATTTCCCATACTTCTCTGATGTAAGAACCACCCTTTTTCAAAAAAATACCTAATAATAATTCAATGAAACATGGAACAAGATGAGCATTAACAACCCTTACCAAATCAGAATTTCACAATTCTATTGCTTTACCCTCCCTCTATTGAAACCTGAGAGAACTATGACCAGCTATTTTTACATTTTGATATAATTAGATGAAAAATGGGTACAGAACTAAATAGTCCCTAGTAGATTACACAATTCTTCAACAAATTACCAAAATTTTAATTCTGCTCCAAGTTATTTTTACTATAACAGAGCATTTAGGGTATCAAGATGTCTAACTAAATGTGTAAAAATTAAACATGATTATTACAGACTAAGAGAGACAAAATAAAGTTAAAACTACCTAAACACTGGCATTTTCTTCAGGCTAAAATATACTTTTTAGAGTGTACAGCCATAAAACTAGCATTTATGTCAAGCTAGGATTAGTATTATCATACTGCAGATACACTGAGGTGCTTTTAGCAATTTTGAAAGGCAGTTTCATATAACTAACTGTAATAGAATGCCTGAGAGAGTACACCCACCTTTCTAAAACCAGTATAATTATGGGAGTAAAAACAACAAAATATCTTTGACAGAGCCCTTTGGCTGTCTTGAAATACTAAGACATTAAGTTAATGCAGTCTGCTGCTCTGAAGAAATGTGGATTCTGCCCTTCCATTCTAGTTTGAAACAAAAATTGGTAGCATAAAATTGAGAAGTAAATGAGCCAAGAAAGATATCCATGTTCTTTGTAATAGCCTTGCCCTAGAGAATAAATCTCCCACTGAAAAAGTCGTTAGCTATAGAAAATGAGGAAAGCACAGGCTCTTAGAGGCAAAAAGGACCTTAGCGATCATCTGGAATTTTGTAGACCAAGTTGTGCAATTTATTTTTTGAGAGCAAGAAGTTTGGCAATGGGAAAAAGATGCTGCAAGGTGGATGATGTCTTATTCCACTTACTATTTCACTTTCCTTGCCAGTGTGAGACTACTCCAACAATTGTGTGCATTCTTCCAGACTGGCATAGGGAGCTAACAAAATGAAGCAGGGGGCAGTAGAAGATCCATCTTGGTGATGGTGGCAACAGCAAACAAGAATGCCACAATGAGGTATGACTTTTAGTAAAGTTTTGGCTTCATCTACCAATGTGTGAGCTAGGTTCCAGGCATCCTGAAGGCATCCTGCAAGGTACCCAAAATCTTTTCATTAAGCCCCTTCCCATGTAAGTCATTCAGATTTCAGTTCATTCCTACAGAGAAAGGAGGTCTACAAGATGGTTTTGTGGGTAGTCTCGTTGAGGTGTACTAGACTAATGTTTTCATGAAAGGTACCCTTTTGACACCACACGATCCACCAGATTTCACCCTGAGAAATATGACCGAATTCTAAGAAAAACACACTGCACCTTCATATACTGACTACAGGAGAAAAACCTAGAAAGGTCTGAGGGGCCAGGCCTGAGATAACTTTGAATGTCACGTACTTAGCATTAACCCTTAAAGTTAAAGATTGAGAATATTAGATCAAATCATAGTTTTATCATGGGCTTTAAAAGTCTTTCAGCACAAGGACAGTATGACCACAATTGCACCTTTATCAGGTAATATGTACAATTAATGGAGAGGGAATCCCCCCCATTCTTTCTCTAAGTTCTACTTCAGCTATGTGAACAGTGATGAGGCATACTATAAGGATCTATGTGCCACCTCATAACCTTCCAGTGTTTCCTCCTCTCTCGTCTCAGGACTTTTTTCCCAAGCTTTTTCTAAGGTTATTTTTCCACACAACACAGTCCAGAAGCACAGATGGGATGAGGGATATATTCTCAGAGAAAATCGACAAATAAATAATGAGAGTGAATAAACGTCCTGTGTCCCCACAGTGGGAAGACATTTCTGCAGTGTATTCTACACAGTTCCTCAAAGGGTCCCAGAGACATTGAGCCCCAGTTGACCACAGGATAACCACCTCACATTTAATTGGTCCTTCCTGCTTCCCTCACACTCACAACTCCCTCATCCCTGCTTTGTGGGATCATCTTCCTGATAAGCTACCAAGTCTTTGTTTCTGTGTTTGATCTCAAGAAATCTCAAATCAAGGAAGGAGTGGACCTTAGTTCTACACAGCATCTTTTCAGCAACTTTCTTATATTTGGAGAATTCCCATATTAGGTCACCATGTCCCACAGATAGAAACCTACAGTGTTTTACCTCATAGTTTGGGCATAGGAGTTTGTCTAAATTTCAACCAATCAGATGCACCCACATCAAACTTTGATTCAGAAGAGAGCAAGGTGAGAAAACAGGTATTACACAAAACCATTGTGCAGGTGAGGGTGGCAGAACATGACTGTAGACATTGAGCAGTGTTGACCATGGCATTCCATGCAACATGGCCATGTTATAAGGCCATGGTGAATAAGATGTAAAGCAGTCAGATAGTCAGACCATGCTAGAGCACTTTAGTACTGTGACTTGGGTGTCATTACTGTCCATACAGCTTCCAAACCAGATTCTCTGGCCCTCTAAATGTTTTCTGAGCCAATAATGCTCTAATAAATTATCATGGGCATAAACTAGCTAGAATTTATAATAAATTATCATGGACCTAAACTACCCCTTGTGATACTAGAGCCTGGCTAGCTACTTGTCAAAGCTCTTTTTCCTGGCAGAGAGCAGGACTACATTTCCCAGCCTCTCTTGGAGTTGGACATTGCCATGTATCTAAGTTTGGGCGACAAACATCAGAGGAAGTTATGCACCACTTCCAGGCCCAGCCCGTGAAAGCCTCCCAGGCATCATGCTATGTAGCCTCCTTCATCTTTGCCAACAGGATGCAGATAGGATCCTTTCCTCTTGAGGCTTTGTGTGTCCTAAATACCACTGGGAAGTCCACCTAAGAATCAAGAACTCCTTTGGGCTTTGCTATGTTATGAACGTATCCCCAAATTTCATGTGTTAGAAACTTAATCCCCAATTCAACAGGGGAGTGTGGAGGCTTTGGGAGGTACTTAGATCATAAGGGTTCTTCCCTAATGAATGGAGGAGCCTTCAAATATGAATTCATTCTTTTTCTGCTTTTCTACCATGTAAGGACACAAAGTTAGTGCCCTTTGGTCTTTCTGCCCTCTGAAATGTTAGGATACAACAAGCAGGACCTCACCAGATGCTGGCACCTTAATCTTGATCTTCCCAGACTCCAGAACTCTGAGAAAATTTCTGTTCTTTATAAATTACACAGTCTTGGGTAATCTGTTATAGCAGCATAAGAAGATGGACACAGGCTTCTTGGAGTTTCTATTGTGTTAAGGCCATGAAGACATCAGGATTTGTCTGAAAGAGAAGCTAGAATTACCCTAACTAATACGACTGGGCTCCTCTACTAGTTACAACAGAAATGAAATAGATGCTATGGCAAATTCAGGATACTGAACTAAGTTCAGTAAACTGGAGACTAGAAAGAAAAGGGGACTGTAGCAACAGATCAGAATAGAAAGGGAGGCATGGGTCAGATGAAGGAACATAGCCTTGTAGACTTTTAGTAACTGCAAATTCCAACATCACACCTCCAGAGAGTGCATCCAGGAGGCCCATAATATTCTTATTATATCCACAGTAATTTTTTCTCCTAAACTTCTGATTATATTGCTTGGCCAAATGGATTAATGAGAGGGTCTTGGAGAAGTTCATGTATCTTCAGCATGAAGCCCCAGAAGTAAAAACATAGGTAACTAAGTTCTTTAGGGAAAGGATAACTTATTGAATATGGACAAAGGAAATCTCCAAGGAAACTTGTCTGGTGAGGTAAGACAATGACTAAGCTCAAAGATATAAAAGAATGCTGTAGGGGTCCTTTCACATATTTATACAAGGGCCAGGATCAGAGGCTCTAAGTGGGTTTGCTGCACCCAGGCATTCCTACAAGTAACCAACTGTGAAAACAGAAGAGGAAAGGGCTTAAAATAAGCTAGAGTCAGTGGACAGGAACACAGGAAATCTGTGTAAATTGACAGTCTTATTTCTCTGTGCTCCAGGAGAAATGCAGGCAGGGATGAAAAACATAAAATGCTGGTTTGGAGTCAAATCAAATCATGTTGTTTGAAAGCTCTTATTTCTCATGAGCTTAGCATAGATGCCCAGAGTTCCAGTTTTTATTACAACGAGTTACTGCATCACCATTTGGCAAACTCCAGTACCACCTTCTTGTCTATTTGAAAATAAGCCAAATGTCAGTGGGAATTTAACAATCAGGAATGAAATGGAGGAAACTAGTAAACTGTGGGAAAAATAACAGGTACATAAAAAAGTAGGCATAAAGGACTTTTGCATAAGGAATGGGAAGAATCTGCCAAAGTAGGGGCAAATACTATTTAAAGAGATCATTTATTAAATACTACCTATATCCTTCCTGTCCCCAGAATTAGGGGCTTCCCAGATGGGCCTATGATGATATTTTGTCTTACTTGATGCTAATAAACCTTCTACTGCCTTTTCTTTGTTATCACAGGCAACATATTCCCTTAGTAGTCCATTCATTGGTTTTCTTAATAGTACTATTGACTACATTTGGCAAATCTCAGTGTATGGGCTGAACCAGCAAGTCAAGCCTCTATATTTTGTGAAACCCTTGCAAAAGGCTTTCCATTAAACAGTGTTTGCTGAAAATTATACCATCATTAAGAACCCATTGAGGCAAAGGGCATTAGGTATCCTGGTGAAAATGGCAGTCCTGCCCAAGATGATGTGATAACCCTATTATTTTCCCCTTGTGACAGTTCATACTTGCACCAGAAGGAATTACACTTGGCAAGAGCCACTTCAGGGATTGCTTTAGGTGGAAGTGTGACTGATTAGTCCTATCCTCCTATCTCCTCTGGAAACCAAAATCTGACCTATATGTCATGGAAAGTTCATATCTAGTTGATGCCTTAAGAAATGTGATTAGAGGGCGAGGGTTGTGGCTCAGCGGCAGAGCGCTCGCCTCGAAAGTGTGCGGCCCGGGTTCGATCCTCAGCACCACGTAAACATAAATGCATTGCATTGTGTACAACTAAAGTAAATAAATAAATATTAAAAAAAAGAAATGTGATTAGAGTGATTATTTTGGAGAATTTACATGAAAAGCATTTGTATTTGAATTACATTCACTCCTTTTAAGGTTCAAATTCTCATTTTTTAAAATCTGAATTCCTTGGCTCCCATTTCACACCAACACTTTTCTCTTAGGTGATTAGTGTCTCCTGTTAGTGTCGTACACAGTGGGCCTTGCCTGTCTCTGTGACAGTACTAACAGCCAGTACTTTGATGCCAGGAGCAACTTCTGGATCCTGTCCACACATTTTCTATCCCAGGCAAATGTTTACAACTGAATGTTCAAGCTTTGTTAGTCACCTGACATTGAAATTTTCCTTCATAAGAGTCATACAAAGCCCCTCTGCTGGAAACAGGAAAAAAATTGTAATTAAACTTCTTCCTAATTTGTTCCTCATCATCTCATTAGTTTTGATTATTCTATGGTGTGACTCAGGTTCCAAGAGCTTCCTATAAATTATTTCACTTGTTCCTCCCTATAATCTTTTTTTAAATATTTATTTATTTGCTTTAGTTGTACACAATGCGTTTACATGGTGCTGAGGATTGAACCCAGGCCGCACACGTGCTAGGAGAGCGATCTACCACTGAGCCACAACCCCAGCCCCGCTCCCTATAATCTTTAAGCAGGTAATGCAGATGTTATTTCCATTTTTTAAAAAAAATATTTATTTATTTTGCTTTAGTTGTACACAATGCATTTATCTTTACATGGTGCTGAGGATCGAACCTGGGCTGCGCACAAGCTAGGCTCGCGCTCCACCACTGAGCAGCAAACCCAGCCCCACGTTATTTCCATTTTATTTGTGAGGAAATAAATATGGAGGAAGTCCAGTGATTTAGCTACACATATAAAATTAGGTAATAAAAGAGAAACGACTCCTACGGAAAAACTCATCACCTAACCCAGTTCTCTGACACTTATTCTCATGCTTGTTTGACCAGTCTTCTATAAGAAACCACCATTGTGGTTCCTGGTCATTTTCTTGAATTTTCTTTGAACTGCCACCTTTGAAATTGATGTTCCCTTGGTTCTACCTATATCATTCCTGATGTAGTGTGCCACAGATTCTATCAGAGCTTTGCCTATATTCCCTTGGAATTTACTATTCCTACACATGCTGATCCAATGATTCTCAATTACAAGTACCTATGGCTGCCTGCCTGGGGCTTTTTCTGACTGCTGGAGCCCTCTCAGTTTGTATGTAGGTAGATAACACCCCATTTCCCCCAAAATATCTCTTTGGTACATCCATAAGTAGGATGTACCATCTCAGGATGTTGTGATTATCTATTGCTGAGTAGCAAAATACCCAAATCTAGTAGCTCAAAGCAACAGCCCTTTAAAATACTATGGGGGGAGGGACAGTAGTAGGTATATTTGAAAATAGAATGGTCATGAATTAAAATTATTAACCTGAATAATATGTACATGGGGGTACATTATACTATTCTCTACTTTGTTTTAATTCTGAAGAATTTCAAACATACACTCTTTAATCAAAAAGGGCAGGGTTTTTTTTTTTTATTGTTCATGGTCCTAGGGGTCAGAAATTTGTAGAGCGCTCATCAGGGATAACATATGAATTTTAGGGGGATACAAACATTCTTTCTCTAACAGATGGCTTGTCACTGTTCCAATTAATACCATCTGGGGAGTCCTACATTGAGCTAGAAAATCCAAGATGGCTTCACCCGTGTTTCTGAGGCCTTGGCACTGGCCCTTGACTTGGGCATCTATATTATCTTCCACATACTACTTTCTCCACATGGCCTCTCTCTTAAGCAAGATGGCCTGGACTTTTTTACATGGCATTTGGGTTATGAGGGCAAAAGTAGAAAATGTAAGGCCTCTTAACACCTAGGCCAGAGAGGACCAGAATGTCATTTTAATCACATTCCATTGATCAAATCAGCCTAGATTCAAAGGATATATAACCAGGCTCTACTTCTTGATAGGAAGAGTGGCAAACTCATATTGCAAAGGAGCATGGATACAGGGAAATGTGACTCATTGTAGGCTGATATTACAATCTACCAACAGAGAACTTGCTTCTGAGGGATTCCAGTCCAGGAGCCAATAAATGCTTTTATGAAAGAACAACCCTTGAGCTAATGCCTAATGATGGATGGGACCCATAAAGTAGATGGATGAGGGTGTGTTCTAGACAAAGGGAACAGCATGAATGGAAGGCATAGATGCATTTGTGAATGTGGTACTAGAAGGGGTTCTGTATGTCTAGAGTTCTATGTATCTGAGAAGAAGAAAGGGTTGGTGAGACTAAAAAGAAGGGAGCATACATTACATCTTTTTTTAAAAATATTTATTTATTTGCTTTAGTTGTACACAATGCGTTTACATGTATGTGCTGAGGATTGAACCCAGGCCGCACACGTGCTAGGAGAGCGATCTACCACTGAGCCACAACCCCAGCCCCGCTCCCTATAATCTTTAAGCAGGTAATGCAGATGTTATTTCCATTTTTTAAAAAAAATATTTATTTATTTTGCTTTAGTTGTACACAATGCATTTATCTTTACATGGTGCTGAGGATCGAACCTGGGCTGCGCACAAGCTAGGCTCGCGCTCCACCACTGAGCAGCAAACCCAGCCCCACGTTATTTCCATTTTATTTGTGAGGAAATAAATATGGAGGAAGTCCAGTGATTTAGCTACACATATAAAATTAGGTAATAAAAGAGAAACGACTCCTACGGAAAAACTCATCACCTAACCCAGTTCTCTGACACTTATTCTCATGCTTGTTTGACCAGTCTTCTATAAGAAACCACCATTGTGGTTCCTGGTCATTTTCTTGAATTTTCTTTGAACTGCCACCTTTGAAATTGATGTTCCCTTGGTTCTACCTATATCATTCCTGATGTAGTGTGCCACAGATTCTATCAGAGCTTTGCCTATATTCCCTTGGAATTTACTATTCCTACACATGCTGATCCAATGATTCTCAATTACAAGTACCTATGGCTGCCTGCCTGGGGCTTTTTCTGACTGCTGGAGCCCTCTCAGTTTGTATGTAGGTAGATAACACCCCATTTCCCCCAAAATATCTCTTTGGTACATCCATAAGTAGGATGTACCATCTCAGGATGTTGTGATTATCTATTGCTGAGTAGCAAAATACCCAAATCTAGTAGCTCAAAGCAACAGCCCTTTAAAATACTATGGGGGGGGGGACAGTAGTAGGTATATTTGAAAATAGAATGGTCATGAATTAAAATTATTAACCTGAATAATATGTACATGGGGGTACATTATACTATTCTCTACTTTGTTTTAATTCTGAAGAATTTCAAACATACACTCTTTAATCAAAAAGGCAGGGTTTTTTTTATTGTTCATGGTCCTAGGGTCAGAAATTTGTAGAGCGCTCATCAGGGATAACATATGAATTTTAGGGGGATACAAACATTCTTTCTCTAACAGATGGCTTGTCACTGTTCCAATTAATACCATCTGGGGAGTCCTACATTGAGCTAGAAAATCCAAGATGGCTTCACCCGTGTTTCTGAGGCCTTGGCACTGGCCCTTGACTTGGGCATCTATATTATCTTCCACATACTACTTTCTCCACATGGCCTCTCTCTTAAGCAAGATGGCCTGGACTTTTTTACATGGCATTTGGGTTATGAGGGCAAAAGTAGAAAATGTAAGGCCTCTTAACACCTAGGCCAGAGAGGACCAGAATGTCATTTTAATCACATTCCATTGATCAAATCAGCCTAGATTCAAAGGATATATAACCAGGCTCTACTTCTTGATAGGAAGAGTGGCAAACTCATATTGCAAAGGAGCATGGATACAGGGAAATGTGACTCATTGTAGGCTGATATTACAATCTACCAACAGAGAACTTGCTTCTGAGGGATTCCAGTCCAGGAGCCAATAAATGCTTTTATGAAAGAACAACCCTTGAGCTAATGCCTAATGATGGATGGGACCCATAAAGTAGATGGATGAGGGTGTGTTCTAGACAAAGGGAACAGCATGAATGGAAGGCATAGATGCATTTGTGAATGTGGTACTAGAAGGGGTTCTGTATGTCTAGAGTTCTATGTATCTGAGAAGAAGAAAGGGTTGGTGAGACTAAAAAGAAGGGAGCATACATTACATCTTTTTAAAAAATATTTATTTATTTGCTTTTAGTTGTACACAATGCCTTTATTTGTATGTGGTGCTGAGGATCGAACCCGGGCCACACACATGCTAGGTGAGTGCTCCACCGCTGAGCCACAACCCCAGCCCTATAGATTACATCTTGAAGGTCTGGGCCCACACTGTGAAAATGATTAATCTTGAAGTCAGCTGATCACACCTAAAAGATTTCAAGCAGGAGAGTTCCACGATTAGATTCATGTTATGAAAAATTACTCTGAAGGCTCTGCCGAGAGTAGACTGGAGTAAAATCTTACCTTAAATCAAATCATGGATGTGAAAGCACAATGTAAACTGTAATGATAATTCACCAGTGAGATATTTAGAATCCTGATGTAAATTACACTAGGCATCTTTATTTACACAATATAATATCCTTCCTTATTTCCTCCTCCAGCCCAGTCTGGGACCATTAATGGCAGAAGACAGCTGTGGATTTATTATGTCAACATTTACTCAGTACCTGCCATGTACCAGGTACTGGGATTGTGTTGGGGATGAATAATACACAGAATCTTCCTTAGCAGAATTTACTATACACTTTCCAGAATCCACATCCCCTGAAACCACCCACATGACCTACTGCATGCCTAATTACAGGATTGTGTAGTAGCCATCTCAAGGATCTGATTACACTGCACCCACTAATGGAAACTCTGGTGTGAGACTTTTTGGTCTAAGATGGGGTGGAAGATGGGGCCAATCCCAGACGGGGAGAAAACACTTGACTCTGACAAGTGACAGGAAATGGAGAAAACAGAGGAAATGGTATGGTCGAATGTAGGACAAGTGTGGGTGTGAAATAGGCCTATCTTGCCTTATTTGGTTCACATAATCACCCTGACAATGAAATACTATTATTATTAGGTATAAAACATGACTAGGAAGTAGAAGATCTGAGGTCTAAACTCAGAATAGTCCACCACCAAAGTGCATGCAAGTAATGACTACAGGTAATGTGAGGACCTGAATGGGGGAAGAACTAGATATGAATGTATGAAGGAAAAATGGCTGAATGGAAAATCTGAGGCAGGAGGAGTCTTGAAGCAGTTAGTTCCAGGGAAGAGACCTAGGTGACTACCATTTTGTATGAAGGTGAATACTCAAGTATGAATTATTTGACTATAATCCTGCAGAATTCCTAAGACAACACATAATACTAATGCCAATTAGTGAAATTGTCATCATTCCTTGAATTTTGGTATTCATTCTAGATTATTAATCCTATGTTTCCTACTAACTTGTTGAAAAGTGAACATATACAAATAATTTTTGCATGGCTTTACTTTAATGATGCTTGAAGATTTTGATCATTAAAAGCAAAAATTTTACTGTACTTGTGTTTCTCTTTTTCTTCTAAAATAAAACAATGCAGCTGAACCTAAATAAGACATTTAAAAATTTAGTGATGGTATGAATAACTAAATGTCTTGAATGAAACAAAAGTGTTTGTTAACTTTAATAACATAAAAAAAACAAGTTTTTCAGTGGATGATACTAATTCTCTAAATATAACATGATATTTTTACATTGTAATAGTCTGCATAATAGCTACTTTATAACTAACATTAATCCTCTAAAAATGACTCAACACACAATAGCTTTGCATTTCAATATTCTTGGTAGTGGTTGGTTCATGTCAGAATAAAGGTTGTTATTTGGTGTAATCTCTGCATTATCTTTTTACTTACTATTTTTTTATTAAATGTTCCCTTCCAGTATCAGAACTGACCTTTTAGAGCAATCTCTACACCAGAGCAAAAATTGGTCTCATAAAGCAAAAAGGATATTAAATAACAGCTTGTTGGGGATGTACTATGGCATCCAGGTCTAGCATTTTGCTGCCTTTGTATGTCACTAACTTCCTACAGTTCTAATTAATGTTCGAATGTGAACTCATAACCACCGATAGGACAGAGAAGTCAGTTGAGTCGATGAAAACCAAGATATATTCAATAATCATCTTGGCACAGTACCCAAATATTAATAAAGTAAAATTCAACAGGAAAGAGTTTCAAACTTAGCCGGGCGCGGTGGTGCACGCCTGTAATCCCAGCACTTGGGAGGCTGAGGCAAGAGAATCACAAGTTCAAAGCCAGCCTCAGCAATGGTGAGGCACTTAGCAACTCAGTGAGACCCTGTCTCTAATAAAATACAAAAATGGGCTGGGGATGTGGCCCAGTGATCGAGTGCCCCTGAGTTCAATCCCTCGTACCAAAAAAAAAGAGAGAGAGAGAAAGTTTCAAACTTAAGCTTTGATTATACATTTCCCCCACTTACCCTCAGCCTAAAATGGGTGTGTTGGTGCTGGGAATGAGCTCGGTATTAAGAACATTTTCCTATCATGTACAAGGCCCTGAGTTTGATCCCCAGCACTGAAAAAATAATAATTAATTAAAATGGACTTACTTAAAAAACAAACTAGAAATGGAAAATGGATTCATGCTTCATGTTGTCTCTGTGCAATTTTCTCCTCCATCAGTCTTCACTGGCTTTCATTTCTGAGGTTTTTTCTTACAACTTTAAAATGTTTGAGGGGTCCACTCAATTATTCTTACTCTTGGAAAGTAGACAGGTAGACTGTCTCATTTCAGAAGGGATAAGAATACAGTGGTACAGATGTAGAAAATGAGAATATTTACAACTTTTCTGAAGACAAATATCTGAAAAACAACCTTAGATCTCACATTGTTAGAATTTTTAGCAACAAAGGACTGACAAAGTCTTTGTCCAGAGTGGCACAAAAGAAAAAACTGTCTTAATAAAAGTTCTATTTTTTTAACTTTCATATGCTGATGCTAACACTAAAGATAATGGGGGGAAATGAACTACAGAGTTTGTAGTAAATATAGACTGAGGATAGTTGACATCATCTGTGTGTTTTTCTCATAACTGAGTCATCATGTAAGTAATGTATTTCTATTGTGCTTATCTTTCCATTAATATGGTGAGAATTAAGCCCTATGTTGACTATCTATGTAATAGCAATATATTCATTCTCAAACAATCAAAGTCAAATTCAATCAAATCTTGGTGTGAATTGCAAATAAAGTATCCTTTTCCACAAACCCACTTAGCTATGTCTTATACTTTATAGTGCTTTCTGTAGCCTGATAACTAGTGACTAATGTTCTTAAAGAGACAACATCAGGATCAATTCATAGGTTATTAAGCATTTTGGAGTTACTGAAAGTTTCAGCAGTTCTGAAGGGTGATGTGGAATCTCAATACCTGAAATGGGTCTGGGAACCACAGGTATCAGCATCCCCAGGAGCTTATTCACATGCAGACTTTTGGGATCCTTCTCAGACCTACTGGATTAGAATGTGCATTTTAGCAAGATCCCCAGGGGATTATAACGGACTTTGAAGTTGGAGAAGCTCTGATTTTCAAAAAGAAAAAACATAGGAAAAAATAGTTCCCACCTGGGCACCAGCAGTGATGGGCCTTTTGGGAGGAAATTCAAGAACTCAAAGAACCCAAAATATGCCCATATCCAGGCAAATACCTCACATCCCTTGAATAGGAGCCATAACATTTCACTTCATAATCAAAGACAAGTTTCATGAGAAGAAGTCTCCTGAGAGAGGAAGAGTGCTGACCAAATTCACACAGAAACCTACTTGTTCTGACTCCACAATTCAGGTTTTCTCACCACCTCAGCACATCTTCCCACAAAAGGCAAAAATGACCTACACTGGGCACAGAGAAGGAAACTACAGTGCTGAACCTGAAGCAGCTACATTGTCTATCTGCCCACACCCCCCCCAAACCCTGTTGAATTGTAAACCTAAAAGTGGTGACCTATTATGGAAGAAATAAAATACTACTTCATAGAGCTGGGGGTTTTATAGCCAGATCTTAAAAAGTATTTTCCAATATGTAAGGACTGAACATGCTAGTTAAGAGGACAATCTCTGAATTTAAGATCCAGCTCCACGGCTGGGGTTGTGGCTCAGCGGCAGAGCGCTTGCCTCGCACGTGCGCGGCCCGGGTTCGATCCTCAGCACCACATAAACATAAATGCATTATTGCATTGTGTACAACTAAAGTAAATAAATAAATATTTAAAAAAAAAAGATCCAGCTTCATCATTTACTCAATGGCCTTAAAACAAATATTTGTGGGGGGTACCAGGGATTGAACTCAGGGGTACTTGATCACTGAGCCACATCCCCAGCCCTATTTTGTATTTTAATTTAGACACAGTGTCTCACTGAGTTGCTTAAAGGCTGGCCATGAACTCGAGATCCTCTTGCCTCAGCCTCCAGAGCCACTGGGATTACAGGTATGTGCCATGGCACCCAGTTAGACAAATAATTTAATTGCTCAACTTTCCACACCTGCAGACTTCTCACACTAGTCTCTACCTCATGAAGGAATTGTGAGAATTAAATAGATTAATCTAGATAAAGCATTTCTAGCAATGTCTGACACATAGTAATAGTAGTTATCACTTATAGAATTCTTGCTATCATTATTGTTATCATTATTACTAGAAATTCTCTGGTTTAACATTAGATTAGTACTTTCTGGGTAAGGTTGTTCAACCAGTCCCATATGCACACCATCCCCCACTGCTTTTCATCCAGACTATAATTCTCCATCATATCAGGAAGTGGATTTTTATGAAGACACTGTGGCAAACCCAACTAAAATTGAGTTGTAGAGGTTTGTTGCCAGACCATCTCTAATCTGCCAAGATACTAACTATATTCATATGGAAATGGAACTTACCCAGCATGACTTAGTGACTCCACTCTGAATAGCCAAACCCTTGACCCTTTCTAAGTACCCATAAACCACTCAATTTAATAATTCATTCTAGAATTTTGAGTGAATTCAATTATTTCCAGTTTGAGGTTAGAGTTTTTGGGAAATTAGGACATTTTCCCTTTCCAGTCCTTGAGTTCACCTCTTCCCCACAGTTCCTCAGAATTACCAGCAGTGGCTCAGCAATTTCATCTACATTTGTCTAAATTCTCTCAGATTGTCATTCTTCTGTGTCCAAAGACATAAATCCATTTATAGCAGCTTGTGCCTCTCTTATGATCACCTCACTGATCTCTGGCTTTGGTTCCTCTTAGCCAAATGCATTGTGACCTTTCTGCCTTGTCCCTACTGCCCACCGACATGACACTATTAGAACCAAACAGGCTAATTCAGTCTGTATTTTGGGGGAGCAAAGGATAAATTGTAATACCTACCCCCAAAAGAGTGAGCCTTTTTTATCAACCTCAACTCATTTGGGGTTAAAGAATTTCTGATAATAGTTTTGCAGATTTGTGTTATAAATCAGAGAATGTTGAGTGGAACTTTGAGCTGAAGACAGAAGTACTAAGTGGCTCCACATTCTAAAAAGAAATATGAACAGTCAGGACCAGATACCCACAAAGGGTGCCCACTCTTGTCAGTCATCAGACCTGGAGAGCAAGGGAGGCACAATTCCCTCCAAACTCTGCATGTTGCATATTGGGGAAGGAGTCAGAGGACCACAGCACCATTCCTCATGTTGGAACACAGTGTGATAAGAGGCAGACTTTATTCTCTCCCCATGAAAAAGGCTGAAGAAGGTGTCTCTCCTTCAACACCCTTGAGCAAGGTGAAGTGGTGCCTGCCAGAAGTAAGGACTGCAAAGCCACAACCACAATGAGCTCCATATAGCATGGCTATAATCAAATAGACAGACAACAAATATTGATGAGGATGTGGAGAAATTAGAGCCCGCATACACTGCTAGTTGAAGTGTAAAATGGAGCAGCTGCTTTGAGAAATGGTGTGCAGTTCCTCAAAACGTTAAACAAATATTTACTATGTGATTCAGCAATTCCACTCCTAGGTATATACCCAAGAGAATGGAAAACATATGTTCACACAAAAGCTTGTACACCAACATTCTCAGCAGCACTATATTCATAATAGCAAAATTGTGGAAACAATTCTAATGTTCATCAACAAACAGATGGGTAAATAAATGACATTCTGTCTATACAATGGAATACCGTTCAGTAATAAAAATAGATGATGTTCTGATACATGCTATGACATGGATGAACCTTGAAAGCATTATGCTAAGTGAAACAATCCAAACACAAAGAGTCATACAGTATATGGTTCTATTTATATGAAATGTCCCGAATAGGCAAATCGATTTGTGGATGCTTAGGACAGGGGGAGGGGAAGGTGGGAGGCAATGACCAAGTGGAAAAGGGTTTCTATTCAGAGTGATGAAAATGTACTGGAAGTGATTGTATTGATGATTGTGAAAATCCATGAATGTATTAAAAGCTGCTGAATTTGGGATGGGGTTGTGGCTCAGCGGTAGAGCGCTCGCCTAGTACGTGCGCAGCCCGGGTTCGATCCTCAGCTCCATGTACAAATAAACGCATTGTGTACAACTAAAGCAAATAAATAAATATTTTTTTAAAAAGCCGCTGAATTTTAGACTAGGCAGGTGAATTATATGGCATATAATTATATCACAATAAAGCTATTACAAAAGAAGGAAGAGGAAGAACAGGGGAAGGACGAGACAAAGACAAAGACAAAGAAGAGGAGGAATAAGAAGTCTAGTAGTAGTAGTAATAGTAGTTATTATGGGGGAGGAGAGGGAAGAAAAATTAAAACAAGAAAAATAATCAGCAATAAGGACCGGTTCCCTTCTCCAGCTGGATGCTTGATTAGGTGCAGAATCTGCAGGGCTATCCTGCTGCAAATCAGAGCATGGCCAGGGAGAGCTGGGCGGTTTGGAGGCTTAAGGGGCCATGGAAGGACCAGCTTCTAGCCTAGAAGTATAGAATGGGGCAAGACAGGGCAGATACTGAAACAGCCCACTGTGATATGGCAGTGAATGTGGGTGGCTGGCAGTGGGCATCCTGCATGCCACAGTTTGTCAAGGCAAGAATGAACATATTTCCTGCAGGCCAAGGAGACATTGAGGAAGGTCTTTGGGCTTGAACAATTGTGTTGACACCCAACTCAAGAGAGCTGCTCACTAGACAAAGGGACCTCCACCCCAGCAGCAAGAGGCTTGGAGCATACACCTAATAGTGGTACTGAGGGAAAGGGAAGAAAAAGAGGTTAAACCAGGTCTCTTCCTTGGAGACCTACAAAGTGGAGAGGCCTCCCAGGTACCTCTAATGCCTTTACTATGACTTTGAATCACCTGAGGATCTTATTAAAATTCAGGACTGATTCATCAGGTCTAGGATGGGGCTAAACATTTCTAATGAGATCCCAAGTGATTGAGATTCCTCCAGTAACCAACCTGGAACAACAGAGCTCATACTTTGTTCTCAGATCTTTTCTCACTCTTAAAAATTATTGAGGATCCCAAAGACCCTTTGTTCATGTGGGCTATGGCTATGGATATTTACTGTATTTGAAATTAAAACTGATAATTTTATATGTGTTGATTGATTCACCTTAAAATAACAATAAAGCTCATTACACGTTAACATAAATTAATAACATTTTTATGAAGAATAACTATACTTTCCAATAAAGAATTAGTGATTGGCATTGTTTTACATTTTTGCAAGTCTCTGACTGAAAAGATAGTTGTATTCTTGCATCTGCTTCTGCATCCAATTTGTTGCAATATATTGGCTTTGTTTAAGAAATTAAAGACTATCTGGCCACATGCAGATATGTAGTTGGAAAAGGAGGAGTATTTTTTAAAATATTTTTTTTAGTCGTAGTTGGACACAATGCCTTTATTTTATTACTTATTTATTTATTTTAATGTGGTGCTGAGAATTAAACCCAGCGCCTTGCATGTGCTAGGCAAGTGCTCTACCTCTAAGCCACAACCCCAGCCCCAAAGGAGGATTATTTTAATGACCTTTTCAGGAAATTATACTCTTCTTTGAGACACCAAAAACTCAGTAAAAGATAATTTCTTAAAGGTTAATTGCAATGTGGAACCTGAAACCAAAACAGTGAACTTTTCATATTCTGTTACATGAAAATCAATTGGTCAGTTCTGAATGAATGAATGAATCTTTTACGTGATTTTGTTACATTGAATGAATGAATGAATGAATCTTTTACCTGATTTTGTTACATTGGTATTTCAAAAATATGAGTTGACTAAGTTATGCAGATGTTCCACATGCTGATGCATTTCATTATATGATTTTTAAAAGTCACATTTTCCAATACCAAATTGATCTCACCAGTTATCTCTCCAGAACATTTTTTAAGTACTGGGAAGCTTTTAAGTTCACAGTGGTGGAGACAAGTCTTCCAAAATGTTAATTTTTGTTTGAAAGCTCAAATTGTATCATTGACAACAAATGTTGTCAGTTGTTTTCCTTAAAGTGACAAGTCTTACTTCACTCATTTGCAGGAAAATGGCTAAGTCTAAATAAGCCTTGTTTATGAGTCAGGCATTTTTTTCAAGTGAAATGATATTCCTTAAGAATAAGTGGCCAAGGGGGCTGGGGTTGTGGCTCAGCGGTAGAGCACTCACCTAGCATGTGTGTGGCCCAGGTTCGATCCTCAGCACCGCGTAAAAATAAGGGCATTGTGTACAACTAAAGCAAATAAATAAATATTTAAAAAGAAAAAAAAAAAAAGAATAAGTAGCCAAGGGCTGTGGCTGTGGCTCAGCGGTATCGCACTTGCCTGGCACATGTGAGGCACTGGGTTCGATTCTTGGCACTGCATATAAATAAATTAAATAAAGGTCTGTCAACAACTAAAAAAAATATTTAGAAAAAAAAATAAGTGGCCAGGGAGGCCAGAGTTGTGGCTCAGTGGTAAAGTATGCTTGAGGTGCTGGGTTCAATCGCCGGTGCCACATAAATAAAAACGAATAAAATAAATGCAAGCTGTCCATCTACAACTAAAAGAAAAAAATATTAAAAAATAAGTGGCCAGTTCAGCTAGCAACTCGATCAGATGTCATCGTTCTTCTTGAGACAACCATTATAATTCAGTATGAAGCAGAAGTGCTTTGTGTATGCTTCTCATTTTCTCTCACAAAATAGTAAAAAAAATGTATTCAAAGGTCAAGATTTAACATAATTAGTAATTTTTACTGTTTCATCAAGGACATTTTTAATTGGAATTGGAGTCTGTTTTGATTTGGCTTGTTGCCAGAAGTACACACAGCAATCAGGAATACCATAACTACCAATACAGTTTGGTGCTGTGACCCTGATTTGTGCTAAGGCACCAGCAGTTTTACCCATCACTGCTTTCACAACACCACTGCAAATGCCAACACAGTGAAAAAGGCAAATGACATCTTAGTATTAACATGAAAATAGTTTTGATCTTGCAGACCAAAGAAAGGTTCTCTGAGAACCACTGCCCTAAAGAAACTCAGCATGTGTCCACAAGAAAGCCAACATTTGGAAGGTTGCCACCAGAGGGCACAGAGGCCTGGTAGTGTACACCAAAGTAGCCACAACAGCCAAGGGAAAGAGTGACCACAACAGCCCATTAAGTACAGAGACCTTTATCCTTTATCTTCTCTCTCCTCTCCATAGCCAATGTGCTTGGAGAGGTAGGCCCTGGAAGAGGAGTTGGATAAACTTTAAAGCTACACCAGGCCACTCCAAGCCAGCTCAACCTTGGGCTGGGTTGAAGAGGAAATGAGATTGAGATTGTGATTTTTAAACTGGACTTTTAATAATCAAAAGTAACCAGTAAGTTATGGAATCTGCCCAAAATGTTATTAAGAAAACAGGAAGGGCAATATGACAGAGCACAGTTGGAAGCAGGGATTAAAGCTAAATAAAACACTTTCATGTTTCTATCCCCACTGTGTTGAGACTCTTCATTAAACAGTTATGTCTAGTCTCCATTCCATTTATAATGCCTACATATCTGAGCTAATTGAAAAGCTCTCTATGTGACATGCCATATTTCTTTTCCTGCTTGTCAATATCATATCATTCTTCTATTCAACAAAGTTTGATTGAATGCCTACTGTGCCAGGCACTCTTCAAAGGACTTGGGAAACACCAATGAGGGTGTTTCCAAAGAAACCTGTTGGTGGAGCTTACATTTGTAATTCGTACTTTTTAAAGCTTTTTTTCCCCAATTAAACATGCAGACTCAGGTGTAAAGCAAGCTGATATCTTGTAGCTAAATATTATGAGCATTCAAGAAATATGAACAGCAATCTATATTGCAATGTTTCTAGGCCTGTCCAGCTGGCTCCAACAGTCAAGGTTATCTGAAAACCTACTAGGCAGGAGTCCAAGAGCAGAAGGCTCAGGGCAAGATTGATAAGAGCGACACCATCTTTATTTCAGTGGAAACTAGCAGGATTCCAATACCAGCCAGTAGCTGGAGGCACAAGGGGATAGGCCAGCTCCTCCAAGGAAAGAGGCCTGGGGAAGGCTTGCCGGGGATACAATCTTAGTAAAATGAGTTGGTGTTCACTTGGGAAACTTAGTAACAGAAATCAGCTCACAAGCTGAGAAGTACACTCCAGATTGGATTCAAGACAAAGGACACTTTGATGGGTAAATGATTGCTGCCTGCTGAGCATTTTTTTTATTTGCTTTAGTTGTACACAATGCAATGCATTTATGTTTACCTGGTGCTGAGGATCGAACCCGGGCCGCGCACATGCTAGGCGAGCGCTCTACCGCTGAGCCACAACCCCAGCCCTGCTAAGCATTTTAAAGGTGTGTTACAGGGCCAGTTTAAGAACATCAGAGGCACTAAACCCTGAAAAGACAAATAATATAGAATAAAATAACACTAAACCCGAAAAAAAAAAACAGAAAATAAGTATAATGAAGTCTAACATTGTTCTATTTTTCCCCATGATGTCTTCTTGAAAGTTGTCTTTTTTTACCTTTTTTAAACAGTTTGTTTTAATTAGGTATACACAACAGTAGAATGCATTTATGCACTTTGATATATACAGATGGGATATAATTTCTCATTTTTCTGAGTGTACATGTTGTAGAATCATATTGGTCATGCAGTCACATATATACATAAAGTAATAGTGTCTGTTTCATTCTATCTTTCCTATCCCCACAAAGTTGTCTCTTAATATTCAAAGCCTTCAATTGTGTGTACGTGCATGTGCACATATACATGCAAGTACATTAATGTGTGTGCCCCATAATCACATTTAGTCTGTTTTAAGGGTCATCTATGCTGATCTATCCCCAGCCCAGCAAAGAACATCAAGGAACTTCTGGCATTTAAGTGATTAATCCTGAATAGGCCTTCTATTTCATTCTACCCTCAGTTAATTCCTTTGCCTCTTTGATTTTATTTTGGCTTAGCACATCTAGTTTGTGACCCAACCACCTACTACTCCAACACTTAGCAGTCCTATTTCACTCTTGGATTTTCTCTTCCTCCACTTATGGTACTTCCTGAAACAACTCTTTCAGGGATAGTCTCCTTAGCCTCCAAGTCTCCTTCATACACTCTGACTTTGTAGGAAGATCTCATTGGGTATGACCTGGCTTTTCACCCCACCACAGCTTTGACCCTGGAGGAGATAGTCATAAGACACAAGGGAAATGCAAAAGCTGTAGAAAATGACAGACCAATAAAAAAAGAATTATAATAACCTTACATTTAATAATCACAAAATTCTCAGAGCAGAGCTTCTAAAAATGTCTTATATTATGCCATATGCATTGCATCATTCTAGGGTGTTTGTTGTTGAAGCTGCCACTTGGAAGGCATTAATCTTGTGACACTTCTGGCCTGCAAAATCAGAGCCCTCTTGAAAAAAAAACACAGGTGCTGTAGTTAGAGGTCAGACTGGGGTACACTGAAATGTTAAGGACCTGAAGGGTAGGGGGCTGATGTCATCTGCAATGCCAACTAAATTGACATATCTGAGCAAGGCTAGAAATTACATTCTGAACAAGCTCTTTGCACTGCAGTTGGAAAACACAGAATATTAAGGAAACATAAATGGGTTGAATCTATAATTTCCTATGGGCTTCTGTGAATAAAAAGGCACCTCCCACCATCATGCCTCCCCCACCAAAAATAATCTAATTTTAGTAAACCTTCTTTTCCATATGATCAAAGCATAGAACTTAAATCTAACACTCACCATTATAATCCCTGGGCTGAATTTCCATTTTGTACCAGGGGAGCTATTTTAGACAAACCCTGTGAACTTAAATACAGAAAGTGATTCATTGGCATGTAAGGTCCGTTTCATGTTGATGTCAGAATGGAGAAATCAGATGGCGCTAAATGTTCTCTCAGGTCAATACTTGATGACTTCATAGCTTTCACCAGCATTCTTAATGGTTCAACATTTAGCACTCAAGTTCAGGAGCATTTTGCCAGCTCTTTGTGAAGGAGGAGGCCCAGAGAGATACTATTGAAAGCTTTTTTCAAAAGGTTAGTTAATGCACTAGGGCATGGATTTCATTACATGATCACATAACACTGAGTAGCAGAACATATAGTGAACAATCTAAAAATAATTGCTGCTCAGATGTTGATTAACCAAAAGTTGACCATGAGCCAGGTTTAGGAAAAGTGAAGCCAGGGACTAAGAGTGCAGGTTCCTGAGACTGTGTTTCAATAAGTCTGCAGGTTGGAAGGGAATAAAATCAAATTCCTGCTAATGCAGTTCTCACTCACTTTCCCTTCCTATTCGCCATAACCATTCCCTGCTGTGTGCCAGCAGGAGCTGAAAAGGGCTCAGAAAGGGCTGCCATCAAGCTAGAGGGATAGGGGTGGTTGGGGGAATCTTACAAAAATAGATGGGAGAACATTAAAGTAGAGAGGAAGGAGGCTAGGGGAACGAAGGAGTGAAGGAAAAGGGAAGGTACTGGGAAATAAAATTGATCAAATTATGTTGTGTTTAAGTATGAATATGTAACAACAAATCCAACTAATATGTATAATTACAATGCACCAATAAAGAGATTTTTTTAAAAATCTTTTCCACCCTAGAAGAGAGAAAAAGGGCTGCCATCATCCTTTTTTGCTATAGCCAGGAGCCATCTTGTCTATGTTAAATATCAACATTGATTATAATTAATGCTTATCAGTAGTGGCTGACTTGTTCTTTCTTCAATACCGCCAGGCCTAGAAAAGCGAAAGGATCGAACAGAGACCAAGGGAAGGAAGAGAAAGTAGACCAAGGTGTGCAGCTAAAGCTTCTCCTAAAAGAACCAGTAAGAAATGCTTAGAGGAGGCAGGTTTCAAGATGGCAGAATAGAGCAGGTCACTTTCCTGGCTGTTCCACAGTGTGAAACTGTAACAGTAGTCCACTTTATGCTTTGTATATAGCCCTTGCTGCTCTGCCACTGCAATTTATTTTTAAAATGGACATGTTTCTTTCTTTCCTCTCCCTGCTCACTTATCTGTTTCCCTATAATCTCTCTTTTCTTCTGCTAACAGTCAATTTCTATTCTTCCTTTCACTCTCCCTTTTATTTTACTTCTAACCTCTCTCCTCCTCCCTCCTAATCATCACATCCTACATCACCTCTGTTCTCTCCTGTCCACCAAACAGTTGCAAACTTACTGTTTTTCTTGTAGGCAATAACAATCATATCATTTCTGTTTATTGTGACAACATTGTAGACATCACAGCAGGAACTATTTGATTTAATGCTGTATATTGTTTGCATTGGCTGTTATTATTCTAAAACCAGCAAAGGGTGTAACTACACTAAAAGAATAGTCAATGGAAAAACTAATTCAAATTAAAACCCAGAAATAAGTCAAAATGACAGGGAATGAAAATCATATTTCAATAATAACATTGAATGTAAATGCCCTAAACTCACAATCAAAAGACATAGACTGGTAGACTGGATTAAAAAACAAGAACCAACAATATGCTGTCTCCAAGAGACTTACCTGATAGGTTTATTACCATCCTTTTACCTTTAGTCTGTGGCTATCTTTGCCTATCATTCATATGGATCTTGCAAACAAGCAGGGGTTTCTATCCTCCCATCAGAAAAAGTGGACTTCAGAAGGGACCAGAAGGTCATTTGGCACTGCTTACTGGAATTATATATCAACAAGACATAACAATTGTAAACATTTATGCCCCAAGTAATGGAGCATCTACATACATAAAACAAACCCTTCTCAACTTCAAGACTCAAATAGACCACAACACAATAATACTGGGTGACTTTAATACACCTCTCTCACCACTGGAGAGATCCTCCAAACACAAACTAAATAAAGAAACTATAAAACTAAAAAATACAATTAATAATTTAGACTTAACCAAAATATATAGACAATTTCATTTATCAATGACTGAATACACTTTCTTCTCAGCAGCACATGGACCCTTCTATAAAATAGACCATATCTTAGGCTACAAAGCAACTCTTTGCAAGGTATTATCTCTATTTTTTGTATTCACTTTCTATCAGATCATAATGAAATAAAAATAGAAATCAACAATAAAATTTAAAAAATAGAAGCTACTCTAATACCTGGAGACTAAATAACATGCTTTTGAATGACAAATAGATTGCAGAAGAAATCAGGGATGAAATGAAAAAAAAATACTTAGAGGTGAATGAGAACAGTGATACAACACATCAAAAATTTCTGGGATATTATAAAGGCAGTGCTAAGAGGATAGTTCATTGCACTGAGTTCATTCATTAAAAGAATAGAAAGTCAGGGCTGGGGATATAGCTCAGTTGGTAGAGTGCTTGCCTTGCATGCACAAGTCCCTGAGTTCAATCCCCAGCACCACAAAAAAAAAAAAAAAAAGAATAGAAAGTCAACAAATAAGTAACCTAAGTTACATCTCAAAGCCCTAGAAAAAGAAGAATGAATCAACACTAAAAGCAGTAGAAGACAGGAAATAATTAAAATCAGAGCTGAAATCAATGAAACTGAAAGAAAAGAAACAATCCAAAAAAATCATCAAAACAAAAAATTGCTTCTTTGAAAAAATAATATTGATAAACAAGGGTTTTCAACCCTTTGAGCAAACTCAAATTACTAAAATTCATGATAAAAAAGGAAATATTAGGGGCTAGGGGTGTAGCTCAGTGGTAGAGTGCTTGCCTCACATGCAAGAGGCCCTGGGTTCACTTCTAAGCACCAAATAAAAATAAATAAATACAAATAAAGATATTGTCCATCTACAACTAAAAAAAATTAAAAAAAGAAATATCAGGTCTGGGGCTGGGGCTTAGTGGTAGAGCGCTTGCCTAGCACAGGAGAGGCACTGGGTTTGATACTCAGCACCATATAAAAATAAAATAAAGGTATCATGTCCACCTACAACTAAAAAAATACATATTTATAAAAAGGAAATATCACAATGGACACTACTGAAATACAGACAATCAGAAACTATTTTGAAAAATTATACTTACATACTTTTTATGCTTAGAGGAGGCAGGGAAGGAGAGTACCTAAAATTGAGCCAGGCGTCCTGAGCTTCTTCCCTCTGCCAAAGTTCTTGCACACTTGCTTGTCTTAATCTCTTCTTGCATGTCTGTCCTCCCTTCTGCTACCTGCAATTAGAGTTCTTGAAGGCAAGGTACCAGGTTCTGCTTTTGCCAGTTTTCTCTGCCTGGTATACAGTAAGCTCACATGGCATTTTTACTGAATGACTAAATTAATAATTATTGTTTTCTTAGAAGAGATATGTAGGCTGGGCACAATGGCACATGCCTGTAATCCCTGTGGCTCAAGAGACAGAGGCAGGAGAATTGCAAGTTTAAAGTCAGCCTCAGTACCTCAGTGAGGCCCTAAGCAACTTAGCAAGCCCCTGTCTCAAAAAATAAAAAGGGTGGGAATGTGGCTTAGTGGTTAAGCATACCTGGTTTCAATCCCCAGTACCAAAAAAATTAAAAAGAGACATATAGTGCCCAAAAGTCATAAAATGCTCAACACACACAGCTACACACACACACACACACACACACACACACACACAAATATTGTGCACATGTCGAAGTAACACAGGCACCAACTGAAGGAGTTCCCAATGGTCAAAGATGGAATGGTTTAAAAAGCAAAATAGCTGAAGTATGATTGAATTAGAACACAAAGTGTAAAATAAATATCTACGAGTAGATATTGATAAAAATAAATGATTTAATAAATGTGGAAGAATAAACAAAAACCTCCCATGCAGAATTCCAAATTTTGTAGACACTCCACCAAAAAAAAAGAAGAGGAAATCCTTAATTGTGGGTTGCACAAACCATACCCTGGGCTTTAAAGTGGAGAAAACTGACAATTACTACTTTAGCCAAGTAATCAAAGTTAACATCAAAAGTCATAAATCATCTTCATAGTAGGGTACCCTTCATATGATGTGATGAAAATGGCACTATGTTTCTGTGGACTTCCTCCCCCAAACCTGTAACCCCAGTCCAATCATGAGAAAAGCATTAGAAAAATGCCACTAGAAGGGCATCCTACAAAATACCTGACTGGCACTCTGCAAATCTGTCAAGGTCTTCAAAACCAAGAAAAGTCTGAGAAACTGTCAGAACTAAGAGGAGCCTATGGAGACATGACAACTAAATGTAACATGGTATCTTGGATAGGATCCTAAAACAGAAAAAAGACATTAGGGAAACCAAGGAAGTTTGAATAAACTATGGGCTTTGATATATTGTAATATATTAAATTAGATTTGTACCAAATGTACCATACTAATGTAAAATGGTAATAATAGAAGAAAATATGTGCTGGGTGGGGGGCAGGGAGTGAAGTATATGGGAACTATCTGTACCTTCAGATCAATTTTTATGTAAAAATAAAACTATTCTGAAAAAGCCTTTTAAAAAATGGAAAGAAGGAAAGGAGAGAGGAGAGAAAGGGTGGGAGGAAGGAAGGAAAGAGACAGAGAGACCTACAACTTACTCTATGCACATACATGTATGTCATGGTCAGTTCTGCTGTGGAATGCCTGTAAGTCAACATAAATGGAAAACTCCTAGGCTTCCTAGTAGAGGCACAGATAAGATGGCAATTGCCCTATGGTGCCCTAGCAAGAATTTCAGGGATCAGATCTGGGTCTTAGACCTGATAGAGAGGGCTTGTTGTGTGCCAGGCCACTGCCTTATCTGGTTGTATGAGTTGTTTCTGGATGCTGACACCCTTGAGTTTAAAAGACTCAGAGGTCCACAACTCTGGGCTCCTCTGGTCTAGGGGACATTTCATTGTTTTCAGGTTGCCAAGATCACTAAGACGTGAGACACATGATGGGGAGCTGCATCTACATCCCTGCATTCTTTATAGCATTTGCATGCCTTGTTAGCTGCTTTAGGAGAAAATAAAACTAAAAGCAACCTCATCAGGAGCTGAGTTGTTAACTTTGCCCATCCTTGCCCCCAGACCAGCATCTGGTTTATTCCATCTCCAATTGTGGACTAGTTTGGGCCTGGGGTTTCCTAGGCCAGTGAATGCTACTGTCCTTTTCCATTTTGAATATCTGGCCTGCCCAGTGAACTAACATCTATTAAGGGCCTTCTGGGTACAAGCATGCTTTGTCCTAATGCTACTGTTTACACAGGTGGGTTATCTTTCTCCACCTGGAGACAAAATTTTAAATTCTAGAGGAGTTGAGATCACACCACTAAGGGCAGAGTTGTCTTCGCCATTGTGGGGATAGCAGAGGAGATAAGTAGTGATCAAAAGGGGACCCCCAAGTTCCAGGTGGTATCACAATTCCAATCCACAATTCTACTTCCTGCTGCCCACCTCTCTTACCCTGGGCCCACAGTCACCACTCTGTTGGAAGTAAATTCCAGGTGGATTAGAGCCTCACACGATGATTAGCATAAGTATAGCTGAGAGTCAGCAGTCCTGGGTACCTCCTCTGACTAATTAAAACATTCTTTAGTATTCATGCTAACTGACACTCCAGAGCTGTAATGTTATGGGGTGGTAAAAGATCCTGCCTGGAGAGGAAGAACTAGGTCCTAATGCTCTCTACTCCAGAAATACTCATAATCAATTTGATAGGAAAATAGATTTTATTCAAAACCAGTTTTGAAGGAAGATGGAAGAAACTTGTTTCAAAGGTTCAATCTCTGAAATTCCCAAAGATGAGCAGAACTTTTTTAAAAAATTTTTTATATTTATTTATTTTAGTTGTACACAATGCGTGTATTTTTACGTGGTGCTGGAACCCAGGCCTCGCATGTGCTAGGCGATTGCTCTACCGCTGAGCCACAACCCCAGCGCCCCCCACCAGCAGAACTTTTTTTAAACACGAAGAAAACATTTTAATTAAACTACAGAAACAATGGTTATACTACAGAATATTCATAAGCAAAAATGATACACCATGTTTTAAGTATTTACAAAGTTACAAACCATTTGCTTCCTTAACATTTTCCGTATTTTAAGTTCATATATGAGGATGATCAGATTTATCATTTTTGGAGGCCAGGAGGAATAAGGTATATTTATCATCAGCTAGGAGCAGAACTTTTAAAGTAGAGGCAGTGAGATAAGACAAAAGGCAGGAAATATCCATATGTAAATTTAGTAATTCTGTTTTAGACTGGCCTGAGGGGACAATATTCACTTTGAGCTTCTTTAGATCAGTCAGGCTGTGGGGATCACAGCCCTCCCAGCCTTTATTCTCAGCATGAGGATTTCCTCTTAATTCACTGGGGAAAGGGGCTGCATTCAGTCTTTTTCACTAACAGCCTAAAAAATGCTGACGAATTGTGCAAGTCCATTTAATATGATAATAACAAGCATTTATGTGACAGTTTGCAATGTTCACACAAACCTTATCTCACTGATTTTCAAAAGAACCTTCTAACATAACTAGAAGAGTTGTTATGGTCTCTGTTTTAACAAAGAGAAAGCTGAGACTCAAAGAAATTAAGCAACTGATAACTTAAATGCCAAGAAAGTCAGAGGCAGGAAACTCAGCAAATGGCTCCTCCTGACACCTTTAGGAAGCAGATGAATGAAACTCTGGTTTAATGGTGTTTCCCACCGTGTCTTTCCTATTCCTCTTATAATTTCCACTGATTGGATTTTTTATCTCAAACTCTCACAAGTCTATAAATTGGAGTCATCATTAAAATGAGGAAATAGATTCAAAGTTACTCCCATGATACCACACAGCTAATAAGATCTCAGCAAGTAAGAATTCAGACCTAACACAGTCCTTTCTTAAAATTGAGCACTCCCTGAGTGCCAGTGTTCACACCTATAACATGTTATTTCTTGAGTTCTAGATCCATCTGTACAACAGCCTACTAGAAATCTCTACTTGGGTGTTTCATGTATACCTAAAGGCCAATGTAGTCTGGACTGAACTCATGATGCATCCTCTAAACCTGCCTCTCCTTGGAGATTTCCAACTGTAGTAAATAGCACCATTTTCCAGTCTACTTGGCAAAGTAGAAACATGGAATTCCTGTGACATCCCCTCACTCCACCCCTGTGGCGAATTGGTGAGCCTTCCCAAGTCTTTCTCCTAAACATATCTCAATTACTCAGCTGCTTCCTTTCCCAAGTGTCTTTAAATTCTGTATATACTGCCCTAGAATCCCCTATTTATCTCCTTGCCATGAGTTATCAGCCCTGTTCTTTCTTCCCAGCCTCAAACTCCTCTCTGCCTGGTAAAGTGGCCCACTGCCTAGCTATCATTCCGGCCTCATTACCCTCAATTTCTGTCTGGCACATTGTATTCCAGCAAGCCCATAAAGTATGTACAGTCCACATCAACTGTGCACCTTGTGCCTGAATGCTCTGTCCCCACTTCAAGACTCAGTTCAACAATCACTGTTACTATGAAGCATTCCATTCCCACAGAGAAAGTTGCTTACTATCACCCTTTAACACAATTGTACCTTGAACTTGCTCCTTATCACCTTGAATCACAATTCTTTGTTCACCTGCCTGCCCCCATCAACATGCTGGGAGTGTTAAGTTTTACTATCCTAACATTCCAGCCCCCCTGTGGGCAGGGGTTACTATCCTAACAGGAGTACCTTAAGAAAAAAGGTGAGGCCATACCCTTCTTTATATCTGCAGCAGTCTGGTATTCATAAATATACATTGAATGCATGAATGCATTGAATTCTTCACCAATGACTTTCACACGCACCAAAGGAAACAGCAAATTCAGTACTCTCCAAACCCTAATTTTATAGACAATGATACCAAGGCTTGGGGATGATGACTTACTGAGCTATAGGACTTGGCAGCAATAATAATAAATAGATCCAAATATCCTGATTGAATTCACTCCTTTATCAGTTCTTTTTCCTCACTGCCTCTCAGACTCAACATAAAAAAGAAGCCACTGAGCCTGTCAGTGTCTCTGTTTCCACTCATAGACAACGGAAATTACAAATGCCTTCCCTTTCTACAGCATAGGGATTCTATTTAACTATGGCTGAATGCTGTCAGATATGCCACAGCAGAGACTCAGCACCCCACCACTTTGATTTCAACTTCTCAGTTTACTCTCTCACTTCCTCTATTGACTTTTCCACCCATGCAGCCTGCAACCCAGCAGAAGCTGAAGGGGAAAGAGATTTGTGATTTCCTCTTCCACTTCAACTCCACTTAAATAAGGAGAAAGGTCTTGTAAATAAAATTTGGAAAAGGTTCCTGTACAGCAGTATTAAAAATATTGCCATTGATTACAAGTTGAGAATGAGAATAAAAGGACAATGGAGTTTGGTGTCTTGCTCTGGAAATGATTATGACACCACTCAGAAACTCTACATCCATTCATATGTACCTATATAAAATAGTCTGCCAAACCCAGATGATTATTTAAAATTTTGTGATATTCTTTGAAAAGGGGCGATGAGGGTTAACTTAAAAAAATTACAATGTCGGGGCTGGGATTGTGGCTCAGCGGTAGAGCACTCGCCTAGCACGTGCACGGCCCGAGTTCGATCCTCAGCACCATATAAAAATAAACACATTGTGTACAACTAAAGCAAATAAATAAATATTTTTTAAAAATTACAATGTCATAAAAGACAAAGAAATGCTGTGAAAATGTTGCAGATTTAAGGAGGCTAAAGAAAAATTAAAACCAAATACAAGGCATGGTCCAATAGTGGATCCTGTATTGGGGAGGAAAATGCCATTTGGCTCCATTGACAAAGTTGGAATGAGAGCAAGAAATGAAATATATAAATATTAAATTTGGGGAAAGTATTCGATTGGTAAAAGTTGATGATTCCTTGTCTTAGGAAATACATGCTAAAATACATAAGGATAAAAGCTCATAACATAAGTAATTCACAGACGTATGGTCCAAAAAAGCACTCTGTGTGTGTGTGTGTGTGTGTGTGTGTGTGTGTTGGTCCATAGAGAAGATAGATTTTTATCAGAAAAACAGAAAGAAAATGAGAAGTTTTTTGTAAGTAAACCCAAGTAAAATGTACATATATGTTATTCATACTATTTTTATTCTTGCAACCTTTCCACAAGTTTGAAAGTATTTCCAAATAAGAGTATTTTTAAAATCAGGTTTGAAGAAGACTTTACATTCAAGGTATTGAAGAAGTTCAATTGTTATCTCTTTGTGTTATAGTACTAGGGATTGAACCCAAGGCCTTGTATGTGCTAGGGAAGCAGTCTATCACTGAACTATATCCTCAGCCTTTTAAAAATTTTATTTTGAGACAGGCATTGATAAATTGCTGAAGCTGGCCTCAAACTTGTGATCCTCCGGCCTCAATATCCCAAGTAGTTGGGATTACAGGTGTGGGATACCACACCTGTCTTCAATTGTCATACCTTTATCTCTATTTTCTTTTTTTTAATATTTATTTGTTTACTTTAGTTGTACACAATGCAATGCATTTATGTTTACGTGGTGCTGAGGATCAAACCCGGGCCGCACACGTGCGAAGCGAGCGCTCTGCCGCTGAGCCACAACCCCAGCCCTTTATCTCTATTTTCAGTAATCATATCCCCAGCACTATGATAAATGCTATAAAAAAGAGAAATAGGCATAATTTTTGTTTAAATAGTGTATTTCTACTTTAGAGGAGATGAAACAAACACATAAAAAGACAGAAATAGTAGAGTGCTTGCCTCGCATGCACAAGGCCCTTGGTTCAATCCCCAGCACTACCAAAAAAAGAAGAAAGAAAGAATGATGGAATGCTAAAAGTCAAACGAGTAGTTAGGGGAAAGGTGAAGGCAAAATGGAATCTGAGGGCTTCATGGAGGAGGCAACTTAAGTAAGGCCTTTGAGCAGGAGCTGGATCTAGAAAGGAGCAGAAGAGAGGAAAGGCCACTGTATGCAGAGAGATGGCATGGTGGGAAAATAACCCATCCTGCATGGTATGATTTGAGAGTTTCCATTGGGAGTAGAATGTCAAAGATCAGGGGAGTAATGTTGGTTGGGGTAAACTGGAAATGCCAAGTTAAGGAGTTTGAACATTATTCCAGAGGCCATGCAGTCAGTAATCTCTTAGAAATGCTGACCCCTCTTTCTTATACTTCTAAAACAACACAGATAAAGCTGAGAGCAATCTGTGCCAATGATTATGCAAGAACACCAAGAAGGCTCCAGTGTTTGGAAACATCTCCCTCATAGATTCACCATTAGAAAATCCATTGGAAAACAGAATTATCTTTCAGAAACTGTTGTTCAGACTTTAATGCACTTTAATCGGTTAATCATATGCCTGCCTTTAACATATGGTTGTTTTCAGCTATGTTGTCAGCCACACTGAGGAAATGGAAACTGTTAAAAGAGGATGGAGGGGCTGGGATTGTGGCTTAGAGGTAGAGCGCTTGCCTGGCACGTGCACGGCCCGGGTTCGATCCTCAGAACCACACGTAAAGAATAAATACATTGTGTACAACTAAAAAGAACAAATAAATAAATATTTTTTAAAAAAGAGGATGGAGGGTAGTAATTTTGGAAAATTGGGAGAGGGACAACTGAGAGGGCAGGTTTGTTAGTCAAAGCAATTAATAGTAGCTTGTGTAACAAAAATAATCTCAGTAAATTAACACAATAAAGATCTATTTCTCAGTGAGGTGCAGTGGTGCACACCTGTAATCCCAGAAGCTCAGAAGGCTGAGGCAGGAGGATCACACATTCAAAGCCAGTCTCAGCAACAGGGAGGCGCTAAGCAACTCAGTGAGTCCCTGTCTCTAAATAAAATACAAAATAGGACAGGAGATTGGCTCAGTGATTGAGTGACCCTGAATTCAATTCCCAGTACCCCCAAAAATTTAAAAAATAGTTCTGTTTCTCATTCATTCAAATCATAATCTGGTGGTACAGGAAGGGCAGCTGTCCTCAGTAGGTTTCTTCCAACTCATGACCCAGGAATCCAAGCAACTTGTATCCTGTGATACTGCCATCATAAACACATGGCCCCACAAATCACCACAGAATGGAATACTTGAGAGGGATAATCACACCAGGAGTTTTGTGGATAGGCTTGGAGGTGATATTTATCACTCCTGCCCACATGTCAGAGCCCAGACACATGGACACAACCAGACTGCAAGAGCTACTGGACTATGTCATTCTGCGTGCCCAGGAGAAAGGAATGAGATTTTAAGTATCATGGATATGGGTGGGTAGTAATAATTGAGGTGAGCAGTAATCTCAGCAAACACTAAGCAGGGAAGTGAGACAGGGAAGGGAAAGAAGCTGATACAGAGTGCATTAATGGACACACCCAAGGCATCTCAGGCTCAACCTTACTGGGGACTTCTGGGATACTTAATAAAACAAGCCTAAGTTTTTCCCCCTGAGAAGTGAAGAAACTAAGCTAACTATCCACCAACTCCTGTTCTTCGTTGGTTGGGGGCTGATCCCTGGGAAATTAATTCTCTGGCATTTTGGGCAAGCAGGTCAAGCATGCTCCAGTGGCCAGAGAAAGTCCTCAGGCAGTCATATGTGCTTCTGTATAAAGCAAGCAATGTGTACCGAATAGTAAGTACTGAAGGCCTGAGAAAGGGACACC
Organism: Tamias sibiricus; assembly: GCA_025594165.1. Lineage (NCBI taxonomy): Eukaryota > Metazoa > Chordata > Mammalia > Rodentia > Sciuridae > Tamias > Tamias sibiricus. Next base: position 22,081,565 of record CM046667.1, on the reverse strand, counting down.
AATAGCACCTGCTACAGTGTGAACCTGTTAGTAGCTTCTAGCCTCTCTTTGCATGCAAATATCCCTGATCAAAATGCTCTGGGGGCGGGGAGGGGGGGAACAGAATAAGCCTCAGGGGAGTCAGAGTATAGCTTCAGGTCATTTTCAAGGAACTCCCCAGGTGGGTTCAATGCAGATGAGCATTTGAAAGCACCTCCCATTCTCTATTCAAACCTTGCCTTTGTAAGATCACAGCCAGCCTTCTACTTCAATTCTTGGGTGTTATCTCTGCTCCTAACAGCCAAGCGGCTCACTCCTTCTTGGAGGCACTCTTCCTTGGAGGTCCACAATCGCTCCTCATTACCCCACCTAGACTTTGAGAAGAAACCAGAAATGGTAAGTGGATTTATTGGTAATAACTGCCTGAAACCATGTGTTGAGAAGGATTCTGAGGCTGCATGTTCAATTACCTCTGCCTGCCATGGGTGTTGGCATAGGGTAGGCTGAGTTCAGGCATTAGTCAGCTTTGCTATAGATCATTCTCTAGTTTCTATTTTCCATGATCTCCCTTGAGACTCTCATCCACTCCCAAGGTATGAACTATCATTTCTATATAAATGCATCTAAATATAATTTCTATTCAAGACCTCTCTCGGGAGTTCCAAACCCACTTTTCCAACAATTTGGGGAATATATTAACCTTGACATATTTTCTAATTACACTCTTTCATCTGCATTCTCCATGTCACATGATGACTTTACCATCTTTCAGGACGCCCCAGCTTAAACCCTTGGCAGTATTTCACTTCCTCATCATTTTTTTCCTAATCATTTACTAGAGGCTCAGCAAATTGTATTAGTTGCTTACTCTCCGTCTGCCTTTAAACACAGTGGATTCTTTGGATAAAAGACCCAGGTCTTATTCATTTTGCATTTTCTTTTTTTTTTTTTTGTCTTGCGCTTTTTTTTTTTTTTGAGCTATCCATGATTACCCTAAATACATGTATGAAGACACAATTGTTGTAAAAATACTTTATATAAAACCAGCAACTTGAAAAATTGTGCTCTTTATAAGTAATATGAAATGAAATGTACTCTGCAATAATTTTGCATTTTCTTATTTCATTTTTCTAGCACTATTTCCAGCACAAAGTAGATATTAAGTGCCAGAGGATGGATGGATATATATATATATATATATATATATATATATATATATACATATATATGCATATTTCATATTTATATATATTTATGTATTTTAATTTTTAAATTTTATGTGTTTTGTTCCTTCTCTTTACCTCATCTCTGGAAACCACCATAAAGACATAAAATAGCTTAGTGAATGTTTCCAGGGGTTTGGGGGAAGGGGAATGGAGAGTGACTACTATACTAATAGTATGGGATTTCTTTCTAGGTTAATGAATATGTTCTGGAATTAGTGGTGATGGTCGCAAGAACTTGTGAATATATTAAAACCCACTGAATTATAAACTTCATTTTTTTTCTCTTTCCACATTTTTATTGGTGCATTATGGTTATACATATTGGTGGGATTTGTTGTTATATTTTCATACATTCCCACCATATAACAATGTAATTTGGCCAATATCACTTCCCAGCATTTCCCCCATCCTTCCTCCCTTCCTACCCCCTGGTCTCTTTTCTCTACTGATCTCCTTTTTTCAGGAGATCCCTGCCTCCCCAACCTTTCTTTTCCTTTTTCCTCTCTAGCTTCCACATATGAGACAAAATATATGACCCTTGACCTTCCGAGTTTGGCTTATTTTACTTAACATAAAATTATCTACTTCCATCAATCTTCCTTCAAATGACATAATTTCATTTTTCATTATGGTTGAATAAAACTCCATTGTGTATATATACCACATATTCTTTATCCATTCATCCATTGATGGACACCTAGGCTGGTTCCATAATTTGGCTATTATGCTGCTATAAACATAGGTATGCATGTATCACTATAGTATGATGACATTAAAAAATCCTTTTGGATAGCCAGGCGTGGTGGTGCCCGCCTGTAATCTCAGCACTTGGGAGGCTGAGACAGGAGGATCGCGAGTTCAAAGCCAGCCTCAGCCATGGCGAGGCACTTAGCAACTCAGTGAGACCCTGTCTATAATAAAATACAAAAAAGGGCTGGGGATGTGGCCCAGTGGTCGAGTGCTCCTGAGTTCAATCCCCGGTACCAAAAAAAAAAAAATTATTTTGGATAAATACCAAGGTGTGATATAGCTGGGTCATATGGTGCTTCCATAGTCTCTTGAGGAACTTCCATACTGATTTCCAGAGTGGTTATATTAATTTGCAATCCCACCAACAGTATAAAAGTGTTCCTTTTTCTCTACATCCTTTCCAGGATTTATTATTGTTCTGTTGATGACTGCCATTCTGACTGGTGTGAAATGAAATCTCAATGTAGTTTGTTTTTAGAAAGAAAAGTATGTCCTATCTTTATTTTTATTGGTTCTTTCTAGTTATACATGACAATAGAATATACTATGGAATAGTTACAAAGCATGGGATATAATTTGTTCTAATTCTGTCCTCAGTATTTTCCCTTCCCCTCCCTTCCTCCCACTCCCTGTTCCCTTTCCTCTATTCTATTGATCTTTCTGCTATTTACTTATAATTATTTTTTTTAAATTTAGTGTCTTGTGGTCATACAGGATAGTGATATTAAATATTCCCTTCCACCCCCTTCCTTTGTCTACTCCTCTGATTTTTCTTCCATTCTTTTTTTGTTGTTTGTTTGTTTAATTGTTAACCCTCTCCCTTATTTTGGATTACCTACTGCATATCAGAGAAAAAATTGGATCTTTGACTTTGGGGGACTGGTTTATTTCACTTAGCATGATCATTTCCAGTTCCATCCATTTACCAGCAAATGTCATAAAGTCATTCTTCAATGAAGAAATACTCTATTATGTATATGTACCACATTTTCTTTATCTATTTATCTGTTGAAGAGTACCTGGATTGGTTCCATACCTTAGCTACTGTGAATTTTGCTGCTATAAACATTGATATGGCTGCATTACTGTAGTATTCTAATTTTAAATCCTTTGTGTATAAACTGAGGAGTGGGATAGCTGGGTCAAATGCTTCTATTCCAAGTTTTCTGAGGAATCTCCATACTGCTTTCCAGAGTGGTTGCACTAATTTGCAATCCCACCAGCAATGTATGGGTGTACCCTCTTCCCCACATCCTCACCAACATTTATTGTTACTTATATTCTTGATAACTGCCATTCTAACTGGAATGAGATGAAATATTTGTGTTGGTTTCATTTGCATTTCCCTGACGGCTAGAGATATTGAACATACATTTTTTCATATATTTGTTGACCATTTGTATTTCTTCTTTTGAGAAGTATCTGCTTAGTTCCTTTGCCCATTTATCGACTGGGCTATTTAAAATGGTAAATTTGATGTTATATGAATTTAGTATCTCAGAGTTGATGTATGAAAGTGATAGAATGTCTGTATCCTTTGTGTATACTGACTTTTAGATTTTTCTGCAAATGAATATATTTCTAATATAATTTAGGAACGACAAAAATTACCCTCCTTTAAAAACTTAACCCCTATTCATGGAGTGAATGCCAAACTCCTTGCCAAGTTGTCCAGACCCTTTGTGAGCAGGCCTCAGCCTGCTTTGACAAACTCCCACCTTTACTCCTTTATTAATCTCCTCCCATTGACTTCAGACACTTCAATTTCTTCATTTCCTGAATGTGCTGTGTGCTTCTTGTCTCACCTTTGACTCTGCCACTTACTCCCCTTTCTTTGTTTCTCTCTTTCACCCAGCTCTACCTGCAAAATAGTTCCAGGGTCAGACCAAATCTCACTTCCCTAAAACTGCAATTGAAATCTCTCTCTTCCTAGTTCTGTTAACACTTGGCTTAGCATCTGTTTTTATGGCATTAATACCATGTTTGCATTTTATATAATCAGTTGTATCTTTCTAGTTAGGCTGATTCACCTTTGATTCCTCTAAAACATATAGCACATAGAGTAGATACCTAGTCCATAGAAAATGAAAACCCACATTTTTAAAAAAATATTTTTATTTATTTGCTTTTTAGTTGTACACAATGCATTTTATTTAATGCGTTTTATTTGTACGTGGTGCTGAGGATCGAACCCGTGTCGCCCACTTGCTAGGCGAGCGCTCTACCGCTGAGCCACAATCCCAGCCCGAAAACCCACATTTTTGATGTAAACATACTTATTACATGTATTTGTCACAAAGAAATCACAAAGAGCAACTCCACATTTATACATTGGCTCAATCAACAAGTATTTAGTAATGGCCTACTATCTCAAGCAGTAATGCTGAAGTCAGAAAATGTCCTTGCTATCATAGAACTTACTTTTTTTTAAACATTTATTTATTTGCTTTAGTTGTACACAATGCATTTATTTTTATGTGGTGCTTAGTATCGAACCTGGGCCACGCACATGCTAGGCAAGCGCTCTACCACTGAGCCACAACTCCAGCCCCTAAAACTTACTTTAATAATTTTTATTTTTTATTCATGTATAAAATTCATAGAATGTGCACAAATCTTAAATGCATACTTCAATAACTTTTTAGTGCTGGGGATTTAAGCCAGGGGTGCTCTACCACTGAGCTATATCCTTCTGCCTTATATATTTTATTTTTTATGTCCATCTAGAACTTTTATTGGAATAAGTTATACAATATACAATATTGTATATTGTATATATACAATATCTAAGGTCTCTAGATTTTCTTTCTTTCTTTCTTTTTTTTTTTTTTTTTTTTTTTTTTTTGGTACCAGGGAATGAACTCGGGCACTCCACCACTGGGCCATATCCCCAGCCCTTTTTTGTATTTTATTAGAGAGGGTCTCACTGAGTTGCTAAGTGCCTCGCCATTGCTGAGGCTGGCTTTGAACTCACTATTTTGAATCTCACTAGGTTGCTGAGGCTGGCATCTCACTAGGTTGCTGAGGCTGGCATCAAATTTGCAATCCTCCTACCTCAGCCTCCCAAGTCAGGGGAATTACATGCATGCACCACTGAACCCAGCCCTCCATGACTTTTTACACATGTATGTAGTCATGGAACCACCACCCAAATGATATACATCTCCAGGACACCATCTCCTCCTGCCTGAAGTAAACACTATCCAGCTTCTACCACCACAGATTAGTTTTGCCTGTTGTTGGATGTCATATAAATGGAATCATACAATATGTTTTTTGTGCCTGGCTTCTTTCATTCATCATTATTTCTATGCAGTTCATCCATGTGGCTATGTGAAGCAGCAATTAGTTCTTCCTATTGCTGTATAGTGTTGCTTCATAGCATATTCTGCTGACTATTCCACAATTTATTTTTCCATTCTCCTATTGGTGGATATTTGGTGGTAGTCCCAGAGTTTGGCTATTAGTAACAAACCTGAAGTAAACATTCTTGTACATATTTTTATTTGGCAGGGGGGTACCAGGGATTGAACTCAGGGGCATTCAACTACTGAGCCACATCCCCAGCCCTATTTTGTGTTTTATTTAGAGACAGGATCTCACTGAAATGCTTAGCACCTCACTTTTGCTGAGGTTGACTTTGAACTCTGGATCCTTCTGCCTCAGCCTCCCAAGCCACTGGGATTACAAGCCTGGCATTTTTTTAAGACATGTGAATTGGGGCTGTGGTTGTGGCTCAGCGGTGGAGCGCTCGCCTAGCACATGTGCAGCCCAGGTTCGATCCTCAGCACCATGTAAAAATAAAAATGCATTGTGTACAACTAAAGCAAATAAATTGTCGCTGCCTGAAGCGGAAGTCGCTTGGAGCAGCGAACGCCACAGGAAAATTCGGAGGCAGGATGAAAATGAAAAAAGGTCTTTTATTCTTCTCCTCTCTCCAGCTCCAGCAATCACTCCAAATGCTCTAACTCCAACCACCACCTTCTTCTTCCCCACACACACTAACGAACCTCACCCAGTTATATACATATAGCTTTAACAAGGACACGTGCTTACAGCTCGAGCTTACAGGTGCGTCACGCAGTGTTCACGGGCATACAAAGATTCTTTGAATAATGTATTAATATCAGGTGGAAACTAGAACATCTTTTATGGCTCTCAGCTAACCGCAATCTTTAGCTATCTCCTTGATTATAGGCTCCTTCAATAAATAAATGTTTAAAAAAGATTTAAATGAAGTTCCTACATTGCAATTAATTCACATGTCTTTTTTTAAACATTTATTTGTACACAATGCCTTTATTTTTTCACATGGTGCTGGGGATTGAACCCAGGTCCTGCACGTGCTAGGCGAGCACTCTACCACTGAGCCACAACCCCAGCCCCTCGGCATTCTTATACATATCTTTTGATGAACATAAGCAGTCATTCTTCTTGTATATATACCCCAGAATGGAATTGCTAGGCCACAGGTTGTTTTAGTAGATATCACCCAAAAACTTTCCTAGATAGGTGGTGCCAATTAACCCTCTGATCAATGATATGTGAAAACACATAAGAGAAACATCTGATAATGATATAAGTGATGTGGAGAATTAAAATCAGATGAGAAAGCTACCTTAGATTTGGTGGCCAGGCAAGGCTTCTCTAAAAAGGTGAAGTTTAAATTGGAACCTGAATGGCAGGAAGAAGCCAGCTTTGCAGATAAAAGGAGAAGAGCATCTCAGGCAGTAGGTAAAACCACTGGCCCTTGGGCCCTTGGGCCCTTGGGCCAGAAATCTCTTGGCTTGTTTAAGGAACAGAAAGGAGTCTAGTGGCCTTGGATTAAGTGGGGAAGGAAAGACAGAGAGAGAGTGTGTTATTGACCCAGCTACCACAATCGGTGGGTGAAGTTTAATTCTGTAGGGAAATTATGGGGAAGGTTTATAAAATACAAGCTTCAGGATTATCCCATCTGAGAGTCAGGAGAGCTGGGCTATTTATGTACCAACTCCCAAATACATTGGCTGAAGATTGCTGCTGGCATATTGGGGGTTGGGATGTTAATTTCCCAGCACTTCTGCATCAAGTACAAACATTTTCTTCCATGATTGAGGTTCAGTGTCTTCCTTTTTATAGAGAGCTTTAATGTCATTCCATTTTCATTGGTCTTCTCCTTGACGTTTAGCCCCATAACCAAGTCCTTAAATTTGCCCTTATCCACTACCCTAAATGTCATCAACCAATTCACCTACCTTCATTCCTATGACCAGCCTCTCTGGATCAAGTTCACTGTTTACTTTTGCTTTTATTGAGCTTCTATTCACTAGGCATTCTACTTAGCAAAGTGTCTTGCCAATAATAGATGCAGTATATGCACACAGAATGAATATTAGTAGGGGATCCATAACCATGTTGATTTGGAAGGACTTCAAAATGCTTTTAAGTCACAATATGATTCTTTTTTTTTTTTTTTTTTTTTTGGTACCAGGGATTGAACTCAGGGGCACTTGACCACTGGGCCACATCCCCAGCCCTTTTTTGTATTTTATTTAGAGACAGGGTCTCACTGAGTTGCTAAGTGCCTCGCCATTGCTGAGGCTGGCTTTGAACTCACGATCCTCCTGCCTCAGCCTCCCAAAGTGCTGGGATTACAGGCGTGCGCCACCGCGCCCGGCACAATATGATTCTTGTTACTTCCTGCAATCCTCCCAATCCTTAGTTACTTCCTGAATGTTTTCCTGACAACTGAAATCTCACTTTCTATATCATTTACCAGTTGTCACAAATTCTGTATAATAAAATACCTCAAAACTCAATGTCTTTAAACAGTAATCATTTGTTTAGTTCATGAGTCTGGGGTTTGACAATTTACGCTGAGCTCAGATGGGCAGTGCTACCAATTTTCACTGAACTCACTTATAGGCCTTACAGTCAGCCAGCTGTACCTCAGCTGATCTAGGATAACCTCAGCTGTGATAACTAGTGTGACTCATCTCTGGTTCTCATGTGGCACTTCTAGTAGGATAACCTGGGTGTGTTCTCATGCAAACACAGAACAGGTAAATGAAAACACTTAAGGCCTTTTGAGGCCTAGACTCAGAACTGGTCAACCATCACTTTCACATTCTGTTACCCAAAACAAGTCACAAGCTCATTCCAGATTCAAGGGTACAGGAAATAGACTCTGCCTCTTTAATGAATGAAATTGCAAGGTCACATGGTAAAGGATGTGAATACAGGTAAAGGTGAAAGACTAAGGTCATTAATGTAATCTATCAAACTTTAATTCTTGCCTTTTGGCTTGAGGAGTTGATTGTATTTTGTATGTCAATCATGCCTCAATAAAGTGGTTTTAAAAAGAGAAGATTGAGTGTTCCCTTTTCAGCTCAAAGTTTCTATAGCTTAAAACATCCAAATAAATAAGAAGCACACCTCTTTTAGTTCGAACTATTAGTGCTTTGGCTCTCTGTTTATTTGTAGACAGAAAGTAAAGGACTGTAGAAAGTATGATATCACTCCTAAATATCCCCTGCAGACTTTAAAAACAGGGTTGTCAGTCACTGACTAAAGATTCATCTTGAATGTAAGTTAGATAACATCACCCACAACCTTAGTGTTTACTTATTTTATTTTAAATTGGAGAGAATAATGTTCTTCCCATATCTGATGTCTTCATTGTAAGAGTGGCAGTGCAAGAAGGTGTGTCATTTATGAAAAGGAACAAAGGAGCCATCACTATTACTGATGTTGCCATGGCCATATCATATTAAATCAGGATAGAGGAGGATACGGAAATGGCTGTTCAAAAGGGTATCTCCTCATAAGACATCTCTGCCAGTGACATCAGCAGGAACATTGGGTACAGAGTGTCTGCTGGAGAGAATGTACAAAATATTCAAGCTGATGAAGATCCTCTGAATCAAATGGCCCTGCTGTGTCCTTCTCAACACTATTTCTGTCTTGTGTGAGGTGTGTGTCCTGAATTTGATTTACTAGCTTTAATGCCATTCACCCACAGAGTAGTGTGTGGGTGCAGCAAGGGGCTCCAATTAGGAACTGAAAATCCACTACAGTGAAATTGAAGCCTAATGATTTGAAACAGATATGTAACTGGAAAGGAAGAAGATATGAAGATAATACTTTCCTAATTTCCTGCTAAGGGAGAAGGGGCAATCAGAATGGTAGTTAAGAACCCACATTACCCAGACAGCCTCAGATTTGATTCTAGCCTCTGCCACTGCTTGTGATTTGACTTCAGGTAAGTCTTAGCCTCTACAAGACTCAGTGTGTTCATATGGAAAATGGTACTATTTTTCAAAAAACCTCAATAGTTTAATGGAGAGGAAAGACTTCATATGTAAAGCACGTAACAACTAAGCACTCGATAAACCATTTTTTAACTGGAAGGGACCTGAAGGTCATCCAATCCAAGCCATTCATTCAAAAGATGGGAAGCAAAGCCACAGAAGGCTGAAGAAGCACCTGTTGATTACACAGCTGAGGGCACGGTCAGGGCTGAAAACCCAAGACATTGTGATTCCTGTGTCTCTCTGCATTATGCCTCCACCAGCACACTTCACAGTCAACCCTCTTCCACAAAGTAGAGCTTCAGCAAATAGCTGGGGGCTTTCCCTTTACCCTGGATAGCCATACCTCAGGCACAGAAAACTGAAAGGTACAGAATTTTCTAATGAGGTACTTGCAGCCTGCTCACTTTAATCCATTGCAAATTTCTCTGGGAAATAAAATATTGGCAGGTTTGTCCAACAGCTGCTCAGCCTAGAGACCACAGCTTATTTTGGTCCATTTATGTTAACTCATCTGTCTTAAGCTCTTTGTTAGTGACTCACCACATACTGCTACCAAAAATACACACCAAAATCCAAGAATCATTCATATGAAGGGCAAACCTCTTCCTTAAAATACCACATTTCTGCTTTCTTGTTTTTATGAAGTTTTTCCTTCCTCCCACATCCATATCACAATTTCTTTTCTTCTTTCTCCATCCTCCATCTTTGATCACCAGCAGCAGCATGGAAGCTACATGGTATGATCAAATTATAGACTGGTCATCAGTAGACCTGTTTCTAGTACTAGTCTGGAAATCTTTACCTGTAAAAAGGTAGCAAGTCACCCCTCAGTTTCCTTACTCACAATCTGGGAGGGTCGTATTATCCCTACAGTTCCTACCAGTGCAATGCCAAGAACTTCCTCAAATACTTCCCCTTCAAGAATTCCATCTGCCACAAAAACTGCCTTTTAAAATTAAAAATTAGCATTCCCCCTTGTCTATTAATTACAGGTATAAACAACCTAATTAATATGTTATGATCCATAAACAACAGTAAGCAGGCAATAAAAATGTTTACAGGATTAAATCAACTTATTTACCAAGATGGCTGCTTTTTTAAATACATTCCCAGCCCTATCACAGGAAAATATGCCATCTTTGTTAGACTTAGAAATATTGAAAATGGCTCATATACTCTGTTGTAGATTTAAAAATAGACAGACGTGGGACAGTTACACGCCAACTTCAGGATGATGCTAACTTCCAGGGAGGAAGAAAAGAAAGGAGATGGGGGGAGATAGTCTACAAGTGTATCCGTACTATAAAGCTTATTAAAATCTGGCCCAAATACAGGGAATTGTTAACATGTTAAATTTGAGTGGTTGATACATGACTGTCAGTTATTAAGATTATCCTATCTTTTTTATGCTTGAACAATTTCAAAATTACATAAATTTAAAATAAGCTTATCGACTAAAACTCTTAAACATTGCTGGTGGAAATGTAAAATGATATAATCACTTTGGAAACGTTTGGCAGTTTCTTAACAAGTTAAACCTACACATACCACATGACCTGGCATTTCCCTTCCTAGATATAGACTTAAGATAAACGAATGAATAATTCACAAAAAAGAGACATACCAGAATGTTCATGCCAGCTTTATCCATAATAACCAAAAATAAGAAAGATACCTAATGTTCATCAATAAACAAAGGGATAAACAATTTGTGATATATTCATACAATGGAGTCCTAATTAGCCATAAAATGGACAGAGAACTCCTTTTATCCAATAATATGGATAAATATCAAAAAACATGATGAACCAAAGAAGCCAGATATATACTGTGTGGTTCTATTTACATCATGTTCTAAACCAGGCAAAAACAAACCCATAGTGATACAAACCAGAGCAGTGGATGTCTATTGTGGAGGAAGATTGCCTAGAAACAGGCACAGAGAAATTTCTGCAGTGAGAGACATATACTGAGAAATATCTTGATTGCAGCAGTTAGTTATGCAGGTATTTACATTTGGAAAAAAAACTCTGAATTGTACAAAGATTTGTGTATTTCACAGCATATAAATGTCACCTCAATTTTTAAAACTACCTAGAGCCAGTAAATGTGTGTATTAACTTCATGGACTCCCAGGAGATCTGGGGACCTCAGGACAGGAATTAGTCCTGGATGGAGGATCCCCACAGTCATGTTCACCTCTATGTGGTATGAGTTAACTTTCCCTGTTGCTCTTCACTCTCATTAAAAATGAAGTCTTGCCCTCAGAAGATGGAAAGACCTACCTTGCTCTTGGATAGGTAGAATTAATATTGTCAAAATGTCCATACTACCAAAAGCATTATACAGATTTAATGCAATTCCAATCAAAATCCCAATGACATTCCTCAAAGAAATAGAAAAAGCAGTCATGAAATTCATCTGGATAAATAAGAGACCCAGAATAGCCAAAGCAATCCTGTGCAAGAAAAGTGAAGCAGGTGGCATCACCATACCAGACTTTAAATTATACTACTGGGGCTGGGGTTGTGGCTCAGCAGCAGAGCGCTCGCCTCACAGGTGCGCGGCCCAGGTTTGATCCTCAGTACCACGTAAACATATATGCACTGCATTGTATACAACTAAAGTAAATAAATAAATATTTTTAAAAAATTATACTATAGAGCAATAGTACAAAAACAGCATGGTATTGGCACCAAAACAGACTGGTAGACCAATGGTACAGAATTGACACAGAGACTAATACATATAATTTCAGCTATCTTATATTAGACAAAGGCGCCAAAAATGTACAGTGGAGAAAGGATAGCCTCTTCAACCAATGGTGCTGGAAATCCATATGTAACAAAATGAAATTAAACCCTTATCTCTTACCATGCACAAAAGTCAATTTAAAGTGGATCTAGGACTTAGGAATTAGACCAGAGACAATACACCTAATAGAAGAAAAAGTAAGCTCCAATTTCCAACATGTCGGATTAGGCCCCAAGTTCCTTAATAAGAATCCTGTAGCACAAGAATTAATATCCAGAATTAATGAATGGGATAGATTTAAACTAAAAACCTTCTTCTCAGCAAAAGAAACAATCAGTGAGGTGAATAGAGAGACAACTAATTGGGAACAAATATTTAATACATGCACATCAGATAGAGCACTAATTTCTAGAATATATAAAGAACTCAAAAAACTTAACACCAAAAAAAAAATAACCCAATCAATAAATGGGCAAAGGAATTGAAAAGACACTTCTCAGAAGAAGATACACAATTAATCAACAAATACATGAAAAATTGCTCAACATCGCTGGCAATTAGAGAAATGCAAATCAAAACTACCCTAAGATTTCATTTCACTCCAGTCAGAATGGCAGCTATCAAGAACACAAACAACAATAAATGTTGGAGAGGATGTGGGGAAAAAGGCACACTCATACATTGCTGGTGGGACAGCAAAATGATGCAACCATTATGGAAAGCAGTAGGGAGATTTCTTGGAAAACTGGGAATGGAACCACCCTATGACCCAGCCATCCCACTCCTGGGTCTATTCCCAAAGGACTTAAAAACAGCCTATTACAGTGACACAGCCACTTCAATGTTTATAGCAGCACAATTCACAATAGCTAGGTTGTGGAACCAACCTAGATGTCCCTCAGTAGATGAGTGGATAAAGAAAACGTGGTATATATACACAATGGAATTTTACTCAGCAATAAAAGAGAATAAAATAATGGCATTCACAGGTAAATGGATGAAGTTGGAGAATATAATGCTAAGTGAAATTAGTCAATCTCAAACATCCAAATACTGAATGTTTTCACTGATATAAGGGAGGCTGGTTCACAATGTTGTTGGATCGGGGTACATAGGAGGATTAGAGGAACACTAGAATGATCAAAGGGAAGGGAGGGGAAGGGAGGGAGCAAGGAGGGATGGAGGGGGAAAAAAAGAAAAGGTGGTTGAATAAGATGGATATCATTATCCTAAATGCATGTTTGAAGACATGAATGGTATGAATATACTTTGTATACAAACAGTTGTATGTAAAAAGATGCTCTATATGTGTATTATGAATTGTAATACATACTACTATTATAAATTTTAAAAATAAATTAAATTTAAAAAAAGAACAGATAGCCAATAGCATACTATGTCATTACCATCAGACGTTAGGAGGATCAAGGAAGGCAGAACAATAGAATGTATTTTGAGTGAATAAGTCCTAATCTTTTCTGTCAATGCCATTAATGTCAATAATTATTGTCTTAGTGTGATGAAGGGAGAAAGAAGAGAAACCTTATTTTTAAAGGTGTGAATGTAATCACACATAAAAAAATAAAGGCATAATGATGGGGAAATAAGCAAATGAGGTCTTGCTTTGAGAATATCTTTCAAAGGCAATGTGGCATAATGGAAAGAATATAGGCTTTAGAAATAGAGCCCAAGGTTTGAGACTTTGCTCCATCGCTCACTGGCTGTTTGACTCTGGGTGGTGCCCTCTTTGAGTTTATTTTCTTAACCTTACACAGGAAAGTACAAAGCTTACTTCCTGGAGTTATTTGGAAGATTAAATTAGATCACACAAGCAAAAGCATATTTCACACAGCCAGGCTCATCACAGATGCTCCATACATTCTGGTTTCCTTTTCTTCCTTCCTTTACTTTTTATAGACCCTCCACAGAACGGAAGCTTTATATCTCCTCCATCATCACAGTTCAAATCCAAAGGATATAGGAATAGCCAGCCTCCTTGCTCCTCCTCAAACGTGACAAGCAAAAGAGCTATCCGTAGGTCCTGACAAAGGAGCTGCTGTTCTGAGTCCCATAATTTCAAGGGTCCTATTCTAACTCCTCCCCTACAGCAGCAACCTTCTCCTTAGGGCAGGAGTCAATGAGGTCAAATGGCAATGCCCATCCAGAGCCTATGCCCATTTGGACCACTTTCTGGGAGCCAAGCCCCATAATACACTGTCCAAATAGCCAATAATTTCCTTCTAGGGCTGACCTGGGCTTTTTCCCTGGTCCATCTTCCCAAGGACAGATTATATCATGAATGTGCACATCCTTAGTCCCAAGAAGCTATCAAAGGACAACTGTTGGGCTGGGGTTGTGGCTCAGTGGTAGAGCGTTCGCCTAGCATGTGTGCGGCCAGGGTTCAATTCTCAGCACCACGTAAACATAAATGCATAGCATTGTGTATAACTAAAGCAAATAAATAAACATTTTTTTTTTTTAAAAAAGGGACAACTGTTTGGGGCTGTGTGGACAGAGCTTAGACATACAGACAGAGTATTTACCCACATTGTATAGTACCCCTCATGGTAGTGGAAGGATCCTGGGGTGAAATTAGAAGGAATATTGACCTTGGAGTAGGCCCAGAAGGCAGCAGCTATTTTACATTGAACCACCAGGTTCTTGTACAGGCTGGATACTGAGGAAGTCAAGATTTCTAAACCTGCACCTAGTTTTCCAAGCCAATATTGGGGGTATATTAGTCAAGGTAGGATACAAAATACATCTTATAAATTTTAACAGTTAAACATAAAGTACCTGGGCTTCCATTTGTACTCTTGCCCTGCACTTCTAAAACGTTAGGGGCTTGCTTACCTAGTACATCTCCCTCTCAGGGGCTTTGCACTTGCTGTTCTTCTGCCTAGAATGCCCTCTTCCCCGTTCAACTTCTCTGACCATTGCATTTAATATAGCTCCCCAGACCTCCTGCTCTTGAAATATTTTTCCCATTAAAATTTCCTATTTCATTTATTAACTGTCTGACTCCTTCGTTAGAGTATAAATTCCAAACCACCAGAAAATTTTCAGCCTTGTTTACTACTGTATTCCTAGCATTCAAAATAGTGTCTGCTACATAGGAGGGGCAAGTACGGCATTTATTGAATTAATACATTAATTATTTAATGAATGTAATTCAATTCCCAGAATGGTTCTCTGTTCTGGTCCTGATCTTGAAGTTTGACAACATAAAAAAAAAAAAGCTTTTAAAATAACTCACTTGCATATCAGATTTTATTTCAGTTTTAATAAACCTCCTGAATACAATGCACCATTCTTCCAGTTCTCTTGCTCTGTTTTTAACACTATGTTTTTATTACAGAGAGCTCCAGCCTTTTGAAATCCCCTACTTCATCTTCATCCATCAACCTTCATCTACCTCCATCTCCTTCCCTCTTCTGCCTAGAACCCCAAGGTCCATCACTTGAACCATTCTTTTGTCAATACCCTCAAGTAGTACATTTCCCTTTTGCCTGACAAAACCCTAACTCTGAATCAAATCAAGGAATGTTTCTATTTCTACACTTGAGCTACATCACAAAGTAATAAATTAACAGACATATCAAAATAATCTAAAAATATAATCATTTCTTTCCTGGCCAAAACTCTTGCCTACCAACTATTACACATTCTTTACATGACTAAAATTAAATATGCAAGTCCTCCATGGCATTTAATTAGCAATCTGGCAGGAAGAAAATGCTGATCTACTTTCATTCACAAATTTTAGTTTAATTACATTCTGTACCCTTTTCCAAGCAAAGATGGTTGGGTTCAAATCTTTGATTAAGAAAATCTAAGGTAAATGTTACATCACATTTGAAAAACCTGAAATTCACACAATCAACACATGTTCTCTCTCCTCCATTCTTTCCAGCTACAGTGACAGTCTCCTTAGTACTATTTTGCAATCTCCTTATAGAAATTCCAGTTTTCTTTTCAAAAGAGTCCACAATAAAAAGCAGAATACAAATTTTAGATGAGAGGAGTAAGTTCAACAGATCTACTGTACAACATGATGAATATAATTAACAATATATGATATTCTTGAAAAATGCTAGGAGAGTAGATATTAAGTATTCTCACCATAAAATAATATGTGTGGTAATATATGTTAATTAGCTCAATTTAGCCATTTAACTATATATCAAAACATCAGGTTGTACATGGTAGATATAACTCAGTAGAAGACCACTCACCTAGCATGCACAAGTCTCTGGGACTGATGCCCAGAACCCTGCCCCCCAATTGTGCCCAAAAGAATACTAAGTTACAGTTAGAGAAGTTCTGTGCTATTGCACATTAGGTAATGACTGTAAATAATGATAATGTGCTGTTTATTTCAAAAAGGTAGAATAAAGGATGTTGAATGTTTTCACCAGAAAAAAAAATGAATGAGGCGATATGTATATTTACTCTTGATTTAAGCATTACATAATGTGGGGCTGGGGATGTAGCACAATTGTAAAGCACTTGCCTAGCATGCATGAGGCTCTGGGTTGGACACGTAGCACTTAAAAAAAAAAAAACATTTCATAGTATATACCTGCTTCAAAACATTACATGGTACCAATAAATATGTAATGTTTTATGTTTTATGTATTAGTCAAAATAAATCTAATTCTAAAAAGAATACAATCATGTATGTATACTATGATCACTACTATGTTTAAAAATATAAATGTTCCTAGCACTTGGGAGGCTGAGGCAGGAGGATTGCAAGTTCAAAGCCAGCCTCAGCAATGGCGAGGCACTTAGCAACTAAGTGAGACCCTGTCTCTAATAAAATACAAAAAAGGGCTGGGGATGTGGCCCAGGGGTCGAGTGCCCCTGAGTTCAATCCCCGGTACCAAAAAAAAAAAAAAAAAAAAAAAAAAAAAAAAAATATATATATATATATATATATATATATATATATATAAATGTGCATGGGCAAAAAATAGAAAGCAATAAACTAAAACAATAGTATCAGTATTAGGAATTTTATTTCTTTTCTCTAAATATTCTTTGGTCTGTAATATTGTTTTTGCAATAAAAAATAAAGACAGGATAGGGAAGGAGAAGGCCATATTTACTGAAAATATGCTATCCTTTTGAATTTCAAATCAGCATTCATTCCATTGACACCAAGAAGCAGCATCTCCGACCTTTAATAAATGTCCTAAATAAATCAAGATAATCACAGTAGGACAATTATAATCCTATGGTTTGTCATGTGCACCCTACTTATTCAAATGTATTACTGGCTTTTAAAAAAATCTGAGAATACAGAGGATTTGAGACACTTTGTATGAATCAAGTTACAAGAGAAAATCACTATAAACTCTCATGGAAATACAACAATACATTAAAGATTATAAATAACAAATATGTTGTTAAATTATCTCATGTTACATATGCAATGTTTCTCAGGATGAGGCTCAGTTCTTGCAGGGGGAAATAACTCTTTTAAACTGGTACTAAATCTCCACACTTAGAAGAAATATGAAGAACGGGCCTTACCATTCCCTTTACATACAAGTCCACAAAGAACCCAGAGTTTCAGTAAACAAATGGGATAAATAATTCATTTGTGATAGCATTAATATCATGAGGTTCAAAAATGTACCTAGATATAAGTGCATCTTTCTAGTGACTTTTCCGTAAATAAAGTTACAAATCAAAAATTATGTAAATTTCCTTAGCAATGCCTTAATTAATTAATTAATTAATTCTTGCATAGAAATATGAGTTAAAAATAAATAAAATTAAATCTAGATTCCAGTATCTTTCTTAGCAAATATACTATTATTTATTTATTTAATTTTTATTTTGGTACCAGGGTTTGAACTCAGAGGTGCTTAACCACTGAGCCACATCCTTAGCCTTTTGTTATATTTTATTTAGACACAGGGTCTTGCTGAGTTGCTTATGTGCCTCATTATGTTGCTGAGGCTGGATTTGAACTTGTGATACTCCTGCCTCAGCCTCCCAAGCTGCTGGGATTAAAGGCATGTGCCAATGCACCCAGCTCTACTATTATTTAATAACCTTTAATTTAATCTGTTACTAGGGAGTGATCCCAGGGTCTCATGCATGCTAAGCACACACTCTACCATTGAGCTACACGCCTAATTCCTACTACTTTTATTTAAAGACATTTTCTTCAAACATATATGTTTCTTTATCTTAAGAGGACTCTCTGAGGGGCAGGAGGATTAAATTGGTACAGTTAAATATCACTGAGCATTCTAATAAGGAATGATATTGAGTTTTAAACACATTAGTTGAATTAACAGTAGTATTTGGCTCCACTAACATTCAATTTTCTCCAAGAGCAAGTTGTTTATTATTTTGTTTATGTATATATTCCTTTATTTGCTACCAAATTTTGTTACAGAAATAATGAAAGAGAAGCAAAGTACAAATTAAGAGCATGGATCACAGAGCAACATTTGTAGAAGCAGCAGCAAGTAAATGTGCCACCTCTATAAAATAATATTGTAATCACCCCTTAGGTGGCCTGCTTACACTCCATGTAAGACTGCATTATTAAGTAATAAAGCATGAGCAGGGTGAAGGATGATGTAATCATTCATGCTTACCACTTTGTGCTGTTTGAGCTCAAGTCAAGGGACTTCTATGCCTCTAAGTGTGTTTTATTAAGCAACAATAAAGAGTCCTGAGAGATTCTTTTGTAATTCTCATTTTTAAATAAGAGCCAAAGAAAAAGAATCATTTCTAAGAATTCAAGAACCCACTAGCACATTTTAATATACATGTTTTTTCAAATAAAAGGTAAATCACACTCAAGGGAGTGAGGCTAGTTCTGGAGGAATAATGACAGTGATTCCTCAACTATCTGTGGTGTGTCCCTAGTGGCACTGGTGTTCAGTGTGAGCCAGTGGGTTGCTTTTGGGATCTTGATACTTGTAGATTTCTGTGTTGGTGGGGATATAAAAGGAGGATAACCTAAACTGCTTTTACAGAGTTCACCTGAATTATTAAATATAATGTGTGGAATCTCACAGATGAGAGACAAGTTAGGGAAGATAAAAGGTCGAGTAACAGGCTATGCTACATTCTATTATAGGACATCCTCATATAATATTGACTATAATACGATATTGGCTTTCTGGAATTTTAGATGTTATTTCCCATTCCAGGGCTTTTATATATTTCAAATAAAGATACTCATATCTTGACAAATTATAAACTGCTTTCACCGCTCCTCTCTTTGAAGTCCCTCTCCCTTTTTCTTGTTGCTTTATGTGCATTAATCAAGTAGGCCTAAATCAATGGTAGTCTAAAAATAAGAGGTACTCTGAGAGCCGGGCGCGGTGGCGCACGCCTGTAATCCCAGCACTTTGGGAGGCTGAGGCAGGAGGATCGCGAGTTCAAAGCCAGCCTCAGCAATGGCGAGGCACTTAGCAACTCAGTGAGACCCTGTCTCTAATAAAAAATACAAAAAAGGGCTGGAGATGTGACCCAGTGGTCAAGTGCCCCTGAGTTCAATCCCCGGTACCACAAAAAAAAAAAAAAAAAAAAAAAAAAAGAGGTACTCTGAGTAGCAAATACTGTCACCAAAATATCTATATATGGATCAATTTTTTTTATTTCTCCAGTTATGAGAGTAAGAATCCATGAATGAGAGTTAGGGAGAATGAGAAAGAGGAATTTTTTCCCATTCCTTTTACATTCTTAGCAAGTTTTGTTGTGAGATTTCTGTGTGATATTACAAGAAGGAGAATGTAGATTGTTCAATGATTTTCAGTTATTATATAACATACTGAGACTAGATTAGGCCCTAATTTTTACTGCTTCTTCCGAAAAACTCCATTGTCATTGTCCAGTGATGGTGTTTCCTGAAGATATGATACTTTCAACTGGGTGTTCATTGAGCAGGAGAGTTTATTGTCTCTTAGTGGCCTATTCTATTGTGAGGTAGCCTAAGGGAAAAATTAGAATTTGTTTTAAATAATAATTTCAATTAGATTCTTATTCTGAGTGTTCTAAGCTATTTTTCTAATTCAGTTTTTGTTACATCATTATTAAGATTTTTTATTGGGTAAAATGACAGGTTGGAGATATTTAGTCCTACCCTTTTATTATACAAAGGATGAAACAAACACAGAGAGAAGAAATTAGTTACTAAAGTAGCAGAAGTAAATAATGCTATTTAGTAATAATAACTGGGATCCAGGGGCTGGAGTTAGAGCTCAGTGGTAGAGCACTTGCCTAGCACACATGAGGCACTAGTTTCCATCCTCAGCATCACATAAAAATAAACAAGTTTATTGGGTCCATGTACAAATTTAAAAATTATTTTTAAAAATACTGGGATCCAGAACCTAGGCATTCTAATTCCTGGACTGATAGGGCAGCAAGGGAAGCAGCACTATCTTCTCCTTCTCTTCTGGCTTCAGTCCAATTTACTACCCAGACCCCCACATCCCCTTCCATACAATCCTCTCCTATCTCCATTCTCTTTTCCATCCTATTCTGAGGGCATAAACCTCCCGGAATCTCCTGACTCAGCCTTCGCTCATCTTTTCAACCAGCATCATTGGATTTGGGGTCATTAGTGTTTCAGCAACCTTTGCCTCTCAGCTGGGGGCAGTTAAAGAGGTTCCTTTCTGGCCCTTTGACCGTTTCAGACTTGAGTCCCTCTTTCCTGTTCACACGGGACATGGAAAACCCTTGTGCAAGGTGGCTCATAGTCCTCCGGTATCTTGAGAAGGACTCTTCTCATGATATCCCATGTCTGCCTGGCTCTGGTGACGACCAAGTCACAGACCTGGATCTCCCTCTAATACTTATTTTGAAAAGACGCTTTTCAGAATATTGTATTTGTCTCTTCCTGTTTGGAACTTCTTGATCCATCCTGGCTGACCCCCCTCTAAAGTCCCTTAGATAACCAAAGTAATTGAGAGATCGTTTTTCAACTTCTACTAGTGGTCAAAAGAATGGGCAGAGATTTTTTTTATATCCAAGCTTTCTTCCTCCTCCAATCAAACCCAATTCATTTGTGCTTGTTGCACTAGTCAACCAGAATATATCTACTTCCCTTAACATCCCTTGGTGCTTTCACATCCCATATCACCCCAAGTCTTCAGGGAAGGTAGAGAGGACCAATAGAACTCTTAAGAATATTCTGATTAAACTCTCCCTATAGCTTCACTTGAACTGGGTCAAACTACTTCCCCTTGCCCTCTTTAGGCTCCGAGTCCTCCCAAAGAAACCTTCCTCACTATCCCCTTTTGAGGTTATGTTTGGGCAGCCAGCTCTTCCACCCAGAATTTCCCCAATTTAAGGACCTTTGCCCAAAGATCTCTCTTCTCCTCTCTTATACTTTATCAGACATTAGCTATCAACGTGCCAAGATTACATCCTGCCTGGAATCTAAAATGGACAAGTGATCTTTCTTTTTTTCTTTTTTTTTTGAAAATATTTATTTATTTGCTTTTTAGTTGTACACAATGCAATGCATTTATGTTTACGTGGTGTTGAGGATTGAACCCAGGCCGCGCACGTGCTAGGTGAGCGCTCTACCGCTGAGCCACAACCCCAGCCCCCGAGATCTTTCATCTACATGTAGAGTACATATGTCTGAACATGCCAACTTTAGGGGAAAATAGTTATATTAAGAATTTGTCTTCGGAACTTTATCCCCTATGCTCTTAGTTTTTTATCTTTTCTTGAGAAGACTTAATACTTTCTTTGAGTGTTTTGCTTCTTGACCCCTACCAGAGATTGTGTTGGGTCCTCTGTTTTGTTTGACTTCTAACTAATGACATTATCCTGTGGCTTCAGGCTAAGCTTTTCAAACACTGATTCACAGTGTAAAGCCAACTTCCACGTGTTAATTTAAGCCATAAATTGAATATTATGATTCATCTTCATCAACCATAAAATTTGCTGAAGAAATTCATTGTAGAAGAATGGAGAGCATCTTTGCCCCTTCAAAATGACTCTGTACAGCTCTCTCCCCAGTTCTGTGGTCCTGCTGACCTGTATGGACTGCTTCAATGTGCTTCCTTGTCTTCTGGCTTTCAGTTGGGTTTCAAAAACAAGAGGAAACCAGCAGGAGATCAGACAGTAGCAGGAACTTGGGTCACTGATTCCTTCAGCTCTTTCTCCATAGGCTCTCTACAGGTTGTCTGTATCCCTTTGTGGAAGGCCTGGGCTACTGCCAGACAGTACGTGACAGCACTCCCTTCCTTTGTCCCTCCAGGCCTAGAACTGGTAATGACTATTACTGTTCCAGGGTAGAGGCACGATGCCTTCAGGTTTCCTTAATTCCTGCTAATGCTTTTGTAAACAGTCCCTCTGTCAAACCCTCCCCAGCTACCCAGTTTGAATGTGCCATCTGTTTTCAGGTAAGACCCTAACAGACATAAAAGAAGTAAGATATCAAATAATTTGACAAAGTAATTTAAGCATTTCTATATTACCACAAATAGATTTTTATATTTTATTTTTTATTCAAAGTTGTTGTATATTTAACAGTAGCATGCATTACAATTCATAATACATATATAGAGCACCTTTTTACATAACACTGTTTGTATACAAAGTATATTAAAGAGGAGAATGCAAAATATAAGTACTGTTCTCTACTATAGGGAATCTCTGTGGAAATTTCAGAGCATACTAGTAAATGTTATTTTCTTTCCTTAAGGAAGATTTATGATCACTAGAACTCAATCAGAACTTCTGCATTGCCACTTTTTCTGGTCTTTGGCTTATAGTAAAAAAAAAAGAAAAGAAAAGGACAAGAAGAAAAATGAAAAGAATTTCATGGAAGGAATTCACCTAATAAAAATGTTTTCAAATTATACCCTGAGCTCAGAACACTTGGTTTCCTTTTTTAAAAATCTGGTATTCACATCTCAATTTCTTTTTGCCTATTACATCTCTACCCACAAATACAATTTTACAAAAATGTGTGAATGTCATCAGATCATACACATTTGGATTTTCCATGCACTCTTTTTTCCTTCTTTTCCTATTCAGATTAGCTCTTCTCCCCACCACCCACCTCTCTTTTTTTTCTTTTTTTTTGTACCGGGGATTGAACTCAGGGGCACTCGACCGCTGGGCCACATTCCCAGCCCTTTTTTGTATTTTATTAGAGACAGGGTCTCACTGAGTTACTAAGTGCCTCACCATTACTGAGGCTGGCTTTGAACTCTCGATCCTCCTGCCTCAGCCTCCCAAAGTGCTGGGATTACAGGCATGCGCCACCGTGCCTGGCCTACCCACCTCTCTTGACCCTATCTCACATATATTCTCATTCCAAATAAACCATTGTAGAAATTTAGTCTCTTTCCACACATATCTTCTCCATGCTCATATAATTGTATACATATACACACATGCACATACTTGTATATACACATAAAATGGGTTAGAGAAAGATGAGATAATATTGTTCATATTTTCTGCTTCTTGCTGTTGTCATTCAAAAATACCATCAGAAAGTTTACGTATACTGGTATAACTCTCATTTTTTAGCTTGAATGAACAGTATTCCATTGGGTGAATATATCATAATTTATTCTACCATTCCCTATTAATGGGCATTTGCTTTGGTAACCATCTTCTACTAGCACAAGCAGGGTATGTGCGTATCAATTGCTGTTCTTAATTTTTTAAGAGTTGGACACCATAAAAGGGATGACTGGCTCAAGTGGCATGGATAGTTTTAGTTTTAATAGATGTTGCCATATTGTCTTGCAAAAAGCTGTAGCAGGTCAAATTTCCCCCAGCAATGAATGAGAATGCCCTTTTCCCTGCATTCAACCAACAATATGTGTTATAGATCTTTCTAGATTTTGTACCTGCTTCATGGGCAATATCTTATTGTTACTTTATTTTGCATTTCCTTTTGCTAAAAGTATCTTTTCCTGTGCTGTTGACCATCTGGGCTTGCTTTGTGGCCCATTTTTTATTTGCAGAGAAATTATATGTATAAAATAGAAATGTTGAAAGCTTAGGAAATATAACTGCAATGTTTATGTATTTATCTTCCAATTACCTACTATATGAAGAACACTGTTGACACATTCAAAGTGTAATCTGATCTAGATTTTAAAATGTTTTTCACTTGTCCATTAAAAACATGTGTCCTTTCAAAAAGTTAGGTTAATAAATTATTTTCAAGAGTGAGTTTTGAAATAATTGCCTCTTTAAATCTTTTACACATTTTTATATTGAGTTAAAAAGCTATTTTTATTAAAGATATTATGTTTGTATGTTGTTTTCATTTTCACATTTCTATAAAGTAACATATTCCTCAGCCCAATTCTGGTTAAGAAGGTCTAACCCACCTCAGTTTCTGTGGGTACTTTTCTAGATATTCTACGAGGATGTTTTGTTTTGTTTTTATATGTAAGGATTTAATCCATCCTAAATTTATTTTTGTCTACAATGGATAAGTTCTGATTTTACTTTGTTTCAGGTACACAGGACACTGAGGTCTTCCCCATGTATTTAATAGTCCATTCTTCTCCCACATGTCTCCCTTCCTTTTTCAATTCTTCCATTCCCTGACTCTGTCACAGTTCTCCATTTTCTCCCCCAGTTCCTTGTTTCTCCCCCAATTCCCTGTTTTTCCCACAATTCCCCATTTTCCCCACAATTATCTGGTGTCTCCTAGAAAAGAACAGGAATTCTCTTTCTCAAATGCTTACATCTATTTTATTCCATTAAATTATCTGTCTATTCTTATTTGATTCAATATCGATGAGGCCTTATAATATGTTCACTAATTTGGCAAAAAAAAAAAACATGGTTCCTTCTATTATGATACTTGTTTTAAAAAATCGACTACTAGCTGGGCGCGGTGCGCACGCCTGTAATCCCAGCACTTTGGGAGGCTGAGGCAGGAGGATTGAGAGTTCAAAGCCAGCCTCAGCAATGGCGAGGCACTTAGCAACTCAGTGAGACCCTGTCTCTAAATAAAAAAATACAAAAAAGGGCTGGGGATGTGACCCGGTGGTCAAGTGCCCCTGAGTTCAATCCCCGGTACCACACACACACACACACACACACACACACACACACAAAATTGACTATCTTCAGACAATCTTCCACTCAGGAAAAAGAATAATTTGTTCAGTTAAAAAAAAAAGATATACCCCCCAAATCACCTATTGAGATTCTAACAGAATTAATTAATATATTAATAATTGATGCATAATAAATTACCTCAAAATTAGCAACTTAAAGCAAAAACATTATCTTAAAATCTCTGTGGATTAAGAATTTTTCAGTAGTTTAGTTTTTTTGGTTGCTCTTGAAATTGTGGTCAAGATGTTAGCCAGAGGTACTATCATCAGAAGGCCTGACTGGGACTGGAGAATCTATTTCTAAAATGATTTCCTGTGCTGTAGATGTCTGTGATTTCACACATCCAAGGACAATTCCTATTTAATGCCTGAAGTAAAACTCTAAAGTGTATGCATAACCACTTTTCTCTGACTATATTTCCTTGACTTTTATGATAATTTTAAAAGACATGTTTTGAATATGAACCCATCTAAATGTCAAACTCTGGCTACAAATGTCACAAGCCATGTACATTTCTAAAGCCTATAAGTACTCTCTTTTGGAAGCACAATAGCATTTATAAGATCAAGAGGATGGCAAGAAAGGAAGCATGAATATTTTAAAGCAGGAAATAAGGGGATCCTCCTGATTTTGAAAGAATAAGATAGATGAAATACCATGTATTATCTGCTATTCTCTTGTAAATAGAATAAATGGTATTAACTCTTATCATGGACACACTATTACATGTACCTATTTATAAAGGGGGAGTCCTCATGTAAATGAAACAGGAACAGACGTGATTGGGGGAAATTGCTCCATTCTCCAAGACTCAATGTATCTTTTCAAGATTAGGTTACAACTTAACTACAGTTTGCATGAGTTATGTTTTCCATCTTTTTCTTCTGGTTTTATTAAATGTAGTATTATTGAAAATGGAATTATTCTCAGTATCCAGCTTTCTTTGGACCCTCTCCTCATCAAATTTTCTGAACCCAAGGAATAATTGAGAACTATAAGCTCAGGAGGTAAAGGCAGAAACTAGGAAGTAGGTGAATAGTAAATTAGGCAAAAGTCACAGAGAAGGCAATTTTCTCTGATGAAAATTAATAGATATCAAGAAGACATTTAGGACCCATTTGGCAGAACAGCTGTCAAGAAAAAAAAAATCGTCAGTTCAATTGGAAGGATATCTAGAACTTTCCCACTGACTACAATTTTGTTTTTGAGAAAAGTAGTTCATTAGGATCCATCAAAGCCGGAATACTATATCACTTTTCATCATCTGGTTTCCTCTCTGTAATTCTGTCCTCATCAGCATGGTCATCAGATCTAGATATACCGGGAAAGGAGTACCTTAGAGAGAAGGCTTTGTGGTTCACATAACTAGAAAAGTCTACATCCCAGTATAAATTACTAAAAGTTTCACTGCACTTCACAAACTGGACAACAATAAATTTTATTTTATAGTTTGCTAGAGCCTGATTGCTTCCCAGAGCAGGAGAAAATAAACTGGTGTGCTATTGTTTCTTTTTCTCTCATTTCATATTCAAAAGGAAAATCAATATGATAATGTTAAAAGCACTTAAAACTTTTTTTAAAATCTTGGCAAATATGGGTGGAGAAGTCTAAAATATGGGAAAGTCTCGATTGTAGGACACTGCTAATAAAACAGTTTAATATATGCATATTATAATCCAGCCTGATGACTTTTTGTATATAGAAGGCCTGTTAAACTACTTCATTTACTAGATAATTCATGTCAAATTAGCAAAATTCATTTGATCACAAGTAATTACACTAATACACAGTGGAATCCTTAGACTCTAGTGCATCCCCTGATACTGCAAGTACAGTTTTACATATAGCTGTATAATTTAGGTAGTACTCTTTCTGCTGCAAGTGCTGAATCCTCAAATCAAGCTTGTTCCAGCAGAAATAGGAAGTTAGGATAAAGATTTTTCATAAAATCCAAAATAAGGTTTGTCATTGGCTGGGCCTTAAAAACAAAGAATAAGAGGCACATTTGTTAGATTCTCTCATACTTCTTTCTGTTCATTGGTTTTACTCTTCTTCCTTGCTACAAACTGATTTCCTCCGTGTGATGGAAAACATGGATCATGATGGGGATCAGGGCATGCTACTCCAAAATATGGCAGGCACATTGGCATTCAAGAAAACCACAGAAGCAGGAAGGTCATTCTCTGACCTTCCTGTGACCTTCTCCCTTTAAGCAAGTCATAAAATCTAAGAAGGCTTCTCTGTCCTTCCCCTGAAACAAATAAGACCTTCTCTCAAAAGTGCCCTCACTATACCTGTAAGGAACATCCTTATCTCTAAAGACACAGGGAAACAAAGACTCTCTGAACAAATAGGTTTACTAAGTCTCATCCCCCAGTTTATTATTATTGGATCATCTTTGTTATCCAATCATACTTTTCTATTACTATCCAATTCTCCATCAAACCTAGCATAAGTAAACACAGGTTTACTTATTTATTTGAATTTTAAATTTCCCTATACAGGCCCTCATGTCACTTAAAATTTATATTAAATGAATTTGTATGCTTTTCTCTTATCAGTGTGTCTTGTGCTATAGGTACCTCAGATGAGAACCTAGGGGTAGGTAAGGAAAAGATATGTTTTAATCCCTTAAATTGATTCTAGATTTTTTTTTTTTTTTTTTTTTTTTTTTTTTTTGTATCGGGGATTGAACTCAGGGGCACTCAAACACTGGGCCACATCCCCAGCCCCCTTTTTTGTATTTTATTAGAGACAGGGTCTCACTGAGTTGCTAAGTGCCTCACCATTGTTGAGGCTGGCTTTGAACTTGTGATCCTCCTGCCTCAGCCTCCCAAGTGCTGGGATTACAGGCGTGTGCCAACGCGCCTGGCTGATTCTAGATTATTTTTGCCTTACTTTTTCAAACATCTGAGAAGAAACTAGCCTTGTTTCTCCTCTGTAGTTCTAAAAATTCTTGGGCTCAGACTCTGATTGGCTTGAGTTGGGTCAAGTGCTCATTGCTGACCAATCAGATGAAGCCAGGCATGAGCTTATGTTAGCCAGAATTGGGACTTTGATGAAAAACCAAGTGGATGGAAAGTCAGTTTCCAGAAAGAGTATAAGCAGATAATTCCAATATGTGTCTGCTATCCTGTGTATGTGTGTTTTCCTGGGATAGATCCAGAATTTCCATCAAATTTTCATGGGCTCTTGACCTCAAAATGTTTATGAACTACTGCCTTAGTGCAGCTTCTGTCCTTAAACATTCTTCCACCCAAGATCCTATAAAGACATACCCCCTTCAATATTTCTGTACTACATGATCAGTTAAATTACCTTAAGGATTGCACAAGGTATATATAAAAAAGATGCCCACAAATTCTAAATTATTAGAATCCAAACTAAAAACATTATCATCCCAAGACATATTACATAGTCAATCTCTTGGCAATGTATAGTTGTTTATCTAGTTTTACATTGCCTTTCAGTTTACTGTAATGGGAGGCAAAGATCAGGTCTTTGGTTGGAAAAGAGTAATCATAACCTGTGTGATCTTTGAATGTCAGGCAATGACAGTTGTAAGATGTATAACAGTAAGAAATAGACATGAACTATTTCATACTGTGAACCCAAACTCACAAGTCCCTGTCCCTGTCTTTTATTACTGTTAATACATTTGATAGTTAAGGATCTCTTCTAAAACCTCTTGAATTTCTTTGTAAGGTAATAGATTCTAGAAACTGTCAATTCTCATGACTTCCTTATCCAGCCTTTATTATACAGGCCACAAAAAATATGCATGCTTAATAAGCTTGGTGTACAAACTTAATAAAGGAAAAAGCTATTTTTTTTTTTGCATCAACCTATACTTATGCCTAAAGATATCCAAGTCAGGGTAGGTCATATTATATATGGCTACACCAATTGGTGAAGCATTTTCTTATAACCCAGATGCATTAGCTCAATTTAATGTATTCATAAACAAAAAAAATCTGAGGTTTTCAACCATGTACTTATAGGACAGAGAGGTAGGAAATGAATGTTTAGAAAAAGAGAACTATATAGAACCTTGAGGGTATTCTGGGCCTTGAAAGCTACAAATGACAGATAATTGCTTTTTCAGCCTCGCTTGTAGCTAGTGCCTGGACATAGAACTGAATCCTAACCAATGGGACTTGAGGGAAAATATGTAGGCCATACAGCTGATAAGAATTTTCTCCTGAATAAACAATAGTCCTATGAGAGGAAATGCCACTACTCTTCCTCAGGCTAATATTTTGTCTACATATGATAGTTGGAACTTTTCTATACACCTTGCAATTGTTATGGGACCCTCTAGAAGGCCAAACCAACTCTCTGAGAATGGTGGGACAAAAGTATGGAATGACCCTGGACTCTCAATAATATTGTCAAGCCACTGAATTAACTAACTTTGCAATCACCCTATCCCTAATCATATAAGAAATCATGCCATTATTGCTTAAGTTACTTTTGATTAGATATTCAGTTTTCTGCAGTCAAATACATCCTTAATTGAGAGGCCTCCCTTGGTATAAAGAAGGATATACTTCCCTTGGCATAAAGAAGGATATAGCTCTATTTCACATTAGCTTTTGTGCACTACCACAAAAACTTAACCTCCAAGAAAAAAAGATGAGTAGAATTGAAATTTTGTATGAGAAGGGATATCATTTCTATAAAATAACTTGAAGAGTGAAATAATTATTTGTTTTCAGTCAAATGTATTTGTGCAGGTAACAATGACATCAATGGTCTTGAATTATTTAATACTTCGTTCCACACTGTCATTTATGAGCAATGTCTTGCAGGTCAAGATTAGAAGCATCTTAGTTTTGTATTTAAATTACCTTGCTCACATAGTTTTTGATTATATGTTTTTCCATGCTGGCTGTGCTTCAATTTCTCTTTTCAATTTATTGAAACCTTCTGGATTGAACCTGTGCAAAATACAGCAGAATATACAAAAAATGCAAAAGCAAGAAAATAGAAATAATTAAGAATCACCTTAAATAAAGAATCCAGAATCACCTTAAATAAATAATCCCATCTAAAACATTGACCTTGCTATACAAAGTTTCAATGAAGCAAGTAAAAATAACTAAAAATGAGAAGAAAACTATGGCAGTAAAACTTGTGAATGATTCTATTAGATGAAAATATATTCAAGAGTATTTGTCTCTGAAGTGAAGTTGCTGTGATATTAATGGGTTTGGTGAATGAGTTTAGATGCCAAGTAGAATCTTGGAATAGTACCAGATAACAGCATAGTTCATCAGCAAAGCTTGGAAAACTAGAAAGAACAAATGAAATGGAGTCAAGGAAGAAGATGAGATCATAAAAATCAGCCTATTAAAGGTTCAGGAGATTTATGTTATTAAAGTGAAAACTTTTCCATTTCAGGAACTTGAACTATGTTCAAATGGATCTTGATAAAATTCAATATTCAAACTTTATTAGTAGGACCCCGTAATTGCTACCTATCCATTATATAGAATATACCCATGGAATTCTACTGACCAAATTAGTCATGACTCTTTGCCATGATTTTGTAAAATGTAGTCATAGTGGTTGCATGAACATTTCAGGCAGTGTTGTTTAAATTTGCCTCAATTGGAATACTGCAGGAGTTTCCAACATTTCTAATTAAGCACTAAAACACTTAAGAACCACTTAAAGAACATTTCATAATATAGACTTAAGCGAGTGAATTATGTTTCATTAATTCCAAAGGAATTTAGCAATAACCAATAACCTAAGACTATTGTTGGCACTGTTTTAAATGTGAGTAACACACCCCTTCAATAGAAATAAGTATTGGCATGGTTATTTATTCACTCACTCGACATCTATCAGCACTGCTCTGTGCAAAGTATTGCAGCAGGCCATGTGGGGAATACTCAAATGAATCCGGCAAAGACTCTGACCATTCTGATTTGATTGTTAATTTGGTAAGGTAAAACACATATGCAAGTGACTGTAACATAAGATAGGAAATGGTAAATGCTAAAAGAAACAGGGACATAAAATTCAAGGAAAGTGAGTATGTTTCCATCAGGGAGATATAGTAAAGGCTTTCTGGAGAAAGTGTATTGATGTTGAATTCACTCCTTCTTTCAAGGAAAACATACTAAAAATATCCCTGCCCTCAAAGAAAGTACAATCCAACAGGGAAGACTAAGGTGGTGGGAAAGGAAAAGAGCTTAGCAATATCAAGAAATAGAAAAAGGGCCAATGTGGGCAGAGTGCAGTGATAAAAGGAAAGAGTGATAGGAATTTATATAAAATGGATAGGTAGGGTTCAGATCACATAGGACCATGTGGGCCATAGAAAGGAGTTTGGATTTTATGCTAAGTACTTTGGGAAGCTACTAAAGCAGGAGGGTAACATGATCTGGGTTCCATTTTTAAAAGGTCACTGTGGCTGCTGGATGGAGAATAGATTGTTAGGGAGGTAAGAATGGAAGCAGGAACACCTCTAAGGAGACTACTGAAAAAGTCCAGGTAAAAGATTTTAGTGATTTAAATTCCAATCGTAGCTGTGGGTCTCAAGGAAAGTGGATGGATTCCAGATCTAGTGTGAAGCTAGAGCCAAAAAGGACTTACTGATGGATTGCCTGTGAGATATAAGGGAGGCATAAAGGGTGAGGATATAGATCTGTGAATTATTAGTATATAAATAGAATTAATCTATGGACCTGGATGAGATCAGTAGGGAGAAAGCATTGATAGAGGAGGACAAAGACTTGGGGCCAAGATACAGAGCATTTGAAAAATGGATAATATTTGATGGACAGAGATGGAAAGGGCATCTAACAGGAAAGAAAAGAGTGAACAAAAGTTCCATTAAAGAATGGCATGACATAAGTGAGAAAGCATTTGAGGGGACACCATAGTAGATATCATGTCCACAGACTTAATTTGGTCCACAGACTTCAAAGGAGAATCATGGAAGGTGTTAAATTTGTGGAGTGGTTCTGCTTCTGATAATGTCTGAGTAGCTCTCATGTGACCATGCTTCTCTATATAACAACTATAAACATTGGACCAAGTTTTTAAAAATCCTACCTAAAGGCTCTGAAGAACAAAAAAAAAAAAAAAAAAAAAAAACAGGCAGATGCAAAAAAAGGATCAAACTTGAAGGAAAGCACCAGCTCTTTGTGAGTTTCTCATATGTATTTTATAACTTTCTGCCTAAAGAGAAGCCTCAGTCTTCACCAAGCAGGGTAGCTAAAACTAGCAGCCCAATTGGATTGAAGAACCTGAAGACAGAGTTTAGGGAAGGAAGTAGAAATCTCTGAAAGGAGGGAGTTAGATATGGAGTGTTAACTGCCTAAATCTCTGGCTGATCCTGGAAGTACATGTAAAGGACAAGAGCCCAGATAAAGCTAAAAAAAAAAAAAAATGTGTGAGGGGAGGTGGCTAAGAATTCAGCTGCCACCCACCACAGGCAAGACAGAATTTCAGTTCAACTAAGTTCAGTGCCTATAAAAACAAACAAAAGACCAAAACTCCTTTGGAGGAACATAACAGAATCCAGAATCCCTAACGCATGTCACTTATAATATCCAAGATATAATCCAAATTTATTAGACATATGAAGAAAGAGAAAAACATGACCCATGCTCAAGAGAAAAGGTTAGCTGGGCACAGTGCTGCATGTCTGTCATCCTAGTGACTTGGGAGGTTGAGACAGGAAATTTACAAATTTGAAGGCAGCCTCAGCAACTTAGCAAGGCCCTGCACAATTTAGCAAGACCTGCCTCAAAATAAAAAGTTTTTAAAAAGGCTGTGGATATAGCTCAGTGATAAAGAGCCCCTGGGTTCAATCCCAGAACCAAAAATAAGTAAATATTTTTAAGAAAAGTGAAAAGATAATCAATGGAGAAAGTCAATGGAAAAGATCCAGATATAAGAATAAGAAGACAAAAGAAAAATATCCTTGTAGTTAATAAAGCTGAGAAGAAAACTCAGGAAACTGAATCTCAAGTCACTTGTTAAGATTAATTTGAAAATGCAAAGGCCAGAGGTTGGAGAACAGTAAGGAAGCTATTAATAGGTCAATAGTTCTATAAATAAAAACTAAGAAAGTTAACAAAATGATACTGACTATGGGAAGAAGAAGAAGAAGAAAGAGGAATTGGAGATGATATTAGGGTTTCTAGAATGGTTTACTGAAAAAAAAAATCATAGTACCACCAACAAAAATATAAATATTAATGGAAAATGTCAGGATTAGATATAAGATGAGAAATTCAGGTTTGAAAATATTTAACTTAGCCGGGCGCGGTGGCGCACGCCTGTAATCCCAGCACTTTGGGAGGCTGAGGCAGGAGGATCGCGAGTTCAAAGCCAGCCTCAGCAATGGCGAGGCACTTAGCAACTCAGTGAGACCCTGTCTCTAATAAAAAAAATACAAAAAAAAAAGGGCTGGGGATGTGGCCCAGTGGTCAAGTGCCCCTGAGTTCAATTCCCAGTACCACAAAAAAAAAAAAAAAAAAAAAAAAAAAAAAAGAAAAAAGAAAAGAAAATATTTAACTTGAAGTGTTAACATGATATCTAGTTGGAATATTCAAGATGGAGTTCAAAATTCAACAGGGTGCTATGTGAAAAGTTGAGTCAAGACTAAGGAGAGTAACTTGGAATCATACAATATAGAAGTGATTGTTGAGGTTCCTATGAAATTAGATTAGATTTCCAAAGGAGGATATCTATAGTTTAAAGAGGAATAATATATATTAGTTATTTATTGCCAGGTAGCAAAGCACAAACGCTTAAGGCAACAATCATATATTTGGCTCATAATACCACTGGTTGGAAATTTGGGCTGGGTTCAACTGGATGTCTGTCCTGGTCTTTTTTTTTTAATAGGTTATTTTTTAATACTTATTTGCTTTAGTTGTAACACAATGTGTTTATACGTGGTGCTAAAGATCGAACCCGGGCCGCACACATGCTAGGCAAGCGCTCTACCGCTGAGCCACAACCCCAAGCCCCTGTCCTGGTCTTTTGTGGGCTCACTCATCCTTCTGTACTTAGCTGTCAGGTCAGCTTTGCTGAGCTTGGCTGGGCACTCCCACTTCTTTCAGGCCTCCTCTGAGATGGCTCATCTCTGCTCATATACTTGCTTATCCTTGAATAGTTCTAACCTGGGCATGTTCACATGGATTCCAAGAGAGCAAGCAGAAGTGTACAAGAACTCTTGAGGCTCAAACTTGAAACCAGTACCAAATGGCTTCCATCACACTCTATTGGTCACAGATTGTCATAATGCTATCTGAGATTCAAGCAGTAGAAAAGTAAACTCTGAACTCTGATGCAAAGTCATTGCAAAGGGGCATGGATACGTGAAGGAGAGTAATTTGTGACCATTTGGCAATCTACCATATAATCAAATATAGAACTATGGATTTGCACACCCATGTTCATAGCAGCATTATCCACGATAACCAGAAGCAGAAGCAACCCAATTGTCCACTGACAGATAAATGAATAAGCAAAACATTGTTTATAAAGGATATCAAAAAACATCCAGATGAACATCCACATGGAGAAGTCCATAGGAAAAGGTCCAGATGAGTCCTGAGTACAGGAAGTTTTATCCTTGTGGAGTTGAGGTATACCACCCACCTGGCACATGGATATGTTCACCAATCTGGAAACTTTCCAAACCCCGCAAATTAGGAATTTTTAAAAATTTTTAATCGAGACTTTATCATGTAGGCATGATTGATTTTTAACTCAATTTCCAGTTCCCCTCTTTTCCCTAAAGGACAGGGGAGGGCTGAAAGTTCCTGCTTTTTTTTTTTTTTAAGTTTCAAGCTTTTAATCTTGCTCAGTTTTTCTGGTAACCATCGCCCATCCAGAAGCCCACCAAAAGTCCCTTATTAGAAAAGACATTGCTATCACTCAGGAAATTATAAGGATTTTAGGGTCTCTTTTCACAACATGAAATGGAATATTATTCAGTTTTAGAACAAAGGAAATCCTGTCACACACTACAACATGGGTGACTTTGAGGACATTATGCTAAGTGAAATAAGCCAGCCACAAAAGACATACTATATGATTCACATATAAGTAGAATGATGACTACCAGAGGCTGAGGAGAGGGAGAAATAGCAAGTTATTATTTGATGGATACAGAGTTTCAGTTTTGCATGATGAGAAAGTTCTGGAGATTGAATGTGCTACTGAACTGTAACAGTTAAAAATGGGCAAGATGGTAAATTTTATATGATGTGTTTTTTATTGCTATAAAAATAAAATATTGAAAGATAGAACTTTAAACATGACCTATATTTTTGGGAGAGGAGACAAATAACCAAAGGAAACATTCGCAAAGTCTGGAAGTAATGGAATCCATTCTAGCAAGTGGGCTTTAAAAATTGTTCTCTGCTCTTCTGTCTTTAAGGACCACTATCAAATAGAGGGCTATCCTCGGAGAAGGAAGGAGGGGAGCCATCTGCTATTTGGACCTTATGTCTCCAGGATTCTGGGGCTTACACTATTTATCCTATTTTTTTAACGTTTAGTTTCTGATGGATATTCCAATCCCTGACCCAGCTTCTTTTCTCATTTTGCCAATACCATCTATGCAAAGGTGCTGGAGTTTTATCCTGTTTTATGGAAAGCCACTGAGGGTTTTAAGCAGTAGATAAACAAGATGAGACTTTCATTTTAGGAAGCTATTGTGGGTTTTAAGCAGGGAATAAACAATGTTACATTAGGATGCACCCTTTAACCACAGTGTAGAGAATGGGTAAAAGTCAGAAGTACTTTGAAAGAAGCTGTTATAATTCAGGCTGGAGATGGTGGGGGTTAAACCTCAGGTAGTAATAAGAAAGAGTTTGACAGATTGTCTTGATTCTGCTTTGTGTACTACAATCTAGCTGTCAAATAATGGAGGGGTGAGATTAAAGAAGAAGGGGAGAAGGAGGAGGGTCAGATGACATGATGAACCCTACATTCCTTTTTGTTTGTTTGTTTTGTTTCATATGTTTTTATGCTGATGATTGAACCCAGGGCCTCACACAAGCTAAGCACACACACTACCACTGAACTAAACCTCCAGCCCCTGAAACCCACATTTCAAATTTGGTAAACTAAGTAAATAGTAATGCCACAAACCACCTTGAGAAATACAAGAAGAGAAGTAAAGAGTTAGTTTCTAAATAAAGCACAAAATTTGCCCTAATATGAACCTCCCAGACACACAGATTTAAGAAGCTAGTATATATTTTTTCACTGCAGTCGAACAAATAATAACACTACACCATACCAGGAGAAAATTACTCCTATAGAGTCATCCAGATTTCAGAGCTCTAGAAAAAAGAATTAGGGGTTCTTTGTTGGCCTTAAGTGTTTAACCTGAAGAAATTAAATTCTAGGATCTATTGCTAATCCATTTAAAAAATTTTTACAAATTCCTTCCTGTTGTTATTCTTCCCTATTGCTTACAGATGTACCTACTACTTTAGGAAATCCTTAATAGTAGATTCAGTGCTTTCAGAAGTGAAAAATGCCTTGCAAATATATAAACAAAATCCATCTCAGTGGTTTTATTAGTCAGCTATGACTGCCTTAACAAGGAACCACAAACTGGATGGCTTAAAATAGAAATTTATTGCCTTAGAATTGTAGAGGTTAGAAGTCTGAAATCAAGGTGACAGCAAGACTCTGTTCCCTCTAAAATCTGTAGGAAACTTTTTCTTGTCTCTTCCTAGCTTCTGGTGGTTTGTCAGCAATCTTTGGCAATTCTTGGCTGGTAGATGCATCATTCCAATTCTCCCAGTGTCTCTGTCTTCACATGGCCACCTTCTGGTAAGGACACCAGTCATATTGGATTAGGAGCCCACCCTATTATAGTATGACCTCATTTTAACTAATTACATCTGCAAAGAGATTATTTCCAGATAAGGTCACATTCTAAATTACCAGGGATTAAGACTTCAATATCTTTTTGGTTAGGGAAGTAATTCAACCTCTCTCAGTGGTATAAAGACCTGTGGAGAAGAAGGCTTCCTTTATCTATTTTAACATCCTTTCAAAAACCTTATATTGCTCTTTGGAGAAAATAAAACTAATTTTATTTTCTTTTTTTTCAAAATGACATGTCACAGAATCCATAATAGAAATATGGCATGCAGATATATTTCATAAAGATATTCCTATAGATGTTTATTTAGTTACATTTTGATGTAAAATATCCCAAGAATTTTCCTGGAATTTTCTGAAAGAATTAATTATAGTGAAAATATTTATTCTTTTTGTTCCATACAGGGGATTGAACCAAGGCTTTGCACATGCAAGGCAAGTTCTCTACCACTGAGCTACATCCCAGCACTGAAAATATTCACTCTTTAACAGATTGAAACACTTTTTTTCCAATGAAATATAGCAATGTAATGATGCCTATATACTTATTTTTAAATATACCAATTCATTAACAACTATCTTCAATCATTTGGGTTAAAGATTATTACATACTTTTTAATGGTTTTATTAGTGCATTATAGTTATACATAATAGGGGAGTTAATTCTGACATATTCATGAATGCATATCACATAGTTTGGTCCATTTCAATCTCCAGTACTTCCACTTTTCCTCTCCTCTTCTGTCCCCCTGATTCCTTTCCTCTATTCTATTGCCCTTTCTTCTATTTATTTAATTTGTACATTATAGTTATATATAAAAAGGGGGATGCATTGTGACATATTCATATATGAGCATAGCATACTTTGGTCAACTTCACTTCCTAGTTCTTCTCCTTTGCCTCCCCTTCTTCATCCCAGTTTAGTACCCTGCCTCTATGGATCTCCCTTCTATTTTCCAGAGGACTCCTTGTATTTATTTATTTTTCTCTCTAGCTTCCACAAATGAGAGAAAATATTCAACCCTTGACTTTCTGAGTCTGGTTTATTTCACTTAGCATGATGTTCTCCAGTTCCATCCATTTACCAGCAAATGAAATTATTTCATTATGTTTTATGGCTGAACTCCATTGTGGAACACTACCTCTTGCTAATAGTATCTTCTGTTAAATGGTTTACATAATTATTTTGTTTCATTTTAACAGTTTGCAAGTACTCAATAGTCCTTAGCTGCTACTAATATGTATTTAGTGTCCTTAGGATTGTAATGATGATTAAAAAGATTAATACATGTGAAGCACTGATGATAGTGCTTGACACAATAAGTACTCAATAAATGTCTGTGACTGTCATCATAATCATCATTATAAAAACTGGTAGTGTTCAAAACTGCCAATAAGACTTCCAATTGCCTTATTCTGGCTTAAACATGAACTTGCTCTGTGTATATAGTTTTGTAGGTGGGGTCTCCTAAATTTTCAAATAAAGTCATTTACCTATAAAATCCATTCCTTGTTTATTAGACAGTTTTACAATTTGTCTTTTTCAAAGGAATTCCTTAATGTTTATGCCCCCTAAAATATTTATCTTAATTTTTTTTTTTGGTACCAGGGATTGAACTCAGGGGAACTCAACCACTGAGCCACATCCCCAGCCCCTATTTTGTATTTTATTTAGAGACAGGGTCTCACAGAGTTGCTAAGTACCTCACCATTGCTGAGGCTAGGTTTGAACTCGAGATCTTCCTGCCTCAGCCTTTGGAGATGTTGGGATTATAGGCATGCACCACCATGCCCAGTTTATCTTAATCTTACTGGTTACCAGTAAACTGACTTGAAAATAAGCTACTGAAATTGTAATCAATGTGGTGTTTGATGAAAATGTACTTTATTTATATATAAGCCATAATTAATCCATGAGCACTTTTTCCAGCAACAGACCTAATTTGACACTGCCTAACTCACAATTTTTATGACTAAAGTTATATATTTCCCAAGCACATATTTGGGATTTAGCTAGTGGCCATAAAATAGACCTCTGTTTAATTCCATAGTGTCACTTCCAGTTGAGGTCTGGTTAGGGGATGGTCTTAAATGCAAGTCACAAAAAAAAAAAAAATAGAATTTTTCTTAAAGAAAACTCAAATCTACATTCAAAAGCACAAACACAAACTTTTTTTTAAAAAAACCACAACAGCAGCCATATTCTAAAGCAATAGTCCCATAATGTTTTGGAGTTACTTTTTCTTTTTTCTTGTGGTAATGAGTAGGAACTGGTGGTCCTTGGGTTTTGATTCAAAATGGCTCATGGGCCGAAAAATATTTGAGAACCACTGTTCTAACTAACCAAAGAAAATTGATAGTTATAAAACAGGAATGTTTATCCCCTGGAGGAATACTTCATACCACGATTTTTGCTTAATGTTAAAGCAGTCGCTTTTAATATCAGTTTGAGAATGAAACTTTAACGTATTATCCCCCTCTTATGAATTAGTGTTTATAAACAAGAACATTTAGACAGTCTTTTCTGTTCTAGTAAAATGAAACCTGAAGGAAAACAGTAGCTTATTAAATCTCCAAGAATGGCTTCTCAGTTCCTTGTCAAATCTCAAAGCCCCATAATTCTTTCCCTTCAAACAACTCAGACAAAATGACACCTCTAAGGATTAAACATTTTGGAAACCAATAAAGAAGAAACATTAAAGCATGTCTGACACAGGCTCCATACTTCCCTGTTCCTCCCATCTTCCCTACATGAGTCAGGTAATGTTAACTTTGAATCAGACATTTGTTAGTTTCTTTTGAGCATTATATAAACAAGGTTTTGATCATAGCATATGAGGCAACTGGCCTGTAATCATTTACATTTCAACACATGTAGTTTGAAAAACAGAACAGTCAGTTACCCTACATGCTGTTTTATTTGAATTCCACAGGAAGTTACTCACAGTATCTTTTTTGTGACGTAATAGTGCCCCAAAGAAACAGATCATACTACAATAAAATGCTCATATGGAAAGAGATAACTTTCAAGAATGCCATATTTCAGTTGCATTACGTATGCAGTAATAATTTCTTTCTGAAGCTGCTAACTATAGTTTCATTTTTTTTCAATGCTTTCTATGGGGCAGACACTGTGTTTAATGTTTTATAGACTTTATCTCCACTTAATCTTCCCAACAATCCTATGAGGTATTATTATTCCTATTTAAGATGGGGAAAACTAAGCTTAGTTTGCAAATATTTGTTGAGCAAGTACTATATGCTAATCCTTTTCTGGGCAAAGTTGAATCTTAGATAAAAAAATCTGGAATTTTGACCCAAGCTCATCTCTGCTCTTACCATGACCCCATCCTATCTTAATGGAATGAATGTTAAAAAGTTCATTTATTTGTATCACAGAATGTTTTTACCTTAGTTCCTTACAGATTTTATTAATGTATTTCATCATATATCATTCTAAAATCATTGAACTTTATGACTGGAGGGAAACTAGAGAAGATCCTTACACTTTCCAAAATTTGAATTTTCTCAAATAAATTGTTCATAGAGATGTAAAATTAGTGTGTGTGTGTGTGTGTGTGTGTGTGTGTGTGCGCGCGCGCGCGCTCATGTGCTCTGGGAATCAAACCCAGAGTGTGGTACATGGTAGGCATGTGCTACATCCCCGGTCCTGAATAACTATCCCCAGCCCCAGGTACTTGAGATTGGATCCAGGGCCTCACATATTAGGCAAGTCCTATACCAATGAGCTTCATCCCAGCCTCTTTTTAAATTTATATTGAACAGGGTCTCTCTCTAAGTTTCCTAGGCTGGCCTCTACCTTGTACTCTTATTGCTTCAGCCTCCTAAATAACTGGGATTTCATGCATGCAGCACTGCATTGAAAATATTCTTAATATTTTTTTCAGAATTTTCAAGGAAAAAATTCACACACATGAAAGACATGCTATCACTTATTATCTTAAGCTATTATCTTATGTGAGATAAAATAGGAGTCTAAATCTTAACTTTTAAAGAAATAGTCCTATTGATTACTTTTTCTTTTTTGTGAAAAATAAATATGCTTCAGATAATGTAAAAGGAAAATCATTTTCCTGGAGGTGATGATTACATTTAGTGGGTTTTCTATAGTAGTAACACATCTGTATCTATGTAGCCATAAATTTGGGATATATGTGAGGTAGAGATTGCATCATAAGCCATAGTTAGTCATCTTGCAACTTTTCCAGACTGAGGAAACTCCATTTTTGAACAAATGTTATTTTGTTAAATAAATGCCCATTTAAACTAGTATGCAAAGGTTATAATTATAGCAGGAAATTGTTGGGGGCAGAGGAGGTTAAATGTGGTTGTCCTGTCATGCATTAGGAATGATTTCTTGGAAACCTAGTTCAGATTTTTCTACTGAGGTTTGCTGAATCCTCTGCTGTAGGATAAAGCAATGACTTTCCAATATTTTGGTTCTGGAGACTTGGGATAGGGGTATCAGGAGATATCTGAATCAGCTCTTTCTCCTGATTTTGCCTTGACAAGGCCAAACAGACAGTGGAATCTGAAGATATCACTTAAATCTATAGGACTTGTAGGAATACATAAAATGCTCAATATCAAAAGAAAGTTCTAGAACAGTACTGTCTTGTAGAATTATAGTGTGAATCTTGACAAGTATGCCACATATGTAAGTATACAGTTATAGTAGCTATACAAAAACAGTCTTTAAAAAGTAAAATTAATTTTAATGAAATAGTTTAACACAATGAAAAATATCATTTCAACATGTGGTCAATGTAAAAATTATTAATGACATACTTTATGTTCTTTTTTAACTAAGTCTTTGAAATCTGGTATGAAGTTTACACTTACAACACCTCAATTTCAACAAGTCAACCTCATTCTTTTTTGTGTATGTGTGGTACGAGGCAAGCACTCTACCAACTGAGCTACGTCCCCAGAAGTGCTCAGTTGCCACACGTGGCTAGTGCCTATCTTATTAGCCTTTGCAAGTCTAGAGATAGGAGATAGCTATTCTTTGTATAGCTATATGCTTCACTAGGGGGCGGGAAGTAACCCTGCTTAGGGCAACATCAACTTCTATGTTCAAAATCCTCCATTCTCTTTTGATTTTTTCGCAAATTTCCCAACCAAAGAAAATTGTTGTATCACTGGATTTAATAGAAAAAATAAAAGAGAAAAAGCTTCTTCTCAACAGTAAGAAAATTTCTTTTCTTTCAGGGAAAGAGAATATAGTGTTTTTCTCAATCAAATCGCAAATACTTTTCAAGTTGATCCTTTGTGCAAGGCATTTGTGGGTAGTGGTATTACCCGTTGTTAACAGTCCATTTAATGCTTAATTCCCACAATGTGACCACTGCTCACATTATTTTACAGATCACT
Source organism: Tamias sibiricus (assembly GCA_025594165.1). Taxonomy (NCBI): domain Eukaryota; kingdom Metazoa; phylum Chordata; class Mammalia; order Rodentia; family Sciuridae; genus Tamias; species Tamias sibiricus. Next base: position 22,039,204 of record CM046667.1, on the reverse strand, counting down.
TAACTTTGTTTAAAACGTTATTCCTTTTGGTTCTCAAGGTAAACAGAAATGAATAAAAGTTGACACTGAAAATGGCATTACAATTTGCTTTATTTTAAAAAGGTTATTTCATGCTTTGTGTGCAGTAATTAGCGCTGGAAAGTGTTAAGACACGTAACTGTCTCCCTTCAACTATGTTATGTTTTTACTAAAGCAAGAATGTATCTGGATTAATTGATCACTGGGGAGCTAATTTACCTTAAACCAACCAAATTGACGAAGTTCTTTTCGCTATAAGGATGATAATGTGGCCTGGCAATGTAAATGAAAAATAAATTAAACATTCTGTGCATAAATGCAAAATAACCGCACAACTCCTTATCTTCACATATCTGCCAGCACAAGCACGTTTTATCATAGGGAATTACACAAAGAAGGCGCTACCAAATTAGCTGAATTTGGACCCAGGTTGGATTTGCAGTACCTGAATCAAGTATGTTGAGGGAAGTGACAAGACCACGAGAGCCAGGTGGTCCCATTTGTCCGACATCCCCACCACCAGGCTGAGCCTATCTAGATGTTGCCCAACCTGAACTGTGGCCCCTGAGTCCAAGGCTGAGGGACAGGCCACCTATCAAGGATATCTAGCTAACTTCTCAGACTCTCTAAACAGTTGGTGCCTCCCCCACGAGGCTCCCGGGCCTGGAGTGTCAAGGAGCGCAAAGTTGAAGGCAGCAAAAAGAGCTCCAACCACCTGCCTCTTGCAGATCCAATGAGAAACTTTACACCACACGCACAGACCTGGCCGGTTGTGTGTCTCTAATCTCATTCTCACACCTGCTTAGGGAGGAAGGCTGGAGATCTCCAGGTGTCTGTGCCCTGGGATGATGAAAGGAAGCTCTTAAAAGGCATACAAGGGGAGCGCAGCGGGGGACGCGATGTGGTCGCCAGGCGTGGGAGGATCTGGACGCTTTGGCGAAGGCTCCAGGGACTGAAAAGAGGCCGGCCCAGAGATTTCCCCTTGCTTTTTTTTTTCCCTTCCCCTTGCAGGGCTTTTGGCCAGGGGCTACAAACAGTAGCTTTCCACTCAGGCTGGGGACTTTTACACATTTCTGTCTGGGCGCACTAAGCGTGCACCTGGTTCGGTGAACCAGGGGTCGAACCCTTCCGGGACCCACTCCGGACGCCCAGGCCTCTATCCGCAAGCTCTCCTCGTCTTCTCAGGCTTGGTTGCCGGCTGAGGTTTCCTTAACCAGGGCTTCCCCATCTTGAGCAGGAGGAGGAGTCAGAACCCCTCCCCTCCCTTTCTCCTCCTCCTCCGCCCACGACCAGCCTGATTTTTTTTAATCTAATCTTTTATTTAAAGTCAACAGAGAAGCAGGAACCCCGCACTCCTGCCTACAAGACAATTTAATAACTCCCCATTTCTGCCGAGAAGGGCAACCTTAAGGAACCTACCTGCTTTCTGATTTAACACTTAGGTAGCAAGAGAGGGAGGGTGAGTCTGGGCTGAAGATCCAGGGCTCTACATACTTAGGGAGAGGTCCTGGCCTTGGGGTAGAGGGGCGACTCAAGGAAGACGAATGTATCTCAAATAAATATTCAACACAATAGCATCAACTTGGAGAGTCTTAAATTAAATCAGGAGCCAAACCCCTGTGGGGATCTCAGGCACGAAGCTCCCCGAGTCCAGGGGGTGGGGGGCAGGTGAATGCCCGGCATGTGACCCTGCAGAGGGAGGATCTTGGGCCATCAGGGTATGTGCTCATAGACTAGGCGCGCCTACACCACCCCCACACCAGAGGAGAAAGGCCTAAAAGACATTTCAGGCCTCTTTCCTGGATCATTGGCCCGGGACTGCGCCCCCACCCCTTGCCTTGCCTTCCCCTCTAGTTGGGCGGGGACCACTGTTCTCTCCCCTTCCCAAGAAGCCTCAGATCTGCCTGGACCCGTGGCAGTTAAAGGCGCCCCGTTTTTCGTCCCTCCTGTCTTCCCATTTCTTTCCCCCGCCTCCTGCCGACGCCCCCAGATCTCTTGGGCTCGCCCTTCCTGAAAGTAGGCGAGGCCCAAAAGCTGAGGCTGGGGCGAAACGGAGGGTGGGGGTGGGAAAAGGGAGGAGCGGAGCGCGGCGGCCCAGGGCAGAGTCTTCAGCTAGCCCCGCCCCTGGTTGCGCGCGGCGGTGGCGGCGGTGACTGAGCCTCGCTCTGAGAGACAGGTATCGCTTAGGCGCCATGTTGTGAGCGGAAGTGGGGGAGCGCGCGGCGGTCGCTGTTCTGCTGGGAGCGGGCGCGGGAACCGGCGGGAGCGGGGGGCGGAGCCGTAGTCCCGGCGGCGGAAGGAGGAGAGAAAGAAAGGGGCGAGACCCGGTGCCCAGCGGTGGCGCGAGGCTCTTGCTTGGGGCGCGGGCGTCTGTGACCAGGCGCTCGCGTTCGGGCGGTCAGTGTCGGCGTCGAGCTCTCTGCGGGGCCGCCACCGCTATTTCTGCTACTGCCGCCGCTGCCGTGGGGCTAGGGCGGCGACGGAGCGGGGCCGGCCGCGGGGCGGGCGGGGAGGGAGGAGGCGGTGAAGGCGGCGGGCAGGGGGGGAAGATGCCGCTGGCGCAGCTGGCGGACCCGTGGCAGAAGATGGCTGTGGAGAGCCCGTCCGACAGCGCTGAGGTGAGTGCAGCCGGGCGGCTAGGGCCGGCGCGCCTCCTCCCCGCGCCCCCGCGGACTAGCTCTCTTCCCTGAGCTGGCCACTCGGCCCATTCTCTCTCCTGTCTGCCCGGGGTGCGGAATTCCGGTTTGGGTTGTTGGGTTGATGTGTTTGCCCGTCTGTCTTTTCCTCCTACTCGCCCGCACCCTCACCTCCCTCCCTCGCTCACGGGGCTGCCGGTGTGGTGGCGCGTGGGGTTTGGAGTGGGTGCTGGGGCTTTGCAAGAAGCCGATTTTCATCAACTTTGCGTGGGGGAAGCAGGAGGCGGAACGGGGCCAGCGGGGAGTTGAGAAGTTTGGCCCTGGAGGGTCGGGGGTTCCATGGACCTTGGCGATTTGGGTGGTTGAGGGAGTTCGCGGGGGAGCCTGACTCCAGCCCAGCCCAGGGGAAGGGGGTCCCTGGAGAAGGTCGCGTCTGGGCAGAGTGGTGATTCATGGGGGTTTCAGGTAAGGGGTGCAGGACTGTTGAGAATTTTGCCACCTCCAATGTGCAGCAGCGGTTCCTGCTGCTGCAAAGGAGAAAGTGGAAGCCTGAAGTCCTCCACCCCCAACCCCCAGGTTTCTGAGGTCACTGTGCTCGAGAACCCCATCCCTGCCAGTTTAAACTTGAGTTTCCTGTCCGTGGAGGTGAGCGAGTAATAAGCAAGAAGATCAGCGCCCGCTGTAAAGGGCTTTATGGTTTCCTAGTCCGGAATCTGGTGACTGCCCTGAGACACCCACCCGAGTGCCAAAAAACCCAAACTATATCCTCACCGGGCAAAACAGATTTTCCCCCGGACACATCACAGCACTGAGCTTTTTGCAGCCTGCCTCGTCCCAGAACCAACTCGGGGTCTGCGAAAATAATCCAGACAAGACCCATTCCAGGGTATCAGCGCTCCGCTGCTAAGTGGAAAATCAATTCCTGATGGTGGCGCGTCTGTGATTCTTCCTTCTTGACTTTTTTGCTGTCTTGTTTCCTCGCAGCGGACTTTGGGGGATTAGAGGATGATAGGCTGCGTGTGTGTAATAGTTACTGAGCGAGTGACCCCATTTCTGGAAAGCATGACTGAAACGCGGGGGTGGAATGGGGCAGGCTCTGATGAGTGGTGTACTTGGCGGCAGCCGCTGCCCTGCCGGCCTCCGCAGTGTGAGAGGTGGATAGGGTTACTGGTTACGTCAGTAAAACCAAGGCTCAGTTTGATCTGAGATGCGGGACACTTGCATTCTCTGGTATGATAGAGGGGGAGGGAGATCGGTTTAAATTGCTTTTCAGTGTTTACCCCGGTTACCTCCACTACTGTATAAAAATGTTTACTTCTTTATCTTAATGCAGAGTTGCAGTAGTGCTTAGGATTTGTGCTTAATCTTTTGCGACTTGGATCATGCTTTTAAAATCTGAATGTTACTCGTTGATAGGAAAGACATTGATATGTTACCATAAAAAGAAAAGTAAGAAAAAAAAATCATGTTTTGTGATTGCCAGAATTATGAGAATTTCATTTAAAATCGTTAACCAGTTTAATACTTCAGTTCTTTTATAAGAAAATCAAATTTAGAATGTTTATCCTTCAAATAGCCAGTGTGAAAAACAGTGTGTCAAGGTCTTATTTTCCTTTTTTTTTTTTTTTTTTTCCCAAGATTTTTAACATTAAAAACAAAAAGTTAACAAAATGTTCTCCAAGTGCTGAACTTGGGAAAGAAATTGAATTAACTTTGAACCTGATTTTAAGATATAGACATTAACAGTTGCAACTCATGTTTATGCTTGGCATGTATTGATATGTAAGGGGAAGTCTTTTAAAATTCTGCCTTATCCTTTTTCTATATAGCATGCATTTGGGTAAAGAAGGTGCAAAACTAATATGCTTAGCATCTACTATATACCAGGTAATGTGCTGTTTCATTTTATCCTTTCTGTGACCCAGCAGGGGGGATTATGGTCCTCATTTTTAGGGATTAGGAAACTGAATCTCAGAAGTTAAGGGCACAAAGATTATACATAGTAAATGGCAGAGCCATAATTCAAAGCCAGGTGGATACATTTCATGGGCTTTGCTTTTTGTTAGGGTAGCTGCTTCAAGTCCTTTGTGGAAAAATTCAGGATATAAATATGCCAGTAATTAGAGGTCATGTATTTTTCAGAAACAGGTTATTGTAAGAGATCTCATTTGGTAAAACCTTGTTATTTCAGTTACTGTCGTGTTTTCCAAACCATGGCAAATAGGATTCCACAATTTGCAGTTTTCAAAGATCTGCTTTTAATTGCTATTGTGGCATAAGGTATGTCAAACAGTGTGTTACCTAGATTTATTAAAACTAAACTGCGGGGCTGGGGTTGTGGCTTAGTGGTAGAGTGCTCGCCTAGCACGTGCGCAGCCCGGGTTTCATCCTCAGCACCACGTAAAAATAAAGGCATTGTGTACAACTAAAAACAAATAAATAAATATTTTAAAAAATTAACTGGAACATATTGCCTTTAGATATATTGTTTCCTTTGGTTGTTCAGCTGCTTTAAGTCAATTCTGATACAGTTTGGAAATATTGAAGCCAGTGAGGGAAGAGATAAGGGTTTTTACTCTGAGGTCTGTTGTTTTATGCCATCTCCTCTCCAGTATGCGCACATCAGAGAAAAAATTGTATCTTACCAGAGTAATATTGAGAGTTTTAAAAAGAGTTATTTGCTTGAGCAGGTCCATCAGAATTTCTCTCCAGGCTAAAAGATTTCAGGTTGGTTTATATAGAATTTTATATTATGGTCTTATCTGTAGTATTCTGTGAACTCTTGAAAGCAGAGACACTTTTCTGTCTCCACATCCTCAGCATTTAACATGGTGCCTGACACGGACATATTGTGGACTTAGTAAATGTCTGCTGCAGGAATCAGGAAGGTCAGAAATAAGGTGATTATGAATCTTCGTTCTTATTTTACTCTTACATTGAAACATGAACAATTTGATATATATGAGTGCCTCACTAAAAACACAGACAATTTCTTCATTTCTTTACACCAGCCTTCCTGCTTTAAGACCTCACAGGAGTCTCATGGTGTTTAAAAAAAAAAAAAAAAAAAAAAACACACCTTGTGGTTGAACTCAAACATGGGTCACAACGTGATAGGCTAGAACTAGGCTGAATGTTTAAAGAAGCAAATTTAGGATAATAAAGGAAGTACTGTGTAAGCAAAGTAAGGGTTGATGCAAGATAAAAATCAAAATCACTTCCTAAATGGTCTAGGTGAATTCAGAGCACTTTAATGAGTTATTTAAAGATGCTAGTACATTTTGGGGTGTTTGACTGTTTAGGAGATGATTATTAAGGAGTTCTGGCTCTTCTCTTCTACAAATTCCTTGTCACTGCTTTCAGGGACAACACTTACTAGACTATAAGCCTAACTTTTTTTTTATGTTTTTATTTATTTGCTTTAGTTGTACACAATGAGTTTTATTCAATGCATTTTATTTGTACGTGGTGCTGAGGATCGAACCCGGGTCGCCCACGCGCTAGGCGAGCGCTCTACCGCTGAGCCACAATCCCAGCCCTATAAGCCTAACTTTGATACATTTTTTTCCTCAGCTGCTGTGGCTTAGTTATAAGTGATAGTAAATCTAAACAACTTTCAAAATAGCTAAATTAAGGAGATTATTTTTGTTCCACAGAAGTTAGTTGTATATAAAAATAGTCACAATGTGTTGTATATAATGTGTTGTATATAATGTATTGCATAAAAATAACCACCTTAACTTTTTAAAATAAGTACCTAAAAAGCATTGAAGAATTTTAACTATAAAAATATTTGGTCATAGTCTGGGGCTGTAGCTCAGTGGTAGAGTGCTTGCCTTGCAGGTGTGAGGCCCTGGGTTCAATCCTCAGCATCACATAAAAATAAATAAACAGGGGCTGGGGTTGTAGCTCAACGGTAGAGCGCTTGCCTAGCGCTTGCCTAGCACGTGCATGGCCCGGGTTCGATCCTCAGCACCATGTAAACATAAATGCATTGTGTACAACTAAAGCAAATAAATAAATATTTTTTTAAAAAGTAAATAAATAAGCAAAGATAGTGTGTCCATCTACAACTAAATTTTTTTTTAAATTGATCATAAAAAATAAGGCCCTTGTATTGGAGATCATCTTTAGTGAATGTGCAGCCATTCTTAACCTGAAGAGATGAATAGTATTCTGTAGTGTAATATACAGTATACTACAGAGATCCTCTAGTATTTCTACTATATCAAAATTATGTAGGTTTCTTATATTTCATCTGCAGTGATAATGTTGTATTTCCTCCCATTGATTTGTGGGGGAAAACATGTATTATTAAGTTTCTTTTCCTTTCCCTATTTCATTTTTACCACCTTTCAGGTTTTTTCTTTCCCCCAAGTGAAGATCTGAGGAGAGGACAGGTATTGTTACATGTCAGCTGTCAAGTAACTGTGACATATTGCTGAACACTTCATTGTTTACAGTGATTATAATATAGGATACCAGGTGTTTTTTTTTTAAGTCTAGGAAAGTTTGCTCATTTTGGCAGCTTGATTTGTGTGGATGGGGTAGATCCAAAATGTGAAACTTCCTGGGTGCATTTAAATTTTAAGATAAAGAATTAAAATTTTTTTATCTAGCTAAAGAAGCAAGTGTAGGTAGATTTTGTATTTAGTACATTTCTGGAAATCACAATAAGTATATCCTATTTTTTTATGTAAGAAGGGTGGCATAATTGAGGTATGCACTCCTGACCAAGGACTTAACATTTGGTAAATTATAAAATGACCAAAAATGTAGCAGATCATTTATCCAGATGTCCGAATTACAGAATAATTATTCTGAAGGTTTTTTTGAAATGATCATTCTCTAAAAATTTCAAACCATTGTGATAATTAACAAGATTTGCTCTACATTTCCATTCTCTGGGACATGTATCTGCCAGGGTGTAAATGATGAGTGAAGTCAGTGACACAATTCACCCAATGCAGATTGAATGTTTAGATCTAGTAGTTCATATTATAATGAAGGACAATGACATGTTTTGGTATCCCTAGTAATGTATAAGTGTGATAGTGCTCAGTATTTTGGTGGATAACAAGTTTTAAAGTATTAGGGTTCAGTTGTGCAAATATATGTTTTGCACATGCCAATCTAGAAAAAAAGAACTGTATTTTAATGCCTAGCATTAGATATTATTCCCTTCCCCCTCACCATTCTTTTAAAGTTAATATAGGAACCTGTATCACGAATCTGGAACAAATATCAAATCTCAGATGTTCTGATTTATCAACAATACCAAAACATATAAAAGCAAAGAAAAAAACAAACCATAACTCATATTTGTTAAGTAAACTATCAGGTTTTAACAGAACAAACATAAATATATACGTTGTAAAACAAGTTCAAGAGAAAATATATGTATATAGGACATAATAATCATTTACTACATTTGGCCTATTTTAAGATAATATATTAGTTACTTGTAAGTAAGTGTTTCAACTTTCCTTATCTCCTTAAAATTTAGAAGGAGTTTTGTGGATAATTTGGGTCAATGTCAAAATTTTAAAGAATATAATCTTTGGAGCATAAAAACTTGTGTTTGAGTCCTGGCTCGGATACTTAATAACTTTTGTAACCTTATGCAAGTTATTTAATATCTCTGTGCTTCAATCTGTAAAATAGGGGTGAAATAATTTGTACCTCAGAGTTGTGAAAATTAAATGAAATGGTATATATAAAACATTTGTTCAATATGTGGTTTAAGTGTATAATACAGAGAATGAGTCATCTCTCAAAAAACTGTGAGAAAGTTCTTTGTTTTCCTCAGATATTTTTTTCAGAATCAAGCAGAACAATAAAAATGATTTTATTGGTTGATCTGTGTAAATAGTCATCGTAGTACTTGAATATAGTTGTAAGGATAAAGTGAAGAGAAATCTTTGTGTGTGTGTGTGTGTGTGTGTGTGTGTGTGTGTGTGTTGCTGGGGATTGAACCCAGGGCCTTGTGCATGTGAAGCTGAGCTATACCCCCAACCCTGAACAGAAATCTAAGTCATATATATATATATATATATTTTTTTTTTCTTGGCACTGGGGATTGAATTCAGGGGCACTCAACCACTGAGCCACATCCCCAGCCCTATTTTGTATTTTATTTAGAGACAGGGTCTCACTGAGTTGCTTAGTGCCTCCCTATTGCTGAGGCTGGCTTTGAACTTGTGATCCTCCTTTCTCAGCCTCCGGATCTGCTGGGATTACAGGTGTGTACCACCGCATCTGGCCTCAATATTGGAAAAGTGATATAGCACATCTCTTTCCCTATTACTACAAATAAACATGGTAAAGAATATGTAAGGGAGAAAGTATGGTCTACGTTTTAATATTGCTCAAAATAAAATGTGTTTCACAATCTGTGGCATGTCATGGTTTAGTGGGTTTCTTTTTCCTTCACACTATATAAAATAATATTATACATGAAGAAATATGCAATTTTCCTGTGTCAACCTCTTGAAGATATGTTCCAGAATAAATGGTTATAGTGAATATACAGCATGAATACATATAATTTTAATTTTCTTTCTAAAACATACCAAAACTAAGTATGCATACCTTTTTATATTTTAAGGTCAATCAGTTCTGTTAATTTCATTGTAGGAAAATAACGTAGCACATCTCTTTCCCTATTACTATAAATAGATTTAGTTATTTGGATATGCTATAAATACTGGGTTTCCCTGTCTAGAAATGCAATCCTTTGGATTTTGTCTGTTATATGGTATTGGTACTTAAGAAACTATAACATGCTATACAGTAATTTTTTTAAACAAAAGTCTCTAGAGATGTGATGTTAAAAGTTACATCTGTGCCCCAACAACCATCCCCCTTCCAAAAAACCAATCGAGTGTGACATAATCAGGTAAGTTTGGGAAATGTGTAATTAAACAAGATTTAACCAGTATCTTAACTGCATAACATCTTAGAACTTCTAAGATAAGCTGGGCATGGTGGCGCATGCCTGGCCACCCTCAGGAAGGGTGAGGCACTTAGAGACCCTGTCTCTAATAAAATACAAAAAAGGGCTGGGGATATGGCCCAGTGGTCAAGTGCCCCTGAGTTCAATCCCCATTACCAAAAAAAAAAAAAAAAAAAAAAAAAAAGAACTTCTAAGATAATGTTCACAATGAATCTGCAAAACAAATATAGAGCCCACAGCATTTGAGATTTGATGCTGGCACCACTTTTCATGAACCAGCTGTTGAAGTCTAACAGGACACAAGTCAGGATGGGGCTGTAGTTCAGTGGCAGGCCGCTTACCTAGCATGTGTGAGGCACTGGGTTTGATTCTCAGCACCACATAAAAATAAACAAATAAAATAAAGGCATGCTGTCCATCTACAACTACAAAAAATAATTAACAATAAAAGGACGCAAGTGATTTGCAGAACATGGTTTTGAAAAGCCTGATAACTACACAAACCTGATCCAGTATTGCCTAGAAATGGGCTTTTAGGTTTACTTGACTATATCAAAGCTTTTTCTTTAACTGTCAAGTGTTTTCATTTCATTTTGAATTAAAAATCTTCCTAAATCATACAATAATTTTCTTGCTTAATTGTGAACTGAAAAATTTAAACATAATAATTGAAATACAATTTAAAAACAATTTTAACCTTCATTATTCAATTTTCTGACAGCTATTGATCATAATCTATTTTAATATCAAGCTGGTTGCCTCTCCTATATGGTCTCTATGTTGATTTGCTCGGTACTTATCTAATATTCATTCTGAAAAAAATTTTCTTTTTTAAAATATTGATTTATTTGCTTGAGTTGTACACAATGCATTTATTTTTATGTGGTGCTGAGGATCGAAACCGGGCTGCACATGTGCTAGGGGAGCGCTCTACTGCTGAGCCACAACCCCAACCCCTAAAAAAAAATTATCTTTAATCGTTTGCCACTTCATACTACTGTCCATTTGCTTACTCTCCCCCATTCTCCTTTTTCAATTAATTAATTCTAACTTGCAGTTACTAGAGAATAATAGCTAGGGTTAATAATATTTGATGCAGCCATTTTGACATGGGAATGTTTTTACTTCATCTTTTTTAAGAAGTTAGTTTACCAAACAATGTAAAATAGCATCTTCACTCTTTTGCTAGTCTGCCCATCATGAACACACCCCTGTAGGATCAAGATTATTTATTGATCATATTACCTAATAATAAATGGTTATTGTATGTTTTTGACAAACCGTAACAGAATGGCTCAATTACTGCCATCACCTGCTCTGCATATTTACCTTTCTTGAAGATGTCAGCCAGAAAGCAGACCGAAAATGAAGTAAAGAACAGGCAGCTATAAAATGGAAAGCTAGCCTGCTGCCCCATTTGGAGACAACATGTTGTAAGTCTTTTTTTGTTGTTGCTCTCATGAAATAGTGCCAGTTTCCTAAATATTAGGCATCTTACACTTATGTGTAAATCCAAAAGTACTTTTAGATTCTTATCATTCTTCTCTTCTGTAGTATAAATATAATTACTGCCACAGTCAGTTAAATGAAATTTCCCCATCTTAATTAGAACATCTCTGGGGATGTAGCTCAGGGGATGTAGCACTTGCCTATCATGTGTAAGGGCCTGTGTTTGATCCCCAGTACTGCCAAAAAAAAGTCTTAGGAATATGTCCATGGAATAAATTGATTTTTATAATCTTATATATATGGTTATGGTCTCATCTTTGAATTGGACCTGTGAATTTAGCCTGATCTTTTGGTTCACAAAGCTTGTAGGAAACTTGGTTCCGTCATTTGATACTTTAGAAACAGATGTCAAATGATAGACTGAAGCAAAAGATCATTTTGACATTAATAAATTGAATTGCATCTCAAGGGCAGTGGTTTAGGTGAAATCTTCATTCTAGAAATCTTATAAAACCTATAGTACAATCCTCAGCTTCTGGAATATTATTTCATGTTTAGGAGCACAGGCTTCTACCTGAAAACAATATAAAATAATAAAAGATTTACTTTACAAAACTTCTAGATCAGCATTGTCAGTACATACAGTAGCCACTTGAAATGTGGCCAGTGTGACTGAGGATATGAATTTTTCTCCCTTTCCTGTTCCTCTCTCCTTTTTTCTTCATTCATTCATTCATTCATTCATGGTGCTGATGATCCAACACAGGGCCTCATGCATGCCAAGCAAGTACTTTACCATTGAGCTATATCCCCAGCATGGAATTTTTAATTTTAATTAATTTAAATGTAACAGTAACACATGACTATTGACTGCCATATTGACCAGTGCAGTCCTAAATTATAGATTTGTACAAGTTGTACCCTTTTTTCCTACACCAGTGTTTTTTCAATTCTACATCCTGTTGTTTGTTTTTTGAAGCTAATAGGTTCAACGTTTTTCTAAATAAAAGTATATTTTATGCTTTTTCAAGTTGTGTTTAATCAGGTGGTCTTATCTCTTTCCTACCCTGAAGACTTTGATAACCCCTCTTAGGTTATATATACCTCACAAATCAGCATTCTACTTGTTCTACAACTTTTCTTGTTTTTATAGTGACATTTCTCACGTGAGTGATAAAATGGAAACTTTAGGGGAAATTTAGCTATCAAAATGATGGCATATACATATAATCCCAGCTACTCAGGAGGGTGAGGCAAGAGGATTTCAAGTTTGAGGTTAGCATGAATAATTTAGCAAGTCTGAAAAATTTTCTTTTTTAAAATATTGATTTATTTGCTTGAGTTGTACACAATGCATTTATTTTTATGTGGTGCTGAGGATCGAAACCGGGCTGCACATGTGCTAGGGGAGCGCTCTACTGCTGAGCCACAACCCCAACCCCTAAAAAAAAATTATCTTTAATCGTTTGCCACTTCATACTACTGTCCATTTGCTTACTCTCCCCCATTCTCCTTTTTCAATTAATTAATTCTAACTTGCAGTTACTAGAGAATAATAGCTAGGGTTAATAATATTTGATGCAGCCATTTTGACATGGGAATGTTTTTACTTCATCTTTTTTAAGAAGTTAGTTTACCAAACAATGTAAAAATAGCATCTTCACTCTTTTGCTAGTCTGCCCATCATGAACACACCCCTGTAGGATCAAGATTATTTATTGATCATATTACCTAATAATAAATGGTTATTGTATGTTTTTGACAAACCGTAACAGAATGGCTCAATTACTGCCATCACCTGCTCTGCATATTTACCTTTCTTGAAGATGTCAGCCAGAAAGCAGACCGAAAATGAAGTAAAGAACAGGCAGCTATAAAATGGAAAGCTAGCCTGCTGCCCCATTTGGAGACAACATGTTGTAAGTCTTTTTTTGTTGTTGCTCTCATGAAATAGTGCCAGTTTCCTAAATATTAGGCATCTTACACTTATGTGTAAATCCAAAAGTACTTTTAGATTCTTATCATTCTTCTCTTCTGTAGTATAAATATAATTACTGCCACAGTCAGTTAAATGAAATTTCCCCATCTTAATTAGAACATCTCTGGGGATGTAGCTCAGGGGATGTAGCACTTGCCTATCATGTGTAAGGGCCTGTGTTTGATCCCCAGTACTGCCAAAAAAAAGTCTTAGGAATATGTCCATGGAATAAATTGATTTTTATAATCTTATATATGGTTATGGTCTCATCTTTGAATTGGACCTGTGAATTTAGCCTGATCTTTTGGTTCACAAAGCTTGTAGGAAACTTGGTTCCGTCATTTGATACTTTAGAAACAGATGTCAAATGATAGACTGAAGCAAAAGATCATTTTGACATTAATAAATTGAATTGCATCTCAAGGGCAGTGGTTTAGGTGAAATCTTCATTCTAGAAATCTTATAAAACCTATAGTACAATCCTCAGCTTCTGGAATATTATTTCATGTTTAGGAGCACAGGCTTCTACCTGAAAACAATATAAAATAATAAAAGATTTACTTTACAAAACTTCTAGATCAGCATTGTCAGTACATACAGTAGCCACTTGAAATGTGGCCAGTGTGACTGAGGATATGAATTTTTCTCCCTTTCCTGTTCCTCTCTCCTTTTTTCTTCATTCATTCATTCATTCATTCATGGTGCTGATGATCCAACACAGGGCCTCATGCATGCCAAGCAAGTACTTTACCATTGAGCTATATCCCCAGCATGGAATTTTTAATTTTAATTAATTTAAATGTAACAGTAACACATGACTATTGACTGCCATATTGACCAGTGCAGTCCTAAATTATAGATTTGTACAAGTTGTACCCTTTTTTCCTACACCAGTGTTTTTTCAATTCTACATCCTGTTGTTTGTTTTTTGAAGCTAATAGGTTCAACGTTTTTCTAAATAAAAGTATATTTTATGCTTTTTCAAGTTGTGTTTAATCAGGTGGTCTTATCTCTTTCCTACCCTGAAGACTTTGATAACCCCTCTTAGGTTATATATACCTCACAAATCAGCATTCTACTTGTTCTACAACTTTTCTTGTTTTTATAGTGACATTTCTCACGTGAGTGATAAAATGGAAACTTTAGGGGAAATTTAGCTATCAAAATGATGGCATATACATATAATCCCAGCTACTCAGGAGGGTGAGGCAAGAGGATTTCAAGTTTGAGGTTAGCATGAATAATTTAGCAAGATCCTATCTCAAAAATTGAAAACGGCTAGGGATGTAGCCCAGTGGCACAGCATGCCTGGGTTCAATCCCAGTACCACAATAATAAATTATAATCTTCCTCTTGTGGGCTGAACTTGTGGACATATATATAGAACAAAAATAACATCTCAGGGTGAAAATACAGAATTATCTTCTATGCTATTGTATTAAAAAATTACTGCATGGTATATTTCTTTAAATATTGCATTCTGTTCACTGTGCTAATTAAAACTGGAAAAGTAGACTTAGGCAGATTTTTTAGCATAGAAATTTAGAGCTGAGAACAATTTAATTCTACCCTATTTATTTAGGAAAATTGAGATTTGTTTAGGAAGGCCTGCCCCAGGGTCATATGTTGACAGCGTCAGCTAGGGTATGCAATACATTTCATTTAATTAAAATTTATCTTGCTGTCTATAACATATCTATAACTTTAATTCATCAGTTATATAAATTCTGAAAGGCATAATGCATCAAAATTCAACATTTTCTCTACTATCTGCTAATTTTGACTCCTTATTTTCTGTGTCAGAGTACTAAAAAAACCTAATATACATTCTTGCCTTGGCTTTAATCTATAAGTCTGGAAAAATGCAGTCAATTCTTTTTTAAAAAAATATTTGTTTATTTGCTTTTAGTTGTACACAATGCATTTATTTTTACATGGTGCTGAGGATCGAACCGGGCTGCACACGTGCTAGGCAAGTGTTCTACTGCTGAGCCACAACCCCAGCCCCATACAGTCAATTCTTAGTTTAGAAAATCAAATCAGTCCTACCTACAGACAAATAGTGGGGCATGGATCAAGATCCTGGCTCTTTCTTTCCCAAGTGAAGATAGGAGGAAACATATACTGAATGCCCCCCTTTGATTAGACACTTAATTTACATCAACTTGAATGAGATGGACAAAAGAGGAAGCTGAAGCCTATAAAGGTTAAGTAACAGGCTCAGGGTTGCACAGCTAGTAAGTGGAGGAGCAAAGATTCAAACCCAAGTCTCACAGGTTGCAAATTCCATTGATTTTCCAGTAGAGTGCCTGCTTGAATTGAGAACATCTAGATAGATGGCTTATCAAGATAGTCTACAGAGGAGAAAGGGTCCAGTTGGTTTGCATAGTAGCTATTTTCATGGGAATGTAGAGGATAACGACCTAGAAAGATAGGTCGCATGAAGCTCTCCTTTCCCCAAGGTGCAAATAGTGAACACGTAGTTCTGGCATAAAGTAGGAATGCTGTTCATAAAAGAGCTAATGTTTAAGTAGTTAATAGAGTTAGAAAATCCATATTAGTCTCCAAATGCAGAATGACTTAAATAGGGTTTTGAAAGCTGGCCTGAGAAAAAACATTTGATATTATGAGACTTGCTTTGAGATTTGTGAACAGATATATTAGAAATTAAAATGTCTTATATTTGAAGGAAAAAATGCAGTATTTGGGAATGGGGCTTCTGAGACATTTTCTAACAGCTCTTCTTGCAGAAGCCCCTAGGTGTATGCTTGAGTAATGTGCTCTGTTTTTATGCAGCTTATTAAATCATTATCTGTTTATATTTGCATCCTCTTTTCAGAAAAATCTATTTAACATTCCTCAATGGAAGGAAATTTTTTAAAAAATTATATAGGCATTAGGTTTTTTTCTTTAGGCTGTTAAACTATTATGTCAAGTAGCCCTAATTAATTTTTAATTTAGATCTAATTTATATACTGTAAAATTCTCTCTTGTATATGGACTCCTACAATGTGTGCCCTTTGTGTCTGGTGTCCTACTTACCATAATATTTTCAGGCTTCATCCATGTTATAGTACTTATTAATACTTCATTTTTATAACTAACAATATTCCATTTTATGGGTATGAACATTTGTTTATCCATCAGTTGGTGGAATTTAAGTTGTTTCTACCTTTTGGTATTATAAATAATGCTGCTGTGAAATTTCAGTACAGGTTTTTGGTGAATGTTTTCAATTCTCTATGTACCTAGGAATGAAATTGCTGAGTTTTTTGGTCAGTCTGTGCTTAACATATTGAGGGAAATGCCAAACCATTTTCCAATTCACCTGCACCACTTTACATTTCCACCAGCGTATGGAAGTTCCAGTTTTTCCACATTCCCTTCATCATGTGTTACTTTTTTTATGCTGTAGCCATCATAGTGGGTATAAAATTATATCTTGTTTTTATTTGAATCCCTCTAGTGATTAAAGATGTGAAGGATCGTTTCATTTGCTCAATTGTCCATTTGTATATATAATTCTTAGGCTTATTTTGTTACTGATTTGGGGATTTTAAATGGAGTTTTGCTTGAATACTGATATAAAATTTCCTTATAGTTACTTATTTATGTGCATATTCTCAGAAAACTTACTTTCAACATGTACTTTAAAGATTTTCTTCATTTTTTAAAATTGTAGGTGGACACAATAGCTTTATTTTATTCATGTGGTGCTGAGGATCAAACCCAGCATCTCACACATGCAAGACAAGTACTCCACTGCCAAGCCATAGCCCCAGCCCTTCATTTTTTAATATGTGATAAAAAAAAAAGCTTTTCCTTGAACAGTGGTTTTCCAACTGGATTCATACAACCTTAGGTTCTATGAAAATACCTTAGATACCTTATCACCTTATCAGCCAGTGCAGAGTTTAGAGGAATACAGCATGGAGTTAGATTAGTTTTAGAAAGTTACAGAAAGAAAATAAAGATTGAAGCAGTTGATAGTCTCCTCAGTCTTGTTATGCTATTCTATAGTTTCTTATTTAAGGCAAAAGTACAGGGATTAATTGAAAATTAAAATTAGGGAGCTGAACTTATATACTTTGATACCAAAACCCAAAGATGGTACAGAAATTATAGACCAGCATCCCACAAGAACCAAAATATATAATCCTCAACAAAATTGTAGCAAGGCAAATTTAGCAATACATAAGAAGGCATATAAACCAAGTCGGTTTTTTCCCAATGATTTAAGATTGTTTCAGTACCCCATAAGCATTCAAGGCATTTCAGCATACTAAAAGGCTAAAGAAGAAAAATCAGGGGCTGGGGTTGTGGCTCAGTGGTAGAGCGCTCGCCTAGCACTTGCGCGGCCCGGGTTCGATCCTCAGCACCACGTAAAAACAAAGGCATTGTGTACAACTAAAACAAATAAATATTTTTAAAAAGTAAAATCATATTAATGCAGAAAGTGCATTTGGATAAGTATTAAACATTCATAATAAAAATGCAGGAACAGTTGGGAACTTTCTTAACTTGATAAAAAACTTAACTTGAAAAATGCATAGTTAACATCATAATGGTCAAAGGCAATGCTTTTTTTAAGATCAGAAATAAGGCAAAGATGTCCACTCGCACAACTGCTATTCAGCATAGTCCTGGAAATTTTTACTAGCATAATAGGCAATAAAGTGAAATAAAAGACATACCAATTTAAAAGGGAGGAATAAAACTGTCCCTATTTTTAGGTACATGATAGTTTCCAATGAAAATCACAGGGAACCTACCAAAAAACCCTAGAATGAATAAATGAGTTCAGCAAGGTTGTAAGACAGTATCACACAGAATAAGTTATATATTCTAGCAACAAATGTGCAGAAACTGAAATAACAGTATCATAATGGCTCAAAAAATACTTAGGTATAAATCTGACAAAGCATGTATAGGACTTGTATGCTGAAAGTAAAAAATCCTGATGAAAGAGTGTCTAAATGAATGGAGTTAAATATCATGCTTGTAGATTTGAAGTAAAGATGTCCGTACTCCCAAGTTCATCTAATGTCCATTCTCCCAAGTTCATCTATAGGTTTAACACAAGCTTATTCTGAAATTTAAATGGAAAATTAAAGGAACTAAAATAAAATAATGTGTGAGGAGCCACTTCACCTGATTTTAAGATTTACTATATAGGGCTGAGGCTGTAGCTCAGTGGCAGAGCACTTGCCCAGCGTGTGTGAGGCACTGGGTACAATCCTCAGCACCACATAAAAATGAATAAATAAAATGAAGGATTGTATCTATCTACAACTAAAACAAAATTTTTAAGTTTATTATATATCCTCAGTAATCAACATACTGTAATATTGGCAAAGGGATCCATACAGATACATGGAACAAAATAGAGAACTAAAAATAGACTCACACAAGTATGGGCAACTGATTATTGTCAAAGTTTTAAAGTTTTTTTTTTAAATATATACTTTTTTGTTGTAGGTGGACACAATACCTTTATTTTATTTATTTGTATGTGGTGCTGAGGACGAACCCAGTGCCTCCCATGTACTAGGTGTTAGTTCTACTGCTGAGCCACAACACCAGCCCTGTGTAAAAGAATTTTGATAGAGGAAGGATAGATGGCCTTTTCACCAGTGGTATTTGGAGCAACTGTATGTCATTAGGTAAATCAGTGAGCCCCCATCCAAGCCTCACACCTTATATAAAAATTAATTCAAAATGGATTGTGGATTTAAGTGTAAAACTAGAAATCTTTTAGAATTTAGACATAGGAGAAAATCTCTGGGCTCGTGGGCTAAGTGTTTTTAGACCTGATACCAAAAGCATAGCCCACAAAAGAAAAACTAAATTCAACTTCATCAAAATTCATAACTTTTTCTCTGTGAAGAAGATAAAAAGGGGGCTGGGGTTATAGCTCAGTGGTAGAGCACGTGCCTAGCATGTGTGAGGCACTGGGTTTGATTTTCAGCAACACATAAAAAATAAACAAAGGCATGTGTTCATCTATAATTAATAAAAATATTTGTTTAAAACGGAAGGTACACATTGAGTATATTTGGAAACATATATGTGAGACAAGACTTTTAAAGAAAACTCAACAGGAAAAAAGAGAAGCAATCCATTTAGAAAATGGATAAATGAAAAGACACTTCACCAAAGACAATATATGGATAGCAAATAAGACTCTGAAAAGATGTTCAACTTGGTTAACTGTTAGTTCGTTATGATTTTAATTTTTACTTTCCTATCATTACATACCTGTTAGAATAGCCAAAATTTTAAAATAGTAATAAATATTAGTGAAGATGCAGGCAAACTGGATCTCCCATACACTACTGGTTGGTATGTAAAATGATAAAGGCCCTCTGGAAAATAGTTTGGCCATTTTTTTTTTTTTTTTTTATATTTATTTTATTTACTTTAGTTGTACACAATGCAATGTATTTATGTTTACGTGGTGCTGAGGATCGAACCCGGGCCGCGCACGTGCGAGGCGAGCGCTCTGCCGCTGAGCCCCAGCCCCAGCCCCAGTTTGGCCATTTCTTAATAAAGTAAACCTATATTTACTATATGATCAGTTGCATTCCTAGGCTATTTCCCAGAAAAATGAAAACTTACTTCACATAGAAGTTTGTACCCATGCAGATATCGTTATTTGTAATATTCAAAAATTAGAAACTGCCAGGCGAGGTGGCGCACACCTGTAATCCCAGCACTTTGGGAGGATGAGGCAGGAGGATCGCGAGTTCAAAGCCAGCCTCAGCAATGGCAAGGCACTTAGCAACTCAGTGAGACCCTGTCTCTAAATAAAATAAAAAAAGGGCTGGGGATGTGACCCAGTGGACGAGTGCCCCTGAGTTCAATCCCCAGTACCACAAAAAAAAAAAAAAAAAAAAAAAAAATTAGAAACTGAAGATGATAGTAAATGATTAAACAAGCTGTGGCACATCGACACCATGGAATAATACTTAGCAACTGAAAAGGAATAGGATTGTTAATACACAATTTAGATGAATCTCAATGGAATTATGCTGATTAAAAAGAAGTTGCATGCTATATGGTATAATTTACATAACATTTTAGACATGATAGCATTATAGAAGTGAAGAATAGATGAGTAGCTGTCAGGGATTAGAAAGAATCAAAAAGGGGGCAAAATGGGGATCCTGGTGGTGATATACTGGTAAGTATCTTTACTATGGTAGTGGATACAATGACCTACAAATGTGATAAAATGGCATAAGGACACACAAGTACCTGTAAAACCAGTGAAATCTGAGTATAAGATCTGTGCACTGTACCAGTGTCAGTTTCTTGGTTTTGACAGGAAATTATGTAAGATGTTACCATGGAATAAAAATAGATTAAGGGTATATAGAGTCTATTTGTTTTATAATTTCCTGTGACCGTATGATCAATTCTAAATAAACAATAAGAAACAAAGAATTAGATAAATGTATTCTTGCTAAAAACCTTATTTCCAATCATTGTACTAGTGAGAATAAAAGGATACATCCTTAATATTAAAATATCTCAAACCTATAGCTAGCATCATGCTTGATGGGCACATATTATAGACAGTCTTATTAAAAATTGTGCCTGCATAATTTGGTCAATTTTATTCCACAATTCCTCCCCTTTTCCATCCCTCTTGCTCAATTCCCATTCTCAGCTCCATTGTTCTCCCTTGTATTTTCATGAGATCCCCCCTCCTTTCAAATTCCTTATTTCTCTCTAGCATTTGCAGATGAGAGAAAACATTTGACCTCTGACTTTGAGTCTGGCTTATTTCACGTAGCATGATGTACTCCAGTTCCATCCATTTACTAACAGATGCCATAATTTCATTCTTCTTTATGGCTGAGTAAAACCCCATTCTGTATATATACTACATGAAATTGACCACATCGTTACATGCATGTGTGTATATATCGATGTATTCCACTTTTATGTATAACTCGAATGCACTGGTTTTTAAAAAAATAATAGAAGACCAGTACAATAGAGGAAGGGAATCAGAGAAGAGGGTAGGGTAGGGGGTGGTACTGGAGATTGAAATGGAGAAAATTATGTTGTATCCATTTGTGAATATGTCAAAGTGAACCCCATAATTATGTAAAACTATAATGAACTAATAAAAACAAAAGAACTTAAAAAAAAAACTATGCCTGCTATTTTCACTTCTATTTTTATATTCTCAAGACCTAGCTAATGCAATTAGGCAAGAAAATAAGAGTATTCAAAAGGAATATAAAAGAAAAGTATTCATAGATGATATAATCATCTACTTAGGTAATTGAGGAAATCTAAAAAGGTTTGTTAAAACTAATGATAATGTGATATTACACAGTGAATTCAGAAATCAATGGCTTTCCTGTTTACCAGTTACAGCCAGTTAGAAATTATATTGGTGAAAACTGTCTCATTCAGAATAGCAATAAAAATATTGAATGTCTAGAAATAAGCATAACAAGCAGAAAATAGGGCCTAAATGAAGAAAATTACTAAATTACATTAAGGAATAATTGAAAAAATTGAGAGAAAGCTATGGTTCTTTAATGTAATTTAGTTTCAATAGGAGTTGAGGGTATTTTTTAAAGAAATGTGCATAACCTTTCCTTGTATCTTGAATGAATGTTCTCTGATTTTTTAAAAATATTTATTTGCTTTAGTTGTACATAATTCATTTATTTGTACGTGGTGCTGAGGATCGAACCCGGGCCGCGCACATGCTAGGCGAGCGCTCTACCACTGAGCCACAACCCCAGCCCGAATGTTCTCTGATTTTTAAGGCATTTTTTAATTTAAGTTGCTCTCAATTATTTTAGAATTTATGTTAACAATTAAAATTAACAATTTTTATTAAAATGCTCTTAGTGTTTATGCTTAATAACTATACAACTATAAGTACACAACTAATTAGAAACTACATTTGTGGTTACTTTTTCAGAAATAAGTCTTATTAGCTTTATAAGCCAAGATTGTATATATACCTAGAGTGATTTTATATAGTTGATTGGATTATTTCTTAGTAAACTCACCTCAAAGTTTAAAACTCTTTATATTGAAATATAGTCCATACCACACAAATACTATTAAACAGGGTCTTATTTATTGTGTATTTCAGCAAGTGCCAGTGTCTCATTTCACTTACTTGTAAGCTATTAAATGCTGTCTTTTTGTATATAAGGATGTTTGTAAATCTTTGTATAGGTTGAATTATTTTAAGTGATTATTAACAGTTGTATCATTAACAGTGTAAATTGGGTTCAGTGCAGTAGACATATAAGCATCACTTATTTTATAGATGAGAAAACAGGTCAAGGTGGTTTTGCCAGTCACAGAAAAATAAGAACATGGACTTTGAAGCCAGCATGATGGTTCTATCTGTTTTGGATGGAAAGGCTTCATTGATCCTCTGGAAATCAGCCAGAAGAAATCATTAGGTTTGTTCCCAAGACTCTAGAATTAACCAACCCAAGTATAAGTTATGAAGAACTCAAGAGTTTTAGCACTAGAAATATAAGTGGGTCAGTTAGGGCAAGGGGATTTGTCATTTCCCCTGGCAAGATGAGTAGAAGGAAAGAAAAGCTGACATATTCTGAACATCCAGCATGGCTAAACATACTGAATTGACCGCAGCCTTTGGCAAAACAAGTCTCTGATTCTTACAGATAAGAAAACTGATCCACATCAGATCACTTGCCCAAAGTCACACCTATGAAAGTACAAAAAGGCCAGGTTTAGAAACTTGTTTGTCAGCTCCAAAGCCCATAATCATTTTACTACACTGATTTCACAGATTTGTCTAATCATAAGAGTCATCTAAGGTATCTGTTTAAAAAATAAGCTACCACACCATGGGGCTTCTGGAAATTCTGATTCAGTTTCCATCTGGGGGATGGCCATAGTGCTGGAGATTTTAACCCAGGATCTTGAGTGCATGCTAAGCAAGATCTCTACCACTGAACTATGTCCCCACCCCTGTGAAATGTATCTTTAATAGGAGTCTGAAGTAATTCTGATCATCAGGCAGGTTTTGAAAATACTACCATTTTGTACTAAAGAGGTAGTGTTTGAAGGTATTAGAGAGGCAGGAGTTTTTTTAAAAAGTTGACGCTTTACTAAAATAAAATTGAATGGTGGAAATCGAATTACAAAATTGTTAGATTCTCAATCAGCACAGAAAAACAATATATTTAGCATTTTTAGGAGACAGTACTAGGTGACATTATCTTTGTTTACACTAGGGAACGAACACACCACTGATGGGTATATAAAAACTGTTTTGAATGCAAACAAAAGGGACGTAGAAATATAAAAATGTCCTTAAATATAAAATCAGCGATTTCTTTAGGTGTAAAAAGTGCACAAAATCTTCAGTAATCTAAAATTTTAATCCTTAAATTCAAAGGAGTATAACATTTTCAAGCTAGGAGAGCTCTCAGCCACATATTTTATGGATGAAGAAACTACAACTCAGAGCCTTGCCCACACCTAGTGGCTGACTTTTGAAATCCATGTTGGTCAAGGTTTCATACAACTCTTAGGGATTGTAGATAAGTACTATCAAAAGTGACTTTTCCAAGATCACACTGGTTTCCAGAAGTAAATTTAGTATTTACCTTATATTCCTTATTTTAATTGATCTAATTTTGTTTTCTTCATTACCCAACTGAGAATGGATATTTTTAAGGAATTATTTTACTATGTAGTATTAATACTAATATTATTTATTATTTCTGATTAATGATAGTTAGAAAAAGAACCATAACCTTCTCAGAATAGTGTATTTAACTAATGAACACTTGAAAAATGTGCTGTTAAAGAACTCCAGTTTTCTCCACTTTTTTACAAAATTTTATTTTATGAATAGAGATAAATGAGCATAGCTAGATGTTTGTACATGAATTGAAGCAATAATACATTTCTAAGTAGAGATAGTAGCTTTTGTATTCAGACTTGGGTTCAATTATCTTCAAACCTAAGAGCTCTGTGATCTTGGACAAATTAATAACCATTTTCTTTATATAACATTATACCTAATTGTTTATTAATGATTAATAAACAATTAAATGAAAGAACATGATAATACAGCAGCTCTGTAGTTTGGACAAAATAGGCAGTGAATAAATGATAGCTATTATTATTTATTTCTTGACACAGTAGTTATTTAGAAGAATATTAATTTCCAAGTGAGTGCTTTAGTTTGTTTCCTTATCCAATTTTTTTATAATAATCAGAAAATGTCTTGCTTTTAAGAGTTTTAGGTTTATGTGATGACCTAGAACATGGTCAGTTTTTATAACTTTTCATAAATACTTGAAAAGAGCCCATGGTCTTTTTACATTATGAAATTCATCATCTACCTATCCTAGACAGGGCACAGTAGCACATGCCTGCAATCCAATTGGCTCAAGAGGCTGAGGCAGAAGGATAACAAGTTCAAGACCAGCCTCAGCAATTTAGCAAGACCCTGTCTCAAAAAATTAGAAGGGCTGAAGATGTATCTTAGTGGTAAAGCACCACTGAGCTCAGTCCCCAGTACAATAAAAAAATGTTGTTCTACCTATCCTAATATGAATTACTTCAAATGTTTTGTCCTTATTTTGTTTACTTTGCTAGTTGGTATTAGTGTGCTAAAATTTTCCCATCCACTGTGTTTCCATTGATTTCATGTTATAGTCCCAAAGCATCTGCTTTTGTGTTTTGTGGTTTGTGGAGTCTGTGGTTCAATGTTCTGTGCTATTATGCACTTGCTCTTTTTGATGACTTTGTGTTTAAAAAAATAACACATGCTAATTGTACAAAATCTGAAAAATAGAGAAATGTACACAGAAGGAAATAAACATCTGTACTCTTACTATGAAGTATCATTATTAAAAGATTTTTATGTGATTAGGAGTTGTAGATATAGACTTGGGGTTGAATGTGTTCTTCACCTTGCACAGGATATTAGACTTTTTTGTGTATGCAACAAATATTTATTGTGCACCTATTGCATGGCAGACATTTTGCTAGGGGCTGGGAATACAGTACTTTAAAATATGGATACACTCAACTTGGCTTAATTTCCTCATTTGTAAATTTGTGATTAAAAGATTTTAGAAGCATCAAAGATAATTAATAGTGCTTAGCATTTACCTGGTAGGTAAGAGCTCAGTAAATTATACCAATTACTATTCCTATGTCTATTCAATACTAATTATATCATTAGTCCAAATAAAATGACCATTTTAATCAGCATAAGGTTTTTGCCTTACATTTTGTTTTTGGTGTTAATGTTACAAACACTTTCTTTTTCTTTACACTTCTCTATACTTACCTGTTTTGGGGGCATTACTTTAATTAAAAATATAATTGAAGATTTTTTGTGAAACATTTTTCAAATACAGAGTAGTAAGTAGTGTAGTGAACTACCCTATTCCCATAACCCAGCCTCAAGGATTATCAACTCCTACCCTATCATTTCATTTCTACTTAGCCTTTCCAACCCACCCCACAACTTTCTTCTCCCTAGCTCCAGAAGTTTATTTTGAAGTTAATCCCAGAAACATCAATTCAGATGTAAATATTTGAATTTATACTTCTTAAAGATAATGACTTAAAAACATATGATAATTACCATACTCTTATCACTCATAAAAACATCAATAAACCTAGGTGTCCCTCAATAGATGAATAGATAAAGAAAATGTGGTATATATTCTCAATGGAATATTACTCAGCTTTAAAGAAGGGTGAAATTAAGGCATTTGCCAGTAAATGGTTGGAGCTGGAGAATATCATGCTAAGCGAAATAAGCCAATCCCACAACTCCAAAGGCCGAATGTTTTCTTTAATATGCGGATGCTAATTCACAGTAAGGTGGGGACACTAGGGAAAAATAGTGTTACCTTAGATTAGGTAGAGGGAGGTGAAGGGAGGGGATGTGGGGATGGGAAAGCTAGTGGAAGGAAACAGATGTTATTTCTGTATGTATATATGTGACTACATGACCAATATGATTCTGAAACATATACACTTTGAAAAATGAAAAATTATATTCCATCTATGTGTGATATATCACAGTGCATAAATGCATTCTACTGTCATATATAATTAATTAAAACAAAATTTAAAAATCAGTAATTCTGTAATAGCATCAAATACCTAGTAAGTCACTCTTTTCCACATTTTTAATGGTGCATTAAAGTTGTACATAATGGCCAGATGTATTGTTATATATTCTTAGATGAATACAACTTAACAATATAATTTGACCAATAACATTCCCCAGCATCCTCTCACCACCTGCTCCCTTTCCTCTACTGATCTCAGAATTTTCACGACTTCACAATTTTCATGAGACCTTCCCCCACCTTTCATTTCCTTTTTTACCTCTAATTTCCACATAGAGAAAACATATGACCCTTGACCTTCTAAGTTTGGACTATTTTGCTTAACATAATGTCAAGTTTATCCATTTTCCTCTAAATAACATAATTTCACTTTTTATGGCTGAATAAAATGCCATTGAGTGACTCTTTACATTTCTTACATTATTACTTTTGGAATGAGTTCTGTCATTTTGTTTTTTTCTTGTTTTTTTTTTTCTACTGCCATATGGATTGTTTTGTTTGAGAAGGTTGTGAAATATAGAAGAAATTTTATAACTAGAAAGATCTGGGTGTGAATCTTGCTTTTGCCAATCACTAACTTTGCTGAGCCTTGCTTTCCTCAACTGTAAAGTGGGGGTAATCATACTCACCTCATGTTCTTAGGGTTGGATGTGATGTCTGCATAAGGGACTGTTAACAGTATCTGCCATTTATTATCTTCTTTAATGATTTGGACTGTAACAATGTCTATTTTTTTATTGTGTGTTTTTTTGCAAAACATTCCAACATTCATTAGATAATTGCTAAAAAAGTTGTTAAATATCCTTGTAGGAAAGATGGAGTATTTACAGTCTTTGCTTCTCCAACTACCTCTTTTAAGTCCACATTAACTTAGCCTAAGTTGCTTTTTTATATTTTTATATGCTTATATCAATTTTTTTCATTATTGACCCTTTTTTTTAGTAGAACTAATTACTTTATTCAGTTATTTTTAAGTTGGTGTCAGTATACTTCAATAGTTCTTTCCCACCTCAATATTCTTGAACTATTTTTTTAAAATTCTCTTTCCATGGTCTAGGATGTACCTTCAAACAATTTATTTTAAAAAGATACTATCAGGATGATGACATTTTATAAGACTTTGCAAATCTAAGAAAAACTTCCTGTGACCTTTGTACATGAAAAACTAGGGTGAGGTATAAAATTCTTAGATCTTAACTTTTCCCTTTCAACTCCTATAGGTCATTACTTCATTGTCTTCTGGCAGTTTTTTGTTGCAGAGGAGAAAGCTGAGGTCAACCTGATTCTAGTTCCTTTGAAATAACCTATTTTTTTCTGCTTGTATGCTTATAGGATTATGTCTTTATCCTTGAAATTTAAAAACATTTGCCAGGACATGTCTTGGTGTTGATGATCTCTGTTGAACCTTCTCAGTCTCCAGTCTCAGGTATTTTTTTCAGAACTGGAAAATTTTCTTGTACTTTTGATTAATTGAATTGCTCTGTTTTCGAACATCTGTTATTCATAGATTATTTCTCTGTCTGTCTTCCATAGTTTTTAAATATTTTCTTTACTTTTTTCTTTTTTTTTTTCATTTATTCAAGTTTGTCCTCTGTGGCATGGATTCTGTTTTCTGCAGTGTCAGTTCTAATACTTGCTATTCATGATACAAACTTAATTTTGGCTACTGTGTTTTCATTTCTTTATTCTTATCTCAACATGTCTTATGTCATGAGCAGAATTCCCCTTAGGGGTACACTTTAAAAAACATGAGGTGCATTCAGGCCTGCCTATAGCTTATTTTCTGAGGCCACAACCACAGGACCAGAGAAAATAAATAAAATAAAAGCTTCTGAAAGGGTCCTCATAAACTTAGAAATATAGATATAACCAGAGGTCATTCCTACCCTAGTCTAGGAAATAGAAAAATCTTGGGTACTAACAGGTCTTTGGTAGCTAGAGAAATAATAAAGCAGGCATAAGGGCACCATAACTAGAAATAAAACTGATTTTTCTAATTACATTATTTGTTTTTCTCTGTATAAAAATACATAATAAGTGTATATAATTTTGAAAAGAGAGTACAAGAAGAAAATCCTATGGCCCAGGTAACTACTATAAGATTTTATATGTTTTGCCAATAACATACACCCATGCTGGGAGGGAGGGTGCAAATTGGGGTCATACTGACAGTTTCGTATACTTTTTAATTTAATATATTGCAAACATTTTTGCATCATTAATTTTTCTTTAAGGCCCTAATTTTAACCATTGAATAGTATTCCTCCATATGAATAGATGTATTATGATTTATTTAACCAGTCCCCTGTTGGTCATTTAGATTGTTTTCTATTTTTCAGTATAATGAGTATGATGAATATCACTGTACATAAGTCTTTATGCACATCTCTGATATTTCCTTAGGATAAATGAGGAGCTGATTCTTAATCCTGTCACGTTGGTAAGGATTATATACATTCCTTATTAAGAATATAAAATGCTTGTTTCTTATTGTTTCAATGTGATTGTATAGAAGATTCTTTGGATTCTGAACAGTGTGATGTTATCTTAACCAAAGTTGGAGGGAGGTTTCTGATGCCTCATACTCAGCACCTTCATGATGGAACTCCTGTTACATAAACTTTAGAAAACCACTGCTGATATCAGGAAGTTTGGAAGGCAGATAATACTTGTGGAAACTTGAGGGTGGTCAAAAAAAAAAAAGTGTGGTCCTTGCTTGTTCCTACAACCTGGGTCTCCATATAAATACAGTATGGCTCTGGACCCTTTCTTTTCTTCCTCCCTTCCTGTTATTTCAGACTGTTTTTCTTTGTCAGGTATCCTTTTCTGCCAATGTCCATATTTTCATTTCATTTATAGGTAAGAGAATGTCAGTAGTTGATATGTCTTAAAAAGGTCAAGGTTGTATATTATCAATCTGATCATTTTTTTAGTCCTAGTATACTTGAACATGATGATCTGCAGGACTTGAATAATTTTTTAACTTAAATTCTTCAGAGGTGTCACAGTAGCCTGGGAACATGCATTGTAATGTGCCATTACAGCAAAAAAAAATCTGCTTAATAAGGTTTCTTAAAATGATTTTTTAAATAAGGAAATATTCTTATTTTTAACATGTCAGCATTTCCCTGAAAAAAAATTTGGGAATTCTCTAGAGGTCCTGAAACCTTGTTTCAGAATTACTGATTAAACTGTTCTTTTGTAAACCTGGAGGATGATCTTAAGTAATAATTTTATACAACATTGAAGGTTGTTTTGAAAGCAATTCCTGCTGAAACTAAAGCAGTTTCCTTTATCCGATTTGTTCTGATGAGACCCATACTGTAGGTTATTCCAATTTGTGACTTTTTACACATTTCAGACTAACAGAATAAAGCATGATTAGCATTTCCTAACCTTTTTCAGTATTTTGTATCATATTTGCATACGTACAATCTGCCAGGCTCCACAGTATTTTTGGCTGGGAGACGACATGGTGGGATGAGAGAGGATAAATACACTTGCCTCACTTTTAAACTATTTTTTTTGGTCTATACTGATTCTTTATCTACATTGTATAGAAATATAGCACACATATGAAAGATCTTTTCCACCCTGCTTGGCAGGAAATTGACTTTAGTAACTGGTAAAACGGGCATCTCTCCTATACTTCTTCATTGCTTTACATCTTTAGAAGTTATCTGTAGAAATGTAAACATTACACAGCCACTTGAGGCAAATAAGGAAGAGAAGTAGCATTTACTGAGCATCTGTGTCCCTTGGGGAATCCTTTACAACATCCCTGTGAGGTAAACATTTTATGCATCTTATGAATGAAGAAATAGGCTCAAAATGTTAAGTAACTGACCCAAGTTCAAGTACTATACCAGTAAGTGACAGAGCTAACGTTTATATCCAGCACTGGCTATCTTCACAACACATGTTTTTATCTATTTGTTGCTTCTTTAGAGAAATATATTTTCCTGTTTAATAGGTACTGTTCTTTGAACTTTGAGAACTATAGAAATGTACAGTATTGAGTCAGACTGTTGATCCCTGTAACCTAATCACTAATGAAAACAAAGGGTCGTTTTTTTCAAAAAGAAAATGTAAACTTCCTAACTGCAAAAGTAAATTTATGCTCATTTCTAACAGATAGCATTTGAATTCTTGTTTCAAAGAAATGATAGAAAAGTTTCATTGAAATGGAGATGCTTTTTGGTAGAAAAAACTTTGTAAACTTTTTGATATGTGTTATAATATCAACTTTCATATTTTTCTACTTTAAAAATTAAGTTTTTCAAAATTTAATTTGTTTTGGTACTGGGGATTGAACTCAGGGGCACTCAACCACTGAACCACATCCCCAGCCCTATTTTGTATTTTATTTAGATACAGAGTCTCACTGAGTTGCTTAGTCCCTCACTTTTGCTGAGTTTGGCTTTGAACCCACTATCCTCCTGAGCTGCTGGGATTACAGGCATGTGCCACTGCACCTGACCAAAGTTTAATTTTCTTAAAATTGTTGGTAATAGGGATTAAACCCAGGGGTGCTTTACCACTGAGTTTTATCCATAGCCCTTTTTAGCTTTTATTTTGAGACATGGTCTTACTAAATTACTTGGGACCCTCCTGCTTCAGCGTCCTGAGTTGCTGGGATTATAGGCATGTGACACTGTACCTGCCAAATTGTTCAAAATTTTAAATCTTTGCTAAACTTAGGAAGTAGATAATTTTGCAAACACTAGAGAATAGAATACCTTTTACATCATGTTTCACTTAATTTTTTCTTAGATTGCTTTGTTTATACTCTTAATTACTGGGTAGTTAAGAAAGTATATTGGAAATTCGTGGGTGACATGAAGCTGAAAATTTTGACGAGGCTGATTGACAGGTTTAGAATATAATCTCTAGAAACTGTAGCAATGGATTGGAGGTGGAAAAAGATGACTCAAGGATAAAATTAAGGTTTTATTCATGGAAGTAATAACAAGTAGGGATAGAAGATGCAGGGCTTAGTTGTAGTATAAGTAAAGAAAATAAGTATTTAATCTACAGAAACTTACTGAGAGTCAAGTGTGTTGTTGGATACCAAAAGTAGTGCAGATGTGAATTGCATTTATTTAAGGGTATTATCTAGGACAAGGGAGGGGTTATGCCCTTTATTCTGCATTGGGCCTACTAAGGTTGGAATGTTAATTCCATATACCATTATTTAAGATGAATGGGCATTTATTCAGAAAAGAGGAGAGTGACAAGTCTCATCTATCTTAAAGAAATAATAACTCAAGTTTGCTCAAATATTTCTTTGTTATCAAGGAAAGATGAGATTCAGAGTGATTTATAGTCATAGATGCAGATTTACTTCCTGTGAATTTGCAGATAGCCTACAGACAAGTTCTTCTTCATTTGTTAGTAATCTTAAAGTGCATTTGTGGCTGAGGAAAGTCACCAACAGGCAGTGCTTTTTCTGAGATAATGTAATAGACTGCCTGGTGAGCCTGTATCCTTATTCTGGTGGTATTCAAACTTAGGCGATAACAAGGTAGAAAGAATTAAAGCACATGATGTGTAGTTGGAACAGAAGTCATTTGAGATCCTTTACCAGTCCTAAGCATTTTAATTTCAAAATCAAAAGGACTTGATCGAGTATTATTTTATCTTCCTCAAACTACTTTACCTTCTCCTTAATAGTAATTTGTATTGGTACAGCTCTTTATTAAGTGCTTTCTTATGAGTTATCTCAGTTTTGACTCAATAAATAAATCTTTGGGTAGATAGGGCAAACATCTACATTTTGAACAGATAAGAAAATAGGCTAAGAGAAAAGTCTCAAATCTCAAAAGTTTCTAAGTGGCAAACCTCTGGCCCTACCCCTGGTCTACCAATTCCAAGTTCAGTGCTGTTTCTCAAGTTAGACCCAGTATTAAAAAAAATAATGAACAGCCATTGAGCAGATTTGTGTTATAGAAGGATAATGGTTTACAATTAATGAGAAAATGTAGTCAGGGCTACTAGATGAATGATGGTGCCATTCACTAGGATAGCAAATATAGGAGAGGGGGCAGGTTGGTGGGCCACAGGTAAGGTGAGTGAATTTTGGACATAATAAAAATAACATTGATTACTAAATACCAGGTATTATGCTTAGGGTTGTATGTAATTTATGTCACTTAATCTTCACAACAAATCTCTGAAGATAAAACTTTTAAATCTTCATTTCCCATATAATTAGAGCTTAGTTTAATCAGTTCAAGGCTTTGTAATTAGTAATGTTAACAACAGGATTTTAAATGTATGTGTTTGACTCCAGAAACAGAGTTCTTAAGAGCTAGTTTAAGGGTTTTTTGGGGTGTTAGAATAAAGACTGTCAGTAGCCAGTCAAGTAAATAGTTGTGGCTTTTAGGAGAAAGTCGTGTCCTTGAGACAGTTGGATGTGCTTACCATAGAAATGGGCAATATTATATCCTCTGAAAGTGTCTTAGGAAACTAAAGATGTTCTACCTGCCTCCCCAGTATCCCTGCACTTTGGCACAATTTTTGTGCTTTATAGTATTATACAGATAATAACTAACCTAGGAACGTCCTCTGTGAGTGGGTAAAACTGAAGGGTACCCTTGTATAAGTCAGTAGACCTTCTAGGATGAAGGCCATATTTTATTTACCTTTTCTCTCCAGATCAGTACTTAGAACAGAGCATGAATGAGATGGAATATATGAGATGGAAATAGGGATAGGAAGAGCAGAGAGAGGAGTTCAAATTCAGAGAAGCTGCCACATGTGGTGAATGGGAAAATAATAGGTGAGGTGCCTTTATTTCCCAGTTTACAATTCTCATAAGATGGTTAGCTTAGATCTCTCTGTACTTGTTGAATTAACAAGTAGTCAAAGGACTACTCCTTTTTTCCAGTGAGGGAATGAGAGAAATCTCTATGTGTTCCTGAATTCTGTTTCTTTTTTTAATTATACAAGTAATACACATTCATTGTAGACATGGTAAACATATTAGAACATTCAAATAAGAAAACAAATAAACAATTTAAATTGTCTAAAGTTCTATCACCCAGATAGCCACTGTTAACATTTTGGTGTATATCCTTCCAGAGTTTTTCCCATACAAATATATGCATATTTGAATGTATATATTTGTTTAAGATGGGATCATTACAATTCATATTGTTTCGTAAACTCCTTTTTCACTTATTACATGTGACTGTCTTTCCATGTCAATAAATTACATCTTTATCATTATTTTTAATGACTGTATAGTATTCCATTATATGGATGTACCATGATATATATTTAACTAGTTCTCTATTGTTAGGAATTTAGGTTTCCAATTTGGAGTTCTTTTTGGAAAAAATTATGGTGAGCATTCTTGTATATACATCTTTGTGCACTTGTCCATTTTTTTTAAAAAAGTAGAATTGATGAGACATTTCAAGATTTTGTTTTTTTTAATAGACACAGATTGCCTTCCAAAAGGGTTGTGCTGATTCACAGTTTTTCCAGTAGTAAATCTAGAGTGTTCTTTTTCCCATGCCCACTTGAGCATTGAGTGTTGCTGTTATTTGTAAACCATTATCAATTTGAAAGGCAAAAGGTATCTTTGGGTTAAATGCATTTCTGTGATTGGTACTAAGGCTGAATGAACTTTTTCCCTCATTTATTTCTGTTGAGGTTCATGTTTTTTCTTACAGGTTTGTTAAACAAAGCTCTTAATGTATCAAGGATATTAACCCTTTGTCATATGTTACTTCATTTTTTGTAATCAGTTTGTCTTTTATCTTTTTTGTGTCTGGCAGAAGAAGTTTTAAAGTATTATGTATTCAGACGTTATTTTTTTCATTATTATTTCTACCCTCCTTACTCCATGATTATTATTCACCTATATTCTGATACTTATATAATTTTATTTTTTGACATCTAAATGTTTAATCCATCTGAAATTTATTTTGGTGTAGAAATTAAGCTTAATTTTCTCTGAAATAATCAATGTTTCCCTGATTAATTTTTAATGGAGTTGGAGTTTAGAATGTGTTTTGCCATACATAATGTTGTACATGTTCTTTGGTGAGGTTTAACTAAGACCATTTGCAATGCATTTAACTATTAAAATAAACTCAAGGGCTCACCTGGAAAGGTAGTCATCATTTGTTATATTATTTTCATGGGAAAATGTTTTTTTATAATTTCAAATAATTAGTTTACAGAAGAACTTTTGAAGCACAACCTGTTGGCAAATTGGCAACTGCATTCTTAGATGGTGTTTCTATTTCATTAGAGCACTTTAGAGAAAATACTTCTGAATTAGTGGTTTTTTTTTTTTTTTTTTTTGTCTGCCTTCAATTAACTTTGATGTGAAATCTATTTTGGTAATTTTGTACTTGATGTGCTTTTCACAGAATGGACAGCAAATTATGGATGAACCTATGGGAGAGGAGGAGATTAATCCACAAACTGTAAGTAAAATATTGCATTGCAAGGGATAGAGACAAATCAGATGCCACAAAATTATTCTTATTTTTTAAATATTTATTTATTTGCTTTAGTTTTACACAATGCAATGCATTTATGTTTACGTGGTGCTGAGGATCGAACCCGGGCCGCACATGTGCTAGGCGAGTGCTCTACCACTGAGCCAAAACCCCAGCTCTGTTAAAAGTTTTTTATTAATACATTATAGCTTATTTTTAAATATCAAACTGATCGTAAATTTTATTAATAAAAATATAGAGATCATATTTTACAGAATTATATAACATCGAAAGTAGGCATCAACCATTTCCTCACCTGTTTATTTATTTATTTTTTTGTCATATTATTACTGAATCACCAACATTTAGACCAATATTTGGTACACAAAGGACACTGTTAAATATTACATAAATGAATTAAAAAATTGTCCCCACCCCCCACAGGATAACCATATCTGCACCTTAGTTGTTAATCTTGCTATTGTACACATAAGACAAATATTATTTATGTTTACAAAATATTTTGAGCTTCATTTTCTCTGAAAATGCGTGTGTTGTGCAACTTGGACTTTTCATTCAACATGTCTTGAACACCTTTTTTTTAAAAAATATTTTTATTTATTTGCTTTTAGTCGTACACAATGTGTTTTATTTGTACGTGGTGCTGAGGATCAAACCCGGGTCGCCCACGTGCTAGGCGAGCGCTCTACCACTGAGCCACAATCCCAGCCCTTGAACACCTTTTTATGGCAGTATATATAGGTCTCTTTAAGCAGTTACCTAGTATTCTATTTTATGTATATCCTATATTCGAATAATTTTGCCCTATTTGTTTTTGTCAACTTGTGTTTCATTAGAATGTAGTCTTAGTAAAGGATGAGATGGAACAAAGGATATGAAT
Source organism: Tamias sibiricus (assembly GCA_025594165.1). NCBI lineage: Eukaryota > Metazoa > Chordata > Mammalia > Rodentia > Sciuridae > Tamias > Tamias sibiricus. The sequence continues at coordinate 22,003,690 of CM046667.1, read as the reverse complement.
ATGTAAATTTCAATAGAATTTACCAAATTGTTCCCCAAAAAGATTGTAAAAATTTGAGTATATAAGTACTAGTTCAACCCTTCCCTATTCAATACTGCATATTATCAGAAAATATTTTTTATTTCAACCAGTCTAAATAAATAATACTTTCTCATTTTAATTTGCATCTCAGTTGATTATTTGATTAAATAGCCACACATTATTGATTGACCTATATATTCTATCTTTTGCGCGATTTTCTTTTTGGTTATTTATTGGTTTCTTATTGGTCTATACAAATCTCAGAAAATATTCTGAATATTAACTCCATATCTGTTGAATATCTTTGAAATATTTTATCCCTTTTTTAAACATTGATTTTTTGCCTTTCATTGTATGCATACAGAAGTTTTCATTTCTAAATGGTCACATCTGGCTTCTGGTTTTATGTTTAGTTAGAATATGCTTCTTTGCACTACAGTTACAAAAATATTCTTTTACATTTTTATCTACTTTTTTGGTGTTTTGCTGTTTGTGGATTTTTTTGTTTGATTTGTCTTGGGATTTGCATTTAGATCTGATGCACTTGGAATTTTAGTATCTCATATAAGGTAGAAATCTAATTTTTCTTTCTAAGTAGTCCATTGTCGTAATCCTTATTTGTTAAATAAATAAAATTCATTCTTTCCCCACTCATTTGAGATACCTCTCATCATATTTTAAATTGTCTTCTACCCCATATGTTAGTATTCTAGGACTGCCATAACAAATTACTACAAACTGGGTGGCTTTAAATGACAGAAATTTATTATCTCATAGGTTTAGAAGTCTGAAATCAAGGTTTTTTTATATGTGGCAAGGCAAGCCCTTCCACTATTTTACTTTTCAAAATTGTAGTCTTATGCATTTAATTTTCCAGATAAACTTTATAATGAATTTGTCAGTTACTCCCTGAAAATACATAGGGATTTTTGTTAGAACTGCATTTAATTTATAGAATCATATGAAAAAATCATTTTAATAAAATTGAGTCTTCACATCCAGAATTTTATGGCTTATTACATATAGTTCTTGTACATTTCCTATTAAGGCAATTTGTAGTAGTTCTTTATGTCGTAAACAGGATTTTTATGTTCTGTATTCCATCTGGATATAGCCCGTATGTATGTACATGTATACACAGTTATGTGTTTCTATATGCTTTTTAAAATTTGGGAAAGTTAACTTTTCAGAAATCAGATTGTCATGGACCTTATGTCATCTAGGGAGGAGTGAGACCATTTTACTCTTCTGCTTAAAAAAATCCCTGCATAGTTTTGTGCTTTCTTTTTTTTTTTTTTTTTTTTTTTTTTTTTTTTGTTTGTTTTTTGGTTTTGGTACCAGGGATTGAACTCAGGGGCACTCGTCCACTGGGCCACATCCCCAGCCCTTTTTTGTATTTTATTTAGAGACAGGGTCTCACTGAGTTGCTAAGTGCCTCGGCATTGCTGAGGCTGGCTTTGAATTCACGATCCTCCTGCCTCAGCCTCCCAAGTGCTGGGATTACAGGCGTGTGCCACTGAACCCGGCTCTGTGCTTCCTTTTTTTTTTTTTTTTTTTTTTTTTTTTTGTGGTACCAGGGATTGAACTCAGGGGCACTCGTCCACTGGGTCACATCCCCAGCCCTTTTTTGTATTTTTATTTAGAGACAGGGTCTCACTGAGTTGCTAAGTGCCTCGCCATTGCTGAGAATGGCTTTGAACTTGCGATCCTCCTGCCTCAGCCTCCCAAAGTGCTGGGATTACAGGCGTGCGCCACCGCGCCCGGCTCTGTGCTTTCTTTAAATAAAGTTTAAACTCTGCTATGTGACCTACCATGCCCTGCATTATAAGTTGTTCACTTACTTCTTTCTACATCCTCTCTGTCCATCCACCTAATGCATTAGCTTCTCTTTTGGATCTAGGCTTTTATAGTCGATGTCCTTTTTTTCATATTTTTTTTTCCTTACCAACCCCCTCCATTTAGTTCCTAGTCATCCTTAAAGTCCAAGTTTATATATAATTTCAACTGATAAATCTTACTAAGTCAACTACCACTTCTAATTCTGACATTTTTCTTTTTTTTGCTTTATTTTTGTTTATTTTTTAATTTATAGTAGTAGTATGTATTACAATTCATAATGCACATATATAGCATCTTTTTACATACAACTATTTGTATAAAAAGTATATAAGTACCATTCAGATCTTCAATCATGCATTTAGGATAATGATATCAATCTCATTCAACCACCAATTTTTTTTCATTTTTCCCCCCCTCCCTCCCCCTTGCTTCCCTCCCTTCTCCTCCCTTTCCTTTGACCATTCTAGTGTTCCTCTAATCCTCCTATGTACCTCCATCCAACAACACTGTGAATTAGCCTCCTTATATCAGAGAAGACATTCGGTATTTGGATTTTTGGGATTGGCTAACTTCACTTAGCATTATATTCTCCAACTTCATCCATTTACCTGCAAATGCCATTATTTTATTCTTTTTTATTGCTGAGTAAAATTCCATTTTGTATATATACCACATTTTCTTTATCCACTCATCTACTGAGGGACATCTAGGTTGGTTCCACAACCTACCTATTGTGAATTGTGCTGCTATAAACATTGAAGTGGCTGTGTCACTGTAATATGCTGTTTTTAAGTCCTTTGGGAAGAGACCCAGGGGTGGGATAGCTGGATCATAGGGTGGTTCCATTCCCAGTTTTCCAAGAAATCTCCATACTGCTTTCCATAGCGATTGCACCATTTTGCAGTCCCACCAGCAATGTAAGAGTGTGCCTTTCTCCCTGCATCCTCTCCAACATTTATTGTTGTTTGTGTTCTTGATCGCTGCCATTCTGACTGGAGTGAAATGAAATCTTAGAGTAGTTTTGATTTGCATTTCTCTAATTGCCAGCAATGTTGAACATTTTTTCATGTATTTGTTGATTAATTGTGTATCTTCTTCTGAGAAGTGTCTTTTTAATTCCTTAGCCCATTTATTGATTGGATTATTTGGTTTTTTTGTTGTTCAGGTTTTTGAGTTCTTTATATATTCTAGAAATTAGTGCTCTATCTGATGTGCACATATTAAATATTTATTTTTGTGCCACCATATCAGCTTATGTATACCCTAATGGCAGCACCACACCAGATCCCATTTACTTCTCTATATTCTGTACTGAACTGTGAGCTGCAATGGCCTAGTCTGACTTATTCATTGTTTGTAGTACCCCATTGCTGTTAAGTATTTTCTTTTTTAAAAATATTTATTTATTTGTTTTAGTTGTACACAATGCCTTTACTTTTACGTGGTGCTGAGGATCAAACCCGGGCCGTGCACATGCTAGGCGAGTGCTCTACCACTGAGCCACAACCCTAGCTCCAAGTATTTTCTGATGAAATGAATGTATGGATTCATTTTATGCATGAGGCCTTGTGCCTGGGGCTACCTTCAGATTTGGTCTAGATTTCTACCCAGTCCCAAACCATTTGAGGCATTTTATTTCATTGGTTTATAGTACATATTTGTATGTAAGCAGATGTAAAAACAATCAGTGTTAATGTTGATTTCCCCGATTTCAGCTACCTTGTTTTTTTTTTTTTTTACATTCCTTCGGAAGGAAAACTTCCAGATCTTCTATTCTCTGTAGGCTCAAATTAAAGCATTTTCCATAGAGTCATTATGTGGCTTGTATTTTTTCTTAAGGCATTAGTACCTTAAATCTGTGGGAATAAAACTACATTCTAAAGATAGGTTAGAAAGGTGCAGGACAAACATATTACTAGCAACTTGGGTAAGGCTGTTCAGCAAATCATTTCATATTTTGAAAATTAGGTTTTGGTATCAGGTAAAGCCCTAGTACTTAATATTACTTTAATGGTATTAAATCTAAAATATTGTCAAAATATATATTAACCTTATACTTTTAAACTGTTCTTACCTCTGATATACATTCAGAAGTCTTGTCAATGAATAATTTACATGAAATTTGAAGTGTTTTATTAGTTATCTATTTGGTGCATTACCCATTAGCCCAAACTAGCTGAGTATGGTAGTGTATGCCTATAACCCCAGCAACTCACAAATTCCAGGCCAGCCTGGGCAATTAGCAAAACCCCATCTCAAAATAAAGAATAAAAAGTAGTAGAGATACAGTCCCTGGGGTCAGTCCCCAATGCTAAATAAAGAGATAACTCAAACTTAGGGATTTAAACCTGTACACATTTATTATCTCTCAGTTTCTGTGGGCCAGCAATCTGGGCATAGCTTAACTGGATCTTTTGGCTCAGAGTCTCTCCTAGATTGCAGTCAAGGTGCTGGCCAAGGATAGAGTCTCATCTGAAACTTGACTGGGGAAAGATCTGTTTTCAAGCTCATATGGTAGTTGGCCTAGATTCCTAGCCCACAGAAACTGAGAGATAATAAATGTATTAGTGAACTTGTCAACTGGCAGGCATTCTTGTAGGTCAGTTGATCCTTTTTCAGGGTAGTGATGATAAGTCAGTTTTGAACAAGACAAGACAGTAGAGAGGATAGAGAAAAAGTATGAGAGAAGAGACCGAAGTCCCTTAATAATCTAATTATCTAGTGACACCTCTTCACCCTAAACTACCCTCTTACCTGTAGATTGCTCTTTCAGAAAGAAAAATAGGCACCTTGTTTGAGTGATTTCATTTTGGGGTGTTTTTCTTACAGCACATGAGTCTTTATGTAACCAGTTCTAGTCATGGATTAACCAAGTACTTAATGTATATTCAGTGCTAGGTACTCTGCTACCTTGTTAGAGGCACAAAAGCATATAAGGAAACTTGAAGTTTTAAAATGGCAAAATAAAGCTGTTTTGGTCCTTTTCTCTGGGAAATTATCACCCCAAACAACAAGGTGAATAAGAAACAGAAACCTAGTCTTTGAAATCAGAAAACATCTATAATTTAAACCACAAGATATAATATGAAAAGTAGATGGAGCTGGGCATGGTGGCACATGCCTGTATCTCATCTACCATGGAGGGTGAGGCAGGAGGATTGCAAGTTTGAGGCCAGCCTGGGAAACTTAGTGAGACCCTTTCTCAAAATTAAAAAAAAAAAAAGTGCCAGGGGTGTAACTCAGTGGTAGAGTACCCCATAGTTCACTCCCCAGTACCTCAAAACAGCAAGAACAAAAATGTTATGTATAAAGAAAACCAGAGATGGTCCAGACATGGGGATCTCAGACACAGTAGGAGCTATGGTGAGGAACTGGGCTGGAAACAGGGAGGTCAAGTAAATCCTACTACTGAATGGTGATAGAGCCCCACTCTATCCATCAGGTTCGTGTCTTCCTGGCAGGAGAGTGCCTTGTCCTTACCTGAAGAAATTTGTAAAAGCTTCCTACTTGGCTGATAAACCTACAAGAAAGCTTTCCAGTTGACCAGGCCCAGAACATCCAAACCATTTCTACTGCCTCACACACACATTCCCTCCCTTTCTCCCCCTGTCTCTCTTTTTTTTCTTTTTGAGGTCTCACTATGTTGCCCAGGCTGGCCAAGAATTCCTGGGATTCAGCTATCCTGCCTCAGCCTCTGGAGTAGCTAGGACTATAAGTGTGCAGTGCCTTAACTCTGAAAAAGCCAAATATCAGATGTTTGAGGAAGGCTTCCAACATGAAAGAATAAGTTTAAAGGAATAGACAATGTAAGATAAAGAAAAATGAAACACTAATGTGCTTTGAATTGATTACCTAAAATAAGGTTTGCTGTTTCTTTTTAAAAAATCGTGAAAATATAAATGTTTTACATTTTAGTAGAATATTTAGAAGCTACAGTAGAGAAAAACTCTCCCAAGATAAATAGTAAGACAAAGAGATTAAAAATAGGAGGGGAAAAAAAGAAAGAGCAATCCCATATTTAACAAAGAGGAATTCTAAAACAAGGCATAAGGAAAATTAAGGGGGAAGGAAGTAGGGAATAAATGAAAAACATTTCTCCATTTTAATATATCTGAAATCAGAAGGCTCTGTACAATCAATGGTGGGATAAAATTTAATTGATGTATTTTTATTTCATAATGATGTAGTGATGATAATCATGTTCTAAATTAGGTGGAATAGTATAATACCAGATTTTTTTTTACCCAAATGAGGGCCATTAGGTTCTGGATCAAATCATCAAACTGAAAGCCTATATTAATGAGAGAAAGTCCAAAAAGCACTACTCCCAAAAAGATTGATTTTTATAAAATATCAAAATACCGGAAATAAAGGGAAGGCCTTAAAAGCTTTTACAGATTTTTAAAAATCACATGTAAAGGATGGAATATAAGAATAATATTAGACTTTTCAATATTGAAGGTAGAAAACAGTAATGCCTTTAAAATACTTATTGGAAATTATTTTTAACTAAGATATTTTCAGACATCACCTATTTTAGGAAGTTGCTGGAAAGTGGGCTCCACCACATTGGAGAGTTGTTAACTAAGAAAAAAAGAGATATGGTATTCAGGAAACAAAGGATCGAACAATACATGCCTGATGAATAAAGGAGGCACAGAAGACTAGTTTATTCAGTAGGCTTAGAGAGTACTCAATTCAAATTGTAGCAGACAGACAGATGGCTCCAGGAACTGCAGGTGGGGGTTGTACCAGTATAGAAGTGATGAATTCTCCAGTAGAACCAGAGCATTGGAAATTCACTGGACAGGCTGTTACAGGGTGGGAAAATTCTGAAAGATAAAAAGAAAACAAATTTTAAAACAAAGAAACTATAAGGAAGAGCAGAAGTGGTACCCTGGAAAAATAAGAAATGTAACTAAAGTATCTCATCAATGAGCAATGTTTAAATAGACACACTAATTGCAAAGACTAAATATGGATTTAACCAAAATTGGCAATAGGAATGCTAAGTTGTCTACACAATAGTATTATTGTCTAAAGGTAATATCTGAAATTAATGAGAAAGTAGTATTAAGTTACTATTTATCATATAGAGGTAAATACCAGAGGGAACTACAAAAAAGAGTTTAAAGGGCACCAAGAGTGCAGGGTACTGTTGCTTTTTAGTTATAAGCCTGGTAACAAACTTTGACCCTTTAACTTTTGTTTTAATATTTATTTTTTAGTTGTAGTTGAACACAATACCTGTATTTATTTTTATGTGGTACTGAGGATAGAACCCAGACCGTTGCATGTGCTAAGCGAGTGCTCTACTGCTGAGCCACAAACCCAGTCCAGACCCTTTAACCTTTGATGACAATTTAACTAAAATTTTAAAGTAGGTATAATCTGTGTAATAAGATAAAAATTCACAGAAGACATGAAACTTGAGGTTTGAAGAATAGAGTTTTGAGAAGTAAATACCGATATTAGGGTGAAAGCATTCTCATGGGAAATGGTATAAACAGAACCCAGAGTCGGGGGCAGGGAGATGAGATAGGTTAAAGGTAATTAAATTGGTTTGCCTAGAAGGATAGACATAAAGGATAGCCCACTTTCTCCTGAATGTAAAACATCTTTACTCAGTCCTTCTTGATATATGGAGATAGTCATAGAATGTCTTCTGAACATATCTCTTAGGTTGCTATTTCTGGTAGGGAATGTCATTTTGTTTTGATTGGATTTTTGCTTTCTCCATACCTCATCTTTCCTGTTTCCCTTTGGTGTTTGCCCCGAAATCCACTTCTCCCATCCATATCTTAGATCCCCTTGTCTTCCATCCTCAGGACTTTTAATGCTGTTTTCCTTCCTTCTGACTTCCTAAAGATTCAATCCTTTCTTGTCTTTACCCACCTAAAGTGGGTATTTTATGTATCTCATAAAATATAAGATAATTTGTGCAACTAAGTTGATTCTATACCAGAAGATTAACAGTTATCACCTTCCTCCTTCCCCAGTAATGTTTGCTTATTAGCTCATATTAATGCATAGTTAGTTTAATTTCTCACACAATTTACTTAATGATAACCAGTATCCTTTGTTCTCTCTGCTGGAGAGATTTGATTTCTGTGAGACTGGGGAGGGAGACTGCCTCCATAGCAGAAGGTAGAATGCCCCTTATAGCACTTCAAAATAAGTTATACTCTGGGCCTAGGGCTGTAGTTCAGTGGTGAAGCACTTGCCTAGCATGTGTGGGGCACTGGGTTCAATCCTCAGCACCACACAAAAATAAGTAAAGATACTGTGTGTTCATCTACAACTAAATAAATATTAAAAAAATAAGTTATACTCCATGTATATATAATATGTCAAAATACACTCTACTGTCATGTATACCTAAAAAGAACAACAACAAAAAAGAAGACAGCTACCTGCACTCCAAAATTGTCTATCCTTTCTCATCTGGCCAGAGGAATCCATGCTCTGCATGATCCAGGTTGAAGAAATAGGGAGTCTTAACTGTTGAGGTATCCTTAGTCATCAAAGAAGAATTAAAACAATATCCTGCATAATGGGGAAATAATTCTCTTAACAGTTCATGCAATACCAGCAAAGTTCCTTTTGAGGATTGAGAATTTAAGGAGACAAATAAGTACCTAGCACAAAGTAAGAGCTTAATAAGTGTTAATTTTCCTGTCCTCTTCCTTGCAGAGGCTGGTCTTGCTTTCTCAGACTGTTCACCAGGGATGAAGTATAGGAACCAAGATGGTAGCCAGTAATTTTTTTGGCTGACAGTAGGCCTAGCCTCAAGCAAAATTGTGAAATGAGGTGTCTTCCCTTAACTTGATCCTTTGACCCTCTCATTCTTTTCATTCATTCATTCATAAATAAGAGATAGTGTCTGGCTCCAATCTCTTACACTCAGGCAATCCTCCTGCCTCAGTCTCTTGAGCAGCTAGAACTTCAGACTTCTCTCTGTCATTTATTTCTTTTCTTCATAGCTTTTATGTCATAGTCATGGGCATAATAATTAAAAATTAGAGAAAGCTTTGTAAACGTAGTACAGATTGAGTATCCTTAATCTGAAAATACAAAGTGCTTTAAAATCCAAAACTATTTGAGCAATCAAACAGTGCCACAAGTAGAAAATTTCACACCTGACTTCATGTGACAGATTGCGATAAAATTGTAGGTACACTAAAAATGCTGTATAAAATTCCATTCAAGCTATGTGTATAAGGCATATGAAACATAAATGAATTTCAGGTTTAGACTTGTGTCCCATCTCCAAGATTTCTCATTATGAATATGCAAATGTTCTCAATTTTTATTTTTTAATCCAAAATCTGAAACAGTTCTGGCCCAAGCCTTTTGGATAAATGTTATTCAACTGTTGTGGTAAAACTGGTTTACAAAGAGAGTGAAAGTTGATTGTATATGATCTTAAAAGCCAGATTAATTAATAGCATCTCTGTAGAAGACACAAGCAGCATCCTGCTCTTTTCAAATCCCCTGAAATCCTGCTGGGCTGGAAGCACTAGTTTTTTTTTGTTTTTTTTTTTTTTTAAATTTTTTTTCCATATTGCACTCATACCATTATTCTACCTATTGTTCCTATAGTAACCATAAAGCTCCAGTGATATGTGTGATGCCCTTCCTAAAATCCAGTTACTGCTTACCTGCTGTTTTCCCCCATTTCCTTGAAACTTCCCTCAAACTGCTTTTAAACTTGCATTTGAGCATCCAGAATGATACTTATAGCCATGAGTCCAGCACATATTGCATCTTTCCTGTAGTAATTGTAGTTCAAGCACAAAATAAACAATAGGAAGAGAAACACTAGCAGTGTAGGACAGTAGGCAGTGAGTTATTCAACGCAGGAAAATATATTATGGTCCTCACTGGCAGAGAAAATTTTTGGCATGATACATTAGTAATACTTATTGACTGTATAGAATGTTGTCTATTGTTCTCTCATTGGCTGAGATTATATTTTAGTACTCTGCTTGAGGAAAAATAATCTAGTAGATTTAAGTATGTGCTACTTAGGAAAATATTTCTGAGAAAAATGGCATTATAATTAGAACTGTATTGTGGCAATAAATAGGGTATGTGTGCACTAGGCAAAATTTCCAAGCATGTAAGTCTTCCCTTTGCTAATTTTTGGCTTTCTTTCAGGGTTATTTTCTCCTTTCCTGGTATTCCTTTCCTCTCAAAAAAAATTCTTTTTGTCATGCCTTGCTTCCTTCACATGGTGCCTCTAATCCAAAATCACTTCTCCTGTCCTCTAGTGTATTCATCAGAATACCCGTTTCTTTTTTTTTTTTGTGGTACTGGGGATTGAACTCAGGGGCACTCGTCCACTGGGTCACATCCCCAGCCCTTTGTTGTATTTTTATTTAGAGACAGGGTCTCACTGAGTTGCTAAGTGCCTCGCCATTGCTGAGGCTGGCTTTGAACTCGCGATCCTCCTGCCTCAGTCTCCCAAAGTGCTGGGATTACAGGCGTGTGCCACTGCGCCCGACCTCAATACCCATTTCTTTAGGTTGAGTGGTCTCATACTATTTGGAAAGAAATTGGTGTGATTTAATTAAATTATGTTCAAATATTGATGGTTGGCTAGGTCAACCTGAAATGTGGGCATATGGAAAGTTGTAACCCCTTTACCTAAAAGAATATTTTAATTTAACTCTTTTAGACAAGCATGACTAAGTAAAAAGAAGTTCAGGTTAAGTAGGAAAAAATGTGTGGACAGGAGAAGAATGAAATATTGCTGCTACTGCAAGATTCTAATCTGGGGCAATGGTGCTACTGCCCCTTGCCCTGTGTTCATGCCCATGGGAAAGACTGAAAGTGGAACAGAGCATGCTTTTCAGATACAGGGCCTCCGAAGCAAGCCTTCTCAGTGCTCTAGGAAACTACTACTATTTGATTCAAGTTAATCACCTTTATGAAATTTATTTCCCATCTCGGATTTAAAACCTTAAAATCTTAGCACTTTGTAGCATTAGCTATTGATACATATGCTAGAGAAGCTTTTGCACATAAATGGCCATCCTTAGATATTAAAACCCTTTAGTATTTGAAAAACTGGGTAATTCATACAAATACAGATATTTTTTTCTCTGTTCATCCAAAGGAATCTGTTGAAAACATGTTCAGGGCTTGGGATTCAGCTCAGTGATAGAGAACATGCCCACCATGCATAAGGCCCTTGGTTCATCCCCAACACTGAAAAAAAATTAAAGAACATGTCAATTTTAATTTTCTATCATGGGAGTTTATTCTTTTTTTTCCAGAAGGATTCAGCTGTCACAGGGTCATGAAGATGATTGATAGTTGGGTTAAACTATGGTTAGGGTCCTACCACAAGTATATATTGCAGAAAACTTTTTAGGAACTCTGCTATGGACATTTTACTGAACCCTCTTTCTTGCTTCTGGACCTCATCAAAAGATTGAGCACCTCCTGGTATTTTGCCAGCTACTGACTATTCACATGTACTCTCCTTCAGATTGATTTGCTTGGTTATGTTTCCACCAACATCACACCACTTCCTCTTCCAAGCTGAAAAGACTTGGGGAGCAGGGTACCTATTTTCTTTCTAAGCCTCATTCTCTTCATCTGTAGTATGGATAATAGTACTTCCTTACTATAGTGGAAATTAACTGAGATAATTTCATGTAAAACATGGTACCTAGAATATAGTGGTATGTTAATATGATAGTTATTCTTTCAAAGAAAACTTCATTAACAAATGAGTTAATTCAAATAAAGTAACTAAGAACTCTGAACAAAAAAGCAGGAGAAAAATCTACAAAGTAAACCTGTAAAAAGCAAAAGGAAGAAATTCAATATAAATTCCAAAATCAGTAAATTAGAAAACGGGGGGAAAAGCAAATGTACCACATTAGGAAAGCAAAACAGGATATAACCACAGATAGGAGATTAAAACACCATAACAACTGAAATATTGACAGATGAAATGATATAATTGTCTGGAATTTGCTTCAAAATAATTATGGGAGTAGAGGGAAGTGAGTATATGAAAAGATTGGTCATGAGTTGAAGGTTATAAAAGCTGAATGTTGGACACAGGAGGGATTGATTGTTAAACTTGTCTGTCTACTTTTGGGTATGCTTGAAATGTTCCTGAAGATTAGTTTCAAAAACTAAATAACAAGTGTAACAGTATACTAATGTGAAAGTCTTGCTGAAATATGTGGTTGTGTTTTATGGGGGATTGGGTTATTTGGGGTTTGAGGGGTTTTTTGTTTTGTTTTGTTTTGTTTTGTTTTGATTTGTGGTACTAGCGATTGAACCAAGAGGTGCTATACCACTGAGCTATATCCTCAAACTTTTATTTATTTTTTTTTATTTTGAGACAGGGTCTCCCTAAATTGCCCATGCTGACCTAGAACTTTAAATCCTCTTGCCTCAGCCTCCAGAGTAGCAGGGGTTATAGGAGTGTACCACCATGCCCAGCTTGAAATATATGGTTTTTAAGGAAAATCTAAATTATTTCATTTGGGGATGGCAAGAAAGAATGAGCATACCAATGTCCATGGAAGAAATTTAAATAATTAAAACTCTTGTAAACTGGGCTGGGGTCGTGGCTCAGCAGTAGAGCGGTCGCCTAGCAAGTGTGTGGCCTGGGTTTGATCCTCAGCACCATGTAAAAGTAAAGGCATTGTGTACAACTAAAATAAATATATATTGAAAAAAAGAAATCTTGTAAATTTTCAAGAAATAGATCACTCCTGTGGCCTTTAAGTTGATCCCCCAAAACACAAAATTTGCATTGCTATCTAGTTTGTTTTATAAAGTTAGTATAGCTCTGAAAATGAATGTTAGCACGGAAAACTATGCACTAATTTAATTGATGAGTAAAAATGCAAAAATCTCAAAATATTTACAAATATCAATATCTATATTATAAATCAAGTACAGAATTATATTAAAGCAATGGACTTTCCCCACCAATACAAGTATAGGTCAATATTAGGAAATATATATTAATGCAAGCTTTCAAAATCAGAAGGTCAAAGGAGGAAAAAATAGGTGACCGTATTAAATGATGATAAAAACACTTATAAAACTGAACATTTATTCTTATTTTAGTAAAGAGAAAATAGCCTGGCCTTAATGTGATAAAATATATTTAAAACCAAGTATTTATATCATCTGAGTGCTTCAGTGAGTATTTTCCTAAAGTCAGGACCAATGTAACATTCATTAGTGATTACTTAAAACTTCAGACTGAGAAGTTTGGGTTCTTTTTCTGTGACAGAAAGCCATAAAGGATTTGAGGTAGGGACATTATCTAGTCTAATTTGTGTTTTAAGATTTTTCTGGATGCTGAGAAGAGAAAGGGTTGCACAGGGGAAATTATAAGTATGAATGTACACTAAGGATGGGAAATCACAGTGTTTTTGAAGGACGAATGTCCAACAACAGATTTGTATAGTAGTTTTTGGCAGTTTTAATAATGCATTTAAAGTTATTTAATAATAGAACAGGGGTCAGCAAACTACACCCATTGGCCTGCCACCTGGTTTATTTTTTTTACTCTTTGGTACTGGGGGTTGAATCCAGAGGCACTGTACTATAGAGCTACATTTCAAGTCCTTTTTATTTTTAATTTTGAGACAGTGTCTCTCAGAGTTACAGAGTCTAGCCTCAAGCTTGTGATCCTCCTCTCAGCCTCCTGAATCACTGGGATTTCAGGCATACACCACCATGCCTCGGGTGCCACCTGTGTTTGTAAGTGAAGTTTTATTAAAACACAGCCTCCTCACCCATTTTTTCCCACTGCATTGACAGAGTTCATATAAACCATATGTCATACAAATCTGAAAATATGTACTATTTCACCCTTTACAGAAGAAGTGATAATATGTATAGTATGATCCCAATGTGTACATGTGCACATAAAAAAAAAAGACTAGAGAGAACCTTAAATGGCAATATTTTCCTTTTGTTTTTATCCATTTTGTTTATCCTTATTGTTTCTATAATGGACATATGTTACTTTACGTAAATAAAGTTAAATAATAAAACCTCACAGAAAAAATGAAGAAAAATTAACTGAAATGTAAAAAGATAAGTTCTAAGAAATTTAGGTTAGAGGTAGAAAAAAGTATAAGTAATGTCTTGTTTTATGTACACAACCACACAAAGTAGCTTCCATTTCAGATTTTAGCATATGATTTATTCGGGCAGACATTATATGAGTTCTTACTATCTACTTTGTGAATACTGAGATGAGTATGATGCCTATTCTCAAGTGTAATCTGGTCAGGGCAGTGGGATGTGCATAAACAGTAACAAATGCTATAAGAGATAACCAAAGAACTTTCCAGAGCTCATGTTAAGTTAGGAGGTACGTTCCATCCACCCAATTACAGCAGTTGGTCTGTGATGAGTTATAATGTGATTATAAGGAATTACAATTACATGAGCTATTCTTGTAAATTTCTTTCTTTATGGTGTATTTTTTTTGAAGTTGTAGATGGACAGAATGCCATTTTTTATTTATATATATATATATTTTATATGGTGCTGAGGATCAAAGCCAGTGCCTCACATGTGCTAGGCAAGCACATTGCCACTGAGCTACAGCCCCACCCCATAAAGAAGTGGCTGTTTGTTTGTTTGTTTGTTGTTTGTTTTTGTTTTGGTACCAGGGGTTGAACTCAGGGGCACTCAACCACTGGGCCACATCCCCAGCCCTTTTTTGTATTTTATTAGAGACAGGGTCTCACTGAGTTGCTAAGTGCCTCGCCATTGCTGAGGCTGGCTTTGAACTCGCAATCCTCCTGCGTCAGCCTCCTAAGTGCTGGGATTACAGGCCTGTGCCACCGCGCCCAGCTATGAAGAAGTTTTTTAAATTTTTAAACCAGATGTAATTCTATTCTTTACGCTCTCTGCATTTTCCAGACAAGTAGTGTGGTATGTACTAACATCTCCCTATGATGTAAAACACCATTTGTTATTTTCTGTCTTTTTGTCTTATATAGCAATACCACAGTTTTAATTAAGATATTGTTTCAGTTTAGGGAGACTTATTTCAGATTATGGAATCTGAAATATTGCTTCATTTTCTTAGTGTTAATGTTAAGAAAAGCACACACAGCAAAAGGAACCCGAGCACTAGTCATAATTAAAGCCAATTTCAACTAATTCTTTAAAAAGTGTTATTTAGTTGCCCCTCTTCAGAAGTATTACTTGAACAAAGTTGATGACTGCTCTTTACAGAGACACTCCCCTTAATTGATTGTACATTAGACATGATATTTGCATATTCCTAACTTAGTCTTAAGAACCACTTCATAGCCAGGCATGGTGGCGCACGCCTGTAATCCCAGCACTTGGGAGGCTGAGGCAGGAGGATCGCAAGTTCAAAGCCAGCCTCAGCAATGGCTAGGCACTTAGCAACTCAGTGAGACCCTGTCTCTAAATAAAATACAAAAAAGGGCTAGGGATGTGGCCCAGTGGTCAAGTGCCCCTGAGTTCAATCCCCAGTACCAAAAAAAAAAAAAAAAGAAAAGAAAAAAAAAAAAAAAAAAAAAAAAACAACCACTTCATGTTTAGACTGTGGTTCTGTGTTAGGTGGTGGTCCTAACCTTGCTGCCCTTTTGGAGCATCATAAGGAGGCTTAAGTAATTCCTATTGAGAGATGGGAGAATTCTGTTCTGATGAAAAACTGTTTGCTTTGCTGAAAAATTGAGGCATGCATTTTTAATTTTTTTTTAGTTGTAGATGGATACAATACCTTTATTTTATTAATTTTTATATGGTGCTGAGGCTCAAACCCAGTGCCTCACACATGCTAAGCAAGTGCTCTACCACTGAGTCACAACCGCAGCCCAGAGCATGCATTTTTAACTGAGTAGTACACAATTGTCCAGGAAGAATTAACTGTCCTGGATACTTACTTAAGTTAATTCTAATTTATTTGGTTACATAGGAAGACTTTTAATTGATCAGGGTTTTTTAATCACCATAAAGATTTTATTTAGCAAGAAAAGCTGGGCACTGTGCCCTGGCTGGGCACAGTGTAATGCCTGTAATCCTAGCAGCTAGGGAGGCTGAGGCAGGATGATCCCGAGTCTCAAAGCCAGCCTCAGCAAAAGTGAGGTGCTAAGCAATTCAGTGAGACCCTGTCTATAAATAAAATACAAAATAAGCTGGAGAGGTGACTCAGTGGTCAAGTGCCCCTGGGTTCAATCCGCAGTATCAGAAAAAAAAAAAGAAAGAAAGGAAAAAAGCCCTGGCTTTTCATATAGTACCCATAGCACATGATGTGCACTTTAATGTTTGCTTGGTCGGTGTGCTGAATGTAGCTCCAGTTATAGATTTGAGGATACTTTCTTCATCCATAAAGTAAGCTGATTATCCTTAATATTTGTTTGGTTTTGGTTTTGGTTTGGTGTTTTTGTTTTTGGTAGTGGGGATCAAACCCAGTGCCTCATTCATGCTGAACAAGTGCTGTACCAATAAGCTATACCTTCAGTTCCATGTTCTTGGTATTTTCCAGTCTCTTTAGGTTTTAAAAATTCAGTGGCTTTATTGAATTCTCATAGGCTATGTATATTAACAATGTTGTTGGTTCTACATTAGGTAAAACGTTTTTTTCACAGCTCTTAAAGTGTTGGTTCTTTGGTTATTTTGTTTTAGTGCCATGTTTAGTTAGTGTTTTGTTTGTAATGATCATGTTCTAGGTATTAACATACTTTAGAAAATATTTTTCTAAGGTGAAAATATCTTTGAAAAACTTCTGTAAGGTATTAGAGGATGAAATGCAGTAAGAGATTGTATGGTAGATTTTCTCTACAGTATTTTCAAAGTTGGCTTCTTTTTTCAAACTTCTTTCAAAGTGTTCCTTTTTGCTCACTAATAACAGGAATTGACTTTTTTTTTTTTTTAAGATTTGTCAACTGGAGAGCCGGGCACGGTGGCGCACGCCTGTAATCTCAGCACTTTGGGAGGCTGAGGCAGGAGGATCGCGAGTTCAAAGCCAGCCTCAGCAATGGCGAGGCACTAAGCAACTCAGTGAGACCCTGTCTCTAAATAAAATACAAAAAAGGGCTGGGGATGTGACCCAGAGTGCCCCTGAGTTCAATTCCCAGTACCACCAAAAAAAAAAAAAAAAAAAAAAAAAAAAAGATTTGTCAACTGGAAATTGAGCTTTAGCTATGGGCCTTGAAGTCTTTAACTTGTTTGATAAGTGATGTTTATAACCAAAGTAAACTTAAATTTTCATTTAAGATGGAAAGAATTTATACTTAAATCACAATTAAATATTTTTGCATGTGGTCTTCATTTCCTACCCATAGTTATAAAACTCTTCCTTATTGACGGGAACACCCATGGCATGTCTATATATAACCTTAAAATCATCTTGAGGCCATGTCTTGAGTATGTGCATAAACATTACAAAGGATAAAATTCCACATGTGCATCAGCGACTTTTATTATTTTAATAGTGGTGACTAGTTTTATTTAGTTGCTTTCAAGAGTCATATAGTTAAGAAATACTGGCATTTCTCAGGATTTTAAAATAATAACATTCATTTTACTGGTTATGAAATTGTCTGAAATGCTGGGAACCAGAAGAAAAGAACATTTCAACAGGACTTGACTATCAGCAAATCTGTTTGTGTTTCCTGTTCTGGCCTCCTACCTATCAGCTACATTAGTCCCCCTGCCGGCAGGTTTCTCTTTCTTTTACCACAGGAAAACTGTACAGCCTCTTTTTCTAGCATTTTCAGGTCCCGCCTGACAGGAAATTTTCTAATTGCCAGAACAGCTGGTAGGAGAAAACTTTGCAGGGGCTTGGCCTTCCCTTTCTAACTTAAGTTTTACCGTCAGAAATCCTTTATAACCAACATGGTTTCGTAGCCATGTTCAAATTTTTATCTTTTCGTGTTCGTTCTGTACAGGTAAGCTTTGTTCAGCTTCTTTAAAAAAATAAAATGTTTTAGTTGAGCTAACTATAATTGTGCTAATTAAATAGTCACTCCACTTTATATGTTCTTTTAAGAAACTTCAGAATTCAAAACCAGTGTTGATAGAACTTCTAATAATATTTTTATTAAGTAAAAATAAGCCAGTTGTATAATGCATTTCAACTCCATGTATTTTGGCAACGTATTTTTACATTGGCTTTTTGTGCTTGCTAGTTTTTGTAATTTTGTATAATAAAACAAATGACTTAACTCTTATTTTTAAACCAGCAATGAGCAGAATTGCAAATTTACTAATATGTGGGAGATTATTATTATTATGTAAGGAATATTTTGGCAAATAGGAGAGTGCTATTTTAAACAGCTGAGAACTTAAAATCAGGTTTTTGTTGAAATTCATTCTTGTAAAAACTTGAAAATTAAGCTCCACATTGAAATAACCTTAAGCAAGTAATTTTATCTGACTTAGAGTACACAAAATTTTCAAACAGTTACTTTGTTAAAATGGGCTTACTGGACAGTAATTTTCATTATATTAAAATCTAAAATTCTGTCAAAATCAACTTGATATTTTGCCATGAGAATTGTGTTGTTCTGCTGCTCTTCAAAAAACATTAAATTTGCTGATTAGGATTCTCAGTTGGGAGAAAAATGATCTTCATGCACTGATTGAGAATGTTATTCTGGAGAACCAGCGATGCTGTTTTCTCAAACATGTAAGAAGCTGGCTTATAACACTCTGTTAAAGAATTTTGTTAAATGAAAAATGCTAAGCACATTTATCATTCCATTAGCAGATGAAGTAAAATGAATTTGATCAAATTATAATCTAGAATAAATTAAAATGTGATCTCCTAACATGTCTTTAACAGCCTAATTTTGTATCAAAACCAAAATATTTGTATTTTGAGCATCTAAAAAGGAAGTTAACATACATTTTTCAAAGGTCTGTCATAGAATTATAGGTATCTATAGAGATCTTGATGCTTCCATTACTTTGAAATTACTTTTAAGGGGTGAAGTATGCATTTTTCATTTCTAATTTCATTTTTATGTTATACCAAGATGGTTACAAATCCATGTTTGAAAATGATTTTTTTCTTGACTTTACCAAGGAACATTTAAATATTTTACTTTGAGCTTTAATAATATTTTCTGGCATTCAAAACACTTTAGAAAATACAAATGCCTCAAGAACACACTTCCTGACTCAAGGGAGGGGAGGAAAAAGGAAATTATGTATACAAGGCAGGGCATAATGCCAAATGTTGAATCATTCTTTAAAATCAGTTAATATCACCCAGTTTGTTTTCTTAATGTTAGCATGTTACAATATTAGTATGTTTATAACTCAGACAGACATCATTATTTTCAGTTCCTTTTCTTTAATCCTTTTTACATTTTAGGAT
This sequence comes from Tamias sibiricus, assembly GCA_025594165.1. NCBI lineage: Eukaryota > Metazoa > Chordata > Mammalia > Rodentia > Sciuridae > Tamias > Tamias sibiricus. The sequence goes on along the minus strand of CM046667.1, from coordinate 21,984,471 downwards.
CAATTATATTTTCCCCTCACAACCTTGAAAAGGAAATATAATTTTAATTTTTTTCTCCGTTTAAAGGGTGCACCTTAAAGACTATTTAAGAATTGACACTTCATTGGTTCTAGGTGTTCAGTACCCTTTAGCTGTGTATAGAAAAATGATAGAATATTGTGATGTAGATTCACTGCCAGCCTCAACATTTTGCCTACAGTTAGAACTTTGCTCATCAAATAAACATAGACTTTGTAAAAATTACAATATAGAATTTATAACTTTTAGCTGGACGCAGTGGCGCATGCCTATAATCCCAGCACTTGGGAGGCTGAGGCAGGAGGATCGCGAGTTCAAAGCCAGCCTCAGCAATGGCAAGGCTCTTAGCAACTCAATGAGACCCTGTCTCTAATAAAATACAAAACAGGGCTGGGGATGTGGCCCAGTGGTCGAATGCCCCTGAGTTCAATCCCCAGTACCAAAAAAAAAAAAAAAAAAAAAAAAAAAAAAGAATTTATAACTTTTAAATGCACAAAGTAATGTTTTTAATGGTAACAAATGGACAGGTAGGCAAAGCTGCATTTCACAAACCATTGGACTGTAGTTTTATATTTTTGTGTGATAGATTTAATTCAGTAACAGGTGGTTAGTGACATAAGATATGTTTGTCACATGCACAAGTCAGTCTGTTCTTGGATTATTGGTGCCTTATTTGATATTCCTCTCTGAATCCTGGTATAAGCTAGATGAATACATTGTTGCTTTATTACCTGTTGCCCAAGATTGCCGGAACATTAGTTTATGTCCTAGTTGAATTATAGCTCATTTCAGAAGTATTCATGGCCCCATGAGTTGGTAGCATTAAGCACATCCTGGGCATTGAGAGATCAACCAAGAATATTTTGCCTATTATACTACTGCAACTTTACGTATATAAAAAAGTAGCTAGAAAAGAGTGTGCTGATATGATTAGTAAGAATTTAGGTCTTAAAAATTTAAACTTTGAATGGGAAAACAATCAATCAAAACAGTGGCAAGGGCTGGGGTTGTGGCTCAGCGGTAGAGCGCTCGCCTAGCACGTGCGTGGCCCGGGTTCGATCCTCAGCACCACGTAAATATAAACGCATTGCATTGTGTACAACTAAAGCAAATAAATAAATATTTTAAAAATTTTAAAAAAAGTGGCATTTTTTTAAAAAAAAATCAGCCATTGTCAAACTTGCCAGAGGCATTGATCTTTCCTTTCTATCCCCAGAAAAAAATTCTGTACTCTTTGAGCCCCAGTTTTGAAATAAATAGTTTTTCTGGGCAAGGTGGTACATACCAGTAATCCCAGTGACTCAGAAGCTGAGGCCAGCCTCAACAAGTTAGTGAGACCCTGTCTCAAAATAAGAAATAAATTGTCTGGGGATGTAGCTCAGTGGTAAAGCACCCCTGGGTTCAATCCCCAGTATTTATGTATACACACACGTATACATATATATATACATATATATACATTTAAATATTTATTATTCTAATTTGTATCCTGAAAGGTCAAGTCAATGAAATCTCTATTAAACTGGAGATATAAAATAGGAGAAAAAATGTAATATGAAATTAATTGCATTCTGTAAGCATGTATAACAAATTAGAATAAATAAATGTTTTTTAAAAATAGGAGGAAAAAAGATAAGTAGCAAAAGGCTTCAAATCTAGACATAAAACAATATTCAACTAATAGAGGAGTCTCAAGAAGAGAAGCCCTGAAGAATGAATGGAAGGAAATTATCAAATGTTAGAATTCTTCACAGAGGTAAAGAATTTGGCTCTTTAGATGATAAAAGTTCACCAAACATCTAGCATTCTCAAGAAGACCCTTATTTATCTCAAAGCATGAACTTTCAGAAAAACAAAGAGAAAACCTTAAGCTTCCAGAAAGAAAACCAGGTCACCTCCCCAAAAAGTGTGACCAGGTTCACACCCATTTCATAGCAGCAGTGGATGCTAGAAGGCAGTGGATCAGTGGCATCAAAGTTCTGAGGCAAGATTATTTTCATTTTAAAATTTGGTACCAAGCCAAACTATACAAATATGAAGACAAAATAAAGACATTTACAGATATACAGAGTTCAGAAATTTTCTTCCACACCACCATTCTTAGGAAATTGTAAGGGGATATTTTTAATAGGAAATTTCAAATAGTCCATTCAGCCAGAAAAACACTGCTATGCAGCAGGCCTGGAGAACCACCTGTCCTGGTTAGAGGGTAAGGAAGGTCTCCAGTATAGGGAGGGTCTCTTAGAAGACTGGTCAGTATGGTTAAGGGCTAAAAATTAAAAATAATGGCCAGATTAACTTCTCTCTCCACTCAAGAATGCTGGAGCACCTATTAGAAATAGGAAAAGTAGAAAACTGCATATAAGAAATTTAGGGTCAAATAAGAATCAAAGTAAAATTTCATCATGAATTGAAGCATTGATAAAGTGTTATGGTTTCAGTCTCCATGGATTAACCTGGGAATCATTGCTGTGGGCCCAGATAAAAGGAAATTTAATGTATTACTTACCCTACAATTGGAACAAGTATTATCATGGTAGTGTGGATGGCTGTGGCAAGAGCATGAAGTATTAGTTGCAGTTGCAGAATAGAACATTCATTTGCTTAATAGCCTTAATATTAATAAAAATATACTTAGCAGAAAGTGGGGGAAATAAGAGAAAGAATGAGCACTGATAACCTCCTTTTAAAAAGTGAGGAGTTAGGATTCTATCCAAAAGTAGGAGAAAAAGTAAGGCGTTTATGTAAAATTAATATAACTTGTTTGTTTTTTTTGTACCAGGGATTGAACCCAGGGCCATGTAACCACTGAGCCACATCCCCAGCCCTTTTTTAATTTTTAATTTTTGAAGCAGGATCTCATTAGGTTTTTGAGGGCCTCACTTAGTTGCTGAGGCTTGCTTTGAACTTGTGATCTTCCTGCCTCAGCCTCCCGAGCCTCTGGGATTGTAGGTTTGTGCCACTGTGCCCAGAAGTTACTATCTTAACAGTGGGGAGGAAGATTATGAGAGGACAGGACATAATGTAAATGAACCTTAAATTTTTCTCATTTTTAAGTTAGCAGACATTGTCTTAAGGTTAATAAACTAATGAATTATCAAAGTAAATGCCATACTAATTGTTTTGAAAATCTAGGCAAAGAGGGTGCTTTTCATCCTAAGCTATTCTGCCACTGTTTGATCTGTTGCCCATGTGGATGTATTGTTTTCAATTTAAAAACAAAGTTTAAGGAACAGGAAATAACTCAGGTTGAAAAAAGGCTATGTGTAAGGGAATGTTGGAAGAAAATACCAGGGAAGTAGATTGACACCATATTATAGATGCCCTTGCATGCCACTGTGAAGCAGTGATTTAATGTGGGAAAACCTGGAGGAATTTTTGACTAACCTGGTCATATGACTGGAGCTGTATACTTTTAGAAAATGAATTTGTCAAGAAGACTAACTGGAGTGGATACAGGCAGAAAAGGGGTATTAATGAGTTATCACACTAGTTTCAGATTTCTACATGAAAGGTATTGAAAGGCTTATACCTGGAAGACATTATTGGAAAGAGAAAAAGAATTAAGAAAATGTATCCCCAGTACCATGCTTGATACATAGTTGCTATTTCAATATACGTTTATTGAATGAAGGGATCAATGGAAGAGTACATTGTTTAGTATTTTATTTTACATGGGAGGAAAAAAAGGGTAGTCATTGAGAGTAGTAACTGCTGTTTATTTTGAGACTCACAGCTTGATTGCAGCTCACACTACCTTGATCCTGTATGACTGCTACAATATGCAAAATGTCCGTAATTCAGGAGCTGTTCCTTCTTACCATTGTTGCATCTTTATTTGTGAAGACAATTGTGGTAGGCATTTGCTACAAAATACAAAGTGAAAAGATATTGTGACCTGATAAATCACATCCCACTTACCAAAGAAAGAAAAGTGGTAAAACATAAAATGTTACAAATATTACCAACCCAATATTAGGAGATTGTTTTAGTTTTGATGCCTAAATTCCAGAGGAGTCTAAAATGATTAGGCTGCATAAGTAGTAGGATAACCTACTAACTACAGCCTCTTAGAAAGTAAAATAGTTAGGTTTGGTTTCCTTTTTATCCTCTTCTGGGAGCTGCTTTTTCCTTTTAGAACTCATTTTCCAAAGCTTCCACATTAGGCTATCCTAGTATATCTTTTTGAGAAATATTTGCAATTCTTTACAATGCCAACATTCAAAGGATATCTCAAAGTGTAAATAGAAGCCAGGTGCAGTGGCACATGCCTGTAATCCCAGTGACTCTGGGGGTTGAGGCAGGAGCATCTCAAGTTCAAGGACAGCCTCAGCAACTTATCAAGGCCTAAAACAATTTAGCAAGACTCTGTCCCAAAATAAAAAGGTCTGGGGATGTGACTTAATGGACGGAGTGCCCCTGGATTCAATCCCCAGCAAAGAGAGGGGGGTGAAGAAGTAAACGTAAGTTAAGCTCAAACATTTGTTTGGAATACCATAGTAATAAAAATAATTATTTGTATAGCACATTTAGATTCTTCTAATAGTACTTATGCATCCAGAAAAAATAACATTATAGTCAAATAAATATGGTAGCCTTTGTTGACAGGCTTATGTTTCTGATTGTGTCAGGTTTTATGTTGTCATTTTTCTAATAATATGCACACAATGTGTCTTATGCTAAATTTGCTGATCTCAATATAAAAAAGTAATTGAAACCTATGTACACTTCTCCCTTTCTGACACCTTTCCTCAGATATACTGAAGTGTTTACTGTCTTTAAAAAATCCAAAGACTGTTTTTGTTATGCAGAACAGTCATTTTTTCAATGTCTAAGCCTCCATCCAAATGTTAGATGTTTTCGAATTTTTCAGTTTAGAGTTACTCCTTTCTCCCCATCAGACCCCAGTTTATTCTAGAAAGGGGAAGTGACTTAGATATTTCAAACAAGTAAAACTTCAGTGTACTTTCTTAAACAGCTTTATTAAGGGTAAAACTCCCCATGTTTACCCTGGAATATTTTTTTAACCCCTCTCTCCAGTAAACAGGGATTATTTTGTATATAGCCCTTGTTCTGCCTAGTACAATCACATGCCAGAGTACAATATATTACTGTAATCAGTCCTTTTCAGATTTCTTCACACCCTCTTCCCTACCTTACAACTATTCTAATTATCTCCATTAGGGAGAATTAAAACTTGAAAATACTCAGCAATAATGTTAAATTGGCCTATGTAGTGGGCTGGTATAATTCTATCTCTGATATTTGCTTGGTCTGTGTTTTCTATTCACTTCATAGGTCAGTAAAGGGTAATTTTTGTATTTTAACTTGAAGATTTCTAATGTTATGCTAAATTAAGATGACTTGGTTTCTGGTGGGAGAAAGTAGCTTGGGCTGACTGTTTTTTCTATACTTATTGCTTCAACAGGAAGAAGGCAGCATCAAGGAAATTGCCATCACACATCATGTAAAGGAAGGACATGAAAAAGCAGATCCTTCCCAGTTTGAACTTTTAAAAGTATTAGGGCAGGGATCATTTGGAAAGGTAAGTCATGAATATGTGCTTTTTAAAAAGTTCATAGAAGTAGAGAGTAGAATAGTGGTCACTAGAGGTTAGAAAGGATTGGGAGGGGTTGAGGGAGTTTGGATAATAGGTACCAAATACAGTTACATAGTAGGAATGAGACTATAGTTTACAATAATTTGTTATAATTTTATTAAGAACTAGAAAAGAGTTTGAAGCTTCCCAACACAAATTATATACATGTTTAAGGAAAGGGAAATGTTAATTACCCTGATCATTACATTACTCTGATCATTACACATTATATACTTGTATAAATTATCACAGTATACCCTTAAATATATACAATTATTATGTATCAATTGAAGTATCTGTGTGTATCTCTGTGTGTGTATACACACCTTGGAGAAAGAAGTAAGGTTTAGGTTAAAAATTATAAGGAACTGAATGAAAATTTAAATCAAAAGATCTTGGGATTAAAAAGTTGTTTTTTGTAATTTATGTATATTTCATACATATAGAAATGGAAATATTTTATGAAATGCTACCTACCAGTCTCCATACTAGTGGTACTTTCTGTGTTTTTACATTTCCTACTATGGAAATGAATAAAGTCTCTCAAAAGTACATTGCATATCAGAGACAACATTTGACCTTAGAATTTCTGGGACTGGATTATTTCACTTAGTATGATAGCCTACAATTCTGTCCATTTACTGGCAAATGCCATTATGTCATTCTCTATGGCTAAGTAATAATCCATTATGTATATATACCAAATTTTCTTTATCCATTCTTCTGTTGCATGTATAACTAAAAAGAACTAATAAAAAAGCACTTTGCAAACCTTAGTTAATTGGCAGTATTTATACTCTTTAGTATAAATATACTCTTAAGTTGTGTTGTGTTTGGTTTGGTTTGGTTTGGTAACTCAAGGGTGTTTTTGTTGTTATTTCTTTGTTTTTGTTTTTTTTTATTTGAAGACAAGGTCTTGCTAAGTTGCTGAGGCTGGCTTTGAATTTGTGATCTTCCTGCTTCAGCCTCCAAAACCACTGGGATTACAGGTGTGTGCCACCAGGCCCAGCCTAGTTGTGCTTCTTGAATGATTAAAAATCACAAAGTGCCTGGCCTGGTGGTGCACACCTGTAATCCCAGCACTTGGGAGGCTGAGGCAGGAGGATTGCGAGTTCAAAGCCAGCCTCAGCAATGGCGAGGCACTTAGGAACTCAGTGAGACCCTGTCTCTAACTAAAATACAAAAAAGTGCTGGGGATGTGGTCGAGTGCCCCTGAGTTCAATCCCTGGTACCAAAAATAATAATAATAATAATAATAAATCACAAAGTATTCCCTTGATACACTGGCATCTGAGTACTTGTTGAGTTTGGAAGGTAATGCATTTAAAACTGAATGAAAATGAATGTTGTAGGGGCTAGGGTTGTGGCTCAGAGGTAAAACACTCGCCTACCATGCATGAGGCACTGGGTTCGATCCTCAGCACCACATAAATATAAAATATTGTGTCCACTTATAACTAAAAATATTTTTTAAAAAATGAATGTTGTGTAAATCATATATATGAAAAATTGTGCTCTATATGTGTAATATGAATTGTAATGCATTCTGTTGTCATAACAAATTAAAATTTAAAATAAATTAACATTCATTTTTAAAATTTTATTTATTTTTTAATTTGCATTCTATTCGATAACATCTTTTTTGTTTTTTAAAAATATTTTTAGTTGTAGATGGACACACTTCCTTTATTTATTTATCTTTATTGGTGCTGAGGATCAAACCCAGTGCCTCACACATGCTAGGTGAACACTCTACAACTGATCCACAACCTCAGCCCCAACGTCTTTGTTTTTTTAATATCTAAAATATGCTTCCCAAATTTACCAAATAATTGCTTGAGGAGATGCAGCATTCTTTTTTTTAATGTATATTTATTTGTTTTTTTTTTTAGTTGTACACAATGCCTTTATTCTTACGTGGTGCTGAGGATCGAACCTGGGCTGCGCACATGCTAGGCGAGCGCTCTACCGCTGAGCCACAACCCCAGCCCAGATGTATCATTCTTTTTTTTTTAATATTTATTTATTTACTTTAGTTGTACACAATGCAATGCATTTATGTTTACGTGGTGCTGAGGATCGAACCCCGGGCCGCGCATGTGCGAGGCGAGCGCTCTGCCGCTGAGCCACAACCCCAGCCCCCCAGATGTATCATTCTTTATCAGTTTTCCTCAAATAGTTCCTGTCCCCTGCTAATTATTTGCCTCATGGGAACTTTTTGTACTCCATTTTGAGAAGTAGCATTAAAAGAACAGCTACTCCATCTATCTAGACTGGTTTTCAGCAAGAGAAAATTTCTGAGATTGCATTCAATTTTCACAGTGCAGCAATTTCTTACTCTCTCTCTGTAAGGAAACATTTGAAAATGTTTTGTTAGCAACCTTCAGAACTGCACCAGTTTAGCTCTCTTGTGTATTTTAGCAAGACTGCTTAATTGTTCTTGGCAATCATGGGTAATTTGTTACAGTTGTTAAGCTCTTTCAAACCCAAATCATGCTTTTAATCCAAATATTGACTAAGTAGCCATCAGAGCATAATGGTTGCAGGTTTAGGCTCTAGGTCAGCCAGACTTGTATTCAATTTTTTTCTCCTACTTACTATGTGTTCTTGAGCAAGTTACTTAACCTCTTGGAATCCTATTTTCCTCTTCTAGCCAGTCACTAAATATTGAAGTTCCTTCAGTTTTTATTTTAATCTGCCATCTCCTCTGTACCCCCTACTAATTGATTTTTTCTATTACATTATCTTAATTGTAACTCACATACTGCTGACATAATAGATTTATATCCCCAATTTAAATTGTTCTTCCAAGTTCTAAACTCTTATGTACAACTGCTTACTTTTTCCATTCGCATATCTCAAAGGCACTTTAAACTCAGCATGTCTAAGACCAGACTCATGATCTTTCCCTACCCTCAAACCTATACTGTTTCATTTTTCTTTGTCACTATGAATGGCATCCAGTTAAGCAAGCCAGAATCTTGGGAGGCGTATTTTGGGGGAAGGCATTTTTGATATCTCTTTCAAGTCTCTCTCTACACAGTGCATGCATGCACACACCCATACAACTACCTGGTCAATCTGATATGTCACCAAGTCCAGTTGATTTAATCAATATTTCTCAAATCATGCTGGCCTTCTGCACTGAGAGTCATTCATTATACCACCTCTCCAGATTATGCCACTACTGCTTCTCCCTGGTTTATTATTGAAGGAGTCTTCTAACTAGGTCTTCCCAAATTTATTCTTGCCTCAATCCATTATTTACATGACAGCTAGCGTGAACTAATCTTGTATTCTACCCTCTTAACCTATAGCAGTAGCCTCCCTTTGTTTTGATAAGGACAAATTCTTAAGATGGGTGAGGAATCCCTCAGTGTGACCACTGAAAATCTCTAAAACGTCCATTTATATGCTATTCACTCTGTGTTCTGGCCACATTGACCTTCTTTTTGGTTTTAAGCATGCTAGACTCCATCCCACTATAAAGCCTTATTCCATTTATTCTCTGCCTGAAACACCCTGCCCCACTCTACCTCTTCCTTAACTGGTTAGCTCATCTCCTGCCTGTGATCTCAAAGAAGTTTTCTCTGCCATCCTGTCCAGGTCATATTCCCATTATATCCTCTCAGATCATTATATGCCCCAGAATCATTAGCACAATTGCAGTTTTTCTGTTTATTTATTGCCTATTTTCCCCACCAGACCATTTGTTACATGAGTGCAGGGGTAATATATTGAACCAATAGCACAGTACCTAGCACATAATTCTGGAAAGAAGTAACAAGTAATAGTTCTGACCTCATGGAATAGTAGTGAGAATTAAATGATATGAGGCCAAACACATAATATCTTGTATTAAATTATATTATCATCCTGCTTAATAACCCCAATAGATAAGCTTATTTTAAAGAGTAGATTTCAGGGAACACAGTATTTAAGTTCCTAGGAATTAGCATGCTTCTCCCTTTTTTCTTTAGAAGTAGCTTAAATACCTTACTATAAATAGAAAACATTAAAAATAGGGTGTCTCCTTTCTTACTCATCCTTAAAGGCCAATGCAAGCCAAGGAAACAAGGATGACCTGTCAGAGCCTAGAATAGCTTCATGGAGCAGTGAGAAAGGTCGGATGTCAGCTGGGACTACTGTTGCTCATGCTTAGTGTGGCTGGTCATCAGCCAAAGGGAACAGATAAAGAGCACCCTAAGCAGAAGCCCAGGACCGGATGGCTGACCCAGATCTTGTCCCAATACCTGCACTATGACACCAGGCAAATTGTTTAACTTCTCTAAGCCCTAATTTGGGGAGCTATAAAACAGGTATTGTTTAGTAGGCCTGTCTCCCAAAATGGTCATGATTATTACAGTGCTTGTGAGAGTACTCTGTAAGCTAAGAAGTGCTGACAAGTGTTAAGGTGCTTTCAAGGAACTGTTGAATAAAGTTGGAATCTACAAAGAGAATTTTTTTGTAGAATAAACAAAGATGCTTGATTGGAGAATCTTAAGGATGAACAAATATCAGATAAATCCTAATTATCTCCACCTAATTAGAATTTATTTCTGTCCAAAAATATTGATAATCTTTGATTACCTTCAACATTTGAGCAGCATTCATCCTTAAGACCACCTTAAGAATACTTTTCTCACCGGGCGATGGCGCACGCCTGTAATCCCAGCACTTTGGGAGGCTGAGGCAGGAGGATCGCGAGTTCAAAGCCAGCCTCAGCAATGGCAAGGCACTTAGCAACTCAGGGAGACCCTGTCTCTAATAAAAACACAAAAAAGGGCTGGGGATGTGGCTCAGTGGTCGAGTGCCCCTGAGTTCAATCCCCGATACCACAAAAAAAAAAAAAGAATACTTTTCTCTCTGGGTGACTGCTGCAAGAGAATGGTGAGATCAAAGCCAGCCTCAGCAACTTAGTGAGACCCTGTCTCAAAATTTAAAATAATATGGGGAGGGCTGGGATTGTGGCTCAGCGGTAGAGTGCTCGCCTAGCACGTGGGCGACCCGGGTTCGATCCTTAGCACCACGTACAAATAAAACACATTGAATAAAATGCATTGTGTGCAACTAAAAGCAAATAAATAAAAAAATATTTAAAAAAATAATAATAAGGTGACTGGGGTTGTGGCTCAGCAGTAGAGTGCTCACCTAGTATGTGTGCAGCCCGGGTTTGATCCTCAGCACCACATAAAAATAAATAAAAGCATTGTGTACAACTAAACTAAATAAATATTTAAAATAATAATAATAGTAGTAATAATAAGGTCTGGAAAAGTAGCTCAGTGGTAAAGTGCCCCTGATTCAATCCCCAGTACCACACACAAAAAACAATACTATTAAATAATGGGTAAGGAAATTGAAGTTCATTTAGTTGGTCCACTTAAAGGCTTGGTACAAAAAGATCATGAATGTAATGGTCAAAATGAGTAGATATTGATAGTCTAGTATTAGCTGTGTTATAGCATGACTGATTTATTTAGAGAAGGCTTTGTTTATTTTTAATAACTCCCACACTGTTTAAAAATAACCAACAATAATTTGGAAAATCAAGATGTTCAATAATACACCTGAGAAATGTGTTCCTCAAATTCTGGAATATATGAGAATTTGATTTAGAAAAAGGTGGGGAGTAGAGACACATTAAATATTTGTGAATAAGATTCTTCAGTATTAGTGTTTTAAACTGTTCTCCCCAGCAGTGAGATTAATGTGCAGTTTTCAGGTATGAAAAGAACTTTCATCAGTGAATAATTGTATCAACAAAATTGTCAAGAGGAACCCCTATATGAATTTTTTTTTGGGGGGGGTTTGATACAGGGGATTGAACTCAGGGGCACTTGACCACTGCGCAACATCCCCAGCCCTTCTTTTTGTATTTTATTAGAGACAGGGTCTCACTGAGTTGCTAAGTGCCTTGCCATTGCTGAGGCTGGCTTTGAACTTGCAATCCTCCTGCCTCAGCCTCCCAAGTGCTGGGATTACAGGCATGCGCCACCACGCCCGGCTCCTATATATGAATTTTTTAAAAAATATTTTTATTTGCTTTAGTTGTACACAATGTGTCAATTTTTATGTGGTGCTGAGGATGGAACCCCAGGCCATGCACATACTAGGTGAGTGCTCTACCACCGAGCCACAACCCCAGCCCCCCCATATATGAATTTTGATGTGCCAAGTGTGGTAGCACATGTCTGTGAGTCCAGTGACTCAGGAGACTGAAACAGGAGGATAACAAGTTTGAGGCAGGCTTGGGAAACAGTAAGAACCTGTCTCAAAATTTAAAAAAGAGGGCTGGGGATATAGCTCAGTTGGTTGAGTGCTTGCCTTGCATGCACAAGGCCCTGGGTTCAATCCCCAGCACCACACACACACAAAAAAATTTTTTTAAAGAAACAAAAGGATTGGGGACTTAACTCAGTAGTATAGTGCTCCTAGGTTCCATCCCCAGTGCTACAAAAAAAAAATTTTTTTTTTCCATGTGGCTATAAATATAATTCTGTGATAGAGTGCTTACCTAGTATATGGGAGTCCTGGGTTCAATCTCCAGTGCAGAAAAGAAATTTTTTTGATGGAATTAGAAGAATTTTTATTTTGTTAAAAGCAGAGCCATAGCTGGGTGCAGTGGCACATGCCTATAATCCCAGCAGCTTGGGAGGCTGAGGCAGAAGGATCATGAGTTCAAAGCCAGCCTCAACAAAAGTGAGGCACTAAGCAACTCAGTGAGACCCTGTCTGCAAATAAAATACAAAATAGGGCTGCAGATGTGACTCAGTGGTAGCATGCCCCTGAGTTCGTTCCCCCGGTACCAAAAAAAAAAAAACAGCCATCATTGCTTGTATTGTACATTTAAAATGTATGCCTTTTCTATAATTGCTACATACATGGTTTAAGGGCTTTTTTCCTGTCTTAACGTATTATATATGCTCTTTGGGAACTGGCAAACAACAAAATGAAAAGATGTATTCATTTACATTTACATCCTAGGTTATATCCACTGTTTACAACTCCTATGTGTAATTGATACATTTTGGGGGAAATTAATCTACCATATATCAGAATCTGTATAATAGTAAATTTTATTATGGCTGGGGTCTTAATTTAAAGAAGCTATATAGTTTCTGATACTTTGTAACATTTATTTTACCTTATTTAAATACAGGTTTTCTTAGTTAAAAAAATCTCAGGCTCTGATGCTAGACAGCTTTATGCCATGAAGGTATTGAAGAAGGCCACACTGAAAGGTAAGTGATACTACTATTTGTAATGTTCATGCCATCTTAAACAAACTGAAAGGTCTCTATAGAGCTCATGTGACACTGAGGCCACTTACTTACATTCTGAGTTTGTTCCTGTTACTGGCTTTAAATTTAGACTGACTTTTAGTGAAATTTTCCTATGGGGCTAGGAATCATATGACTAGTGAGAACAGGAATTGCCACATTATAAAAGAAGTATTATAAGTTCAACTTGAGCTTTAGGCAAGTAGAATTAAGAAGATCAAGAGATCAAGACTGGGTTTGATTCATCTTCAAATTAATGTAATTATTTTAATGTTTTGAAGAAAGTACTGATTAATAAATTAATAAATTTGCCTCCAATAGGAGGCAAATATTGCTTTTATTCTAAAAGACTTTATCATCTTGACTTCTGGTCTCTAAAGTTTTATTTTTGAAAAATATCATGCAGGATCTACCTCTTAAAGGTAAAGAGTCATTTAGAAGCTATTCTGTGTAGATTTAAAATAATTAAAGGGGCTGGGGTTGTGGCTCAGCAGCAGAGCGCTTGCCTAGCAAGTGCACAGGCCGGGTTAAATCCTCAGCACCACCTAAAAATGAAGGCATTGTGTACAACTAATAAAGAAATAAATATTTTAAAAAATAAAAATAATTAAATCTTCTTTTTATTTAGTGGTATTGCCTATTTTACCACATACTCTGTAGATGTTTTATGTATTGATTCCTAATGTCATTTTTTCCTATATAATTTACATGTAATTTATAAAGCTTTAAAGCATCTGGGAAGGAATATTTGAAATTATCATTTATTATTTTTTTAAATATTTATTTATTTACTTTAGTTGTACACAATGCAATGTATTTATGTTTATGTGGTGCTGAGGATCGAACCCGGGCCGCACACGTGCGAGGCAAGCGCTCTGCCGCTGAGCCCCAGCCCCAGCCCCATTTATTATTTTTGATGTTATTCCCAATTAGCCATCCACTGTGGATAATATCATACTAAGAAATTTCACATTTTTCTGTAAACACTATCCTTTCCTTTCACTCTCCTGCTTCCTTCCTGAATGTATTTTCTTTCCTTTACAGACTCTACTCCCATGGCATTGCCACTTACTTAATGCAATACAAAAATTTTTAACCTGTCATGTAATAAAAAATAATATAAATAGGAAAGAAGAAAATAAAAAATAATATAAATAGGAAAGAAGAAAATATTTGCCTTGAATATTACAAAATATTATTACAAGGAGTCAGGGGGCTCCTGCTTACCAAATGTGGGACAACTTGAACACTACAATAATGAATGATGGTGATACATTGTAACCCTTTGAATAAAATAAGAATTCATGAGTTAATCCATCAATTAATTAGAAGGAAAAGCTCTTCCTTGCAGTAGAATTCCAATTAATAAATGTAAAAGTAATGATGGAGTTAGGAGTCATTACTAAATAGTATTATGCAAGGAGATAAATAATCTTTGTAAATGTTCTATTTTGCCAAAAAAAAATCAAAGAAATGGATGTTAAAACAATGAGTTATTATTTCATATAATCACAGCATAAATTGAAAAGCAGTTTTGCAACAATTACAAAGAGCCATTAATGTTGCTAAATTAACCTGAGGAAGTAAACTCAGAAAAATTATTCATATGCTTGAAAGTTCTCATTGCAAAATTATTTAAAATAATAAGAATTTAAAAATCACAAACAGGGCTGGAATTGTGGCTCAGCGGTAGAGCATTCGCCTAGCACGTGCTTGGCCCGGGTTCGATCCTCAGCACCATGTACAAATAAACGCATTGTGTACAACTAGAGCAAATAAATAAATATTTTTTAAAAAATCCCATCAATTAATTAGAAGGAAAAGCTCTTCCTTGCAGTAGAATTCCAATTAATAAATGTAAAAGTAATGATGGAGTTAGGAGTCATTACTAAATAGTATTATGCAAGGAGATAAATAATCTTTGTAAATGTTCTATTTTGCCAAAAAAATCAAAGAAATGGATGTTAAAACAATGAGTTATTATTTCATATAATCACAGCATAAATTGAAAAGCAGTTTTGCAACAATTACAAAGAGCCATTAATGTTGCTAAATTAACCTGAGGAAGTAAACTCAGAAAAATTATTCATATGCTTGAAAGTTCTCATTGCAAAATTATTTAAAATAATAAGAATTTAAAAATCACAAACAGGGCTGGAATTGTGGCTCAGCGGTAGAGCATTCGCCTAGCACGTGCTTGGCCCGGGTTCGATCCTCAGCACCATGTACAAATAAACGCATTGTGTACAACTAGAGCAAATAAATAAATATTTTTTAAAAAATCACAAACATTGAGATAGAGGAATATTAGGAAATTACAGTGTATCACTTAATAGGATATTATTAAAATGAAATACTTTTAATTACAAAAACTAAATGAAATATGTATTTGAAAATTTTTAACAA
The DNA here is from genome assembly GCA_025594165.1 of Tamias sibiricus. Taxonomy (NCBI): domain Eukaryota; kingdom Metazoa; phylum Chordata; class Mammalia; order Rodentia; family Sciuridae; genus Tamias; species Tamias sibiricus. The sequence goes on along the minus strand of CM046667.1, from coordinate 21,969,165 downwards.
ATTAGGCTTACTACAAGTAAAATTACATAGATTTAAACTATGAAAGGAATCTGAAAAGGTTAAAATATTTGACTTACTGGAATTAGAGGCTGCTAGATAATTCTGAATATGTTCTTAAATATAACTTTCATTTTTATCAAAGTAATTTTTGTAGTCTTATCATTAAGATAGCAGTGCTTCACCCACCCTCCTACCTATCCAACTTCTTAATCCATCACACATGATGACTTTCATTCTTTAATTACGGCTTCTGCCTTTACCTTCACATTCAACACTCCTACATTGTAATTCTTTGGTGGTTTTCACTTGGAGACATCATTTATTGACTTTCTAACATGGAAGAGTGGGATTTAGTTCTCTCATACAGCCACCCATGCACAATTTCCCTTTCACATCTTCCCAGTAATGTTTTCATTATTACAGCTTTATAAAAATTGTTCCTAGCTAAACCAAACAGTGTTTTGGAGTCACATTTCCTTCACATCTTTATTCTATTCTCTTTTCCTGAATTCCATATCTGCCTTTTTCTCAATTTACTTTTAGTTTTGGTCAAACACATCTTCTATTCAAAAAGGGTCAATATATGGTAAAATTTTTGTGACCTTACATGTTTGAAGATGCCTTTATTTTACCCCTCAATTTATGATTTCACTAGGTGTACAATTCTAGGTCAGAAAGAATTTTCCCTCAGATACTTGAAGGCATTGTTTTCATTGTCTTCTAGTTTCCTGCATTGCAGTGATGAAGTTTATTGCCATTCTATTTCGCAGCCCTTTGTGTGTAAGCAGCTTTTCCTCTTTAAAAGTCTTTAGAATCTCTTCTTTATCCCTGGTATCCTAAAATTTATATAATAGTATTCTTTTTTTTTTTTTTTTACCAATGCTATTACTTTTTTTAAAACATTTATTTATTTACATTAGTTGTACACAATGCATTTATTTTTACATGGGGCTGAGGATCGAACCCAGGCCGCGTATGTGCTAGGCGAGCGCTCTACCGCTGAGCCACAACCCCAGCCCCTGCTATTACTTTTAATAGATTTTAATTTTTAGAGCATTTTAAGGTTCACAGTAAAATTCAGTAGTAGAGTCCCAGTATATTTTGATGAGTATTTTTAAAAAGCATAGACTACTTGTTATTTCGAGGTGGTAGTCTTGCATATTTGTTTTGCCTTTTTTTAAAAAATCACATTCTAAAGGGTAACTTTATATTGTCTTCAAATTCTTTCCTCTTTAATTTAGATAAGTAAAATTTTATCTAGATCTTGATCTTTTAAATAGGGAAGAACAATTTACATATTTATTAAAGTAGAAATAGTCCAGATGAGTTTTATTTTAATATTTATTTTTAGTTGTGGTTGGACACAATACCTTTATTTTATTTATTTATATGTGGTGCTGCGGATCAAACCCAGGGCCTTGCACATGCTAGGCGAGTGCTCTACTGATGAAAGCCACAATCCCATCCCATCCAGATGAATATTTTTTAAAATTTTTTTAAATTTTTAATTTATTTTTTATTCTAAGTTGTTAGGAATGACAACAGAATGTATTACATTTCATATTATACTTGTAGAGCACATTTTTACATATCTCTGGTTGTATACAAAGTATATTCACACCATTCGTGACTTCATACATGCACTTAGGGTAATGATATCCATCTCATTATACCATCTTTTTTTTTTCCTTCACCCTTTTGCCCCCTCCCTTCCCCTCCCTCCCCATTGGCCATTCCAGTGTTTTTCTAATCCTCCTATGCTCCCCATCCCAACCCCATTGTGATTCGACCTCCTTATATCAGAGAAAACATTTGGCATTTGGCTTTTTGGGATTGGTTTTTAAAGATTGTTTCTAAACTGCACCTTAATTATTTCACTTACAACAAATTTTTCTATATTGTATTTTTATTCCTGTTTTTATAATAGTATTCTTTTGTGTAAGTTCGGTGGTTTTTTTAAAAATATTTTTTTAGTTGTTGATAGACCTTTATTTTATCTATTTATATGTGGTGCTGACAATCAAACCCAGTGCCTCACACATTCCAGGCAAGTGCGCTACCACTGAGCCACAGTCTCAGACCTGAGTTAGTTGTTTTTTTAAATCTAGAAACTTATTTCTTTCAATCTAGAAACTTTTATGTTGAAATTTATTCTCCATTTTGGAATTGCTGATCTTTGAATATATTATACCTGCTGGATCATTCCTTAATTTTCTCTACTTTTTCCTTTTCTAATTTCTGTTTTTGTTTCTCTTTTCTGGAAATTTCATCAACTATTTTCAACCTTTCTATTGACATTTTTATTCCTACCATCTTTTTTAATTTCCTCAATTTGCTTTGCTCTATGATTATTTTGTTTTTGAAGAATACTGGGGATTGAACACAGCAGCACTTAACCAGTGAGCCACATACCCAGCCCTTTTTTATATTTTATTTAGATACAGGGTCTCGCTGAGTTGCTGAGGCTAGCTTTGAAATCATGATCTTCCTGTTTAAGCCTCCCAAGCCACTGGAATTACAGGTGTATGTGACCACACCTGGCTAATTATTCTATTTTTGTAAAAGAAGTTTTTTTTGATGAAAGTGTCAAATATTTAAGAAACAAAACTTAGTGAATCACCATATGCCTACCCTTCCTCTGCTCCAACATTTATCAACTCATGGTTGGTCTCTTTTATTTATGTTCTCTCCCTTCCCCTCTTCATATTTTGAAGCACATCCCAGATACTGTGTAATTTCTTCCATAAATATTTTTTGTATATACATTTAAAAGATAGACTCCTAAAAGGAACGATACAACTCTGGTATTATACCTTAAAAATTAACATACTTACATCTAATCAATGTTCAAATTTCAAATGCCCTACTGTCACAATTCATTTTCCTTTATATAATTTTTTTGAGTCAGGATCCATACATATGAGGTCTGTATTTTGCGATTGATTGATATCACTATGTCTTTTCATCTGTGAGCTCTGTCTCCATTTCTTGTTTTCTCCTTGTCACTTATTTGTTGAGTATAGTTATTGCTTCGCTATCCCGCCCCCTTCAAAATTTCCTGTTCCTCTTTCATGAGTAACGTATCATTTTGCTAGTTTTATTCTGTTCTTAATATTGTCTGTTTCCTTTTATTTTACTGCTTTTTTGGATGGTTTTCATGTTTATGGCCTTCCCTCAAATGCCTGGAGGCCCTTCACTAAATTTTCTTCATTTAAAAATTATGTACTAGCCAGGTGTGGTGGCGCATGCCTGTAATCCCAGCACTTGGGAGGCTGAGGCAGGAGGATCGCGAGTTCAAAGCCAGCCTCAGCAATGGCAAGGCACTAAGCAACTCAGTGAGACCCTGTCTCTAATAAAAAATACAAAAAAAGGGCTGGGGATGTGGCCCAGTGGTCGAGTGCCCCTGAGTTCAATCCCTGGTACCAAAAAAAAAAAAAAAAAAAAATATGTACTGCCGGGCATGGTGGTGCACACCTGTAATCCCAGTGGCTCGGGAGGCTTAGACAGGACGATCACGTGTTCAAAGCCAGCCTCAACACAAAGCGAGGTGCTAAGCAACTCATTGAGACCCTGTCTCCAAGTAAAATACAGAATAGGGCTGGGGATGTGACTCAGTGGCCAAGTGCCCCTGAGTTCAATCCCAGTACCAAAAAACAAAAATGATGTACTGCCTGGTGTTGTGGAGCATACCAATATTTCCATTTACTGGGGAGACTGAAGCAGAAGGATCGCAAGTTTGAGACCAGCCTGGGCATCTTAATGAGACACTGTCTCAAAAATTTTAAAAGCTGGGGATGTAGTTCAGTAGTAGAGCAACCCTATGTTCATTCCCTAGTAATGCAGAATAACAACAACAAAAGAAAAGAAGTAGAGGAAGAGACAGAGAAAGGAATAAGGTACTAAAAAGCTGATTGAAAAGGGTTCTAGGTCCAGGTGTAAATAATTAGAACTAATCCAACTAATCCAAAATTGAGTAACAATAAAAAAGAGCAAATGTGGAACAGAATTATCAGCAGGCCTTGGTGATGGACTTCATTCACAAAGAATAGAAAGGGCCTGTTGGATATAATAAGAAAGACACCAGAGTTGTAGTGATAGAACAAGATAATGAAATCTCAGATTAATATCAAATTTGATATACTAGCAAGACAAGTAAGAACACAGAGCTGCACCAGGCCTGGTGGCGACCCTAAGGCAGGAGGACTTACAAGATTGAGGCCAGCTTGGGCAACTTGGTGAGACCTTGTCTGAAGGTAAAAAATAAAAAGGGCTGGGAATGTAACTCAGTAGTAGAGCACCTCTGGGTTTAATCCTCAGTAACTAACACACACACACACACACACACACACATACTGCATAGACATTAAGAACAATTGATTCCTATTCATGATTTGCCCATTTTCAGTCATTTGGTACCAAAATCGCATAGTTGAGAGTAGAAAACTGGTAGAATGGGGGAAGTGTGTATGTGTGTATTTACCTTATTTATTTTCTCCTGAGGTTTTATTTCTGTTTTAAAATTTGTGGTTACCTTAAATTGAAAATAAAACCAACTCATCTTACTCCCTGTTTCCAGTTCCCCTCAAAAAGCTCTCCCATTCTTTCTATCCTAATCATTGCTGTAACCATTCATAATATTTGATTAGAATATTTTCTCATCATTTTATTACTTTTCTGCCTTTCCCACTAGTTAATGAGCCTCTTGAAGATTGTCTTGTTTGTTTTTATATTCCTAATGCCTAGCACACAGACTTTGCTCAGGAAATGTTTGGTAGCTGAAAGAGAGCTTTGCCCACAAGGTCAAACATAAATTCATCCTGATGTTCCAACTTGTTACAAATCTGGATCCTCTCTACATCATGTCCCCAGTACTAAACCTGTTTCCATACTGAATTGGCTCCTTCCTGATGGTCATTTAGGCTTACAGTCTTTACTCCTGCTGGTACTCCATACCTGGTCTCTTCTAAGCCCAGTCTTTCCCACCCTGAATTCCACTGAAAAAGTTTTAAACTTGTGCTATATTCCTGCCTCTTTCTTCAGGCCTTCCTATACAAGTAAAACCAATTTTGCCTGCCTCTGAATTCTTGCACTACTTACTGCTATTAATAAATTGTTTTATCCCTTAATCATATTCATAGTGCTACAATTTTCTATAATGATGTCTACCATTTAGTTGAATATCTCTTACATATCAGGCTGTGAGTACAAACCTCATCTCAAAAGGTACAGTGGTAATATACCTATTTTGTAACTGAGGGGTAACTAAAGTTCAGTGAATTTAAATAAGTAACTAAATCAAGATTACACAGATGAATCCAGATCTTTCTAACTTCAAGAAAACATTGGCTCTTACCTGAACCACAGTATTTTCTCTCTCCTCCTCTTCCTCCTCCCTTCCCTTTCTTCCTCTCCCCAAATACACCTTTTTATACATATCTATCCTTTACTGTGTCTGCCTCATCTTATAAATACTTAATTTGTTGAATTGAGTTGATAATGGTTGGCGGAAGTATTGAAACCTATTCCACTTTGTTGTTTTAATATTTTATATTAAGATGCCTTGTTTTTTTTAAATATTTATTTATTTGCTTTAATTGTACACAATGCGTTTATTTTTTACATGGTGCTGATGATCGAACCCGGGCCGTGCACGTGCTAGGCGAGCCCTCTACCGCTGAGCCACAACCCCAGCCCAAGATGCCTTGTTTTTTTTTAAGTTGTATGCTTTTTTTCATTGTCCACAACTTTGATTAAAATACTTATAAATTTGACATTAAACCCAACATGTATTTTTTAATTTAAAGCATAGTAGATTCTATAAATAAACACAGTATCTTTTGGATATATAATATAGTGAAAGGTATTTGCGTTGCTTTTATAAATTTGAGAGCAGTAATCATAAGAAAATTTTACTTAAAATAGGCAATAAGAATTTGGCTTTAACATTATCTTTGAAAGATAGTGCAAAGCAGCATATTTGTGATCTTTTTTAGTTCGAGACCGTGTTCGGACAAAAATGGAACGTGATATCTTGGTAGAAGTTAATCATCCTTTTATTGTCAAGTTGCATTATGGTAAGTTATGAAACAACTGTCATCTCATCACCTTACCTCATTTGCCCACTTCCTGGGTAAACTCCAATATAGATATATGTTTGCATATATTTATTTGTGTTTAGGAGATACATATAGTAAAGTTATGGAAAGTAAACCTTTTTGATTTTTGGTGGTGCTAGGGAACAAACCAAGGGCCTCAGGCATGCCAGGCAAGTGCTCTACCAGTGAACTGCATCCCCAACTCAAACTGTTGCTTCTTAGACCAATTTCAGAAGTTTTCGTTTCTTTTATTTTTTATTTGATTTATTTTGGTGGGGTACCCAGGAATTTAATTAAGGGACACTCTACCACTGAGCCACATCCCCAGCCCTATTTTGTATTTTATTTAGAGACAGGGTCTCACTGAGTTGCATAGCACCTCACTTTTGCTGGCTTTGAACTCACAATCTTCCTGTCTCAGCCTCCTAAGCCTCTGGGATTACAGGCATGTGCCACCATGCCTGGCTATTGTTTCTTTTAAATAATATAAAATAATTTCTGGGGCTGAGGTTGTACTTCAATGGAAGAGTGCTTGCCTAGCACATGTGAGGCACTGGGTTCAATCCTTAGCACCACATAAAAATAAATAAATAAAATAAAGGTATACATACATGGAATATAACTTATAAAAATTAGTTTCTAAGTGTTAGCCACAGGAATAGGTAACAGCATTTATTGCTTTTTTATAATAATAATAATAATAATGATAATAATAATATACCAGCTTTTTTTAGTCCCTACCGGTTAGCCCAAACTAAAGGCAAGAAAGATCCTTAATATCAGTGGCCTTTCTTTTCTCTCCAAAGCTATGTACTTGTCAGTGGGTAAAGGTTTAGTGATTCTTATTATGTGTTAATTAAGAATAAGACATGCCAGGCGCGGTGGCGCACACCTGTAATCCCAGCACTTGGGAGGCTGAGGCAGGAGGATCGCGAGTTCAAAGCCAGCCTCAGCAATGGTGAGGCACTTAGCAACTCAGTGAGACCCTGTCTCTAATAAAATACAAAAAAGGGGGCTGGAGATGTGGCCCAGTGGTCGAGTGGCCCTGAGTTCAATCCCTGGTACCAAAAAAAAAAAAAAAAGAATAAGACATATTTCATGTTTGTATCAGTGTGTTAAAATATACTCTGTCATGTATAATAAAAAGAACAAATAAAAAATTATGTGTAATCAAATCTAACCAACCCACTTTTTTTTTCTGTAGTTACATGGTTTTTGCATTTTATTTAATGGTTAAGTAATTCTTTTTCTGTCATGAGTTTTTCTTATTAATTACATATTTAGTCTTGTCATGTTCCTAAGAGACTCTTGCCTGTAGTAAACCTAATAGTTCCATAATAAGAAACATTGGGGCTGGGGCTATGGCTCAGTGGTAGAGCACTCCTCTCGGCTCCCACGTGTGAGGCCGTGGATTCGATCCTCAGCACCACATAAGTAAAATTAAAGGTATAAAACAGGGGCTGGGATTGTGGCTCAGCGGTAGAGCGCTCGCCTATTACGTACGCAGCCCGGGTTCGATCCTCAGCACCACATAAAAATAAACGCGTTTGTGTACAACTAAAGCAAATAAATAAATATATTAAAAAAGGTATAAAACAATGATCTTTTTTTTAAGAAACCTTGATTTAATATTTCCATATAGAAACCAAGTGAAAAGAGTGGTTCTTGTCTAAGTTGAAAGTAAGTTTAGATCTGTGATGTAATCATTAATTTGATAAAAGTAATATTTGTTTATGAATGACTTTTCCTAATATAAACCTAAAAAGTGAACAACAATGGATTAAATAAATTTTCTTTTCTTCATTTAGCTTTTCAAACTGAAGGGAAGTTGTATCTTATTTTGGATTTTCTCAGGGGAGGAGATTTGTTTACACGCTTATCCAAAGAGGTATATAATTAACATTTGTTTTAAATCTATTTATACTCATCCTGTTTAAATTAAAGGTTTGTTATATTTCAATATTAGCATATTTTCTCCAGTGACACAAGATTCTTACATTGAAGAAACTGAGCTACAAGAGTTTTTCACTATCTTTTAATTTATCCTAAAAGTAGGACTTAAAATTGACAAACTATCCTTATATTAACCCAGCTTCTTTCATAGTTTTTCAGAAGTGATAATATATCCACAAAGTAAACTAAAAAATAAGTAGTAGCAATTCAGCATGCATTTTAACTTTTTATTTTTAAACTCTTTACTATGGTGAGACAACAGCACAATCTAAATATAGTTTTTTATATAAAGTGTAAAATTATTTCCTCCACAGTGCATAGTTAGCATTTAATAAGTGATTGCTATTGACCAATTAAATTATTTTGCAAATTTCTTTCATTAGTAAATTGTGGATAAGGCTGTGTCTAATTAGCATATTTATAAACTCTTTGAATATTTAAAATCTAAACTGGAACTTTAAATAAAACTAACTGACCCTAAAAGAAAATAAAGATAGAAAAATTATTTTATTTTAGGTGATGTTCACAGAAGAAGATGTCAAATTCTACTTGGCTGAACTCGCACTTGCTTTAGATCATCTGCATAGCCTGGGAATAATCTATAGAGACCTAAAACCAGAAAAGTAAGGAATCATTCTACTAAGTTGAATATAATGTAATATAATTGTTTAGGAGCTCATAAAAAAATAAAACTCCCACGATATTGCATTAATTAGTGTACCTGTGTGTAACATCTTTGTTATACTGTATATTCCTATACTTTTAAAATCTTGGTTAATCAAAAATATTGTCTTGTTCTCATTTGCATTATTTAATTTTTTAATGAAGTTGAAATATGTTTTATTGGCAGTTTGTATTTTTGTGAGTTTCCTGTTCATAGCCTTTATTGCTTGTATTTCTTTGAGAATGCTGTTTTTTCCCATTAATTTATAAAAGAACTTCACAAATTATGAACATTAACTATTTAGCTAAGTGCTGTCACATGTACCTATATACCTGGAGTCCCCACTACTCATGAGATTGAAACTAGAGGGTTGTTGGAGCCAGCCTGTCACAGAGAAAAAACAACACACACACACACACACACACACACACACACACACACACACACACACAAAAAAGAAAGAAAGAAAGAAAGAAAGAAAGAAAGAAAGAACTTTGACCCAAGTTACAACTGCATTTTCCACCTTTTTTTTTTTTTTTTTTTTTTGAGACAGGGGTCTCACTATGTTGCCTGGCTGGTCTTGAATTGGTGAACTCAAGTGACTTCCTGCCTCAGCCTCCCAAGTAGGTGGGAGTATAGGCATGTGCCACTGTGCCCAGCTTTCCATTCTTTAAATTTCTTGTTTTAATCTACACACTTTTTTCTTACATCAACCCATTTTTTTCTTATGTGTTTTCTTTCATGACTTTTATTCTTCAAAATGCTTTTCCCAATCCCATCATCATATATTTTTCTTCTGATTTTGTGTTTTTTAACTTATAATTCCATCTAGAAATTCTTTGGTATGAAGAATGGTATAGAGCTAACACTTTCTTCCAAACACCATTTTATGTGCGTGTACAAATATGTCAATGAATCTGACTGTTATCATAATGCACCAATTTAAAAAAAAAGCTGAGATGTTGCATGCCTATAATCCCAGTGACTTAGGAGGCTGAAGAATAGCTTTATTGAGGTATAATTCACATACCATATAACTGATGCGTTTAAAATATATAATTCAGCCAGTGGTGTGCACCTATAAATCCAACACTTTGGAGGCTTTGGCAGGAGGATTCCTTGAGCCCGTGAATTTGAGGCAAATCAGGGCAACATAGCAAGACCCCATCTCAAAAAATGTGTATCGTTTATTGGTTTTTGGTATATTCAGAGTTGTGTAACCATCATCTTTATCAGCTATTTTTAATATTACTTTAAAATGTTATGTGCAGAAATGAAATTACATATTATGACAGGCAATAGAGAAAATGTTTCTTTGGAACCCTTTTAAGTGATTATTTAGAAATTGTGATACTTTTATACCTATTTGTCACTTATTTTGTTTTTGGATACATTTCATATGTTATTTATTTCTAGCGGATTTTTTGTTTATTTGTTGGTAGTGGGACTGGAACTCTGAGCCTCATACATGCTAACCAAAACACCCTACCACTGAGCTATATCTCCAGCCCATATGATTTTATTTTTATTTTCCAAATAATTACTGAGGTTTTCTTATTATTTTCTCAAATTCTATGATGACATATAATATAAGTCCTGATGAAATGAATATTCAAACAGAAGAAAAAAATACTATAAGCATAAGATTTTAGTAATTCTCCACAAAACACTGGGAAATATATACAGTAAAGGGATAGGTCAGTGAAAATCAGGAATGTGGGGAACATGGTGTGTTGAGAACAGGATTGTGTAGATTGTGTTAAGAAAAAAAAACTTGGAAAGGATGCTTGAGTTAGATACTTTTAAAAAATGACCGTGAAAATGAAAAAAAATGAAACTGGAAGGTTTAGTCAGGCCAACACTGGGGAATAAAAAGAACGGCTTAGAAGGATATATATATAGCTTATTTGGTTTGGTTTGGTTTCCCCTAATATTTTTTAGTGCCTCTGGTTCATTAACACAAGTTTATGGCATTGTTTAGGGTCTTTTATAAATATGTATCCAAAAATAATTTCAACTTTTACCTTTACCTTCTAATCCTCAGTCTAAAGCAATATTTTTGAATAAATGTGATTGGATGCTTAAGAAAGTTACTTCATTTTAGTTGCTGTACTTCGCTGTTCAGTGATTTGAGAGATTTTCTGACTTTGTTTTCTTTCAGTATACTTCTTGATGAAGAAGGCCACATCAAGTTAACAGGTAAAAAAAAAAAAACTTCATCTTATTAAAATAGTCTCTTCTATATAATTTCTTCTAAGATCATTTATGGTGCAAATATTGAGTGATAAATTATGTTAAAAACCTGGGTTAAAATTTTTAATAATGTAAATTTTGGAATTCAGAGTTTAAAATTTGTATGTGAAAATTATTGTGGGGTATTTATTTTGGCAGATTTTGGCCTAAGTAAAGAGTCTATTGACCATGAAAAGAAGGCATATTCTTTTTGTGGAACTGTGGAATATATGGCTCCAGAAGTAGTTAATCGTAGAGGTCATACTCAGAGTGCCGACTGGTGGTCTTTTGGTGTGTTAATGGTAAGGTTTGGATTTTTGGCCTTTTGGAGAATGGAATTTGTTGCTTTGTGTTTTAAAGGATAATCAGAACTGAATTCTATGAGAGAGAAATTGGTATTTTTATTTTCTTTATTTTATAGTATATATATAATGAATAAACAAGAAAATTATTGCCTACAGTATAGGAGGACTATGGAACTCATTAGTTTTAGCACACCTTTAATCCCATCTACTTGGAAGTCTGAGGCAATAGAATCACAAGTTTAAGGCGAGCCCCAGGAGCTGACAGAGACTGTCTAAAAATTAGAAGGGCTTAGGATATAGCAAAAGCTCAGTCAGTGATAAAGTGCCTCTGGGTTCAATTCCCAGCATTGATTAAAAAAAAAGTTTATATGAAATTGACATCTGTCAGGCTATTGAGATACACATGATTTTAATTTGCCATTTCAAATGTGATTAAAAAATAAATAAAATATGATTAATTTCTGCAAGAAAACTATATAGCTCAATTATCTTTTAGGAATTATCAGGAAATTCTGTAATGAACATAGTGTAAATATAAACCATTTGCCTTATAATTAAGGTGATGCTTTCTGTACTTCTGGCCTTGAGATTTTATATTTATTGGCTAACACCTCTGTTTATTTTACCTTTCCATAGTTTGAAATGCTCACTGGCACACTACCTTTCCAAGGAAAAGATCGAAAAGAAACAATGACAATGATCCTTAAGTAAGTACTCCCTAATGGAGATATTTTGATGGTAATCTAAAATAAATAAATGCTTCAAACTAAAAACTGAGATTTTAGAGTGCTGGACATGTTGTATAAGAAATGGCTAGTAAATTCATCACTATTACCTGGTTTAAATGTAAACAAACCACTCTAACCACCAGTTTAGAGTACTCATTATCTTCATATGAGTAGTGAAATATTGAAAGCTTTACCTTTTGAGATTTGGAATATGATAAATATGTCTATTATTCCACTTCCATCTGCATTGTACCAGTGGTCGTAGACAGTATGTTAAAGCAGGCAAAAAAGTAAATTCTAAGGTTAAAAAGAAAGAAATAATATTTTCATTTTTAAAATAACATGTATCGGGTCTGGGGCTATGGCTCAGTGGTAGAGGCCCTGTGTGAGTCCCTGGGTTCTATTCTCAGCACCACATAAATAAAATAAAGGTATTGTGTCCATCTACAACTAAAAAAATATTTTTAAAAACTAAAATAACATGTATCCATAGAAATATAGTCATCATATAAATTCTTAGAATTAGGAAGAGCAAAGTTGCTGTTTACAAGACCAGTAAACAAAAGTCAGCATTTCATATCTGTATGTGAGTAACAGAAAATGAAAATTTTAAAGCAGATACTGTTCACAATAATAATTAAAATATTCAAATTCCACAGTAATGGCAGTACACACCTATAATCCACGCTATTTGGGAGGTTGAGAGAAAAGGATCACAAGATTGAGGCCAGCCTTGTCAATTTAGTGAGACCCTGTCTTGAAATAAAAAGGAATAGCGGGCTGGGGTTGTGGCTCAGCGGTAGAGCGCTCACCTAGCACGTGCGTGGCCCGGGTTCAATCCTCAGCACCACGTAAACATAAATGCATTGCATTGTGTACAACTAAAAGCAAATAAATTAATATTTAAAAAAAAGGAATAGGGATATAGCTCACTGGTATTGGGCCCTGGGTTCAATCCCCAGTACCACCAAAAAAATTATTTTCAAATTCCTAGGGATAAATCTAGCAACAGAGTTATACAAGAACTCTATGCAGAAAACTAGAGAATTTTTATTTAAATAATATTTAAACAACCAAAATCTTATGGAAAGATAAACCATGTTCACATTATAAGAGGCCCTGTGTTATAAAGATATAGGTTCTATAGATCATGTTGTTCAATGGAAATATAATGCAAGCCATGTACATAATTTTCTAGGAGCTACATTTAAAAAGTAAGAAGAAACAAAATTAATTTTAATAATATATTTTATTCAACCCAATATCAAAAATGTTATCATTTCAACATGTAACCAACATTAAAAATGATTAGTGAAGCAGATATGGCAGTGCATTACTTGTAATTCCAGTGGCTCAGGAGGCTGAGGCAAGAAGATAGCAAGTTCCAGGTAGCCTCAACAACGAAGTGAGGCCCTAAGTAACATAGTGAGAACCCATCTCAAAATAAATAAAAAGGGGGCTGGGGTTGTGGCTCAGGGGTAGAGCGCTGGCCTAGCACGTGCGCGGCCCGGGTTCGATTCTCAGCAACACGTACAAATAAACGCATTGTGTACAACTAAAGCATATAAATAAATATTTAAAAAATAAATAAATAAATAAAAAAAAAGGGCTGGGAATGTGGTTCAGTGCTTAAATGCCCCTGGGTTTGATGTAGAGATCAAACAAAATGATTAAGAGATATTGTAAATTGTGTTTTTTTTCATATTTGTTTGAAATTCAGTGTGTATTGTTCACTTAGATTTTGGACTGACCAGATTTCAAGTGCCCAGTGGCCATATATGGCTAGTGGCAACTATACTGCATAATAAAATTATAGTTGCAATGCAAATAAAATAAAAATTAACCCAGTTTTATATGGAGGGTTTGATATACTGATTCTAATATGATAATGGACCAAGAATAGCTAAAATACTTTTTGAGAATATTAAAATATGAAGACTTGCTTTGTCAGGTATCAAGTACTATTAGAACTGTAAGTAACTCAATATATCATTGAAACAATTATATAGACTTGTGCAATGATTAGCAATCACAGAAACAGATGTACATATATTTACAACCTTAATTTACAACCACTGGGAATTTCAGAGCAGTACGGGGAAACAAACTTCTTACCAAAAGATTCCATTAAGAGAGAGTAAAAGGGGCTGGGGTTGTAGCTCAGTGGTAGAGTGCTTGCCTCGCATTCGTGAGGCACTGGGTTCAATCCTCAGCACCACACAAAGTAAATAAATAAAATAAAGATATTGCATCCATCTACAACTAAAAAAAAATCGAAAAGTGTAAAAGAAGTTTCTGACAGAGAGTTGACAGAGAATCAGCAGAGACTTGTATGCAGAATGTATCAAACTCCAATCAATAAGAAAAAGAAACAATAAGAATCTGGGTGGGAGAAGTAATGACCACATAAAAGAGGATATTCAATGGTTTATAAACTTATGAAAAAATATTCAAACTCATTAATCAGAAAATGCAAAATTTCCTTTGTGGTGGTACATATCTGTAGTCTCAGCTAATTGGAAGGCTAAGACAGTAAGATCCCTTGAGCCCAGGAGTCCTGGGCCAGTCTGGGCAACATGGGGAAACCCTGTATCTTAAAAAAAAAAAAAAGAAAATGCAGATTAAAACTACAATAAGCTACCACTGCATATCCCCCAGAATGAAAGAGACTAGCAGGCTAAACATTTAGGGAGGCATTGCTTCTAAAGAGAATAATCACTATACTTATGGCAGAGATTTTGTGTCAGTAGGTCAGAGGCTCCCATCCAAACTACATACTGTGACAGAAGGCATGGAGTCTCTTATTTGTACAGATTGGCTCCATCACAAATTTACCAAATCAAGAGTTTCAGTCAGGCATGGTGGTATACACCTGTAATCCCAGCTACTCAAGAGGCTGAGGCAGGTAGATTGAAAGTTCAAGGCCAGCCTGGGAAACTTAGGGAGACTCTGTCTCAAAGTAAAAATTAAAAATGGCTTGAGATATAGCTCAGTGGTAGAACGCCCCTGGGTCCAGTCCCCAATAACATAGACACACACACACAAAGAATTCCAGATAAAGTGTTTCAGCCTTTACCTGCAGATCATGAAAAATATGATGGGGATCCACAAAACCTTCAAACTGCATATCTTTTTCATACTTTTTTAAAGTTATAGATGGACACAATACCTTTATTTTATTTGTTTTTGTTTTTATGTGGTGCTGGGGATCGAACCCAGTGCCTCACACATGCTAGGCAAGCGCTCTTCCACTGAGCCACAACCCTGGCCCCAAACTGCATAGTTTAACCAGAGTAAAAAGTAGAAAGAAGCCAGGCGCGGTGGCACACGCCTGTAATCCCAGCACTTGGGAGGCTGAGTCAGGAGGATCGCGAGTTCAAAGCCACCCTCAGCCATGGTGAGGCACTTAGGAACTCAGTGAGATCCTGTCTCCAATAAAATACAAAAAAGGGCTGGGGATGTGACCCAGTGGTCAAGTGCCCCTGAGTTCAATCTCTGGTACAAAAAAAAAAAAAAGATAGAAAGATATAATATAGATGTGTGGATTAGAAAAAGCACATACCCCTGAAGTTCACAAAAATATTCCTTCAGTGAATGCATGACCCAAAGTGTTTAAACATTTGATAAGAATCCAACCCTTAAATTACCACGAGGACTTCCAGCAAAGGAGAACATGTCTAACACATTCCTCAAAAGCACTAGAGAATTAGCAGTGCAGTGGCATCTAAAACCTGTGGAGAAGGAAGCAGTATGTCTTTGACACAGCAGCTTCAGATTGAATTATACAAAATCACTTTTATTTCAAATTGGTGAGAAAGTGTTTTCATTGAATGTAATTTAAATTCCAGTCAAAAAATGGGAGACTGGGAACTGGCAATATAGATTATTGGTGGGACATAGAGCAGTGGCAACTTTCATACATAGCTGGAAGGAATATAAATACAAATACTCCTCTAACCATTTTGGAGAACGGTTTTTGTCATTCTGTTCTAAAGACAAATATATGTATGCCATCATGCATTTATCCCACTCCTAGCCATGCATTCAATTTATATGCATCAAAGAACTTACATAAAAAAAAAAAAAAACTAGTAAGCCAGGCGCAGTGGCGCACGCCTGTAATCCCAGCACTTGGGAGGCTAAGGCAGGAGGATCGCGAGTTCAAAGCCAGCCTCAGTAACGGCGAGGCACTTAGCAACTCAGTGAGACCCTGTCTCTAAATAAAATACAAAAAAGGGCTGGGGATGCAGCCCAGTGGTCAAGTGCCCCTGGGTTCAATCCCCAGTAGCACAAAAAAAAAAAAAAAACTAGTATAAAGCTGTTCATAGCACCATTATTTGTACTTTTAGAAGGTGCGTCATTAGCAGTAGACTGGATTAATAAACGATGATATATTGTATAATAGTTGAATATAGTAGGAATTGTATTTACTATCTGTAAATATTTTAGGTTTTATAGGCCACACACAGTCTGTATCACATATTATTCTTTATTTGTATTTTTTTTGTCCAACTCTATAGGAAGAAAACAATTCTTAAGACTCATACAAAAACAGGTCCACAACTTTGGCCCATGAGCATGGTGTGCCACTGAGCAAAGAAAATGAAAAAACCACAGTTACATACAACAACTTGGACAAATCTCACAAGAATGTTAAGCAAAGGAATTTCAGACACAAAAGAATAAATGCTATGTGATTCTATTTATATAGTTTATAAAGCAGGCAAAATTAAAGCATATTTTTAGGGTCCATATTTACATGGTAAAAGCTAGAGGCAAAATAAGGAAAGTGGTTACATTGGAAGAAGGATTATCTTTCTTGGTCAGATAACTATTCACTTTCTGATGAATCATTGAGCTGTGTGATTTGGGTGGGTTTTAATATTTTTTAATTGTTGATGGACCTTTATTTTATTCATTTATTCATATGTGGTACTGAGAATTGAACCCAGTGCCTCACACATGCTAGGCATGTGTGCTCTATTACTAGGCCACAACCCCAGCCCTGAAAATTTTTTTTTGGTATTTTCTGTTATTCTTCACAATAAAAAAAGGTAAAAATATGTACTACATAAATGAATGAATGTCCACTTGGCTTTCATCACTGAACCTTCATCACTCAGTCTACTCTGGTCCCCCTCCTTTTAGCTAACAGATACTCTGCAGTGTATTGATGAAAACCAAGCCTTTTCTTTGACCTGACCTTCCTTTCAAGTTATTACACCATCTTCCTGCATTCTTTCAGTACAGAGCCTCTAAAAGAGTAGTCTATGCTTTCTGTTACTGTTTTTGGCTTCTTTTATTCCACAGCCTGTTTGTCATTCATCTCTACCACTCTACTGAAATTGTTCTCACTATGGTTGTTAATGTTCTTCTGGTTTGCTAAAACTTGTGGAAAATTGTCACAAAGTTGACTATCTACCATTCATTCACAAAATGAATTCAACAGATAATTGAGTACTTTATACAGGTACTGGGGATGCCATGTGAACAAGACAGAAGATCATCAGTGGTCTCACAGAACTTACATTCTGGTGGGGGAGATAAGGAATTAATATTTAAGTTAAAAAATATAATACTTACAGATAGTAATTGTAGCTGCCTGACATACAGCCACAATACCGCAGGAGGAGATTCGGTGGCAGGAATCTATTATTCTTAGTCTCTTTCTTTCTCTTTAGTCTCTTTCTTTCTCTTTATCTCTTCTTCTCTTCTTAGCTAAACTCTTTTCCTTTCTTAGTCTCATTTCTTTCTTAGTCTCTCTCTCATTTCTCTCTTAGTCTCTGTAGCTCTCATTCTTAGTCTCTGTCTTTCTTTCTTAGTCTCTGTAGCTCTCATTTCTTTCTTAGTCTTTCTTAGTCTCTGTAGCTCTCATTTCTTTCTTAGTCTTTCTTAGTCTCTGTAGCTCTCATTTCTTTCTTAGTCTCTGTAGCTAAACTCTTTTCCTTATACTCTGACTCTTATTTCTTCTTCCGACTATGTTCTGGCCGCTCTGACTCTTTTCTTCTTCTCCAACCCGAACTCTTCTTCCGACTGACTGAGCAACTGAATGAATGACGTACATACTTAATGTATGATTATTATCAGGTGGAATTTATGGCTTCCAGCTAACCGCAATAGCCATCTCCCTGATTGGGGCTCCTTCAAGTAATGGGAAATGTAGGCATATAATAAGCCAGGGTAACCTACTCTGACAATGACCCTCATGTGTGAGGGAAGGGGCAGGGACAGGAGCCATTTTATTATTTTTTTTTAATTATTTTTTATTCTAAGATGTTATAAATCACAGCAGAATGCATTACATTTCATATTACACATATAGAGCACTTTTTTACAAATCTTTGGTTGTATGTAAAGTATATTCACACCATTCGTGACTTCATACATGCACTTAGGGTAATGATATCCATCTCATTCTACCATCTTTTTTTTCCTTCACCTTTTGCCTCCTCCCTTCCACTCCCTCCCCGTTGGCCATTCTAGTATTCCTCTAATCCTCCTATGCTCCCCATCCCAACCTGACTTTGAATTGGCCTCCTTATATCAGAGGAAACATTTGGCATTTGGCTTTTTGGGATTGGCTAACTTCACTTAGCATTATATTCTCTAACTCCATCCATTTTCCTGCAAATTCCATGATTTTATTCTCTCTTATTGCTGAGTAATATTCCATTGTGTGTATATACCACATTTTCTTTATCCATTCATTTACTGAAGGGCATCTAGGTTGGTTCCACAGTTTAGCTATTGTGAATTGTGCTGCTATAAACATTGATGTGGCTGTGTCCCTGTAGTATGCTGTTTTCAGGTCTTTTGGATAAAGACCAAGGAGTGGGATAGCTGGGTCATAAGGTGGTTCCATTCCAAGTTTTCCAAGGTATCTCCATACTGCTTTCCATATTGGCTGCACCATTTTGCAGTCCCACCAACAATGTATGAGTGTGCCTTTTTCTCCACATCCTCTCCAACATTTATTGTTGTTTGTGTTCTTAATAGCTGCCATTCTGACAGGTGTAAGATGAAATCGTAGACTGGTTTTGATTTGCATTTCTCTAATTGCCAGAGAGGTTGAACATTTTTTCATGTATTTGTTGATTGATTGTATATCTTCTTCTGAGAAGTGTCTGTTCAGTTCCTTGGCCCATTTATTGATTGGGTTATTTGTTTTTTTGGTGTTATGATTTTTGAGTTCTTTATATATTCTAGAGATTAGTGCTCTATCTGACGTGCATGTTGTAAAAATTTGTTCCCAATTAGTAGGCTCTCTGTTCACCTCACTAATTGTTTCTTTTGCTGAGAGGAAGCTTTGTAATTTGAGTCTATCCCATTTATTGATTCTTGGTATTAATTCTTGTGCTACAGGATTCTTATTAAGGAACTTGGGACCTAATCCAACATGTTGGAGATTAGAGCTTACTTTTTCTTCTATTAGGTGTAGTGTCTCTGGTCTAATTCCTAGATCCTTGATCCACTTTGAGTTGAATTTTGTGCATGGTGAGAGATAGAGGTTTAATTTCATTTTATTGCATATGGATTTCCAGTTTTCCCAGCACCATTTGTTGAAAAGGCTATCTTTTCTCCAATGTACATTTTTTGGCACCTTTGTCTAATATAAGGTAGCTGAAATTATATGTGTTAGTCTCTGTGTCCTCTATTCTGTACCATTGGTCTACTGGCCTATTTTGGTGCCAATACCATGCTGTTTTTGTTACTCTTGCTCTGTAGTATAATTTAAGGTCTGGTATAGTGATGCCACCTGCTTCACTCCTCTTACTAAGGATTGCTTTAGCTATTCTGGGTCCAGGAGCCATTTTAGATGAGATACTTCAGGAAAGCTTCTCTGAGAAATATTTGACACTGTGGGCCCCTCCCTCATCCTCATTTTTCCTATTCTCATCTATTTCTCCTACATCTCTAAGCATTCTTCTCTTTGCTATCTTTTGCATGCTCATTCTTTCTCTTCCTATTTTTCTTTAATTGTAAACATTTTCAAATGTAAATTTTGAAAAATGGAATATACAGGGAACATATATACCCATCACCCAGATTCAGAGATCATCAGAATTTTGTCACGTTTGCTTCATTTATTCCTTTTTTTTCTTCTTTTTGTCTTCTTTTCTTCTATATTTTTAGTTGTAGATGGACACAATAACTTTATTTTGCTTATTTGTTTTTTTTTAATTTTTATTTATAGTAGTATGCATTACAGTTTATACTATACATATAGAGCATCTTTTTACATAAAACAGTTTGTATCCAAAGTATATTCACAGCATTCAAGTCTTCAATCGTGCATTTAGAATAATGATATCCATCTTATTCAACCACTTTTCCCCCTTCCCCCCTTGCACCCTCCCTTCCCCTCCCTTCCCTTTGACCATTATAGTGTTCCTCTAGTCCTCCTATGTACCCCGACCCATCAATACTGTGAACCAGCTTCCTTATATCAGAGGAAACATACGGTATTTGGATTTTTGAGATTGACTGATTTCACTTAGCATTATATTCTCCAACTTCATCCATTTACCTGCGAATGTCATTATTTTATTCTCTTTTATTGCTGAATAAAATTCCATTGTGTATATATACCACATTTTCTTATCCATTCATCTACCTAGGGACATCTAGGTTGGTTCCACAACCTAGATATTGTGAAATGTGCTGCTATAAACATTGAGGTAGCTGTGTCACTGTAATATGCTGTTTTTAAGTCCTTTGGGAATAGACCCAGGAGTGGGATGGCTGGGTCATAGGGTGGTTCCATTCCCATTTTCCCAAGAAATCTCCAAACTGCTTTCCATAATGGTTGTACCATTTTGCAGTCCCACCAGCAATGTATGAGTATGCCTTTTTCCCCACATCCTCTCCAACATTTATTGTTGTTTGTGTTCTTGATAGCTGAAATTCCGACTGGAGTGAAATGAAATCTTAGAGTAGTTTTGATTTGCATTTCTCTAATTGCCAGCGATGTTGAGCATTTTTTCATGTCTTTGTAGATTAATGGTGTATCTTCTTCTGAGAAGGGTCTTTTCAATTCCTTAGCCCATTTATCAATTGGATTATTTGTTTTTTTGGTGTCAAGTTTTTTGAGTTCTTTATATATTCTAGAAATTAGTGCTCTATCCGATGTGCATGTATTAAATATTTGTTCCCAGTTAGTTGGTTCTCTATTAACCTCACTTATTGTTTCTTTTGCTGAGAAGAAGCTTTTTAGCTTAAATCTATCCCATTCATTAATTCTTGGTAATAATTCTTGCACTACAGGATTCTTGTTAAGGAACTTGGAGCCTAATCCGACATGTTGGAAATTGTAGCTTACTTTTTCTTACTATTAGGTGTATTGTCTCTGGTCTAATTCCTAAGTCCTTGATCCACTTTGAATTGAATTTTGTGCATGGTGAGAGATACAGGTTTAATTTCATTTTGTTGCATATGGCCTTCCAGTTTTCCCAGCACCATTTGTTGAAGAGGCTATCCTTTCTCCACTGTACATTTTTGGAGCCTTTGTCTAATATAAGATAGCTGAAATTATATGTATTAGTCTCTGTGTCCTCAATTCTGTACCATTGGTCTACCTGTCTGTTTTGGTGCCAATACCATGCTGTTTTTGTTACTATTGCTCTATAGTATAATTTAAGGTCCGGTATGGTGATGCCGCCTGCTTCACTTTTCCTGCTCAGGATTGCTTTAGCTATTCTGGGTCTCTTATTTTTCCAGATGAATTTCATGACTGCTTTTTCTATTTCTTTGAGAAATGTCATTGGGATTTTGATTGGAATTGCATTAAATCTGTATAATGCTTTTGGTAGTATGGACATTTTGACAATATTAATTCTACCTATCCAAGAACAAGGTAGGTCTTTCCATCTTCTGAGGTCTTCTACGATTTCTTTCTTTAGTGTTCTATAGTTTTTGTTATAGAGGTCCTTCACCTCTTTCGTTAAGTTGATTCCCAGGTATTTTTTTTTTTTATGCTATTGTAAATGGAGTAGTTTTCATCATTTCCCTTTCAGAGGCTTTGTCACTGATGTACAAAAATGCCTTTGACTTATGAGTATTGATTTTGTATCCTGCTACTTTGCTGAATTCATTTACTAGTTTTAAAAGTTTTCTGGTAGAGTTTTTTGGGTCTTCTAGGTACATTATCATGTCATCAGCAAATAGTGCTAATTTGAGCTCTTCTTTTCCTATCTGCATCCCTTTAATTTCTTTCGTCTTTCTAATTGCTCTGGCCAAAGTTTCAAGTACTATGTTAAATAGCAGTGGTGAGAGGGGGCATCCCTGTCTTGTTCCAGTTTTTAGAGGGAATGCTTTCAATTTTTCTCCATTTAAGATAATGTTAGCTTGAGGTTTTGCATACATAGCTTTTGTAATGTTGAGATATGTTCCTGTTATTCCTAATTTTTTCTACAGCTTTGAACATAAAGGAGTGTTGTATTTTGTCAAATGCTTTTTCTGCGTCTATTGAGATGATCATATGGCTTTTATCTTTAAGTCTATTGATGTGATGTATTATGTTTATTGATTTCTGAATGTTGAACCAGCCTTGCATCCCTGGGATAAACCCCACTTGATCATGGTGCACTATCTTTCTGATATGTTTTTGAATCCGATTTGCCAGAATTTTATTGAGGATTTTTGCATCTATGTTCATTAAAGATATTGGCCTGAAGTTTTCTTTTTTTGGCTGTGTTTTTGCCTGGCTTTGGGATTAATGTGATATTGGCCTCATAGAAAGAGTCTGGAAGAGCTCCCTCTTTTTCTATTTCTTGAAATAATTTGAAGAGCATCGGTATTAGTTCTTCTTTGAAGGTCTTGTAGAACTCGGCCGTAAACCCATCAGGACCTGGACTTTTTCTTGTTTGAAGTTTTTTGATAGCGTCTTCTATTTCTTCACTTGAAATTGATTTATTTAAATTGTGTATAGCCTCCTGTTCCAGTTTGGGGAATTCATACGACTCTAGAAATCTGTCTATGCTTTCAGTATTTTCTATTTTATTAGAGTACAATTTTTCGAAGTAATTTCTAATTATTTTCTGTATATCTGAGATGTTTGTTTTGATATTTCCTTTTTTATCATGGATGCTAGTAATTTGAGTTTTTTTCTCTTCTTCTTTTTGTTAGCATTGCTAGGGGTCTGTCAATTTTATTTATTTTTTCAAAGAACCAACTTTTGGTTTTGTCAATTCTTTGAATTGTTTCTTTAGTCTCAATTTCATTAATTTCAGCTCTGATTTTAATTATTTCCTGTCTTCTTCTGCTCTTAGTGTTGATCTGTTCCTCTTTTTCTAGTGCTTTGAGGTGTGATGTTAAATCCTTTATTTGTTGTTGTTTTTTTTCTTTTAATGAAGGAATTCAGTGCAATGAATTTTCCTCTTACTACTGCCTTCCTAGTGTCCCAGAGATTTCTGTATGATGTATCAGCATTCTCATTTACCTCTAGGAATTTTTTAATCTCCTCCTTGATGACTTCTTCAACCCCTTGTTCATTCAGTAGCATGTTGTTTAGCTTCCAGCTGTTGGAGTAGTTTTTTTTTATTTCTTGTATTATCATTGATTTCCAATTTCATCCCATTATGGTCTGATAGAATGCAAGGTAGTATTTCTATTTTTTTATATTTGCTGAGAGTTGCCTTGTGACATAATATATGGCCAATTTTGGAGAAGGAGCCATGTGCTGCTGAGAAGAAAGTGTATTCGCTTACTGAGGGATGAAATATTCTATATATGTCCGTTAGGTCTAAGTTATTAATTGTTTTAACGAGGCCTAATGTTTCTTTATTTAGCTTTTGTTTGGATGATCTATCCATTGGTGAGAGAGGTGTGTTGACGTCCCCTAGAATAACTGTGTTGTGGTCTATTTTACTCTTGAACTTGAGAAGGGTTTGATGAATGTTGGTGCTCCATTATTTGGAGCATATAGATTTATAATTGTTATATCTTGTTGATGAATGGTTCCCTTAAGTAGTAAGAAATATCCATCTTTATCTCTTTTGATTAGCTTTGGCTTGAAGTCTACTTTATTTGATATGAGAATGGAAACCCCTGCCTGCTTCCGCAGCCCATGTGCGTGATAAGACTTTTCCCAGCCTTTCACCTTCAATCGCTTGATGTGTTTTTCTATGAGGTGTGTTTCTTGTAGGCAACAAATTGTTGGGTTGTTTCTTTTAATCCAATCTGACAATCTGTGTCTCTTAAATGGTGAGTTTAGACCATTAACATTCAGGGTTATTATTGATATGTAATTCTTATTTCCATCCATTTTTAAATGTATTATGGTATTTAGCTTGATTTGGGTTCTCCTCTGGTTGGTAATTCCTTTAGTTTACTATCTCCCTTTGTTGGTTTTCAATGTTATTTTTCTCTTCTTCTTCGTGGAAAATTTTGCCCAAGATGTTCCAAAGTGCTGGCTTTCGAGTTGTGAAATCTTTTAACTTTTGTTTGTCGTGGAAAGTTTTTATTTCATCTTCGAATCTAAAGCTCAATTTTGCAGGATATAAGATTCTTGGTTGACAACCCTTTTCTTTCATAGCTTGAAATATGCTATTCCAGGATCTTCTAGCTTTTAAGGTCTGGGTTGAAAAATCTGAGCATAATCTGATCGGTTTCCCCCTATATGTAATCTGCTTCCTTTCTCTTGTGGCTTTTAGTATTCTCTCCTTGCCTAGAATATTAGGCAATTTCATTATAATGTGCCTTGGTGTGGATCTGTTGTGGTTTTGTACGTTTGGTGTTCGGTAAGCCTCTTGAACTTGGTTTTGCCATTCGTTCCTCATGTGTGGAAAATTTTCTGCTATTATTTCTTTGAATAAATTACTCCTTCCTTTGGTTTGAAACTCTGTACCTTCTTCAACACCAATCACTCTTAAGTTTGGTCTTTTTATGCTGTCCCATAATTCCTAAATACTCTGTTCTTGTTTTCTTACTTCTTTTGCCGTGTCCTCTAGATTTTTCTCCAGGATAAATATTTTGTCTTCATTATCTGAGGTCCTTTCTTCCAGGTGATCTAATCTGTTGGAGATGCTTTCAATTGAGCATTTAGTTTGGTTTATTTCTTCTTTCATTTCCAGAATTTCTGTTTGGTTTTTCTTTAGAATCTCTATCTCCCTATTGAAGTAATCTTTTGCTTCTTGTATTTGTTTTTGGAGTTCTTTGTCAAAATGCTCTTTTACCGCCTCTACTTGCTCTCTCATTTCATTTTTTATTTCAATCTTAAGATCCATAAACATTTAGAATATGTAATTTCTGAATTCCATCTCTGGCATTTGACCAACTGTGCTTGCCATGGAATCAATTGAGGGGGCCTGTTGGTTGGTTTCAGCCACTTTCTTCCCTTGCTTCTTCATAATGCTTGTGTGTCTATTCTCCTAGCACTGTGGGACCTTGCCTATTTCAATTTCACCTTATAGCTTTATGTTTCTCCTGTCGTACAATGCTGTCAGGTCCCCTTATAAATACCTTACAATTTAAGCTCTAACACTTTCTTTACAGCAAATCCCAGTTTGATCACAATGTACAGATTTAGTTAACCCAGATATTGTTTCCAATTTACTTTGTATGCTTGTGTTGGGGGTTACAGTTTCAGTATTGTATACAGAGATTATATGTTTAGGAAGAAGCAGGTGAGATTACTGAGATGTTCTTTCTTAGGAAGTATAACAGTAGAATTCTATAGAAGTGGTTTAATATCAGCAGACAGGAGAGAAAAGGGAATGGAGTGAGTGATTTAGAGGAAAGACGATTTGTATATAAACCAAACTTATTTAGCCTTTGAGACAAGAAAGATAAAGGAAGATGGAAAAGAAAAAATAAAAAGGAACAATGCGAGATAATAAAGAATTAAGAATTATTGTAAGAGAGAGGAGAGAGAGAGAAACTGAGTCAAGAAAAATAGAGATTAAACTATATATAACACCGCTTTTCTGTATATTTCAATTGCCCCAGGCCTAGAAGTCCCAATTTCTGTGTATACCTTGTTTTCATCTCTGATGAGTACACAATGACAGGGTGTAAGTAGATAAGATGAGGGGCAGAAGAGACTAAAGTGAGAAGGAAGATAGGAAAGAGGAACACAGACACACAAATAATCCCACTATCAAACAGAACAAAAACAAAAACAAATAAAAAAAAAAACAGTTGGAGTTTAAGCCAGTTGACTTGGACCACGCCCAGACAGTCACAGTAGAGTCTAGTCTGCAGCTTTGGCCAGCGGCAGATTGGCACAGAGGAATAAATGTCTAGGGGGTGGGGGGGTGTCAGTACATGAATAGCATCAAGAAAGCGTTCATCAAAAAGGCATGCATTCCCCACGCCCGCCCCCGGTTATAGCTCTTGTGGTTGCTGCGCTGGCCTCAGGCAGGCCCTTTCCTTCGGGCTGCCTGTGCACGTCTCACCAGGTGTTTGCTGTTCTCTGGGCTCTGGATCGTTCCTTGGATGCCTGCAACTGTTTTTCTTCTCCGTTTCTTTGTCCCGGTCAGCCGCAGCCCTTCTCCAAAATGGCGGCGCCTTACCCGGTCCCGACAGCAGTATCCTGGTCCTGTGTGTCACTCTGATGTGTGCAGGTCCGTTCGGCAATTTACGGGAAAGAATTCTGTGAGGCCGCTGCTCGCGTCTGGCTCTCTTTTTATTCTGTGCTGTTTTTTGCCGAGGTCTGCACTTCCCGTACTGCAATGCTACCACAGCAGCTGCGCCGTTAATGCTGGTTTGGCCTGTGGGCCGCTGGCACTGGACTCCGTGTGTCAGCGGTGTGGAGTTTCTTGTATTTTCACCGTCTGTATGTGCGCAGATGCTTCTGTATGTGCGCGGATGCTTCAGCTCTCTTCCAGTTGCGGGAATGTTGCTAAGAATGCATTCAATCTTCCCGATAAGCCTGTTTTATTGCCAGTCTCCTGAGCGTGCTTCTCTGCTGTCCGCCATCTTTTTTCCTCCCTTATTTGTTTTTTTTTAATTTTTATTTATAGTAGTATGCATTACAGTTTATACTATACATATAGAGCATCTTTTTACATAAAACAGTTTGTATCCAAAGTATATTCACAGCATTCAAGTCTTCAATCGTGCATTTAGAATAATGATATCCATCTTATTCAACCACTTTTCCCCCTTCCCCCCTTGCACCCTCCCTTCCCCTCCCTTCCCTTTGACCATTATAGTGTTCCTCTAGTCCTCCTATGTACCCCGACCCATCAATACTGTGAACCAGCTTCCTTATATCAGAGGAAACATACGGTATTTGGATTTTTGAGATTGACTGATTTCACTTAGCATTATATTCTCCAACTTCATCCATTTACCTGCGAATGTCATTATTTTATTCTCTTTTATTGCTGAATAAAATTCCATTGTGTATATATACCACATTTTCTTATCCATTCATCTACCTAGGGACATCTAGGTTGGTTCCACAACCTAGATATTGTGAAATGTGCTGCTATAAACATTGAGGTAGCTGTGTCACTGTAATATGCTGTTTTTTAAGTCCTTTGGGAATAGACCCAGGAGTGGGATGGCTGGGTCATAGGGTGGTTCCATTCCCATTTTCCCAAGAAATCTCCAAACTGCTTTCCATAATGGTTGTACCATTTTGCAGTCCCACCAGCAATGTATGAGTATGCCTTTTTCCCCACATCCTCTCCAACATTTATTGTTGTTTGTGTTCTTGATAGCTGAAATTCCGACTGGAGTGAAATGAAATCTTAGAGTAGTTTTGATTTGCATTTCTCTAATTGCCAGCGATGTTGAGCATTTTTTCATGTCTTTGTAGATTAATGGTGTATCTTCTTCTGAGAAGGGTCTTTTCAATTCCTTAGCCCATTTATCAATTGGATTATTTGTTTTTTTGGTGTCAAGTTTTTTGAGTTCTTTATATATTCTAGAAATTAGTGCTCTATCCGATGTGCATGTATTAAATATTTGTTCCCAGTTAGTTGGTTCTCTATTAACCTCACTTATTGTTTCTTTTGCTGAGAAGAAGCTTTTTAGCTTAAATCTATCCCATTCATTAATTCTTGGTAATAATTCTTGCACTACAGGATTCTTGTTAAGGAACTTGGAGCCTAATCCGACATGTTGGAAATTGTAGCTTACTTTTTCTTACTATTAGGTGTATTGTCTCTGGTCTAATTCCTAAGTCCTTGATCCACTTTGAATTGAATTTTGTGCATGGTGAGAGATACAGGTTTAATTTCATTTTGTTGCATATGGCCTTCCAGTTTTCCCAGCACCATTTGTTGAAGAGGCTATCCTTTCTCCACTGTACATTTTTTGGAGCCTTTGTCTAATATAAGATAGCTGAAATTATATGTATTAGTCTCTGTGTCCTCAATTCTGTACCATTGGTCTACCTGTCTGTTTTGGTGCCAATACCATGCTGTTTTTGTTACTATTGCTCTATAGTATAATTTAAGGTCCGGTATGGTGATGCCGCCTGCTTCACTTTTCCTGCTCAGGATTGCTTTAGCTATTCTGGGTCTCTTATTTTTCCAGATGAATTTCATGACTGCTTTTTCTATTTCTTTGAGAAATGTCATTGGGATTTTGATTGGAATTGCATTAAATCTGTATAATGCTTTTGGTAGTATGGACATTTTGACAATATTAATTCTACCTATCCAAGAACAAGGTAGGTCTTTCCATCTTCTGAGGTCTTCTACGATTTCTTTCTTTAGTGTTCTATAGTTTTTGTTATAGAGGTCCTTCACCTCTTTCGTTAAGTTGATTCCCAGGTATTTTTTTTTTTATGCTATTGTAAATGGAGTAGTTTTCATCATTTCCCTTTCAGAGGCTTTGTCACTGATGTACAAAAATGCCTTTGACTTATGAGTATTGATTTTGTATCCTGCTACTTTGCTGAATTCATTTACTAGTTTTAAAAGTTTTCTGGTAGAGTTTTTTGGGTCTTCTAGGTACATTATCATGTCATCAGCAAATAGTGCTAATTTGAGCTCTTCTTTTCCTATCTGCATCCCTTTAATTTCTTTCGTCTTTCTAATTGCTCTGGCCAAAGTTTCAAGTACTATGTTAAATAGCAGTGGTGAGAGGGGGCATCCCTGTCTTGTTCCAGTTTTTAGAGGGAATGCTTTCAATTTTTCTCCATTTAAGATAATGTTAGCTTGAGGTTTTGCATACATAGCTTTTGTAATGTTGAGATATGTTCCTGTTATTCCTAATTTTTCTACAGCTTTGAACATAAAGGAGTGTTGTATTTTGTCAAATGCTTTTTCTGCGTCTATTGAGATGATCATATGGCTTTTATCTTTAAGTCTATTGATGTGATGTATTATGTTTATTGATTTCTGAATGTTGAACCAGCCTTGCATCCCTGGGATAAACCCCACTTGATCATGGTGCACTATCTTTCTGATATGTTTTTGAATCCGATTTGCCAGAATTTTATTGAGGATTTTTGCATCTATGTTCATTAAAGATATTGGCCTGAAGTTTTCTTTTTTGGCTGTGTTTTTGCCTGGCTTTGGGATTAATGTGATATTGGCCTCATAGAAAGAGTCTGGAAGAGCTCCCTCTTTTTCTATTTCTTGAAATAATTTGAAGAGCATCGGTATTAGTTCTTCTTTGAAGGTCTTGTAGAACTCGGCCGTAAACCCATCAGGACCTGGACTTTTTCTTGTTTGAAGTTTTTTGATAGCGTCTTCTATTTCTTCACTTGAAATTGATTTATTTAAATTGTGTATAGCCTCCTGTTCCAGTTTGGGGAATTCATACGACTCTAGAAATCTGTCTATGCTTTCAGTATTTTCTATTTTATTAGAGTACAATTTTTCGAAGTAATTTCTAATTATTTTCTGTATATCTGAGATGTTTGTTTTGATATTTCCTTTTTTATCATGGATGCTAGTAATTTGAGTTTTTTTCTCTTCTTCTTTTTGTTAGCATTGCTAGGGGTCTGTCAATTTTATTTATTTTTTCAAAGAACCAACTTTTGGTTTTGTCAATTCTTTGAATTGTTTCTTTAGTCTCAATTTCATTAATTTCAGCTCTGATTTTAATTATTTCCTGTCTTCTTCTGCTCTTAGTGTTGATCTGTTCCTCTTTTTCTAGTGCTTTGAGGTGTGATGTTAAATCCTTTATTTGTTGTTGTTTTTTTTCTTTTAATGAAGGAATTCAGTGCAATGAATTTTTCCTCTTACTACTGCCTTCATAGTGTCCCAGAGATTTCTGTATGATGTATCAGCATTCTCATTTACCTCTAGGAATTTTTTAATCTCCTCCTTGATGACTTCTTCAACCCCTTGTTCATTCAGTAGCATGTTGTTTAGCTTCCAGCTGTTGGAGTAGTTTTTTTTTATTTCTTGTATTATCATTGATTTCCAATTTCATCCCATTATGGTCTGATAGAATGCAAGGTAGTATTTCTATTTTTTTATATTTGCTGAGAGTTGCCTTGTGACATAATATATGGCCAATTTTGGAGAAGGAGCCATGTGCTGCTGAGAAGAAAGTGTATTCGCTTACTGAGGGATGAAATATTCTATATATGTCCGTTAGGTCTAAGTTATTAATTGTTTTAACGAGGCCTAATGTTTCTTTATTTAGCTTTTGTTTGGATGATCTATCCATTGGTGAGAGAGGTGTGTTGACGTCCCCTAGAATAACTGTGTTGTGGTCTATTTTACTCTTGAACTTGAGAAGGGTTTGATGAATGTTGGTGCTCCATTATTTGGAGCATATAGATTTATAATTGTTATATCTTGTTGATGAATGGTTCCCTTAAGTAGTAAGAAATATCCATCTTTATCTCTTTTGATTAGCTTTGGCTTGAAGTCTACTTTATTTGATATGAGAATGGAAACCCCTGCCTGCTTCCGCAGCCCATGTGCGTGATAAGACTTTTCCCAGCCTTTCACCTTCAATCGCTTGATGTGTTTTTCTATGAGGTGTGTTTCTTGTAGGCAACAAATTGTTGGTTGTTTCTTTTAATCCAATCTGACAATCTGTGTCTTTTAAATGGTGAGTTTAGACCATTAACATTCAGGGTTATTATTGATATGTAATTCTTATTTCCATCCATTTTTAAATGTATTATGGTATTTAGCTTGATTTGGGTTCTCCTCTGGTTGGTAATTCCTTTAGTTTACTATCTCCCTTTGTTGGTTTTCAATGTTATTTTTCTCTTCTTCTTCGTGGAAAATTTTGCCCAAGATGTTCCAAAGTGCTGGCTTTCGAGTTGTGAAATCTTTTAACTTTTGTTTGTCGTGGAAAGTTTTTATTTCATCTTCGAATCTAAAGCTCAATTTTGCTGGATATAAGATTCTTGGTTGACAACCCTTTTCTTTCATAGCTTGAAATATGCTATTCCAGGATCTTCTAGCTTTTAAGGTCTGGGTTGAAAAATCTGAACATAATCTGATCGGTTTCCCCCTATATGTAATCTGCTTCCTTTCTCTTGTGGCTTTTAGTATTCTCTCCTTGCCTAGAATATTAGGCAATTTCATTATAATGTGCCTTGGTGTGGATCTGTTGTGGTTTTGTACGTTTGGTGTTCGGTAAGCCTCTTGAACTTGGTTTTGCCATTCGTTCCTCATGTGTGGAAAATTTTCTGCTATTATTTCTTTGAATAAATTACTCCTTCCTTTGGTTTGAAACTCTGTACCTTCTTCAACACCAATCACTCTTAAGTTTGGTCTTTTTATGCTGTCCCATAATTCCTAAATACTCTGTTCTTGTTTTCTTACTTCTTTTGCCGTGTCCTCTAGATTTTTCTCCAGGATAAATATTTTGTCTTCATTATCTGAGGTCCTTTCTTCCAGGTGATCTAATCTGTTGGAGATGCTTTCAATTGAGCATTTAGTTTGGTTTATTTCTTCTTTCATTTCCAGAATTTCTGTTTGGTTTTTCTTTAGAATCTCTATCTCCCTATTGAAGTAATCTTTTGCTTCTTGTATTTGTTTTTGGAGTTCTTTGTCAAAATGCTCTTTTACCGCCTCTACTTGCTCTCTCATTTCATTTTTTATTTCAATCTTAAGATCCATAAACATTTAGAATATGTAATTTCTGAATTCCATCTCTGGCATTTGACCAACTGTGCTTGCCATGGAATCAATTGAGGGGGCCTGTTGGTTGGTTTCAGCCACTTTCTTCCCTTGCTTCTTCATAATGCTTGTGTGTCTATTCTCCTAGCACTGTGGGACCTTGCCTATTTCAATTTCACCTTATAGCTTTATGTTTCTCCTGTCGTACAATGCTGTCAGGTCCCCTTATAAATACCTTACAATTTAAGCTCTAACACTTTCTTTACAGCAAATCCCAGTTTGATCACAATGTACAGATTTAGTTAACCCAGATATTGTTTCCAATTTACTTTGTATGCTTGTGTTGGGGGTTACAGTTTCAGTATTGTATACAGAGATTATATGTTTAGGAAGAAGCAGGTGAGATTACTGAGATGTTCTTTCTTAGGAAGTATAACAGTAGAATTCTATAGAAGTGGTTTAATATCAGCAGACAGGAGAGAAAAGGGAATGGAGTGAGTGATTTAGAGGAAAGACGATTTGTATATAAACCAAACTTATTTAGCCTTTGAGACAAGAAAGATAAAGGAAGATGGAAAAGAAAAAATAAAAAGGAACAATGCGAGATAATAAAGAATTAAGAATTATTGTAAGAGAGAGGAGAGAGAAACTGAGTCAAGAAAAATAGAGATTAAACTATATATAACACCGCTTTTCTGTATATTTCAATTGCCCCAGGCCTAGAAGTCCCAATTTCTGTGTATACCTTGTTTTCATCTCTGATGAGTACACAATGACAGGGTGTAAGTAGATAAGATGAGGGCAGAAGAGACTAAAGTGAGAAGGAAGATAGGAAAGAGGAACACAGACACACAAATAATCCCACTATCAAACAGAACAAAAACAAAAACAAATAAAAAAAAAAAAAAAACAGTTGGAGTTTAAGCCAGTTGACTTGGACCACGCCCAGACAGTCACAGTAGAGTCTAGTCTG
Source organism: Tamias sibiricus (assembly GCA_025594165.1). Lineage (NCBI taxonomy): Eukaryota > Metazoa > Chordata > Mammalia > Rodentia > Sciuridae > Tamias > Tamias sibiricus. Next base: position 21,936,227 of record CM046667.1, on the reverse strand, counting down.
CAGCTTTGGCCAGCGGCAGATTGGCACAGAGGAATAAATGTCTAGGGGGTGGGGGGTGTCAGTACATGAATAGCATCAAGAAAGCGTTCATCAAAAAGGCATGCATTCCCCACGCCCGCCCCCGGTTATAGCTCTTGTGGTTGCTGCGCTGGCCTCAGGCAGGCCCTTTCCTTCGGGCTGCCTGTGCACGTCTCACCAGGTGTTTGCTGTTCTCTGGGCTCTGGATCGTTCCTTGGATGCCTGCAACTGTTTTTCTTCTCCGTTTCTTTGTCCCGGTCAGCCGCAGCCCTTCTCCAAAATGGCGGCGCCTTACCCGGTCCCGACAGCAGTATCCTGGTCCTGTGTGTCACTCTGATGTGTGCAGGTCCGTTCGGCAATTTACGGGAAAGAATTCTGTGAGGCCGCTGCTCGCGTCTGGCTCTCTTTTTATTCTGTGCTGTTTTTTGCCGAGGTCTGCACTTCCCGTACTGCAATGCTACCACAGCAGCTGCGCCGTTAATGCTGGTTTGGCCTGTGGGCCGCTGGCACTGGACTCCGTGTGTCAGCGGTGTGGAGTTTCTTGTATTTTCACCGTCTGTATGTGCGCAGATGCTTCTGTATGTGCGCGGATGCTTCAGCTCTCTTCCAGTTGCGGGAATGTTGCTAAGAATGCATTCAATCTTCCCGATAAGCCTGTTTTATTGCCAGTCTCCTGAGCGTGCTTCTCTGCTGTCCGCCATCTTTTTTCCTCCCTTATTTGTTTTTTTTAATGTGGTGCTGGGAATCATACCCAGTGCCTCATGTGTGCTAGGCAGGCGCTCTACCACTGAACAACTACCCCAGCCCTCTTCTTTTCTAACACTCCAGATGTGTCATTTCTTACCTTAATTCAGTTTTCCTTGCTCAAAATATGCATGATTTCTTTATTTTCCCCAAGAATAACGATATTTTTGGGGAATGGGAGAGCATTGCAATCTGAAAACGCCTGCCATAGCAAACTATGTACATATTCAAAAAATAAAACTCTTGGGCTAAGGTTGTAGCTCAGTGGTAGAGTGCTTGCCTAGCATGTGTGAGGCACTGGGTTTGATTCTCAGCACCACATATAAATAAATAAAGGTCCATCAACAACTAAAAAATATTTTTAAAAAACCTCTTCTTCTGGTAAAAGACTCAAAATATGCATGTTTTCTACATAACAAATCTAGTAATAATGCTTAGGTATCATCAACCAAATTTTTCATATTTTCTGTGTCTTTACAGTTGGATCCAAATCAAGTTTGCACATTCCACTTGGTTGTATTAAACTTTTGTTAATCTAGAAGAAGATATCCCTATTTTGCCCCTACTTATTACTTCTTAGAAACCAAGTCAGTTGTTAATTCTGCTTTCTAAGTTTATTTTGTCAAGGAAAGTGACTACCTCACACTATCTGAAACAAAGAATGTAAAACTAATTTTGTTACTTGTTCATAGTAAGGAAGAATGATGCTGTTTTTGTAGAGTCACCAAGCACAGTAGACCACTGATCTTACATAGGGCTTGGGGGAAGTATAGATTTTAAGAATTGGCAGATTTTCAGGTCCAAACATGGGTTGACATCATCACTAAGTATAATTACTTGGGAGGGATTGTTGTTGATCAGTTGACATTCACATGTATTTATTTGAGTGGGACCAATCCTGTTTGTTTAATTTTCAGGGACACAAACCACTTACTGATTGATTGGCTTAGAAGTTTCCACCAGGCAAATTGTCATTGATAATTGAATGAATTGAAAATCAACTAAGGATTTAAAACCAGTTCTGGTAGTTCTTTTTTTTTTTTAAGTTGTTGATAGACCTTTTTTTATTCATTTATTTATATGTGGTGCTTAGAATCAAACCCAGTGCCTCACACATGTGAGGCAAGTGCTCTACCACTGAACCACAATCCCAGCCCTCTGGTAGTTCTCTTGTTATCATGGTTACATAGCAATTAGTCTTCTTAGGATCGTGCAAACTTTTTATTGTCCTTGTGATATTAACTTGTTCCTCTGTCCTCTTTTTTTATGGTGCTGGGGGTTGAATACTGGGGATCCAGTGCCTCATGCATGCTAGGCATAACACTCTACAACTGAGCCACATTCCCAGCCCTCTATCACCTTTTCTGTTAAACTCTTGGCAAGATTATTTCATAGCTTACACTTAGTGCTCCATATTGTGTTAAGCTAGGAGGCGTACAATGCCTGGTTGCCCCACCAGTGATGAGTTCCTGTGATTCCAGTTGTGATCCCACCACTATAAAGTTCCCTGTTAGGCTTTTGTCTAATGGTTTCCATCGAAAATGAGTACTTGAACCAATTATCTTTTAAGAAATTAAAAAATGGTGATTTTTCTATTACTGTTATTTGTTTCTCACTTGTTAGATGTTTTCTGAAATAATGAACTTTGTCTCATTGACTGGGGCTGTTCAGTTAACTTTCAGGGTCATCCAAGAAAGGCAGAATACTTTATTACTTTCTTAATTTTTCTTAATTATTTCCAACTGTTCAGAGCCCTAGTAACTTTCATTGAGAGTGGTGTCTAATGAAATGGGTTTTTGTGTTTGTATTAACTTTGCTTTTTCTTTTCTTTCTTTCTTTTCTTTTTTTTTTTTTTTTTTTTTTTTTTTTACTATGGTGAACTCGTCAGATTTGGTAATCAGTGTGATGTGTGATTCAGCCAATCAAAATCTTTTTGTTTTGTTGTTGAGGGTGCTGAGGATTAAACCCAGGGCCTGGGCATGCTCAACCCATGCTCTATCACTGATCTACAAGGCCAGCCCCATATTTTTTATTTTTAATGTTCAAATTGTTCTTCTGATTGCCTTTTTTTTTAGTTGTAGATGAACACAATATCTTTGTTTTATTTATTTTTATGTGGTACTAAGGATCAAACTCAGTGCCTCACATGTGCTAGGCAAGCACTCTACCACTTAGTTATAACCCTAGCCCCTCTGATTGCCTTTTTTTTTTTTTTTTTTTTTTTTTTTTTTTGGTGCTGGGGATTGAACTCAGAACTTTGTGCATGCAAGGCAAGCATCCTTCCAACTGAGCTATATCCCCAGCCCCTCTGATTGTCTTTTTTAAAATTTGTTTTTAGTTGTACACAATGCCTTTATTTTTATGTGGTGCTGAGGATCAAACCTGGGCCATGCACGTACTAGGCGAGTACTCTACTGTTGAGCCACAACCCCAGTCCCTGATTGCCTTTTTAAAAATATTTTTTTTTTTTAGTTGTAGATGGACACAATAAGTTTATTTTATTTATTTGTTTGTTTAAAAAATTTTAGTTGTTGATAGACCTTTATTTTATTTATATGTGTGACTGAGAATCAAACCCAGTGCCTCACACATGCCAGCCAAGTGCACTACCACTGAGCCATAACCCCAGCCCCTATTTTTATTTTTATTTATTTATTTTGGTGCTGGGGCCTTGTGCATGCAAGGCAAGCACTCTACCAACTGAGCTATATCCCCAGCCATAATTTGTTTATTTTTATGTGGTGTTGGGGATCAAACCCAGGGCCTACGCATGCTAAGCAAACATTCTACCACTGAGCTACAACACTGGCCCCTCTGATTGCCTTTTAAATGCTCTTATCCCCTAGGATTCCATCTCTGTTCTTTCTTCCCCATTTTAATTACACCTAAATCATTCTTTCTTATATGGATTTACTAGGTACCAGAACTATCATTCCATTAACTCACCTTCATGGCTTTCCCAAAACATATGACATACATGACTTCCCATCTTTAAATTTATGTGTATTGGCTGTTCATCTCGTACTCACAGTTGGCATTTCCATGTACCCTCTTTCCCAAACCAAAAATGTGGAAATCATTTTTGATGTCTTCCTCCTTGTTACATATCCAGGTATTGTCCTAATTTTATTTCAGAACTGTTTTACTGTTCTTTCCCTTCCTATGCGTTGCACTGTACACAGTATTTAGGCCATGGATAACTCTTACCCACATTCCAATGTAGAGTATCTACCACCTACCACCTCTTCCCAATCCAGATCATTCTCTACTACTCTTCAAGTTATTTCTTAGAGGAAAAAAAATTACTGTTTCAAGAGCTCTGCCTAATATAGCACTGCTTCTTCAGTTTTGTTCATACAACCCTTATTTTTCAGTGGGTGTTGTACAGGGGATTGAAACCAGGGTTGCTCTACCACGGGAGCTACACCCTCAGCCCTTTTTTACTTTTGCGACAAGGTATTGCTGAGTTACCCCAACTGGTCCTGAACTTGCAGTCCTCCTATGGTAGCCTCCAGAGTTGCAGGTGTGTGCTGCACTGGCCAGAACTCTAATTATACAGATTTAATAGGAATTCTCTAAAAAAGAGGTGCTGGAGACAAATGTTCAGAAAATATGATTTCTTAGCCCAATGTGGTGGCACACGCCTGTAATCCCAGGCTAAAGCAGGAGGATTTGAGGCCAGCCTGGACAACTTGGCAAGACCCTGTCTCAAAAAAATAAAATGGGACTGGGAATGTAGATCAGTGGTAAAATGTTCCTGGGTTCAATCCCTAGTGCCAGAAAAATAGAAGAGAAAAAGAATGATTTATTGACTCTAGATTTCTCAGCCTTTTATGTGCAATGTATTTTATTCTGTGTCTCCAACAGAGCTCATTCTATAATATTCATGAAATGTTTTATTATTTGTGTAATGTTATTTAGTAAAGTTTGGGGGAATACTGGCCAAATTAGTAAATTTTCAATCTTTAGGTTACATTGAAGGCCTTTCAGAATGTTCAGTGTTAAATTAGATATTCATTACTATTCACTTAGCATTTTTTCCATGCTTTTCTAGATTTGCTTCCTAATGTACTAAGGTTATCTATATCCATCTTCCCCTGTGACCATGGGGGGCTGTATTTAGTTTTGTATCCACAACACTAAGTAGTGTCTGGCACATAATAACTGAGTAACAACTTGGTGAATAATATATGGATCTATTTCTGAAATAAGAATTTCTCTTCTAGCCATTTTCTCTAGCTCTGTTATTATTGTCATACTTACAGGATCATTGGTTTCTTTAATTTGTAGGTTTGGAAAAAAGAATAAAATTATATACTGTAGCTGAACCAGACCATAAGCTCATTCAGGCCAGTGGGTTTCAGACTGTGTGCCACATTCTTCAGTGTTCCACAAACCCCTTTTCCATCTTTTCCCCTTCCCTGCAGGAGCTGTTAAAGGGATTGTGAGGGGGAAAGTAGCATATGAAGTACACATTCTTAATATTGGGTTTTTAAAAATTCACTTCGAGAAGGAATTTTGAGAGTCATTGATCTAGCATCCAATCCCTTTGCTTTTTTTTTTTTTCCTCCAAAATTTCATCCTCACATACACATGCTAGGCAAGTGTTCCACAGGTGAGGTACACCTCCAAATCCTTCAGTTTGTTTCTGAAAAGATAATAAATATAGGGGACATGGGGGAAAGGATGTCCAGGGGAAATAACCCACTCCCTTCCCTGACCTCTATTCCTGAGGCAACACGTTTAGCACTTTTTTTTTTTTTTTTTTTTTTTTTTTTTTTTTTTTTTTTTTTTTTTTTTTTTTGGTACCGGGGATTGAACTCAGGGGCACTCATCCACTGGGCCACATCCCCAGCCCTTTTTTGTATTTTATTAGAGACAGGGTCTCACTGAGTTGCTAAGTGCCTCACCATGGCTGAGGCTGGCTTTGAACTCTCAATCCTCCTGCCTCAGCCTCCCAAGTGCTGGGATTACAGGCATGCCCCACCACACCTGGCCTTCTTCTTCCCTTTCTTTTTTTGTTTTGTTTTGTTTGTTTTTTGGTTTTGGTGGTGCTAGGGATCTAACAACCTAGGACCCATGCATGCCAGGCAAGTCACTCTACCACTGAGCCACACCCCCAGCCCCCACCCAATCTTTTGCTTATGAAGACATAGTAACCGGCAGAAAGAGATTGGTTTTCCCAGCATCACAAAATTCTTAGTAACAGAACTAAGGCTTAAATGACCTTATTTTCACTGTAGTACTCTTTGCAAATTTCAGAAAATGAAGAAATCCATTAGAAGATTTTTGGGATAAAATTTTAAAAATTTTACATGAATATTCATAACAGTTTTATTCATAAATAGCCCCAAACTGAACACAATCCAGATGTCCTTCAACAGGCAAATGGATTAACTAACTATGACACGTCCATACTATAAAGCACTAATAAAAAATGTGGAAAGTTACAAAAAGGGCAAAGAACTAAAAACACACAGACCATTAGTGCAAGTAAAACTGGGGTCATCTTAATGAGATCCATGCATTGTCATTATTTTGGTTGAGATATTACACTAGAGTTCAAGGTGTTACCATTGGGGGAACTTGGTAAAGTATACAGAGGATCTCTATTGTTTATTATAACTGAGTGTGAATCTGAGTTTTTTCAATATAAAAAGTTTAATTTTTTAATAAAAATAAGGATGTCTCAAAAATAAAATGTTATTATGTGGATCTGTTATTTAGAGCCAAACTTGGGATGCCACAGTTTTTGAGTCCGGAAGCTCAGAGTCTTTTACGAATGCTTTTCAAACGAAATCCTGCAAACAGATTAGGTAAAAATTCCAATTAGTTTGTTTCTTTTGTGTATTTGTTGGTGTTTGGAGTTATTTGGGGGGGTAGATATTTGTTTTGTGCTGGGATTATTAGATATTCAGACATATTAAAAGCAAAATCATGGGGCTGGGATTGTGGCTCAGCGGCAGAGTGCTCGCCTTGTACGTGCGCGGCCCGGGTTCGATCCTCAGCACCACGTAAACATGAATGCATTGCATTGTGTACAACTAAAATAAATAAATAAAAATTTTTTTAAAAAAAGCAAAATCAGAACTAAATAACTATGTATTATCATATATTTATTTATTTCTCCTTGAAATGAACCTACCAATTTTTTATAGGAGCAGGACCAGATGGAGTTGAAGAAATTAAAAGGCATTCATTTTTCTCAACAATAGACTGGAATGTAAGTATAAGATGAAAAATTGTTTGAAATCTGTTTGTAATTGACACATAGACGTCTAAGTTTCTCTTTTTTCTTCTAGAAACTATATAGAAGAGAAATTCACCCACCTTTTAAGCCTGCAACTGGCAGGCCTGAAGATACATTTTATTTTGATCCTGAGTTTACTGCAAAAACTCCCAAAGGTAAAGAGGAAGCATGAACACTCAAACATAAAAATCTTTTCCAGGGGCTGGGGTTGTGGCTCAGCGGTAGAGCGCTCACCTAGCACGTGTGCGGCCCGGGTTCGATCCTTAGCACCACGTAAACATAAATGCATTGCATTGTGTACAACTAAACCAAATAAATAAATATTTTAAAAAATCTTTTTCAAGATAACACTTGATAGTATTCACAAATCTCCTAAATTTGCTGTATATGTATATCAACCTGTCTCCCCCACTATCTAGGAGCCATAGCATTGATAGGTTATCATATAAGGCTGCACTGTCCAGTATTGTAGCCAAGTAGCCACATGAGACTAATTACATTTAAATTAATTGAATTAAACAGTCCCAATAGGTACATTTAAAATGCTCAGTAGCTTCATGTGGCTACAGACTACCATATTGAACAACTCAGATAAATAAAACTCTACATTATTCCAGGGAATTAAATAGGATGGCACTAATTTCAGATACCATTAACCCAATAATTCATCAATTTATTATGTTCTTCAAAAGCATTAGTTATTTTTGGGCTGGGGATATAGCTCAGTTGGTAGAATGCCTGCCTCTCATGCACAAGGCCCTGGGTTCAATCCTTAGCACCACACAAAATAAGTTATTTTCTAGGCTCTGGGAGAGTAGGATATTAGAGTGGTAACATCCTAGTAGGATGTAGAGTAACTGGGACAGATCTGACCCAGTACCTCACTGAAGTATCCTAGATAGCACAAGTACACGGTGCCTGAGAAGAACTCCAGAATAAGTGAGAAAGAACACAAATCAACAATTCTCCCCTCAATTACATTTCAAAGGAGTATTCTTAGTAATTTCTTCTTCTTTGCAGATTCACCCGGCATTCCACCTAGTGCTAATGCACATCAGCTTTTTCGGGGGTTTAGTTTTGTTGCTATTACCTCAGATGATGAAAGCCAAGCTATGCAAACAGTTGGTGTACATTCAATTGTTCAGGTGAGTGGATTCCTAAATAATTTTAAATTTTAAATGTAAGATATAGTTTGTTCCATGAATAATAAGTAGATTTTATCTGCTAAGAGAACAATTTAAAATTTTTTATATTATTAGCATTACTCTTAGAAATTTTTTTCATGTGTCATTGAAAAAGTTGCATGAACCAAAGTCCTAGATGCCTATGTGATATGCAAGTAGAATTCTAAGAGAATTAAGATAAACATCAGCATGTTTTCTGTCTCCTGTTCCATGCCTCAAAATGTTTATCAGGCCTAATGTGTTTCACTCCCTGACTCTATCAGGTCAGCTGTGGTGGACTGAGGTCCCCTGGTTCCTTGATGCCTTAGAACAGGGGTCAGTAGACTTTGTAAAGTGTCAGAAAATAGATATTTGAAGTTTTATGGGCTATATTTTCTCTCTCATGACTAATCAACTCTGCTGTTGTCTCACAAATGCAGCCATAGACAGTACTTAAACAAATGGGCATGACTGAGTGCCAGTATAACTTTATTTGTAAAAAACAGGTAGTGAACCAAATATGGCCCACAGGCCATAGTTTACCAATCATTGCCCTAGAAAGGTGTAAGAATTAAAAATGAACTCAGATCTTAAGTTTTCCAAGAATTATGCTCTGGTTCTTTTGAAGCCCCCTGTTGTCTTTAGGAAGAAATGGTTATGGGCATTGCCTTAGAGCGCCCCTACCTCTTCATCCTAGATGTTGATCAGAGTTACAGAAAAAGTAGGTAAGGCAATAGAGACGGGTTGGGGTGTGTTTATAACAGGAAGCTGGACTATTTTTTTAAATATTTATTTATTTGCTTTAGTTGTACACAATGTGTTTATTTTACATGGTGCTGAGGATTGAACTCGAGTCTCACACATGCTAGGCGAGTGCTCTACCACTGAGCCACAACCCCAGCCCAGGAAGCTGAACTATTAAATTAAATATTGTTAGAATAACACAAATAGTACAGACCATTAGATTTCTTTCCTTTCATACTAATATTATGGAAAGACAAATTTAATTCACCCTGATGTGTTAATTACACCACATTGTATGCCCGTATACATGTATTGAAATGTCATGCTGTATGTCATAAATACACACAATTACTGTGTCAATTAAAAATTAAAATAAATTTTTAAAATGTAATTCATCTTTTTACTCAGAACTAAATCTATTTTGAGAGATTAAATCATTTTAGGGTATAATTAATGCTTACATTTGCTTAATGACTAAGTTGCTTCTCTGTGAGCATTCATGCACACACTAGGGACCAAACCCAGGGTCTTACATATGCTACCACCAAGCTACATCCCCAGCCCAAGTTGCTGTTGCTTTAAAATTTTTTTCATGAGTCATTTACTTGTTTTCTGCTTTCTGGAGAATCAGTTTAAACACTAGGTTTATTTATGTGGTTTTTGTTTGTTTGTTGCAGTTCTGAGGATTGAACCCAGGGCCTTATGTACACTAAGCAAGTGCTCTTTTACTGAGCTACACCCCAACTGTAAATACTGGTTGTTTTGTTGTTGTTGTTGTTGTTGTTGTTGTTTACTTAGTTATTTTTGTAATGCTGGGGATCAAACCTAGGGCACTGTGCACACTAGGTAGGTGATGTAATGCAGAGCTACATCCACAACACTAAACACTCATTTTAAACTCAGCTCATGTTAGAATAGTCTTTCCCTTTTACTATACAAGCACATAAGCGTATGGAAAGTTTTTAAAATTATAACTTCTATACTTAACATAGCAACCACAAGCATATATTCCACAAAATTCAAGTTCTACTTTATGCAAAGCACATAGTCATGGAGGATCTCATATCAGTATAGCCAAGGGCAACACAGCTTCTCTCAGTTCCCTTTATGGAATCAGTAATTTGCTATTGGTCAACTACCAGACATTATTAGTCCCTAACTCATGAACAGTTTTTTTTTCTGAGAATTTGCATAAAACTATGACTTAAGGGTGAAGAAAGGAGAGCATGACTACTGAAAGTCCAAAATAACAGATATCACTTGCAGATACATTTTATTTAATCCTCACCATTACCCTTTGAGAAAACACATGTTCAAGGTTATATGACCTAGTAAGTTGTACATCTTAAACCATCCAGATGTTCTAATTCTGAATTATCATAAGTCTTTTCTTGTATGTCAGAAGTTTCAAACGTCTCTTTATTTGCAAAAGTGCTTAAAAAAACCTATAGCTCTTTGGGGAGTGGAATGAGGCTAAATCACAGACAAAGCTATCAAGTATCTCTGCTTTTTATGTTGTATACATTCAATGTTTCCTCTTGAACATCAGTTTTTTTAATTGGTTCTTTTTAGTTATAGATGACAGTAGAATCCATTTTGATATAATTATACAAGCATGGAATATATCTTATTCTAATTAGGACCCCATTTTTGTGGAGGTACATGATGGTGGGATTCAATTAGGTATTATAATATATGTACATAGGAAAATTATGTTAGATTCATTCTGCTGTCTTTCCTATTCCTTTCCCTGCTCCCTTCCCTTCATTGCCCTTTGTCTAATTTGCTTCACTTCTCTCTCCTCCCCTTTATTGTGGTTTCCCTTATTTCACTTAGCATGATAGTCTCCAGATCCATCTATTGACTGGCAAATGTCATAAAGTCATTCTTTATGGCTGAGTAATATTCTTTTTTTTTTTTTTTTTTTAATATTTATTTATTTGCTTTAGTTGCACACAATGCAATGCATTTATGTTTACGTGGTGCTGAGGATCGAACCCGGGTCGCGCACGTGCTAGGCGAACGCTCTACCACTGAGCCGCAACCCCATAGCCCCATGGCTGAGTAATATTCTATGGTGTATATATACCACAGATCTTTATCCACTCATCTGTTGAAGGGCAGCTAGTTTGGCTCCATAGCTTAGCTATTATGAATTGTGCTGCTATGAACATTGATGTGGATGCATCACTGCAGTATGCTAATTTTATAATCCTTTGGATATATGCCAAGGAGTGGGATCACTGGGTCAAGTGGTGGTTCAATTACTACTTTTTTTTTTAGCTTTATTTTGTTTATTTAGTTTCTTTTTTATGTGGGGCTGGGGATTGATCCCAGTGCCTCATACATGCAAGGCAAGCACTCTACCACTGAGCCACAACCCCAGCGCCCCATTCCTACTTTTTTGAGAAATCTCCATACTACTTTCCAGAGTGATTGCACCAATTTGCAGTCCCACCAACAATGTATAAGTGTACCCTTTTCCCACTTCCTCACCAGCATTTATTGTTCCTTGTATTTTTGATAGTTGCCATTCTGACTGGAGTGAGATGAAATTTCAGTGTAGTTTTAATTTGCATTTCTCTAATTGCTAGAGATGTTGAACATTTTTTCATATATTTGTCGACCATTCATATTTCTTTTTTAAGAAGAGTCGATTCAGTTTCTTTGCCCACTTATTGATTTGGTTCTTTAGTTTTTTTCTTGGTGTTAAATTTCTTGAGTTCTTTGTATGTCCTAGAAATTAATGCCCTGTCAGGTGCAGGTGGCAAAAATTTTCTCCCATTCTGTAGGCTCTCTCTTCATGCTCTTGACTGGTTCTTTTTCTGTGAAGAAACTTTTTAGTTTAATGTCATCCCATTTATTGATCCTTTTTAAATTTTATTTCTTGCACTTTAGAAGTCTTGCTAAGGAAGTCAGTTCCTGAACCAATATGTTGAAGTGTTTTCTACTAGTATGTACAGGGTTTCTGGACTAATTCCTATGCCTTTGATCTACTTAGAGTTGATTTTTGTGCAGGGTGAGAGATAGGAGTTAACTTTCATTCTATTACATATGGATTTCCACTTTTCCCAGCATCATTTGTTGAATAGGCTATCTTTTGTCTGATCATGAGCTTTTTATAAAGGTATACTTTGCCTGGTGCATGCCTGAAATCTGAGCAACTCAGGAGGGTAAAACAGCAGCACTTGTAGAATAAATGCTATAAAGAATCATTTTTCATTTTCACCAATATTCATGCATACTGAGTAACATATTCTCTCGTTATGAAATGCATTAAAGGCATTATGAAACTCTTCATCAGTTAATAATTGTGTTCGTAGCAGTTGCACAGGAACAGTATTCAGTTTACTGATGGATATGAAGTAAAAGAAGATATTGGAGTTGGCTCGTACTCTGTTTGCAAGAGATGTATACATAAAGCCACAAATATGGAGTTTGCAGTGAAGGTAAGTATATTTCGATTTAAAATGCAGGTCTTTGGGGCTGGGATTGTGGCTCAGCGGTAGTGCGCTCGCCTAGCACGTGCGCGCCCCGGGTTCGATCCTCAGCACCACGTACAAATAAAAACACATTGTGTACAACTAAAGCAAATAAATAAATATAAAATAAATAAATAAATAAAATGCAGGTCTTTATGCTTCTTAGTACCAGTTAAAAAGTACACTCGTTGATAAAAGTGCCTTTTGTTATAAAACGTTAAGATACATTTAAATATCTGGGCTAGTGGTGTTCAAAGATCAGGAACCATGGATTCCCCTGTACCTCACACTGTTAATAGTACTCCTTTTACTCTCAGAAGTCCCCACTTTATCGTCAGGGTGTCAGAGAAATCCCCAAAATTGTGTGCCAAATTTTGTATGTTTACATTTTTCTGGCAAAATCCTTCCTAAATTTCTTTATATCTAAAGGGATCTGTAAACCAATAAAAGAATAAGAGCCATGGTCATACAATTTAAGACCATTAGCAATTTTAATTTCATCAAGTGTACTAAGACAAAATTTTCTAAGCCACCTAGTTCTGTGATGAAATTTGAATTTCAAATCTTAGTTATGAATGAACAAGTACTATATTCAAAGTATCTGCCTTTTCGTCTCTTATAATTGGGATCTCTGCTCTCTCCCTTCAAGCAATTCAATTCATATCTAAAGATTCCAACTTTTCTTGGACCTTAGTACTAGTTTATAAATATGAGTGATATGTTTAGTTAGTGAGAGAGTAATATTGTTATTACGATTCCAAACTTGAATCCAAATACTTTAAAAAGTCATCAGTGTCCATAAGGCTTTCTGTCAGATATAAAGATGAACCATAGAAATAACAAATAACATGATATTTTCCTACTAGGTTCTCTCATGGGAATCTAGAATACCTAGAAATTTTCAAGTTGTTTACATAAAAGGAAAAACAAAGAATAATGCACTTGATGTACAGATTAAGCATGTATATTGCCACCATTAACATATCAGAAAAAACAAAAATGTCCTGAGGCCCCCTTTGAATTGCAGAAACCAGGAGCAGTATACCCCAAACCTTGAAGTTTTCACCAAGCTATTTGTAGATTCCCGTGACTTAAATTAAATTCATAAAATCAATCCCAACATGACTGTATTACTACAAATCTGAGGTCCACAACCACAAGTATGATGTAAACTGGGTTCAGATGAGCAGATCATATTGTGTTGTTAAAAATAATACTTCCCGGGGGCTGGGGTTGTGACTCAGCGGTAGAGCGCTTGCCTAGCACGTGCGCGGCCCGGGTTCGATCCTCAGCACCACGTAAAAATAAAAAACACATTGTGTACAACTAAAGCAAATAAATAAATATTTAAAAAAATAATAATAATACTTCCCAGGGCTGGGGTTGTGGCTCAGCCGGAGAGCTCTCACCTAGCATGTGCGAGGGCCTGGGTTTGACCCTCAGCACCACATACAAATAAATAAATAAAACAAAGGTATTGTGTCCAACTACAACTAAAAAATAAATATTTTTAAAAAATAACACTTCTCAATGTGTTTTGGTTTTCAAGAGCCTCTTCACTTAATATTCCTATTCCGTATACTTTAACAGATTAAAACTTTATGAGAGGGGCTGGGGTTGTGGCTCAGCAGTAGAGCGCTTGCCTAGCAAGTGTGCGGCCTGGGTTCAATCCTCAGCACCATGTAAAAATAAACGCATAGTGTACAACTAAAGCAAATAAATAAATATTTTTAAAAAACATTATGAGAAATGTTTTAAGAAGCAGCTTACATACAAAGATTAGAAAGCTATGTTAGTATTTTAAAGGCTTTATTATAATAATTAAACTTAATTCTAGACAAGTAAAATTCTAGGTATGGTTTTCTGCATAGCTTTCTACTTAGCTTCAAAAATAAGCTTGTTCTCCTTAACTGTTAATTTTTATAAGTAGCTTACAACTAATGGGATATTTCATTAAAGAAATTTTTAAAAGAAATGAAGTTAGTTCAGTAAACAGATGCTGATTCAGGTGGTGTTATAGATACATCCAGCTCTTAATTATCTGTATTGGTAGAGGGTTAGAAGTTAACTTAATTCCCAAAAGTTTAAGATGTTCAAGGGTAGAAGAAAAGATATGGTAACTGTATTTTTTAAAATATGATAAATGGCATACACATACACACACACACACACACACACACACACACACACACACACACACGATACCGAAGGTCTGTGGCTACAAACATTCGAAGTTTATGTTCATGAGATTTTGTGATAAATATTTGCCTTTTAGATTATTGATAAAAGCAAGAGAGACCCAACAGAAGAAATTGAGATTCTTCTTCGTTATGGACAGCATCCAAACATCATTACTCTAAAGGATGTAAGTATATTCTTTAATGAGGATCACTTGATTCAGTTGTCTAGCTCTCATTTGGGATATTTTAAAGTATCATGTGGTAGACAAAGGCCTCCATATAGCAACTTTAAAAAGTAGATTTGAGTACAACATATGTAGCATAACTTAATTTCTAAAGAAAAGTAAATTTCTATAATTTTCTGTTGTTGCTTTAAGAAGAAAAGTATTTTTACATTCCTTTTAAAAGTATCTGCATTTGCTTGGACTTATACATAATAAATGTCCAATATTAATATTGCTATTAATTAACATTCAGGAATGACAGGTCTCTGCAGACTCCCCAAACTGTTTAACACAATACTGCCAGACAGCTAAATGCACTTATTTACCCACATTACTTCCCTTCCTACAATTCATATTCATACTCCCCAGCCCTTCAAGCCCCTGCCTTCCTCTATAGCAGTTGTCACACTTCCCCCTATGCTCTAACCATGCTGTGTTGTATATATATATTTTTGAGCATGCCTCTTTTTCTCATATTCCTGTTTTTGAATTTATGGTTCCCTCAGTTGGGAACACCATTCCCCTCCTTTTCCTGGCTAGCTACCACAAATTTAAGGCATTGCTAAAGCTCTGCTTCCTCCAGGAAGTCTGCCCTGCACATTACCACCCTCAGGACAAATGAAGTATCCTTTCCCTGAGCTGTCTTGTTACCCTGCTTCCTTTATCTCCTATGGCTTTTATTATAACAGTATTGGCAAAGGGTGTGCACTGCCCAGGTAGAATTCAGCTCACTCTCTTATTGCTGGTGCTCACATAGGCCCAAAGGCTATATCTGAGTGTTATGAAAACTCCAATTTTCTCAGATTAATTTATTTCTACTTGTTGTTAGAAGAATGTTAACTTATTTTGGGGGGGATACTGGGGATTGAACTCAGGGGGCACTTGACCACTGGTTCACATTCCCAGCCCTTTCTTTGTATTTTATTAGAGACAGGTTCTCATTGAGTTGCTAAAGAATGTTAACTTAATCACATTAAAGTGTGAAGCTGAGCGGTGACTCTAAACATAATCTCCCAAGAATTCAATCAAGCAAATTAAAAAGGCAATCTAGAAATACTTTCTCTCAGCCTAGCCTTTGAAACTCCCTAAGCTGGCAGTATTTTTTTAATATCCATGCTCCTTCCTTCATTTCAAATTCTAAAATCTAAAATTTTACTCAGAATTTTATTACGGCGTCTCCAACATGGTTTTACTCCTATTTATAGGTCTGTTTCTCCATTTAGAGTACAAAAACTTGAGGGTAGATACTTAACTTCATTTTCTCTGTGTTTGAGGTCCTAGCACCCATATAGTATCTGGTACTGCTTATGGAGCTACCTAAAGGTTTTCAGTAACACTATGGTGAGAGGGAAATAAAAAAGAACTTAAGTTTAATAAACAGATTATTTCAGTTAGGAATTACCTGGGGTACAAATCCAAAATTCCAGTGAGCTTTCTATTTCTGTGTTAAGAGTTCACTTCTTTGTGGTTGTATGGAATTTCTCTGTAATAATGAATCTTCCTACCTAATTATTGCCTATAACTTGTTTTTTTAGTTTAATCAAAACCAGAATATTTTGCTCATTCTGTGTATATAAATATAGAAGTTTTGCCTTTGCAGAAATTGGAAAATCACATCTGTGTATCCTTGTTACCAGTCCCCGCTGTCATCAGTAGATAGAAAGAGATCAAGAGGAGAAACAGACCCTAAGAACATAAGTTCAATGCCCCTTTGCATACCATACCCATAGTTGTTTTAATTGCCATGACTTAAGTTTCACAGAAGAAAATTACAGGTATTTTGCTGACATTCAATCTCATCAATTCTCATTTTCATATTCTTAGGCATAGAAAATTGTTTGCAGATTTTATGTCTTCCTGGTTGTGACAAGCAAAATTTTTCTTGAATATAAAATGAGTTTTAATATATCTTCAATGTGTTAAACTTTGGGACACACATAAATCTTCAAATAATGTTTTATATTTTGATGCTTAATTTTACAGGTGTATGATGATGGAAAATATGTGTATGTAGTAACAGAACTTATGAAAGGAGGTGAATTGCTGGATAAAATTCTTAGACAGAAATTTTTCTCTGAACGAGAGGCTAGTGCCGTCCTGTTTACTATAACCAAAACTGTTGAATATCTTCATGCACAAGGGGTAAGTATATTTAACATTGTTTTTATATATAAAGACATAGACATATACATGCACACATGCTTCCTTTTTCTTAATATTTTAGCTAAAATTACAAATGTGGGAGTTAATTTCTGCATGTAATGGGAAATAACTACAATTAGATTCATTATCCTACTGGTCTTCTCCACGTTAAATTTTTTCCACTGAGCTTTGAAGTACTACTTTGAAATCCTAGCTTGTTTATACTAAATTGTTATGCTTTACAAGAGAAGATGAGTGAGATCATCATATTTTTTTTAAAGAAAGGATATCTGGGTGGGCAAAATGTTAGTATAAAGCAAAAAAAAATCAGTTTTAAAGAAGGGATTCTGGGAAAGAAAGAAGGAAAGGACAAAATGAGGGAAAGAGAGAGGAAAGGATATCAGAGGAGTGAAGAAGGTTATAAAGCAAGGGAAAAAAAGATTGCTTCTTTTTTACATTTTAATTGACAAATAAAATGGCATATATTTATGGTGTACAACATATTTTGATATGTGTATGCAAAAAAGTACTTCTTTAAGGAGTTCATTTTCAGAGCTTTGTTATCGTTTCGTCTTTGCCCTTAGAAACTAACAAAGGGAAATTGTTATTTCTAGAGCTTTCTAACTGCTAATCAAGATTTGCCTAGTATTGTACCTTGAAATTAGCAGAACTCAATATTTACTGGAGAATTTATGACGTTGCAGTCATTAAGTCTTCTATATTCTTTTCCCAGTACCTTATCAGTAGTTAGTAAAATAGTAAAGAAGGAGAAGTAATACTCTGGATGTTTGGAACTAAAACTAAGATGATTGATTCAAATATCAACTTAGAATTTGGTGATGGAGAAACACAAGTCTAAAAAGCAGTTGTCAGAGAAGCATATGATAAAAGAAGTATCCAAGTAGGTTACTAAAGGAGGAAAATAATACAAAACTCTAAAGAAATGTATCTTTTTGCTTGTGTGACATATTCACTTATATATCAAAAGGCAATACTTCAGTATTGTTCAGTAAGTTCAGAGTTTATTTTTTCCCTTCTCCCCTTTTATTCCTCAACACCTGCCTATTCCATTTTGCTGTCAGTATATATTTGTCATGTGCCTACCTTGTTGTATGCATTATTCCCATTACTTAGAATGACTTTATCTCACTGTTACTATGATTTATTTATTGTGTTCTTCAGGTCTTGGATCAGATGCTATCCCCTCTAGAGACCTTCTTTTACAATGCTATTCAAAGTGACCTTTCCACCTATACCCTATTACTCAACCTGTCTGTTCTCTGCCCTTTCTACTTACTATGCAAGCTTCCAGTACAGAACAACCAGGATCTTATGTTTCTTGTTCACCAGTGTCTACTGTTCCTTATAGAATACCCTACTACATAATAGGCGCTCAGTAAATATTGCAGAATGTGTGAATTACTTAGAGATAAATATTGTTGCTATTTGCATTTATCCTTAACCCAATTGCTCAACTGGGTAAAGAGGGAAGAGGTAACTATTATTGTAAGGGTCTATGTAAGAGAGTTATGCTTACATTATCAGTATTTTATAATGTTGGGATAAGTTAAAGGTCAGCACTCATCATCTTGTTAAATGCATTGCTTTACAGTTTGTGAATAAATAACTTCACATAATAGAAATGTATCATTAAGTTAACTCTTTAATTTGTATTTCAATTTAGGTGGTTCACAGGGACTTGAAACCTAGCAACATTCTTTATGTGGATGAGTCTGGTAATCCAGAATCTATTCGAATTTGTGATTTTGGCTTTGCAAAACAGCTGAGAGCAGAAAATGGTCTTCTCATGACTCCTTGTTATACTGCAAACTTTGTTGCACCAGAGGTAATTGTGAGAGAGTGTGCTTATAGTATTTTGGTATATAAATAGTTGCTTGCTGTTTTTAATGTAGACTAGTTAATCATTGTTAGTTGACGACTTATTGAACAAATAATTAAGTAAAATGCTAGCCCTTAGCCGGGCGTGGTGGCGCACGCCTGTAATCCCAGCACTTTGGGAGGCTGAGGCAGGAGGATCACAAGTTCAAAGCCAGCCTCAGCAATGGCGAGGCACTTAGCAACTCAGTGAGACCCTGTCTCTAAATAAAATACAAAAAAGGGCTGGGGATGTGACCCAGTGGTCGAGTGCCCCTGAGTTCAATCCCCGGTAACCACAAAAAAAAAAAAAAAAAATGCTAGCCCTTTATTTTCCTGTTTAATGCTTCAATCATGTCTGAGTGACTACAAGAGAAAAAACTAAATTCCTTAATATTACAAAAGCTCTTCAGTCTCTACTATCCTTTTCCTAAAGTTTTGGCTACTCAGAACTTCTTGCCTATCGCTAAGACTCCTCTGCCCTCTTGCCTCTATCCTTTGAATGACCTCTGCCCTTCCCCCACCTCCTCCCTTTTCTTACTGAGTTCTTACTTATAGGTTCCACACAAGCTGGCTGCCCTCTAACCTTTCCTCTCTCCCTTATCAATAATAAATTTAGGCTGAGGTTATGCTCAATGGTAGACCATTTGCCTAGCAAGTGAAAGACCTTAAACTTGATTCCCTAGCTCCACAAAAAAGAATAAAATACTTCCTCATTTTATAAAATACAACTTCAGATGTAATTTTGTTATGGTGTTTATCATGTTGAATTATTAACTGTCTATATATATTTCCCCTGCCATATCTTGATTATTTTAGGAAATTGGTCTTTTTTCTTATTTGTCATAGCTCATACCTCATAATAGTGATTATTAAATGCTTGCATGAATTAACTTATTCATATATGTTTTTTTATATGTGGTATTTTGCACTATGTCATTTGTACTAGGTTATGTGTATTATTAAAAGTATTGTTTGTAAATATCTAGTGCTGTACAAAATATAAATTATTTAAAATAAGAAATTAATCAATTTGTTCTGTATTTCTATGTAACTACAGCAACTCAATAAATGTTATTCAAATACCAAATTAAATTTATATATACAAATTGCTAGTAGAATGTTCTAGATAGGTTTAATATATTGCCTTACTTGTTATACATGCACTGTTGAAGTTCTTTTTTAAAAAAAAAAAATTTATTTATTTATTTGCTTTAGTTGTACACAATGCTTTTATTTTTACGTGGTGTTGAGGATCTATCCCGGGTTGCGCACGTGCTAGGCGAGCGCTCTACTGCTGAGCCTTAACCCCAGCCCTGTTGAAGTTCTTCTTATACACTGATTTTGAAAATATAATCTAGTTCACAGCCTATCCAAATATACATAAAAAACAGTAGTGCGGGAATGCTAATCTTTTACTTTTTCTAGGTTTTAAAACGACAAGGCTATGATGCTGCTTGTGATATATGGAGTCTTGGTGTCCTCCTCTATACAATGCTTACTGGGTGAGTGTGTACCATTTATTCATCAATATTTTGCTTAAATTATGTAGGTTTTTTAAAATCCCTATGTTATAATCTTTCCATGTTTTCTCATGCTTTCTTTTATATACATATAAAATAAAAATACCCCATTTATATGTATATCATTAATGTCTTGAGGTCTTAAATTGATTTTAACTTAAAATATTTAGAGTACCATATATTTAGATTACTTTGGGCCATAGAGCTTTGTTTTAATTAAATATTATATTAACTGAATTACTCAGTACTTTTGGAAACTTCAACTTGAATATAAAAATTACCAACCAAAAGAGAAATTTTATTCAATAACATTTTAATTTTATTATAAACTAGTTACACTCCATTTGCAAATGGTCCTGATGATACACCAGAGGAAATATTGGCACGAATAGGTAGTGGAAAATTCTCACTGAGCGGCGGTTACTGGAATTCTGTTTCAGATACAGCAAAGGTAAGTATGGCTTCCTAGTACAAGCTCGTTTTTATTCCATTTTGGTTTTGGTGCTGGGGATCAAATTCAACACCTTACACATAATAAATATGCACTGTACCACTGAGCTAAATGCCCAGCATTGCTACAAGCTTTTGGCTCTTGAGAAAACAATAATCCATGGTGAGAAGAAATACTATCAGTTAAAAATATTTGCTTAATCCAGGCACAGTGACACACACCTGCAATCCCAGCAATTTGGAGGCTGAGGCATGATGATTACAAGCTCAAGGACAGCCTGGGCAATTTAGCAAAATACTGTCTCAAAATTTCAAAGTGACGGGCTGGGGTTGTGGCTCAGCGGCAGAGCACTTGCCTCGCACGTGCTTGGCCCGGGTTCGATCCTCAGCACCACGTAAACATAAATGCTATTAAATTGTGTACAACTAAAGTAAATAAATAATTTAAAAAAAAATTTCAAAGCGTGCTGAGGATGTAACTCAGTCATGCAATACTTGCCTAGCATATATGAGGCCCTGGGTTCAGTCGCCAGTACAGAGGGAATAAAACTTACAAAGTAGTATCTTGAAGTGATGTTACCAAATAACTTGAGCTCCAAAATGGACCCTTTATTTTGTTTCTTTCCCGGAAGATGTTGGTTTGGCTATAGTGGTGGTCTTCATTTGTCTACTATGTGCATCACGCTTTATTTCACCTCAGTGTCTCATGTAATACTCATAACAACTTTGTAAAATAGATGGTAGTATCTCCTTTACAAAAGAAAACCACGGATCAGAGTTTTAGTATGAACTCTTCTATGGTTAAACACCAGGTATATGTAGATGCTTTAAATAAAATGTCTTATTCCAAATCCCTTGTTCCCTGGAATAATTACACCATGTTCTAGTTTTGATTCATGTTAAGAAGAAAGGGGTCTCAGCTGGGCTTGGTGGCACACACCTGTAATCCTAGCAACTCTGGAGGATGAGGCAGGAGGATTGAGAGTTCAAAGCCAGCCTCAGCAAAAGCAAAGCACTAAGCAACGCAGTGAGACCTTGTCTCTAAATAAAATACAGAGTAGGGCTGGGGATGTGGCTCAGCCCCCCCCCCCCAAAAAAGAAGAAGAAGAAGGAGAAGGAGAAGAAGAAGTCGTCTCATCTTTTTCACAATAAATAATAGCATAGTTTTATAGCCTCTGCTTGAATCCAATTGAAAAGCCCTTCTCTCTAGATCTGCCATCCCAAGAATACCACTGACTCTATACTTTCAGTTTATTGGAAGAAATTTGGTTTTTTTTAATGTAAAGTTTTCCACCTCAAAATAAGAAAACACAAAAGTGGGGGCTGGGGTTGTGGCTCAGTGGTAGAGCGCTCACCTAGCACGTGTGCAGCCCAGATTCAATCCTCAGCACCACGTAAAAATAAACACATTGTGTACAACTAAAACAAATATTTTTTAAAAACCTAAAGGAAATGAAGAAACATTGGTAAGAGTGCTGAGTTTTTTTAGGGATGGAAGCTTGAGTTGAGGTGATTGTACAAGTAAATAAAGCATATCAAAAAATTATATAGGTTCTTTTGGGATGAAGCATGAATCCTTAGCTAACCAGTTTAATGTCTATGTATTTAATGCACAATGTCTATGTATTTAATGTATTTAATACACAGTTGATAGGAATACTACAGAGGGCACAATAGAAGATAGCTGATAAAACCTTTGTGGCTCTTGCTCAGGATTGCGAGCTTACTCTGGGTTTTATGGAACTCTTAAAAATATTAAGCAGTGCAATGATCATATTTTCTTTTTACATTCTGTGGAGCAGTAATTCTTATCTATGAAGTCTGACACAAACTGTTATAATTCATGGAGAGGTATATCAAGTAATGTTACCAAATAATTAAGTATCAGAAGCTACACATTTCTTGATTTTTTAGTAAACCAGGGCCAGATGAGGTTATTGCTATAATTTTCTCCTTATTTACTTTCATTCCAGTATGATTTTTGATAGGGGAGAAAAAATACATATGGAGCACAAAAATTTATGTCCAAATAATAGCCTACCTTAAATTCCACATTATTACTAGTAACTTTTGCTAATATGTACAGTTAATACTTGTGATTGCCAGCATGATGTAACACTGATTACTCTCTAAGTGGGAAGAAGAGCTTTCTCTTATCAGTTTGGGTGTGTCCCTTTAAGAGCAAGTTGGATTATGTGAATATTATCAGTCATTAGGTGCCATATGTGTCACATGTGGCTTTGAGAAGAACATGAACATAGCCACCCTTTATTGAACATTTAAGTGACAATGACTGTGTTATCACTTTTACCTACATGACCATTTTTTAAAAATATTTATTTATTTGCTTTAGTTGTACACAATGTGTTTATTTGTACGTGGTGCTGAGGATCGAACCCGGGCCACGCACGTGCTAGGCAAGCGCTCCACCGCTGAGCCACAACCCCAGCCTGGCCTACAGGACCATTTCATTCAGTCCTTACTAATCTAAGGACATTACTTATTAGGTTTTGTTTGTATATTTCAAGTTATGAATGATGAGGACCTAAAGTAGAGCAGCTGTGATGGAATTTGGGCCAAATAGAAAAGATATTTAGGATACAGAATAGACTTGGTAGTTTATTTGACATAAATAAAAGATACATTGGCCAGGCATGGTCGTGCACCCTTATGATCCCAGCAACTCAGGAGGCTGAGGCAGGAAGATTGCAAGTTCGAGGCCAACGTTGGCATCTTAGACCCTGTCTCAAAAAAATTAAAATGGCTGGAGGGTATCTTAGTGATAAAGTGTTCCTGAGTTCAATCCCAGTTCTGTGAAAGGGATGGGGGTAGGTGGGAAACAGGGAGAGGGAGAAGGAAAGAAGCAGGTATCAAACTTGCAGTCCACATTTCTACCTTGGGCAAACATTGTGTGCGGGGGGATATCTTCCACCTAAAAGTAGAAAATGAAAGAAGCTTTGAGAGGTTACAGATTTGGACATAATAAATTTGATTTCCTTTTTTTTTTTTTTTTTTTTTTTTGAGGCAAGCACTCTACCAACTGAGCTATATCTCCAGCCCAGTACATAATAAATTTGAAATGCTTATGTGATATAATACATACAATAGGTAACTGGCCATATGGATGCAGGTTTTGGAGAGAAGTCTGGGGTGAAGCTTGAAGTCAGGAGTTGGTATCATCCATGATAACTAGAAAGCCAAGGAAGGAATTAAAATGAGTGCCACTATTTAAAGAGAAAGCCAGGACTGGGATGTAGATCAGTAGTAGAGCACTTGCCTAGCATGCACAACGTCCTGGGTTCCACCCCCAGTGCCACAAGAAAATATGGAGAGAAGGAAAGCTGAGGAGGAGTGGCAATTGAATGGGGTAGCAGTAGGAAAGAGAGAAATTCAAAGTACTTGGGTCAAAAATCAAGCACACAGATTGAATTAAAATTATGTGAGTTTTGTTTTGCCCTGGACAGTTTTGCAATATTTTATTAATTTTAAGCACTTTGGCTCACTGTCAGAATTTGATAGGAGAGATCTCTATGTTGTTCACTTTTTGTTTCTTTTTTCTTTTTTAGACTCTTCCTTATTGATTGGTTAATTGATTGAGATGGGGTCTTTCTATGTTGCCCAGACTGACCTTGAACTCCTGGGCTTAAGTAATCCTTTACCTGCTTCAGCCTTCCAAATAGCTAGTACTATATAAGTGCACATCATCACACCCAGCTTGTTTTATTTCTAATTCTTCTCAATAGCTTATTCCTATTCTTAGCTGTTAATGATAACCAAAAGAAAAAAACCATAACTGCCTGGTAGGAGAGTACTTGGAGCAACGTCTTCCCAGTGCCCCATATCTAGTTAACCACCAGATTCTGTTAGTTCTTTCTTCTAAATACTTCATTTCCATCCATTTTTCTCCATCTTTTTTAATATTTTTATTATTTATTTGCTTTTAGTTGTACACAATGTGTTTTATTCAATGCATTTTATTTGTACGTGGTGCTGAGGATCGAACCCGGGTCGACCACGCGCTAGGCGAGCGCTCTACCGCTGAGCCACAATCCCAGCCCCATTTTTCTCATCTTTTATACCCCTACTTGAAGCTGTCATTTTCTAAATTGGAGTCTCCAGGCTTACCCCCTCAAATCCATTTTCCTCCACACTTAGTGACTGTGATCTCTCTAAACTACAAATTTATTACCCTCTTGCCTCTAGAATAAGTCCAGGTTTACTAATACGATTTACAAAGTCCTTCCTAATCTAATCCCTTCTCAGCTCTCCCACTTCGTTGGCTACCACATTCTCCTTGACCACTTATACTGCATCCACATTGCACTCCAGTCAGTTCCTCAACTATGACCTGTTCTCTTGCACCTGAGGTCTTTTCTCTAAATGCACTGCCTTCTATCTACCAGAAATGCTCTGTTTCCCCCTTCCCCTCTCTAATCCAGCTCCTACTTATCCTTCAGCTTTCACCTTCCTCTTAAGAGGTCACTTTCAAGCCATCCCATCTAGTTCAGGTTAGGTGTCTCTTTATGTTCCTCTAGATACAACTTGTACTTACTTGTCCCTCCCATCAAAGAAGTTCTTGTTTGCTTTGTCTGTTCCTCATTGAATTGAAGCTTTATGGAGTCAAGAGTTCTTCTCTGGAATTTATAAACGACAATTTTGTTATCATTTTGAAAAGGTATAAAACCATGTGTCAATGACACGAATCTATATTCCATGCATAGGAAGGTATTCGGATATATACTCAGTGTTAACACTGATTGCCTCTGGAAGAGTGAAATTATGGGTGTTCTTTATGTTCTTTCGTTTCTCTGTATTTTCTGTTTTATGTGTAATGCCCATGAGTTGCTTTTGAAGTAGAAAAACATTTTAAAGACTCCTGTAATCTTTGATAAGAGCATTAAGCACCCTCCAATTGAATTCCTGTTATTGGATGTTAATGGTCTGCTTTTTAATAGCAACACCAATGTCTTAGGTAGTTGAAAATTATTTAGAAATAAACCTCCAAAAATGTCAGAAGCTCAAAAAATCTGAGGGGTATAAGAGCCAGAGTACTTAAAGATACGTAAAGTGTGGTATAATGACCCTTTGTAATGCACCAAAATTATTGTTACTCAGAGAGGAGAAAACAAGAGACTGGAGTATTTTTTTTTTCCTAATTGTTATGTTGGTCAAATTGCTTTGAGCCCAAAGGGCTGCTATCAGGAAAGAACAGTGTCATAAAAGCTAAGGAAGAATATTTACCAGGATCACATGCCACAGAAATAGAAGCAAAAAAAAAAAAAAAAAATGAGAGAGAGGGGGTTAAGTTTATTTTATTCTTATTCTTCACATAACAGGACCTGGTATCAAAGATGCTTCATGTAGACCCTCATCAGAGACTGACTGCTGCTCTTGTGCTCAGACATCCTTGGATTGTCCATTGGGATCAACTGCCGCAATACCAACTAAACAGGCAGGACGCACCACATCTAGTAAAGGTGAGAAGCCCCATTCAGTCAGTGTTTTCTGTATGTCCTCCAGGAGGGACAGGGCCAGAAGAGACTCTGCAAAGCCCTCTCCATGCCCTCATCAACTTACCTGTTCCTCTTACATGGCTGACTAGAAAAGTCAAGGCATGCCAAAATATCAGTAATAAAAATGAGTTTAAGGATGACTCTTGAATCTCTGTCAGTCTACAGAAAAGGTATTCACTACCAATGAGGACAGATAAGTTTATGGATATTCCTTTTATATATATATATATAAATATATATGTGTATATATATATATGTGTGTGTGTGTGTGTATATATATATATATATATATATATATATTTTTTTTTTTTTTTTTTTTTTTTGTACTGGGGATTGAACTCGGGCACTCAAAAACTGAGCCACATCCCCAGCCTTTTTTTTTTTTTATTAGAGACAGGGTCTCACTGAGTTGCTAAGTCCTCGCCATTGCTGAGGCTGGCTTTGAACTTGTGATCCTCCTGCCTCAGCCTCCCAAGTGCCGGGATTACAGGCGTGTGCCACTGGACCCAGCTCTTTTTTTAATAATATTAAGGATTGCAAAGACACAAGTTGAATAGTCCTGAGAAAAGTAAGGACCTCTTGTTTTGAACCCATCCCTATACTTTCGGATTTAAATCCAACCTCCCACATTGGCCTCCGTTTTAGTTAAATCAGAGAATTTGATCAGTGTGGATGTTTTCATTGTGAAAGTAATAAAATCTATATATATTTGCATGTAAAAAATCTGGGGGAAAATGTTGATTTCATATTTGAGTACGTCTTTTTTTTTTCTTCTTTCTTTTTTTTTTTTTTTTTTTTTTTTTTTTTTTTTGGTGCTAGGGATTGAACCCAGGGCCTTGTGTATGCGAGGCAAGCACTCTACCAACTGAGCTATGTCCCCAGACCCATGTCACTTTTGTTGTTACCTTTCTTTTCCTTTTTCAGGGTGCCATGGCAGCTACATATTCTGCTTTAAACCGTAATCAGTCACCAGTTTTGGAACCAGTAGGCCGCTCTACTCTTGCTCAGCGGAGAGGTATTAAAAAAATCACCTCAACAGCCCTGTGAAGTGACCTCAGTGAGATATTTGGTACCATGGTGTAAGCTGATAGCACAAGTTCTGGCGACAGGTAGCACATATCTGAGAGACACCTGCAAGCACACACTGTCCCAGCTGGTACCCATAATGCTGCTGCTCCTGCTGCTGCTCCTGCTTTCGTCTCTTCTCGCTTTAAATGATTGTTAGCAAGTTCAATTTTCCTGGAGCTTCGGATGAAATGAAAATGAAAACATGATGAAGATATATTCACTGAATCAACAAGAAAAACAATGAACATATGAATACCACCTGAAATACACTGAATAAAGTACTCTACACCATATAGCATTATTTTTATAGGAAATATTTCATGTCCCTTAAATATTCTTTGTTAGTTATAGGGATGGACAGTTTATGTTAAGCACTTAGCTTAAACAATCCGTTTATATTAGCACTGTATCCCTTGTGCCATCCAACATTTTGTATGTTTTTGTAAACAGTTCATATACAGTACATTTCTGTACTGCTTTCTTTAATGTATACATGCCTTGTTTAACTTGGAATCTATTATTAATCAATTGACTATTGAATCTGATTAAATAGTTCACCTGGATTAACAGTATTGTTGGACAGCCCTAAAAATGGCCACATGTGGAACAGCTGTTGAATGTAATACTTTCAAAATGTACATATCTTTCCCCATGTCTGTTTCACTGGTTCATTTGTTTGTTTCTTAAATTCAGGTGCTCTGTTAGACTAACCTAGAGAGCTGTTATGGTACAGAAAGTTATCGTGTGTGGGGCATGAAATTGAGTACACCTATGAAGTTAGTCCATATACTTTGCAACTCCTTAGGATTCTTTTTTCAACTGAGGAAGTAATCCTTGCACTTTCACTCTTACATAGTATACATATTTAGTATTTGGCATATCACTTGGGATCTTACCAATATACATCAATATACATGGAAAAAGTTTGGTGAAGGAAAATATAGCAACCCATAATTGAAGTCCTATTGGATATTTCATGTTTAAATAGATAATCTATATTAAACACTAATTTGAATGTAATAAAGGCCACAGGCCTCTATATGAAATTGGACTTAAACTTTGTTATTCTAGGGAATAAAACATTCTTGATCAAACAATATCTGTTCTAACCTGAAATCATGGCTGTTAGGCCAAGTTAACATTCATTGTTTTCTGAATCTCCTGATGATTTAGACCCATATAATTCTTCCTTTGATTTCAGAAATGACCAGTTTTCATGATGGCCGCTGGGTCCACTTAGATTGTAGTGTTCATTATCTACATCTAATTTGCTAGTTTCACCAATTTTATTTGATGAAAGAAACCTCTGTACCCATCATTACCTATATCTTTGCCAAACTATCTAGCATACATCACTATGTAATGTAAAGAACATAAGAGCAAAGAAAAAGTGATTTAATTTACCTCATCAGGAATGTGCCCAAACAGATCTAAGTCATGGACTAAGCCAATTACATCAGAAATCTTCCAGAGGCTGGGGTTGTGGCTCAGCAGTAGAGCGCTCGCCTAGCACGTGCACAGACGTGGGTTCAATTCTCAGCACTATGTAAAAATAAATAAATAAAGGTATTGTGTCCAACTACAACTAAAAAACAGAAAGAAAAAAAAAATCTTCCAGAAGCTTTCAATCTTCTCATAAGAATATTAAGCCAAGTGTGTTTTATCTAAATGTCTTGAAAGCTACTTGTCATTCATTAATTTCTCCTGTATGCAATTAAAGAGAAAGAGGAAATTTATAACATTCCTTTTCGCCCAAACAAAATGATTGTTGCATAGAAATCAAATGTAAATTTACCTTCTAAATGAAAATATAAAAAAGGAAGGGTATCAGAAGATCTAGATAGAAAGTTTTTTTAAGCACTGTTAATGTAACTCTGAGCACAAAATATATTTTCAAATTTTTGACAGTGATGTTACTCCCTAATGGTTTAGAGATATTGTCCATCATCATCTTTTAGAAGTAAACATAAATTTTTATAAATTACCTGGTTAGGTTTTCTCATATTGCATGTAAAGAACCTGAGACACAAATCAAAGGCTAAAATCTTTAACTTCTCTCCATTTCGTTTTTTTTTTTTTCTTCATAACACCGTGCTGCCTTTCCTTTGTATTATCCCCTGACCAGTAGCCAAACTAAAAAAAAAAAAAAAAAAAAAAAAAAAAACAAAACTGTTCTTAAGTTAATCATCTATTTTTATATGATACCAAGTTTTATTCTCTCAAGGATCATTTCCTTCTTTATCTACTCAAACTGTTCGATTTCTGGAGAAAAGCAAAAGTGAAGGCTTTCTGCCTAAAATGCAGTTTATTAGCTTAAATTGTTCCATCTGTGGTTCTGATGTTCTCATTGCCTTTGGGCAGACTTGGCCAGGAATGTGCTCCAAGTGTAGTGCTTGTGCTGGGTTAAACTTCCCATTAATTTCTCAAAGTCCCAGTTCTTCCTGGCCTCTATGGTTGTGGTATTGAGAACCCTGAAGTCTTCTGCCCTTTACAAGTTGCTGCCAATTTTTGGAGCTTCTCCCAGGAGTTGATAGTCCAATCTTAAAGATATCAGTATGTTTTACAAACTTCCTCTTATACTACACAATAATATTCAAAATGATAAATTGCATTCAACATTGCCAAGCACATACTGGAAAGTATGAATTACACTACCATGTGTTTTGTATCTTCCACTATGAGTGATTATATTAAATGAAGGTAAGTTTTTTGTCCATTTTTATTATTGCTTTTTATGAATCTTTTCAGCTCTTCCTGGTTTATAGTGATATCTTCTTTCTAAATACATTAGACCCTTGATTTTGACAGATTTTATGTTGGTACATTTATTCACAAGCAACCCCAGAAGTCCAAAAATGTGATTTTGGCAAAGCCTAATGTCAAGACGCTATGAGGTTGCCATGTGGGAAGAGGCACTTCTGAGTGTCTGGAGAAAGGTATGGTGTGTATGCGGTAGAATTTACCCATTTCACATGCATTGCACTCCAGGGAGTGGTTTTGAATCAAGCATTTCCCGTCTGTTTTTAAGAAGTGACTGCTGTTGGGGTCAGTTGGGGCATCAGGGGAGGTGGGGCTTTTCATTTAGCTGTGCCCCATACCCTTGGCCATGGCAAGATTTGAACAGAGGGTAGGTGAGTGCAAAGACTCCAAGAGAAGACAGAATGTGTTTGGTAGGAACAGGACTTGGTAGGCCCAGTCTAGAATGAGAGTTGGCATTCAAGATTTAGGGACCTTGGTACAGATGTGCTTAATCACATTGAGGCCAACAATGCACACTCCCTGGCCTTGATAAATGACTTAACATTTTTTCAGCTTGCTTTATTATATTTTATAGAGTAAACTAGATCTTATGGTGGTATTGAACATTTTGAGATTTAGGAAGGTATTAGGACAGATAGCTCAGGAATGTAAAAGGTCTATTTTCTGTGATTCATAAATACATAGGATTCCTTGGCTGATCCTGATGCTTAAACCAGAAGTTTCCAGTCTAGATCTCTCTGTCCTGAAAGGTTCAATTCCCTGTGACTAACTTTAAACTTGCTGTATACTTTGAGCCTTATTTAATTCACATGAAAGTTGACTAAGTCAGTATTTGTATTTCAATTAATGAAAATAGTCCTCTTTTCAGCCCCAGGTTGCTTACATTTTACTGGTCTCCCCAAGTGACCATTAGTGGAAACCAATTAATAAAGGAATGAATTCACTTTCTTGAGACTGTGGTATTCTACAGAGCCACACTTAACCACTTTTTGCAGTGAAGAATCTACAGAATGATGACACCCAAATATGGATGGCCAAGAAGAATTTGTATCTACAATGTGCTTTATGTATTTTTGACACTTCTGCATTCTGTGTGATCAAGTGACTTGTAACTGGTTCCAATGTGACTGAGTGTTCTCAAAGAATAGTAACGAAGTCAACTTAATTTTCTTAAGTCTGGTATTACTATCAATCTCACATTTACCACTTTGATTCCAGTCTTTCAACTGTTCATAACAGGGCATACCAAGGGTTGGGATAAGAGCCTACTTCCTACCTCTTCAGGCACTTTCCTTATTATTTTGCCACATAACCTTGAACTGCATGATAAGCTGTTTAAATGTCCATGACTTCTCCCAGAGTAACTAGCAAAAGTATATGACATTTTGAATAGACATTAGTGGAAAAGAAATTTAGAGATAGAAATTCAGAGGTGCAAACCTTAAGAAAACGTCTTTAGAGCACATACCATTTAAGTATATGTAAACATGTATGAAGAGAGTTGCTATAATAGTCCTCTCTAAGTAGATTAGTTCAATATCTAATGGAAGTGAGCATCTTTACTCCTATTATCACTGTAGTACTGATTGAACTGTATACTGTTATTCAAACAAGTATTTAAAATAGAACTTTAAATACAAAGCAAGGACATAAGGATAAAGATTTTGGTTTGTGTGTCTATACGAGAAGTTTACCACCTAAAGCCTTGTTTTTTAATTTAAAAAGCTTCAAGGTATTGCCATTCATTAGCATCCTTAGTGATTATGGGTGATGAGTTTGTAATTCGTAAAATCATATACATATATTAGTTTATCTTAATTTTTGCCCTAAACAAATGGGAAGGTCTACACCCATGGGATGTAATTATTTTGCATTTTTGTCCATGGGTGGGAATGGGATGGGTATCTCTTAGACAGTTTTTAAAAAAGAAAAAAATCACAAATATTTTTCTACTATTATATATGATCTTACTTTATACTAGTTTCTCTCTAGTAGAGGCATGCCAGAAGCCCAAGTTACCATATCACAAGTTCTTACATACTGTACCCTTTATTGGTGGTTAAATCACATCAGATGCTTGGCACTGCTGCCATATAATTATGAATTGCTTGTAAAGGATCAAATATCACTGAATAAATTGTTTTACGTAAGAGTCTAATCTGGGAAATTTGTAAATCGTACTATTAATGTGTAATCTAAGCTCTTTCAGATGTATCCATGAATAATCCTGGAACAATATTGCTTGTATTCCTGTCATAG
This sequence comes from Tamias sibiricus, assembly GCA_025594165.1. NCBI lineage: Eukaryota > Metazoa > Chordata > Mammalia > Rodentia > Sciuridae > Tamias > Tamias sibiricus. The sequence continues at coordinate 21,903,832 of CM046667.1, read as the reverse complement.
AACAGGTTTTGTAATCTTTAAAAGAAATGAAAATTTATATAATAAAGTTTCAAATAAATTCACATGTTCCTTTTATCAGATTATTTTGATTATATGATTAAACCTTACAATATCAAATTATTCTATCCAAAGCATATTTTGAAATTGTATTGATAGAACTTAAAACAGGAATATTTCTGAAATAAGTACAAAATAATTTCGCTATGCATCATATTGTTTGACCCAAAGGATTTGTCAGATCAGACACGATTCACATTAGTTATACATCTTACCAATACAAAACCTGATTAATGATTTGAAAGATACAAGTTAGTCACTAGGCACAAATGAAACATTCTTTTCTTGGAGAAGTCCAAAACTATCAGATTCTACTCCAAAAATATTTCTTTCCTTCCTCATTACAGTATATTTTGGATTCAGAATTAAAGGAAAAATTTCCTGGTAAATTTCTATGTGGAGACCTTGTTCAAACAAAGGGAGTCATTTGCTTTTGCAGCTTCCTCTTTTCATACCTCATTATTTACACAACTTAATTATGAGCCCCTGTTCTCTCCAGCCAGCCATGAATCATGACTTGCAGGTTTTACAATGAGCCATCTATAATGACCAATTTTTTTTTTATTGCGGGGGGGGGGAGCAGTAATGATGATTTAATTCAGGGGCACTCAACCACTGAGCCACATCCCCAGCCCTTTTTATATTATTCAGAGACAGGGTCTTTCTTGCTAAGTTGCCTAGGGTCTCACTAAGTTGCTGAGGCTCACTTTGAACTCTAGACCTTCCTGCCTTAACCTCCAGCGCCGCTGGGATTACAGGCATGTACCACCATGCCCAGCGGACCAAGCATATCTTTTTTTTTTTTTTTTTTTTTTTTGTGGTACCAGGGAATGAACTCAGGGGCACTCCACCACTGGGTCACATCCCCAGCCCTTTTTTTGTATTTTATTTAGAGACAGAGTCTCACTGAGTTGCTAAGTGTCTTGCCATTGCTGAGGCTGGCTTTGAACTCACGATCCTCCTGCCTCAGCCTCCCAGGTGCTGGGATTACAGGCATGTGCCACCGCGCCCGGCAAACCAAGTATATCTTGCTAAATATATCTTGCATTTTTAGAAGGATTTTTCCATTTTCTTTCTACTAGCAAATCTCATTAGGATGTTTGAAAGGAAATTTGAGGTCATTGATTTCTAATAGAGAGTACATAATATATAACCCTGAAATTGTCCCTTTTCCTGTAGATGGTTTTTTTTTAATATTTATTTATTTGCTTTAGTTGTACACAATGCAATGCATTTATGTTTATGTGGTGCTGAGGATCGAACCCGGGCTACGCACGTGCTAGGCGAGCGCTCTACCGCTGAGCCACAACCCCAGCCCCTGTAGATGTTTTTATATTCTGAAATATCACAGACTGGGTGGCTTAAACAATAGAAATTTATTTTCTCAAAGTTCTGAAAGCTGGAAGTCCAAGATTCAGTTGCCTGCAGGCTGTGACCTCTGTCTTGGACTTGCAGATGGTACCCTCTTTCTGCCTCTTCATTTTGTTCATCCTTTGTGCATAAGCACCATGGATGTCCCTCTTTTGTGTGTGTGTGTGGTACTAGGGATTGAACACAGAATTGCCAATGCTAGTTAAATTCTCTACCACTGAACTACATGTCCAGCCTATTCCTTTTTATAAGGACACCAATCATATTGCATTAGGGCCCTATCCTAATGGTCTCAATTCAGTCACTTCTCAAAATACTGTGATGTTTAATTCTGAGGTACTAGGGGTTGGAAATTCAACTTATGAATTTGGGAAAGACAATTCAGCCCAAAACAGCTGATTTAGAGGTTAGCCACTTGGATAAATTTGGGTATTGAGACACGCTGGCCATTGTTAATGTCTAGTTGGCATTATACTGAGACACTATAAGAGTAGGTTTTTTTTAAATATTTTTTTAGTTGTAAGTGGACACAACACCTTTATTTTATTTATGTGGTGCTGAGGATCAATCCCAGGGCTGCACACAAGTGAGAGGAACACTCTACCGCTGAGCCCCAGCCCCAGCCCAAGGATGTTAACTGTATTTGTTTTCTATCACTTTTGTAATAACCACAAATTTAGTGACTCAAAACAATGAAAATTTATTATCTTACAGTTCTAGAAGTTGGAAGTTTAATATGGGTGTCACTGGGCTAAATATGGGTCTCAGATGGGCTGTACTTCTTTCGTGAGGTTCTTGGGTAGAAGTGTTTCCTTGCCTTTTCCAATTTCTAAAGACCGCCTGTATCCCATGACTCATGGAACCCTTCCTCCATCTTCAAAAGCAGCAGCATGTCTGGGGGTGTAGGGACAGCTCAGTATTAGAGTGCTTGCCTAGCACTCTGGAGGCCCTGGGTTCCATCCCCAGCACTGCAAAAAAAAAAAAAAAAAAAAAATGAAGCAATAGCAGTCTGGTCCTCTTCACATGCATCTATTTCTATGACCCCTCTCTTCTGCCTGTTTCACTTATGAGGATTTGTGTGATTAGATCTGATCTATGCAGGTGATCTAGGATAATCGCCCCATCTCATGGTCAACTGATTAGCAACCTTCATTGCATCTGCAACCTAAATTCCCTTTTACTGTGTGAGATAATATTCGTAGTTTCTAGTGATTCAGACATGGATATCTTTAGGGTTTACTAGTCTACATGCCATGATTATCTAGAGGAATTCCTGATTCCTTAAACTGACCCAGAGTAGCAGTATTTGTCATGCTTACGCTTTCTGCAGCCTTGTGTTAATGCACCCTGGATGACAGAATTGACACTAAAAAATATAGGTAAAGAAAGTGCACGATGATGCTTTAAAAATATGTAGACAGGCAGCCAAGGGATTAGGGCAGACATTCCAAGGAAACAATGATTAAGCTGAGACCTAAAAGAGGAAAGGTGAAGAGTAGAACAGAATGCATGGAGATTCAGACAGAATTGGAGGTTCTTGAGAAAACAAAATATTTTGTATACCTGGAGCTTAAAATATAAGAAGTAAAACTTGAGGCTCAAGAGGTAGGAAGGGGGGGCTGGGGTTGTGGCTCAGTGGTAGAGTGTTCGCCTCAGCACCACATAAACATAAATGTATTGCATTGTGTACAACTAAAGCAAAAAAAAAAAAAAAAAAAAAAAAAAAAAGAGGTAGGCAGGGGCCAGATCTTCAAAAGCATAATTAATCATATTAAAATTTTGAAATTTATCCACTCTATTTCCTTTACCACTCAGACTGAACTTCATGGCCTCATAACTGATCATCTGAACTTCTCTCTCAGAAGCACCCTGAACTTCCTTACATCTTTGCCTTTATTCCACACCCATTGAGCAAAACTACAATCTTGGATCATTTGGTTTATGCTGTTTTTACACTTCTGGACAGTGTATGTTGGAAAAAAACATACAATTATTCAAGCTGATACTACTGCAATCTAATATTTTTTAAGCTCAGCTAAGTACTATTTGTCAATTCTTTTATTTTTTCCATGATCAGATCCATTCTCCCATTTCTTTTTCTGAACACTTTTATTGATTCACAAGCCATAAGATCCAATTTACAGTGTACAACTCAGTGGTTTTTAGTATAGGGATATGCAGCCATTATCATTCTCATCATCCCCAAAAGAAGACTTGTACCCTATTCCAAGCTACCATTGTATTTTCCTTGGATAACTGCAATAGCATCTGGTATGATCTCTGATCTCTGTTATCATCTTTGCCTACAGTCTGCTCTTGTGTGTGTGTGTGTGTGTGTGGTGCTGCGGATTGAACCCAGGGCCTTGTGTATGCAAGGCAAACACTCTATTAACTGATCTGTATCCCCAGCCCCCTACGGTCTGTTCTTAACAGAAGTCAAAATAGTCCTGTCTAAAATTTCCTATGGATTACAAGGATCTGGTCTCCTTACCTCTCTGATCTTGATCTTCCCTCCCCAAATTCTTCCCTTGGCTTGCTGCATTCTTCCCACACTAGACTTCTTGCTACTTCTGAATTAAAAAAAAAATTGAAGCCGGGCGTGGTGGCGCACGCCTGTAATCCCAGCACTTGGGAGGCTGAGGCAGGAGGATCACAAGTTCAAAGCCAGCCTCTGCAATGATGATGCACTTAGCAACTCAGTGAGACCCTGTCTCTAATAAAATACAAAAAAGGGCTGGGGATGTGTCGAGTGCCCCTGAGTTCAATCCCCTGTACCAAAATAAATAAATAAATTGAGACAGGTTCTTTCAATTTTACCCAGGCTGGTCTTGAACTCATAGACTCAAGAGATCCTGCCACTTCAGCCTCCCCAGGAGCTAGAACTACAGTACTTACAGCCATGCTCAGCTCCTTCTTACTATTCCTTGAATATAACAAACATGCTCCTATCCTATACAGGGGCTTTGCTCTTGCTGTTTTCTCTGCCTACACATTTCCCGAGATGTTCACATGATTCACCTCTTTCCCAGTCATTCTGATGAACAATCATACATGAAAACCATGCTATCAATCATACAGAAATGAACCCTGATGTTTATTTCCTCCTTTGAAGTTTTATATCAGGCAATTGACAGAGATTGTGTGTGTGTGTATGTGTGTGTTGCTAGGGATCAAACCCAGAGCTTCACACATGCTAGGCAAGCACTCTGCCACTTAACTACATTCCCAGCTTGACATAGACGTTCCATTTTTAAACAATTGGACTTCCAGCCAGGTGTAGTGGCACACACTGTGTAATCCCAGCGACTCAGGATGCTGAGGCCTAAGAATTGCAAGTTTGGGGCCAGTCTCAGCAACTTAATGACGCCCTAAGCAACTTAGCCAGACCCTGTCTCAAAATTAAAAAAAAAGAAAAAATTAAAAAGGGATACGGATGTAGCTCAGTGGTTGAGCACCCCTGGGTTGTATCCCTGGTAAAACAAAACAAAACAAAACAAAACCTTTAGAGGGACATAATTCAGCCCCTAACACCTAACTTGTCTTTCCTTCCTTTCTTTATTCCAATGTGTATTGAGCACCCATTGTGTGCCAATCTGTTAAGTGCTGGTAGTAATAAGCAACAAGGAGGCAAAGAAGACATTTAAAAAGGATTAACAAGTTCCATGTAAGTGTTCTTTGGTAATGGATAACAGAAAGGTCTTCCCCTTTCCCCTCAGGTTCCCAGCCTGGCTGGGCGGGCGAAGGGCCACATTAAAACTGAGCTAGCTATGAGGTTAATGAGTCAGCAACTTGTCAAACCGGCAGACACCGGGGTTTGTTACAAACCTACAGACGGTTGGTACACACAGCAGCCAGCGCTACCTCAATCCTCCCCTTATTATGACGCAAGGCCGCGTCCGTCCAGTCCCAGACTCCACCGCCTCCTGACTCCTGGTCCCGCCCCCTGCCTGCTCTCAGGCTCCTCAGAACCCTCCCAGAACTCAGCTCCCTCGGCTTTAACAATAAGGGTTAGTCAGCCACGCCTGCGCCCTAGAGCCCGGGGGTGGGGTGGGGGGTGGGCCCTGCCAGCGGCGGGAGGCGGGGAAAGGCGACGCAAGCAGCCGCGACGCCATTTGCTGCTGTCGAGCGTGGGCGCAGGCGGATCTCGGAAGAATCTAGTCTCCAGACTCTTCGGAGCACGCTACTCGGCCTCCAAGAGCCTGCTTGGTCCCGCGCGCGCTCTCTTCGCGTCGTCCATCGCGCCCTTCTGAGGAGTCCCCTCCTCCGCCGCTCCCACTCGGAACGAAGTCGGAGACTCCGCGAGTCCACCTTCACCGCCATGCCCAAGAATAAAGGTAATGCCACCCGGACCCCGAGACCACGGCTTTACTCGGCCCGATTTCCCCGGCCCTGCCCGCAGCTTCCAGGTCAGCCCAGGCCGCAGTGACCTTCCTGCCCTGCCTGCCTGTGGCTGGACGCTCCACATGCGACTCAGAGCTCTGGAGAGGGCCGAGGAAGTTACTCCTGTTCCCAGTTTGGTCACATTGGGGTGGAGCCGACGCCATTTTTGTAGGGCCTCCTGTGGGAGAATGTGCCCCCGGTTAGCGCCCGACTGACCGCGGCGCTTCAGTAACTTGTCGGAACACCTCCCTTGGGAATCTCCTGGCCTTCGCAGGTGGGTCCCTTTGGACTTACCCCGCGTGGAGAGTTAAGCCCTGGGAGCCGTTCTGAACTTTAAAAAAAAAAAAAAAAAAGAGTGATGACTGGCTCTCGTGCCCATCTGGTACTCTGCATGGGCTTCTTTATGGACAGTTGTTCAGTATTGTTGAGGCTACTGTCTGTCCTTAATAAACTGTGTGTAATACCTTGATGCGTTTTTAAGGTTCATCTCTAGAGATTTACTTTGCCCCGCTTCTTTATGGGGTTAACCCCCCCCCAGAAGACTCCATTTGTATTTAGCTAAGTTTGCTTCAGATCAGGTATATATTAAGATGGGACTAAAAACCTTTATTCTCTCCATTCTGGGGCTAAACGTTGGCGAATTATCAGACCAGGATAAGTTTATTTGGTATTTCTAAAATGGAAGGCATAATCTAAGTAAAAACAGAATACTCAGTAAGGAAATTCGCCCTTTTATAAACTTATGGTGATTTTCTTTTACTACCTTTAGAATTTCTTGAAGAAAATTGTGCAAGTAGAAATATTACACGGCCCATAAGTCTTCTTTGATATTCATCCTTAAGATGTTCTCTGACCTAGGCCTCCTTCTGTTCTCTTTTCTATTTAACTGTAGCTGTCCCTACTCACTACTCTCAAGGTACTTGGTCACACTTCCGTTCACTATTTGATGCAGTTCTTCAGGCTGCTACACACCTTAACTGGTCTCAGAAAGTAAACTTCCAGGTCTTTTTTTGTAGCAAAGATTTTTTTTTTTTTTTTTTTTTTTTGCTACAAAAAAGATGGGGTGACAAAAATATGTCTTTAGAAGTCTTACAACATTTCTGTTTTTTTTTTTTTTTTTTTTCTTGGATTCACGATCTTTCCAGGCAGGACTCAAACTGGTGTTCCCCCTGCCTCACCCTCCCAAAGTAGCTGGGATTACAGGCATTGCCACCACACCTATTTTTATGATCTGTAGAATTCTTTATTCGGACATGTTAACTGGATCACTTCAATAAGTATCTTATTCACATCTTTATTTTGAGTTATGAAATTTCCAATTCCCTCACTAGGCTGTAAGTTCTAAAGGACAGGAATAGCATCTGCCTTAATCACATCAGATTGCCAGCACTTGGCACTTAGAAGATGCTCAATAAATATTTGTTGGACTAAGTCATCTCCCTTCTGTTGATTGCACCTTTTGGTGAATAATAGGTTTCCCTTTGGTTCCAATGGGACAGGACTTATACGCTAAAATCACACCTAGTTCACTAGCCTTATGTTTTGCTTAAGAAAGATCGCATTTGGAAATGCGAAACAAACACCTCTGTTTGGTTTAAAGAAGGAATTTGAGAATTTTGATTTAGTTAGACTCTTAACTATTTTTCAGAAAGTAAGGTAAAAAGTTGAAATGTTTTTTCTACTTTATGCTACTTTGTCATGCACGCAGACCTAGTCTTACTCTTTGAAAAGAGAATTTAAGGAGCATCCCATTACATGGCTGATAAGTTGACAATCAATTAATCTTTATTTTTATAAATAACATTTGAGAGATACAAAAGTATAATGAACGCCCGGGAATTCATTATTGTGAATTTAAGAATTACAGCACATCAAATCAAAGACCTGTGTGCATCCCTTCCCAGTCCCCTTTTACTCTCTTCCTTTCTTTCTAGAAGTAACCACTGAGGTCAATTCCTGTACTTGTAAAGCCAGTTCTTTGAAGAGGTTATTACCTATGATTTTTAGATCACCACTCCTTAGCAATGTATTCGACTACCCTTAACTGCTTCATTTGAGGAATTTCCAAACAAGTATATAACTCAGTGAATAGAGTAGGTATGATCCTGGCCCTAATAGAGCTTGTGCTGCAGTTTGAAGATTTGGCAGGCATAATGGTTTGAAGTACTTGTCTCTTTCCAAGAAATTAGTTTTCCTGCGCCCTAAAAATGTCTCAAATACTGAACTTGAGTGACTCCGGTTAACTCAGGAAATTGTAGAGGTCCACCTAACATAGAGCAAGGTGGCAGACACTGGCTCAGGAGAGAGTAAGTTTGCTGCTTTAGAAAGTCAGATATGTGTCTTTGTGGCCAGGTGCACATTCTTGATTGTATTTGGGTTGTGAACATTTTTGCTGCTTCCAAGTTCTTCCCATGACCTTGGTATCACTACCACTTACAGCCTTTCTCCTACCTTTTGGAAATGACTGCCAATGTGGTTTAGGTTGTGGAATGAGAACAAAATACTGTAAAGAGGTAGCTTCAGTGAACTTACTGGTAAAGTACAAAAGTGATAAGTAAATGGGTCATATTTTTAAAAATATTTCTTTTTAGTTGTAGGTGGACACAATACTTTTATTTTACTTATTTATATGTGGTGCTGAGGATTGAACCCAGTGCCTCACAAGTGCTAGGGGAGCACTCTACAAACCCAGCCACATAAAAGGATTTTTTTAACTTAAAATTTTTGAATAGTAAATATATTCACATAATTCATATTTCATAGCATAAAAAGTACACTCTCGGGGGCTGGGGTTGTGGCTCAGCGGTAGAGCGCTCGCCTAGCACATGCACGGCCCGGGTTCGATCCTCAACACCACGTAAACATAAAATGCATTGCATTGTGCACAACTAAAGGAAATAAATAAATATTTTTTAAAAAGTACACTCTCCCCATTGTTGCCTTCTTCTTCTCAGAGTCCATAACTGTTAACTTTTTCTCTGAGTCCTTCAGAGACTAGTTTATAAGCAAATATGTATTTCCTTTTTTCATAACACTGGTAGTTTTATACCCTTCTCTACCTTTTTCACTTATTTTTAAATTAAATCTCAAATATATACAAAAGTAAAACAGTATAATGAACCTTCATATAACCATCTCCTAGCTCCAGACACCAATTCATTGCTAATCTTGCACCATCCATACCAAATCAGGATCCAGATATAGTCTATGTGTTGACTGGCTGACAGAACTTTTAAATGTCTTTTAATATGAAGATCTGGTTTTTAATTTTTTTTTCATAATGTATCATATATTTGCTCATCACAGTCTATATTTTGTTGATTTTATCTTTGTGTACCTTGCTGCTTTGTTTTGTTGTTAATAGGATTTTTTCAGAGCAGCTTCAGGTTTACAGAAAAATTAGAAGCAAATACAAAGTTCCCATTTGTCCTCTGCTCTCCCCCCACACACACCAATTTTCTTCATTATTTACATCTTGCATTAGTATGATACCTTTGTTGATTACTGAGCCAGTAGAGGTACATTATTAACCAAAGTCCATGGTTTACATTAGGGTTGGTATATGAACGCACCATTACAGTATCATGCAGAATAGTTTCACTGTCTTGAGTATCTCTTAATCTCCATATATTCATCTCTCCCTCGCAAACTCTTGGCAACCACTGATCTTTTTTTTTTAATATTTATTTATTTGCTTTAGTTGTACACAATGCCTTTATTTTTATGTGGTGCTGAGGATCAAACCCGGGCCGCGCACATGCTAGGCGAGTGCTCTACCACTGAGACACAACCCCAGCCCCCACCACTGATCTTCTAACTGTTTCCATAGTTTTGCTTTTTTCAGAATGTCATATATAGTTAGAATCATACAGTACATAGCCTCTACAGGTTGGCTTCTTTCACTTACCGGTATGCATTTAAGGTTCTTCCATGCCTCTTCGGGGCCTTATAATTCATGTTTTTATCACTAATATTCCATTGTAGGGATGTACCACAGTTTGTTTATCTATTCACCAACCAAATAAAGGACATCTTCATTGTTTCAAAGCTGGGGCAATTAGCACCTTTTTAACTTCAAATATCCAGTCTAAGCTGCACCTTATAAGATAAAATTCAAACTCTAGTAGTTGCTGGAGTTGTTCTTGCTTTTTTATCACAACAAAATTTAGTGTGTTCATTCCAGTAGCTGTAACTTCACATCCCCTCATCATTTCCTACAAACACTCCTTTCATGAGGTTTCAGGTAGGATAGAGACAAGGGACTTTTATAGAATTTATCAAGACCCAGCATGTGGTTTAAATTTCTGAAAATGGAGAGGTACCTAATTTGAGGACTAGAAGCAAAAAAGGATTAGGGGGGAGTCTGGGTGACCCTGATCACTGACTGTGATCATAAATAAGTTATTTAACTTCTCTGAGTTTCAGTGAACTCATTGGTAGCTGGGAAATAAATTACCTCATAGGGTAATTATGACAAAATAGATAGTGTTGTTGCACAGTAGTTAAGAGCACAGTTCCTGTGATCATGTAACAGAAACAACAAGGATATCATTTAAGGATCATCTTTGTAAAAGAAAGTAAATTGAATTTTGAATGGAGATTTCAGTATATGAATGCTCTGTTATATACCAAACGTGAAAAACCACAGTTCTTTGTCCAGACACTCTGTTCATTTCATTTTAGAAACATCTAATTCCTTCCGAAGGCACCCAAGATTTTACTATAAGAATGTGTATGGGGCAAACTCAAGAGGCCTTCTATATATTTTTACAAGAATTTTTCTTTCTTATTTTTCATTCTTTTGTTTTCTGTTGGCAGAACACACCCAAAGATCAAAGTTTGTATTACAAAGAAATGATTAAAAAAAAGGAATTTGTATGGAATTGTGGTTTTATTTGGAAAGGATGTGTGCTAAGTTGGCATTTTTTAAAATTTCTGTGTGTGTGTGTGTGTGTGTGTGTGTGTGTGTGTGTGTGTGGTGGTGGTGGTGGTACTGGGGATGGAACCCAGGGCATCACACATACTTAGCAAGTGCTCTGCACTGAGCTGCATCTCTATTATGGGGTCTCCTTAAACTGCCCAGGCTGGCCTCAAACTCGTGATCCTCCTGCCTCAGCCACCTGTGTGACTGGAATTACAGACCTGCACCGTGATATCTGACTTTATGTATAATATTTGCTATTTGTATTTTGGGTCAGAAAAATCCCCAAAGAAAAATCCATGAAGAGTGGGGAGGGGGTGGTATGTTAACATTTAACATTTCATATTGTTTTGCAAATAATTTATCCTTTTCCTTTTTTTATTTTAAAAAAATGATTAGGTAAAGGAGGTAAAAATCGACGCAGAGGTAAGAATGAGAATGAGTCTGAAAAAAGAGAGCTGGTGTTCAAAGAGGACGGGCAAGGTAAGTGGTTTTATATGTTAGAATTGTTTTTTCCTCCTTACATATGGAATTCGATCTCTAAAGGGGATCCTATTCATAATCCTGAGCAGTATGTCTCATGTCCCTTTTGTTCTCCATTTCTCATTCCTCACACTTCTATAGCCTTTATTTCCATAATATTTCCTGGTCTCAGTCTGCATTGAGGATTTGCACACAAGTTTCCTTGACTTATGTGAACACTTGAGTTAAAACTTAAGGATAACTAGGACACAGCCATGGTACAGACCCCTGTGATGGTTCTGTAAATAGTCTATCCCTGCCCAACTCTGTTGTTGTGCTGGTGGTGGCTGTTTCTATTCTAGAACCAGAGTCTATATAAAAGAAAAAACTAACAAAACAAAAAATAAAAGATGAAGAATGAATTGCACGTTCTTGAAGAACTGTAGTTGACAATTTCGTGATTTAGTGAATCTTTTTTTTTTTTTTTTTTTTTTTGGTGCTGGGAATTGAATTCATGTACTCTACTACTGAGCTATATTCCTATTCTCTTTTAAAAAAAAAAAATGCCAGGTGCCATGGTGCACACCTGTAATCCCAGCAGCTTGGGAGGCTGAGGCAGGAGGATCGTGAGTTCACAGCCAGCCTCAGCAATTTAGCAAGGCACTTAGCAAATCAGCGAAACCCTGTCTCTAAATAAAATATTAAAAAAGGGCTGGGGGTGTGGCTCAGTGGTTAAGCACCCCTGGGTTCAATCCTCAGTACCAAAAAAAAAAATTTTTTTTGATGGTGCTGGGAATTGAACCCAGGGCCTTGTGCATGTAAGGCAAACACTCTACCAACTGAGCTATATCTACAGCCTCCCCCCCATTTATTTTTAATATAGGGTCTTCCTATGTTGCTGAGGCTGGTCTTGAACTAGTGACCCTCCTATCTCAGCCTCTTTGGTAGCTGGAATTACAGGCATGCACCTCTACACACAGCTTAGTGGACATTTTTGACAGTAAATGATGCTACATGATATGTTCAGAAGACCATTTGTAGTTGAAGGAAGAATCTGAGGGCATTATAGGCCTCTCCATTCTCCAGTGCCATTAGCTTATGATTTCATGAAATACAGGTAAAATTAACAATAGTAGGGTAAAATTAACAATCAACTGATCTTTATAGTCTGGTTAAGATTTTTGTCAATGCCAAACCAAGGTATATAACATAATTTCTGACTAGATCACTTGCGTTTTTCCATACACTTCTTTTGAGCAGTTTCAAACCTAAAGTTGTGACATTAGTACAATAAACTCCCTTAAATCCTTCAACATGTGTGTATATTAAGAAATGCATGGGCCAGGTGTGGTGGCACAAGCCTATAATCCCAGCAGCTCAGAGGCCAGGGCAAGAGGATCACAAGTTCAAAACCAGCCTCAGCAATTTATCAAGGTCCTATGCAACTTAGCAAGACCCTGTCTCAAAATAAAATATAAAAAGGGCTGGGGGGGCCCTGGGGTTGTGGCTCAGCAGTGGAGTGCTCTCCTAGCACATGTGATGCTTTGGGTTCGATCCTCAGCACCACAATAAATAAATAAATAAATAAAATAAAGGTATTGTGTCCACTACAACTAAAAAATATATTTAAAAAAAGGTGGGGGTTGTTGGGGATGTGACACAGTGGTTAAGCTCCCCTGGGTTCAATCCCTGGTACAAAAGAAAAAAGAAATGTGTTGCTTGTTTTGGTTTGTTTTTTTCCTGGACCATTAGAAATTTAGTTGAGATATGTTTCTTTTCCCTTACTTCATCATGTGTTTCCTAAGACTAAGTATATTCTTTTATATAACTGCAATAGAACTACATATCAGGTAATTAAACAGTAATATGATTATAATCCAGTATCACCAGTTGCCTCAATTTTCAGCACTTCAGCAAATAACTTTTTCTGATTGCCTTTTTATAGAATTTTTGATAAACATACATGCTGTACACATAAGTGACTAAAAATGAAACATGTTTTCTGGCTAAAATGTCATTTTTTTGTGGAGTGGGAGTATGCTGGGTATTGAACCCAGGGGCCTTTACCACTGAGCTACATGCCCAACTCTTTTTATTTTTTTTTATTTTGAGACATGGTCTCAGTAAGTTGCTGAAAGTCTCACTGAGTTGCTGGGCTGATCTTGAATTTGTAATCTTCCTGTCTTAGCCTCCCGAGTTGCTGGGTTTACAGGCATGTACCACCATGCCTTGCAAAACCTTTTATTTCTTTTCTTTAGTCATTTTTGCCTCCATTAGCAGTTTAATTTATTTAGGCAGACAATACTTTTTTTCCTGTTTTTTTTTTTCTCTACTTTAAAGAGGGGCTGCCTCAGTCTTCTTGAGGCATTAGGTTCACTGTAGTTTGAATAACCCACTTCTACATGTCAGCCCCATGGTTGAGCCTTTCAGATATTCCCACTATATTTACAAGTTAGTATATATCCTCTTTGGGGAATCAGTCTTAGGGGTAACCTAAAGTGTCTGAAGTCATGTATCCCAAGTGCTACTACTACCATCCTTGGATCACATAATCTTAGAGTATTTTCTCTCTCTCTCTCTCTCTCTCTCTTTTTTTTTTTTTTTTTTTTTTGTTACTGGGGATTGAACTCAGGGGCACTCAACCACTGGGCCATATCCCCAACCCTTTTTTTTGTATTTTATTAGAGACAGGGTCTCACTGGGTTGCTAAGTGCCTTGTGATTGCTGAGGCTGGCTTTGAACTCGTGATTCTCCTGCCTCAGCCTCCCAAGTGCTGGGATTACAGGTGTATGCCACCGCGCTCAGCTCTTCTCAGAGTATTTTCTATTGGCAGTGAAATTGGGTAACTTCCTGGGTACCCATTTGAAAAGATTCTATTTAAAAATTTGGTGTTTTTGCAGGGTGTGTTGGTGCACACCTATGATCCAAGCAGCCTGGGAGGCCAAGGCAGGAGGAGCATAAGTTCAGAGCCAGCCTCAGCAATTTAGCAAGGCCCTAGGCAACTAGTGAAACCCTGTCTCAAAGAAATAAAAAGGACTGGGGATGTGGCTCAGTGGTTAAGTGCCCCTGAGTTCAAAATGAATAAATAAAAATTTGGTATTTTAAGCTGAGCCTAGTGGCAAATGCCTGTGATCCCTACTACTCGGGCGGCTGAGGCAGGAAGCCAGCTTGGTGAACTTAGCAAACTACATCTCAAAATATTTAAAAAGAGCTGGGGCTGGGATTGTGGCTCAGCGGTGGACCACTCGCCTAGCACGTGGGCGACCCGGGTTCGATCCTCAGCACCATGTACAAATAAAATGTATTGAATAAAACGCATTGTGTACAACTAAAGCAAATAAATAAAAATATTTAAAAAAAAAAAAGAGCTGGGGAAGTAGCTCAGAGTCAAAAGACTCCTGGGTTCATTCCCCAATACCACCCAAAAAAAATTGATGTTTTACTTGGGAACACCTTTCTGCCTTTAAGAACTCTGCAATAATCACCAAGATATTCTAATTTAAAATCATTAATATTTCAACTACTTGTACTAAAAATTCCTTGAGTTTTGCTTCTAAAGGCTCTAAGGGTAAAGAATAAAAGAATGTGAGAGATTGATGAAGTATAATATTCATTTTGGGATAAGCCACCTTTGATCTCTAGAAATAGAGCATACAGTCATGAAGATAGCAATCAGTCTACTTATTCAAAATGAGTAGATAATTAAAACAGGTCTAATAGGTACAAGTTATAAAGATGGCATTACAGAGTCTTGGTTCTGGCTCTGCCATTAACTAGCAAGGTATTTATAACTCCATTCTATTTATATTTTTACTGCATGTATTTATTCCCAACTAATACAACCATGTGTTTTACTTGTCAATTTTGTTTGAATTCTTAAATTACTTTTATCAAAAATTGGTCAGTATTCCATATCCTCCTCTTTTTTTCATCTCCCCAGAGTATGCTCAAGTAATCAAAATGTTGGGAAATGGACGATTAGAAGCAATGTGTTTCGATGGGGTAAAGAGGTTATGTCACATCAGAGGGAAATTAAGAAAAAAGGTAGGTGTGGAGATTTGTTTTAATCTAATATAATATTGGTGAGGGAATGCCTATACAGTTTTTTGGTGGGGTGAGTGCTAAGGCTCAAACCCAGGACACACACTATAACTCTGAGCTACATCCTGTACCCACCCCCCACTTATACAGTTTTTATGGGACTAGCAGTTTACCTGTTAGTCAAACGACAATGTCTTCCTAGTAATTTTATATAGATTCCATTGTTGAAAGAATATTTTGCGTTGCCTGTGTTGTATTCCTGCCCACCATATTTAACCTGAATCTGAAGCATTGAGGAAATAGCCAACAAATGAAATTGAGGGACATTCTACAAAGCCAATAGCCTGACTCTTAAAATTGTTAATATTGAGCTGGGTTTGTGGCTCTGGTAGAGCACTTATCTCACATGCTTGGGGGCACTGGGTTCAATCCTCAGTACCACATAAATAAATAAATAAATAAAATAAAGGCATTGTGTCCATCTACAAGTAAAAAAAAAAAAAAGGTTTTTTTTTTTTAAATGTTAATGTTATGAAAGTGGGGAAATGCTGGGGAACTATTCAGTTTTTAGAAGCCATAAGGGATCTGATAGGTAGAACTTTTTTGGATTCTGTGTTGTATGGGATGGCTATAAAGCATATTAAGAAAATTTGAATATGCATTACTCACTGGGATTGAGGGCATAGCTCAGGTAGAGAGCTGTGCTTAGCATGTCCCTATGTTTAATCCCTTGGCACCAAAAAAAAAAAAAAATCCCAGCTCTGATTTTATAATTTTTAAAAATTTGGTACTGTTAATCCTCTGTTCTCAAACTAAAGGGCTTTTGGGAGCTGTGTATATATGGGTAGGTAGAAGACAGAAGAAGATAAAACTACATAATTTTCTGTTCTCTAGTAGATAACCACTTGGAGTGGTTCACAATCTCGTTTTTGTTTTAAATGTGTTGTACAATGACTTTTCTTTTGTAGGTTTGGATAAATACCTCAGACATCATATTGGTTGGTCTCCGAGATTACCAGGTAAAAATTTGATGACCCCAGGAATTTTGTTTTCCAAATGCCAATGTGTGGAGTTAATAAATACATAAAGTTTTTAAAAAGCTAAATGATCTGTTTTCTTTTTTTTTAATATTTAAAAAGTTTCTTCCTTTTTTTAGAATGAGCCATAATACATCATGGTAATCTATTTGTTTTTAGATGGCAAAATAAAAATATGATCTTACATTGAACCCCTTCCCCCCAGCTTTTTAAAATTTATAAGTCTTGCTGGGCGCGGTGGCGCACGCCTGTAATCCAGCACTTGGGAGGCTGAGGCAGGAAGGATCGCGAGTTCAAAGCCAGCTTCAGCAATGGCGAGGCACTTAGCAACTCTGTGAGACCCCGTCTCTAATAAAATACAAAAAAAGGGCTGGGGATATGGCCCAGTGGTCGAGTGCCCCTGAGTTCAATCCCCGTTACTCAAAAAAATATATATAAGTCTTAAATAAAAATCTGTGAACCATTATTATAGGGGATACACTGAGTAAGGTGCCCATCCCAGAAAAGGCATACAGCCTGTTATTAGAATAAGACAGGCACACGAGCAATTATAATATGTACCTACTATTGATATAAATACATACTTTAAATTTAGATGAGTACCTGGGAAAGAAAATGGTAGTTGCCCTTCATGATCTCAACTTTGACTCTGTGCTCTTTATGGATCTGGGAGATCCATTTGACTTTTACCTTTTAGAACCCATCTCCATTTGATAATATCTATATTTTTGTAGCCCCCAAAAGAATTAGAATTATCACTTTAAATCATTGGGTTCTCAACCCTGGGTGATTTTTGTCCTTCTTAGGAGTTGGCAGTACCTGGAGACTTTCCTGATTGTCACAACTGTGAGAGGTGGGCAGTGTTACTGGCATAATAGGTGGAGGCCAGAGGTGATACTGAACATCCTACAAGGCATAGGACAGTGTCCCACAACGAAGAATTATCCTGCTCATAATAATCATTAATGCCTTGGTTGAGAAAGCCTGCTTTAAATTCATAAACCATTATAATATCCATCTTCTCCTTTTGATCCTAACAATAACCCCAGAAGTAGGAAGAAAAATTAATTCCTTATTAGAAAGGACACCAAAGTTCTTAAAGGAGTAACATTCTGACTAGGTAATCTCCATGATCTTTCTATACCCCTGCTGCTTAAAGGGTGGTCCAGAGACCAGTAGCATCACTGTGTTCTGGGATCTTGTTAGAAATGCAGATTCTTGGACCCTCACCCCAAGCCTCTTTAATCAGATCATGCACCTTAACAAGATCCCAGTGGGCTGAAGTCGTCAGTTTTCTTCCTTAATTGAGTCAGATTCATTTCAAATGGGGAAGTGTAAACTTTAAGGCGGTATTTGTCAGTGGAACTTTTGCATCAGAAATACCAAAAGAGGGGGCTGGGGTTGTGGCTCAGTGGTAGAGTGCTTGCTTGGCATGTGTGAGTCACTGGGTTTGATTCTCAACACCACATATAAATAAAATAAAGGTCCATCATAAATACACACACACACACACACACACACACACACACACTGCAAAGAAAAGAAAAAAGAAATACCAAAAGAACATTTAAAAATACAAATTGGTGACCTTCAAATTTACTGATTTATTCAGGAGATAAAAAAATTTTAGGAGAGTCTTGTTGATACATACCCTAAGAAGCACAGATATATGGGAAGGAATATAATTTCCTTAGGTCATGATACCAGTCTCAGTTTTTGAATTTTAGTATTTGATCCCCCTGGAAATTATGATCCTAGGGAATGTGTATTTCAAAAGATTTCTAATCAAAGTCAATAAAAGATTGGGGTCTTCACAGTTCTTTTTTGGGGGGGTACTGAGGATTGAACTCAGATGCACTGGACCACTGAGCCACATCCCCAGCCCTATTTTGTATTTTATTTAGAGACAGGATCTCGCTGGGTTGCTTATTGCTGTTGATAAGGCTGGCTTTGAACTCTTGATCCTCCAGTCTCAGCCTCCTGAGCCGCTAGGATTACACGCGTGTGCCACCAAGCCCAGCTCACAGTTCTGTAAGACCTGTACTAAGCTAATTATTTAATTGTGCACGTAAGCTGTTTCCTTCTGGGTTAAACCCAAGGATGTTTTTCAAAGGCAGGAGAGAAATTTAAAATTTAAAGAGAGAAGGTTTATAACAAAACAGTGAGTTTTGATGTTATTCAATTCAAAAGTAATTTATGAAATAACATAATATTTTTGTATGTATAATCAGTTCTAAAGTTTACTTGTTTGTATTTAAGGATAACAAAGCTGATGTAATTTTAAAATACAACGCAGATGAAGCTAGGAGTCTGAAGGCTTATGGCGAGCTTCCGGAGCACGGTAATGACACTTGTCATATGATGTTTAGGTTATCCGTGTTTAGATAGAGAATTTTTGTAGAATTTTGTAGGTTTTGTCTGCTTACTTAGTTACTTTTAATGTCTGCTTATATGTCATAATACTAGATACTATAAAAGAGAAATTACTGAAATTCAATCCCAGTTAAATATAGTTTTAGTAAGTTCATTTTATTATAAGCCCTTATGCATAATGCTAGTGAAAAGAATAATTTTTGTAGTACTTTTTAAAAATTCTTTTGAGGGGCTGGGGTTGTGGCTCAGCAGCAGAGCGCTCACCTAGCATGTGTGCAGCCCGGGTTCGATCCTCAGCATCTCATAAAAATAGAAGGCATTGTGTACAACTAAAGCAAATAAATAAATATTTTTTTAAATATTTTTTTTTTATTTGCTTTTAAATATTTTAAAATATTTAAAAATTTAAATAAAAATTTAAATAAAAAAATAAATATTTTTTTAAAATATTTTTATTTATTTGCTTTTAGTTGTACACAATGTGTTTTATTCAATGCGTTTTATTTGTACGTGGTGCTGAGGATCGAACTCGGGTCGCCCACGTGCTAGGCGAACGCTCTACCGCTGAGCCACAATCCCAGCCCAATAAATATTTTTTAAAAATAAAATAAAAATTCCTATGGAGGAGAGTTGGGGGTGGGGCTCAGTAGTAGAGCACTTGGCCTAGTGTATGCAAGGCCATGGGCTGGACCCCCAGCACCACAAGAAAAAAATCAGTTTTTAATCCATATGTCCCTGTATCATAGTATCCTTCAAGACTTTTTTTTTTTTTTTTTTTTTTTTTTTGGTACCCGGGATTGAACTCAGGGGCACTCGACCACTGGGCCACATCCCCAGCCCTTTTTTGTATTTTTATTAGAGACAGGGTCTCACTGAGTTACTAAGTGCCTCGCCATTGCTGAAGCTGGCTTTGAACTCTCGATCCTCCTGCCTCAGCCTCCCAAGTGCTGGGATTACAGGCGTGCGCCACTGCGCCCGGCTCCTCTAAGACTTTTTAAGAATATTTTTTGTGGTTGTAGATGGACAGAATGCCTTTATTTTATTTGTTTATTTTTATGTGGTGCTGAGGATCAAATCCAGTGCCTCATGCATGCTAGGCAAGAATTCTGCCGCTGAGCTACAGCCCCAGCCCCCTGTAAGACTTTTTAAACTAATATTTTTAGTTCCACCCCCTCCAAATACAAAAGTAATGCTTTTTTTTTTTTTTTTTTTTTTCAAACCAGGGATTAAACCCAGAGGCACGTAAACACTGAGCCACATTCCCAGCCCTTTTTATTTTTCATTTTGAGACAGGGTCTTGCCATGTTGCTGAGGCTAGCTTTGAACTTGTGATCCTCCTGCCTTAGATTCCTGAGTTGCTAGGGTTACAGGCATGTGTGACCATGCCCAGCAAGTAATGCATTTTTAATGCAGAAAACTTAAAAAATTAAGTCTTTCATAATCTCATCACAGAGGAAATGTACTTTACATACTACTTTGTAAGCCTACATTTTTTGCTTAGCAGTTGTTTTTATTTTTAATTCATTGTATTTTATTATGAAAACAGTCTTATGTAATCATGCAAATTCTACTGAAATTATTTATTTAGCCTTTATGACATAGAAAATGGTAATATATCTGGAAATAGGAACAGCATGTCATTCATTTTCATTGCTGTAGGCCTAAGATTTGACCAAATCTTTCTGGTTAATGAGTCAAATACAAACCAGCTGTCCTTAAAGAAATAGAATTGTTAGTGTGTGCTCAAACATTTTTTGAAGCCTACCTGGAAGTTGTAAATAGCTTCAGAATTAGAATAGTTAGAGTCTGCCTTGCTAAAAATATCCCTGTGGACAAAAGATAATTATAACATAAATACTCTCCATCTTGACAAAGCTATAACCTTGCCATGAAATTTGTTCTGTATAGTAGTGTTGGTAGGTAGGAGTTTGGAAGGTTTTCCTTATGATGAAAACTTTGATTAAATTAAATTGCACATTGACTTGTGAGAGTCTCCTTTTATACTTCAACATTTGTTATCAGGCACACATACTTGGCAATTACTCCTTTTAGTAACATTGATATTAGACTATCTGTTATTGTGTCTTCAGCTAAAATCAATGAAACTGATACATTTGGTCCTGGAGATGATGATGAAATTCAGTTTGATGACATTGGAGATGATGATGAGGACATTGATGATGTAAGTAGATGCACTCTGCAATTTATGGTTTCTGTTGATGAGTTATGCATAGAAAAACAAGCACTTTCCACTAAATTTCATTCATTCTAGGAATGTGGAATACTTAGAAGAGTATATTTTGAGACTTGTCTATGAAAGTCCTTAGAATTATTTACAAGATAACCAAACTGTTATTTTTACTTTGGGAACTCTGAATAGCACTTTTCAATATTTCTTCCTAAAAAGATCAATGTTTGCTTTGGCAATATGAATGCCAGATCCTGTAATCATAATTGTAAGTCCTACTTTTCAATCCCCTTTACATGTGAAATAAGGTTCCCAAAGTATTTGTGTACATAAATCAAAACTAATAATATTTGATTTGATTCAAATATATAATTTCAAAATACCTAGAGTAATTGTTCCTGACCAAGATTCTGTAATAGAATTGCCAGAGATTTTGAGAGATACCAAGGCCAGTCTTGGGGACGTCTCATTTAGGCACCACAAGTGATACCCACCGCCAAGATTCTACAGTTAACACTTCTGTACAGTCATCTCAGATGATAATTCTGGATAAGCAGACAGACAAATACCTACACACAACACAGTGCAAAAAATCAAAATATAAGGTATCCAAGTCCCTTATGAAAAGGTGTATTTTTTTATAACCTGTGCATGTCTTCCCATATACTTTAAATCATCTCTAGATTACTTATAATACCTAATACAGTGTGACTGTGAATGCTTAGTAAATATTTGATGCTGTATTGTTCAGGGACTAATGACAAGTATACATGTTGAGTACAGACACATGTTTTGAAATGTTTCCTCTGCATGGTTGGTTGATATCAGTGGATCCAGAACCTCTAGATACTTGATTAATCATGTATCCAAATTCTTCTTTCAGTCCATCTTACATTTCAAATCATTTAGAATACTCACACCATGAATTAAACTCAAAGGGGGCATTGAGTTGTAAAACATGGTACTATTCTACTACCATTGTGTACATTTTAAAGCATACCCCAAAATCGAAAATTAAAAGGGAGAAATAAACACATTGTTTTTTAACATACTTCACTTTGGAGATCCTGAGCCAATATTCTAACTAAACTGTTAGGACAGTAGAATTAACAGTTTTATTCTGTGGCAAGAACGTGACATATAGCCAATGTGTTAAGAATTAACAACTAATCCAAATATTTTTGATGGCTGCGCTCAAATAGAAAGCCTCTTTAAAAATTAAGGAACTTAACCAGAGAAAATGCATGAATATGAAGCCACACACTCTGGAATGGTAGGTTGAGGATCTAGACAAGGCAAGATTTTCTCAAAAAAATTTTTTTTTCTGAATCTGTGCCAGCACCTTGTCAAAACTGGGCCCAGCAGACTTAGGTAGTGGTTATTAAAGGTAATTGATTTCTCTTGAGCATTTTGTAAGGATATGCTGAATCGCCTGAGAACAATACCTTTTTCCCTAGATGATTTAAAGGTGTTCTAGCTATATTCCTAGATTGAGAAGAAGAGAATTAGTACATGCTTGTCCAGTTCTTAAAGAGATCATGCTCGGGCTGGGGTTGTGGCTCAGCGGCAGAGCGCTCACCTCACACGTGCGCGGCCCGGGTTCGATCCTCAGCACCACGTAAACCTAAATGCATCGCATTGTGTACAACTAAAGTAAATAAATAAATCTTAAAAAAAAAAGAGATCATGCTCCCATAATATAAAATCTCAGATCACTAACACAAAAGGAAGGAAGGAGAACTCTACGAAGAATATTCTATATAACATAAACATTACAAAGGACAGCATAAAGAGGGACTGACAACAGACCAGAATTGAGGATAATTGTTTTTTTCTTTGACCTGATGTTCTTTTCCTTTTCAGATCTAAATTGAACTCAACACTTTACATTCCAATTTTTCGGAAGATAGTCCTGCAGTTTGAATTTTGGCCATAACCCTCAAAGAAGATTCAATTTTCATTAGCATGATTGTGATTTGTTAAGGCAGACCGATTTGTTTGTAAGGTATTTGTTTCCTTAAAAACTGATAATGATGAATTATCTTAAGTGAAACATTAAGCCCATTTTGTGCTATTGATGTAATGGAGCTTATGGATAGAAGAGCACATCTATTTGAAAAAAAGAAAAAAAATACATTACTGCCTTTCCTACTTTGACCACTTGCAGTAAGTAAATGGATGTTTTGAATAAACCATTTGCCTTGTACTTGTTATGAATTATAATTAAGCCCTATTTTTGAGTAGCCTGTTGAGTATACAGAGTCTTTCTGTATATTCCAGTTACCTAGATGTTCCCTAAAAATTTTGAAGGAGGCAGAAATCTGCATTTGAAGTCAAAACCATAGTCTGTTTTTTCATATTTAAGTAGCATGTGGTTACTTTCACACTAATTTTAATATGTACATTCTTTTTATGATCTTATTTTGCCATCAGAAACATGGGGGTGGGGAATATTTCTAAAATGTAGTTTTAAGAATCTGGGTTGTAATAGCAAGTTTGAATTTGTAAAGGTAAAGGTAGTAGTTACAGAAATTGAGCACTAGGTGGCACCCAGCCATTGGAAATATTCGTAGGTTTTTTGTTTGTTTGTTTTTTCAATTACTGTGCATAGGAAATTTCCTAAACAGGAAAAAGATTGTTTTGATCATATGTATGTAGAATATTTTTTTGCAGGACAGAAAGATTATGTTAAAAGTGTTATTTTAAGTTTCATACAAGCTACATTTTGAATGCTTTATTAACACTTAAAATATATAAATGAAGATTTACATTCATAATAACTTGTACAAATTAAGCCTTTTCAACCTATTCCTAAGCTGGGGAAATAAGAAGGAAAAATCACAAACTTAATAAAAACATGGTCTCCAGTTTCTGAAGAAGAGCTACAGCTGAAAAATATAATAAAGAAGACATCATGCTGCAGAGTATCTTATATCATGGTTTGTATTAAGGATGTATTTTATTATGTGGAAAGTTTCCTTTGTTTGTATTAGGAGTTTAGGTATACCTTTAGTTTTTGTCAGTTCTTCGAATCTCACTAGCCACATTGTAATCATACAAGTTTAAAACAGATCTATTTATGTTGCTTGTTGAACTTCTATTCCATTGGTGTCCAGAGATTTTTTTTTCAGTGATGAAAAGTAATACACATAGGAATAAACCTTCACATGGCTTCAAAAAACAAGCAGATCTTCTCTAATCCCACTCAGTTATAATTTGCTTTTCTAAGTGTACAAACTGAATTAAAAATCTGAGGTACTATAAAACATTAGAACAGTATAGAGTGCCTCATTGTGGTTCATGTTTATTATTCTATGAAGTTTCTGAACACTTATCTGGGTAGAATGCATCTGAGACCAAGGGCTGGTTTTTGGTACTCATGAGGAACCAGCCTTGGAGAGTTTACTTAGTGATTGATTGTCTTCATCAGTAATCAAAATAGAAGATATTTAGGTTTCTGTACCTGAAAGCATTTTGCTTAATTTATATTGTACCTTAGATCTTCCATATTATTTTACCAAGACTGAACTCTGCATATGTGATATAGTTCCTGGTTGGGATAGTATAACTCAAAAATTAGTTTTTCTACTTATATCCTCTAACAAATATGGTTTCTTTAAAGAGTTTTTTAAAAATCACAGCTATGACCCCAATTCATGTGTCTACTGATGGTGTATTTTTTTCATGCTTAGGTATTAATAGCCCAATTTATTGCTGTTGCCTCCTGAAAAAATGTGGAATAATAATGATTAAATATTTGAGGTAAGGTTGTACCTCATGCAGTGCTACTTGGAGGAATTCTTTGATGTGAAAATTTTATAATTTTGTTGATTTGACTATACTTCAAATAAGGCGTGGGAGTGAGTAGTCCTCAAGAAAAACTCTTTTTGGTGTTTTTGGTTTTGGTTATACTCTTTGATTACCATATTACAATGCTATAACCGATGCCCAGAAAGAAAAATAAAAGGCTTAAAATCTAAGAATAATGCTTCTTACTGCTAAGAGGGTGTGTATAATAGTCATTACCAAATCAATTTAAGAAGGTTCCATTTTTCATGCAGTTTATTCTACTTCCAGTTAGAGTATATACATATCATTTTACTAAAATGGCTGAATAACCAAACCAAGCATTTATATAAAAAGTTGTGCCAAGATTTAGTTCTTTGTCAAATCTTTATTGAACATCCAGCTTTTAAAAAGACCACTTCTTTAGGAGCCTGTACACTATGCATGATGGCAATTTTTATATTTTATTGAAAAACAGCCATTGGTTTACTCATTGCATCTATGGAATCATGGCTATAAATAACTGTCTGAAAAACTGGCTTGTAATTAAACTTAATTTCATCTATCTTACATAACCATTAACTTAATAATGTTGAATAACATCTTTAATAGCTATAAACTGCTATCATTGTTGACTTCAGAGTGACTCTGAATAAATAGGTAAAAGCATGTTTTGAATAAAATACCTAGCTAGATTTATACTCAATTCATATTGTGTGCAGATATATTGACATCCAGTATTGGCTGTGGCTTGACAGTACCAGAATGAAAATGAGGTTCTTTATATTACCTGACTGTCATAAAGATAAAAAGGATTGTATTAGTATTAAGTTTATCCTACTTAGCAAGGGTAAGTTTCATTTATACTGTTAAGACTTCCATGAACTTTTTCATACCACTTTTGTGTTTTGGGTTTACCTTAAACCATCATCCTTTTTATCCTTGCTTTTTTCCTTCCTATTCAGAAAACAACAAAACCTGAATTTTTAGTAATAAAGTGTGAAGAGATACTAGACTCTCAGGTATAGAATAAACTGAACAATTCAGAGAGTGTATTGGAATTTGCCTACCTGCCTGCTTGTTCCTTGTGAGGCAGTGTGCTAGGAAGGAAAGTGCAGAAGCCTTGGGGTCAGGTGGCCTGTACCCAAACATCCACTGCCCTGAACCACAGGTAACCATGGGTGCCTTTTCCAGCTTCTCTTAGCTTCAGGCTCCTTACCTGTAATATGGGAATAATGAGAATAGTACCTGTCTCTCAGAATTGTTGGGAGGATTAATAACATAGATCTTTATATGTGTAATGCACTTAGAGCAGTGTCTGCCTCTTTTTACTTTGATACCCAGGACTGTGTAAGATAGAAGATGCATGTCTTCTATGTTCTCTACCATATCTTTTGCTTTCAGTCTTTGATTACTATGATAGAAAGAACATGTAGAGTATATATTTGTATATTTATGTGGACACAATATTTAAAGTTATTGCTACCAACCTTATTTAATTCAGCATAAGACTAACAGATGGAAGACTCAAAGTTGCTTGATATTTTATAGAATAACAACTGCTCTATATTTCTTTAGAGAAAGTTTATAGTTACCAATATTCATGGCTCTAGTGAAATTTCATTTTTAAGTCTTTGATGAGTCCTTTTATGTACTTTTACTATAGATTCATGACAGCTAATTAGTACTGACTGGTTTGGAGGTTTCCTTTCCCATCATGTGGAATACTGTAAAGAAATCAGATGCAAACTGCAATTAGAAAATAAAATATGAATCAACTTTCACCAAAGTCTACAATTGATTCTTTTCAAACTGTATAACGCTTTTATAAATTTTAGTTAATGGTGATTCTTTTCTAAAACTTTGATTTTTTTTGAAAAATTTAATTGTGATATATGAAGAAAAGATACACCTTGTTCGCTTTTTGCTTTTGTCTCTTTTTGGTTGATCTGAATGAATACATTTAATCATTCCACATATGAAGTTGCATTTCTTAGCAAGTAAAACCTGCCACAAACCTGTGCTGAAGAAGTCATTTTCTAATGGTAAATCAATTGTCAAAAATGAAAATTGCCAAAATCTCCTTCAGTAGACATTCTTTTGTACTATGCAGAGGCCTACAAGTGAACTAAATATTTATACTTCTGACTAACTTGTTCACACTTTTTTTTTGTGGTGCTGGAGATCAAGCCCAGGGCCTGGAACATGCTGAGCAAGCACTCTACCACTGAGCTATATCCCCAACCCAACTTTGTCACTTCCCTTACTATTCCAATCCGTGTTTTGTTTAGGTTACAAGGTGATAATGGTAGATCAAAAAGTGGGACCAAATCTGAGGTCCTTTGCTGATTACTATAAGAGAATTAGTTGAATTTTGTGAATTCAATAAAAGCTTATTATATATTCTCTTAGGAATCAAAATAATGGAATTTTTTTCCTTTGTAATGTTATGAATTGATTGATCATGGTTCTGAGTTTACTCGGCAAGTACTCTACCACCAAGCTATATCCCACACCTGGGAGTTCTCTGAATTTGCTAAATGGGTTTGTAAGAATATTAAGGAAAAATCAACACGGACGACTTCTGACTGAGTATGTGGTGTGTTTTCCCCACACACAATTCAAGCAATCAGTTCTGTAGCAGAAACCAGCTGAGTGGCCTCCAATTCAATTCTGTTAACTGTCTACCTGGAGCTAGTATCAGGTCCCAAAGGTTGTGGTTTTGGTATCCAGGGCTGCAGCCCACCCCACCTCAGATAATGATCACAAGCCCTGGATTCTTTACCTATGCTTCTGACCTACTGGCTATAAATTGAGGTTTCTACAACCCCTTCCTTGGGTTTGATTAACTCAGGGAAACAATTACTAGCTTATTGTAAAGGATATTACAAAGGGGAAGCATGAAAGTCATGAAGAGATGGATGGGTGAGGGGAGCTTCTGCATCTTCCCAGGAACTACCCTGGTATTTGGGTATCCTGAAGCTCTGAAACCTGTCCTTTTGGAGTCTTTATGGAAGTTCATTACATGGGCATGATTGATTAAATCATTTTGCCAGTGGTGATCAGCTTAACCTTTAGCTCATCTACTGTTCCTGGTGGTTAAGAAGTGCAGCTGAAAGCCCCAACCTTCTATTTCTTCCTTGGCATTTCCCATGACTAGTCCCTATCCTGAAGCTACCAAGGGGTCTACCAGTCAACAGTCAAATCAGTATACAAAGACATCCATTTTAGGAGTTGCATGCCAGAAACCGGGACAAAGATCAGTTAAGTATTTTGCAATATTTCAAAATTATTTACCAAAAGCAAACAAATTTACAATTTTATGAAAAGTTTACATAGAATGCCCCTCAATGCAATGAAATATTAATCTAGTGAGATTACATTAATATAGATCAAGGACATTCCACCTCTTGAGCATACATCTTTATAATTTTTTGTGATATAGAGTGGAAAGTACTACTAAAACATCTCTGTATACCAGGGTAGGACAGTTGCCTCAAGTGTGCTGGGCATGGTGGTTGCACATGTATAATCCCAACAATTTTGGGAGGCTAAGGCAGGAGAATCTCAAGTTTGAGGCTGTCTCAAGTTCTTAAAAAGGACTGGGGAGCCGGGTGCGGTGGCGCACGCCTGTAATCCCAGCACTTTGGGAGGCTGAGGCAGGAGGATCGCGAGTTCAAAGCCAGCCTCAGCAATGGCAAGGCACTTAGTAACTCAGTGAGACCCTGCTTCTAATAAAAATACAAAAAAGGGCTGGGGATGTGGCCCAGTGGTCAAGTGCCCCTGAGTTCAATCCCCGGTACCAAAAAAAAGAAAAAAGGACTGGGGATGCAGTTCACTGGTTGAGCAGTTACTTGCCATGTAGGAGGCCCTCGATTGAATCTCCAGTACCACAAAAAATAAGTAATAAAGTGCTTGTATGAATTACAAACAACTGGACACTCATGGAACATCATTTTTACTTGAAAAAAGAACTGACTAGTTGTGCAAAACTTGGTTTGTGTTCAGCATTTTCACAAAAATGGATGAATTGAGTCTGTTACTTCAAAGAAAATGATAATATATCTTGCCAGTGATAGAAAATTGACCTTTCTAGCAGAAAGGAAGGGTTTTGGTTTTTGGTGGTTTTTGTTTGTTTTTGGTACTGGGGATTGAACCCAGGGGCACTCTTTTTTTAAGAAAGGGTCTCGCCAGGCACGGTGGCGCACGCCTGTAATCCCAGCACCTGGGAGGCTGAGGCAGGAGGATCACGAGTTCAAAGCCAGCCTCAGCAATGGCGAGGCACTTAGCAACTCAGTGAGACCCTGTCTCTAATAGATTACAAAAAAAGGGGGGAGCTGGGAATGTGGTCCAGTGGTCCAGTGCCCCTGAGTTCAATCCCCGGTACCCAAAAAAAAGAAAGGGTCTCGCTAAGTTACCTAGGGCCTCAATAAGTTGCTGCCTCAGCCTCTGGAGCTGCTGGGATTACAGGCATGCACCACCCCACCCAACAGAAAGAAAGGGTTTTAAAGAAAACTAGTATTTACTACCATTAGCCTGACAGCTTCATAATAAAGACTTGGCTGAAGAGATCAGTCATATTAATGAGTACAGCTTTTTCTGGGGGGTGGAGTCACCAGGGATTGAACTCAAGAGCACTGAAACACATCCCCACCCCTATTTTGTATTTTTTTAAAGACATGGCTTCACTGAGTTGCTTAGTGCCTCGCTATTGCTGAGGCTGGCTTTGAACTTGGAATCCTCCTGCTTCTTACAGGCTTGCACCACCGTGCCTGGCAAATGCAACTTTTTAATGTTGGGAGAATGAAATGTGTTAAAATTTGGAAGATCTTTATAGTTTGTCAACTAATATTTTCACATGCAGAATGTTTCAAAGTCCATTCCAACTATATGCCTCCAAGGCCAAACTTTCTTCTCTTTTTTTTTTTTTTTTTTTTTTTTTTTGTGGTACCAGGGATTGAACTCAGGGGCACTCGACCACTGGGCCACATACCCAGTCCTTTTTTTTGTATTTTATTTAGAGACAGGGTCTCACTGAGTTCCTAAGTGCCTTGCCATTGCTGAGGCTGGCTTTGAACTCGTGATCCTCCTGCCTCAGCCTCCCAAAGTGCTGGGATTACAGGCGTGCGCCACCGCGCCCGGCTCCAAACTTTCTTAATGTTCTTTAACCAACAAGATACTGCAATATTGAATGGAAAAGCAGATATGAGACTGTCTTCTAAGCCAGTTTTTAAAAGGTTTGCAAAACTTTAAAATAAAGCTAACTCAAATTTTGTGGGTTTTTAAGTCACATTTCATTAAACCTATTTATGTTATTACTGGGTTTATTATTGATTGAATTATAATTTTTATTTCCAATACAGTCACTAGTGATAGAAATAATTCACAAGTGAGATTGCCATTTCAAGGCAAATTAATTTATAAGCTGCCAACCACCATTAGCAAATATAAAAGCTTTCTATGATTCTCATTTTTGTGTGTGTGGTGCTGGAGACTGAACCCAGGAACCAGGTCCTCTTGAGTGTTTGGCAAATGCTGTCACTGACATACCCTTAGCCCTTTTTATTTTTTATTTTGAGATAGGGTCTGCCAAGTTTACTGGCTTTGAACTTAGGATACTCCTGCCTTAGTCTACTGAGTATCTGTGATTACAAGCATGTGACATCTTGCCCAGCTGTGATTCTCAATTCTTATGAATAAATTAGGAATGGGCAAACTTTCTGTGAAGAATGAGGTAGTATTTCAGACTTTGCAGGCCATATGGCCTCTGTTAAAATTACTCAGTTCTGCGACTGTAGCACAAAAGAGCAGTAAACAACACAAATATTTGAGTGCAGTTATGGTTCAGCAAAACTTAACAGAAATAATGGACTGTAATTTGACCTATGAGTTGTAGTTTACTGACCTAACATAAAGGGATTCTGAGCCAGGCATGGTGGCACCTGTAATCCCAGCAACTCAAGAGGCTGAGGCAGGAGGGTTTCAAATTCAAGGCCAGCCTCAGCAATTTAGGAAGATCCCTGTCTGGCGACATAGGTCTGTGGTAGAACACCCTGGGTTCCATACCCAGTGACACAAAAAATGCTGGAAGTGGGGGACAGATTCTGAGTTCAGAAAAACAAAATTGCTGTGCTAGACTAACAATTGACTAAATTGCATATGTTTTCCTAAAATATTTATTTTTTAGTTGTATACAATGCTTTTATTTTTATGTGGTGCTGAGAATCAAACCCAGGCTGCGCACATGCTAGGCGATCGCTCTACCGCTAAGCCACAACCCCAGCCCTAAATTGTATATATTTTAAGACATACTATTCAACTGTAAGTATAAATTTTTAGGAAGTTCTTGTAATGGGGAAAGCCATTACTTGAATTCTATTAAAAGAAGCAAGCAGCTTAAATAGATTGTATTTGTGGATGGTCTGACATAATGTTATAAAAATGCCAATTCAAAGTAGAGTAATCTGGGAATTTTTAATATCTAAGAAATCTAAAAATGTCTAAAGGGCTGGGAATGTAGTACAGTGATAGAATATGTACTTAGCATGTGTGAGACCTGGGGTTCAATCCCTAGCACCACACACACACTAAAAATAAAGAGGGAATCCACTTTAGATATTAAATTGCACCAAAAACATAATAATAAGTGTAGAAATTGACAAAAAGAGGATATGGTAATTTCATACATGATAAAAGTGACTTCAAAAATCATCGGGGAAAGCATAGACTAATAGATTTTGCTGAGAAAACTTTACAGAAAAATTGAATTTGGATCTCTAGCTACCACATGCAGGAAAAAGAATTGCTTAAGCATAAAGGTAGATCTGTGAACAAGGAAAATGTATCTTGGGGCTTGGGAAGTATATTTTAATCAAAGGCTCTTAAAGCACGAACCATAAGGTAAAAATACTCTTAGAATTTTGCTATTTTGTAACCATCATGAAAAAGATTGGATCAAGGAAGAACTATTAATGCATATTAAATCTAGAGAGAATGAAGAATAAGTTACCTGCATGACCTCCAAGTGTCTCCCAACAAATGCCTTATTGCAAGAGAACAGTATCTCTAAAGTGGAGAAAATGGCAGCCAAATAGATCAATTATAAGTTTCTGAAGTTGGGCTGGGATTGTGGCTCAGTGGTAGAGTGCTTGCCTACCATGAGTGAGGCACTGGCTTCAATTCTCAGCACCGCATATAAATAAACAAAATAAAGTCCATTGACAACTAAAAAATATTTTTAAAAAGTTTCTGAAGTTGATAACTCTAGTATAGTTGTAGAAGGATAATATCCTTAATCCTAGGAAATACACATGCAAATATTTGTCTATAGCATACTCTCAAACAGCTGAGGTTTTAAAAAATGATATAGATAAGAGGGTAAAATTATAGAGTAAAAATGTTAATAGGATTTTGGCATGAAAATTTAAAATTTTGCTAATCTTATAAAAGCTTAGTTAACTAGGGTGAAATAGTCACAACATTGAAACTCTCAAAAAATTATCTAAAATACAAGAAACTCCTGGAAAACAAAACAAATAAACAAAAAAAAAATAGACCAGGAGAAAGATGGACAAAGACTGAACAGGCACTCTACAGAAAAGGAAACCAGTCACCATCATTTTTGATTGGTATATAGCTGCAATGGATACATAGGTCTTCAAGTCATCATTCTAAGCACATGAAAAGTTATTGTGCAATATTCATGCAAAGTTTAAAAACGTACACATCATATGTCTCATAAATACAGCTATAAAAATATTAGGAGCCCGGTGAGGTACCAAACACCTGGACTTTTAGCAGTTTGAGAGGAGGAGGCAGGAGGATCACAAGTTCAAGGCCAGCCTCAGCAATTTAGTGAGGCCCTGGGCAACTTAGACCCTGTCTCAAAATAAATAAAAAGGGATGGGGATGTAGCTCAGTGGCAAAGTGTCCCTGGATTAAATCCCAGGTACCCAAAAAAATTTTTTATATACTTTATGATGGAAGAAAAGGGAGCAATAATAGAAAATAAAAGAAATAGCATAAAACTAGAGAGGCATGCTACACAGATATTAGGCCCGTGAGCTCAAGAGTTGGTTAAACTCATACCCAAGGTCCCTAAGAAAAAGGAAAAAATAAGTGGTAACAGCTTCCATGCTCTTCTTGACTTGGCTTAATCTTTTTTTTTTTTTAACATTTATTTATTTGCTTTAGTTGTACACATTGCGTTTATTTTTACGTGGTGCTGAGGATTGAACCTGGGTCGCGCACGTGCTAGGCGAGCGCTCTACTGCTGAGCCACAATCCCAGACCCTAGGCTTAATCTTAATGGGTTAGAAATAGCTTTATTATGGCTCCAGACACTGGCCCTGACTTGCTCACTTTCCTGCTCATTTGTGTCTATCTTAACTCCCCTTCTGGCTTTCTCAGCACACTCCTCCAGGCACTTCTTTGGGCGTGTCAGGAACATGTTTATCACAGAAATATTTTTTTGTGCCCCAAGGGATTGTTTCCAAGCTTTCTGTCAAGAGTCCAAATGCCAGTTATTGGGGGTTTCAGCTTTATTCTTTTTAAAAATTGAAATACAATTTACACACCTTAAAGTTTACCTGTTTAATATGCATAATTCAGTGGGGTGTGGTGACCCACACCTGTATTCCAGGCTACTTGGGAGACTGAGGCAGGAGGATCCTAAGTTCAAGGCCAGCCTGGGCAACTTAACAAGACCTTGTCTCGGCATAAAATAAAAAGGGCTGAGAATGTAGCTCAGTGGTAGAGAGCTTGCCTAACATATGAGGCCAAGGGTCCAAACTGCAGTACCAAAATAATATTATAATGTACAGTTCAATGGTAGTATACTTAAGAGTAATATAATAATTATTCTTTAAAACATTTTCATCATCACCCAAATCTGTACCCATTAGCTATGTATTCTTAGTTATGTATTCTTTTCTACCCCAGGGTGGGAATAATCTTCAAGTTGATTACTGTCCAACAGAGAAATGTGCAGCCTGGGCTACACAAGGAAAGGTTATCACTTGGCAGGCTTTGTATGCCTGGATGAACACTTGAGGGTTTGAGCAGACCAGGTAAAGATGTCTTTTCAATGCGGTTGGGGTTTTTTGTTGTTTTGCAGTGCTGGGAATCAAAATTTCATCCTCACATACACATGCTAGGAGGTGCTCCACAGGTGAGGTACACCTCCAAATCCTTCAGTTTGTTTCTGAAAAGATAATAAATATAGGAGACATGGGGGAAAGGATGTCCATGGGAAATAACCCACCCCCTTCCCTGACCTCTATTCCTGAGGCAACACGTTTAGCACTATTTTTTTTGGGGGGGGGGACCAGGGATTGAACTCAGGGGCACTCGACCACTGGGCCACATCCCCAGCCCTTTTTTGTATTTTATTAGAGACAGGGTCTCACTGAGTTGCGAAGTGCCTCGCCATGGCTGAGGCTGGCTTTGAACTTGTGATCCTCCTTCCTCAGCCTCCCAAGTGCTGGGATTACAGGCATGCGCCACCGCGCCCGGCTAGCAATTTCTTTTGTATGTCTTCCCAGACAGGCAGTCCTCACTGAGATTTCTGGGGTGTGTATTATTTACTCAGGAAAGAGATCTGGGGAATGGACTATGGTTGAAAGGACAAAGTCATCCTGACTAGCCTTTCGTGAAAACCAATCCTGATATCCACACTAGATGACACGCCTGCCTGGGACAGGGTAGGGGCCACAAAGAGCTGCTACTCAAGAACTGGAACCTGGCCCTCGGTGGCGCACGCCTCCAGTGGCTCAGAAGGATGGGGATGAACGATCGCGAGTTCAAAGCCAACCTCAGCAAAAGCGAGGCACTAAGCAACTCAGTGAGACCCTGTCTCTAAATAAAATACAAAGTAGGTCTGGGGATGTGGCTCAGTGGTTGAGTGCACCTGAGTTCAATCCCCGGTACAAACAAAACAAAAAAGAAAAACCCAGAACCTAACTATGCTCAGAGGATGAGTTCTCCTATGGCATCTGCACACGTGACACTGGCCCAAGTGGGGCGCACATAAGGACCGACCTTGGCAACTGTATCCAGAGCCGCAGCTCTGAGCTTCATGCAGAGGTTCAGTGTGTGTAAACGTGTATGAGTCGTGTGAGGGCGTGTGCGTGCTGGTTGAGCACGTGTACACTGTGTGAGCCCCGTGTGGAAGGTGTGCTGGGTGTGTACGTCGCGTGTGCATGTTGCGTGCGCGTGCGCAGCTCTGGTGTATGTGTGCACTGTGTACATTTAGCAGTATGAACCTGTGCACGTTGTGTTAAGGTTTTTGCACATACTGTGTGAGCACCCTACTACTTTCGCTCTGTGTGAGACCTGTAGTGTACATTGCACGTGCACGTTATACACATACTGTTTGTGAACCCGAGCGCGAGCGCTGTTAACTGATGCGCATGCGGGTGCGCGAGGGTCCAGTGCGGAGCAGTGGGTCGGTGTGAGGATCGCGCGTGGTGTGAGAACGCGTGCGCATGCGGACGCGCTCGGGTCCAGTGCGGCGCGGCTAACCAGGCAGTGCGCCTGTGCGGCCGGCGCATCTCAATGGAGCGTGCCGGCGGTTTCGGGGCGGGATCTCGTGCTGAGGGGAATGCGAGGGGCACCCCGCTCCCCGGGAAGATGGCTGAGCCAGGCGGGGCGCGAACCTCGCCACCCAACCACCGGCCTGCAGGTAGGGCCCTTAGAGTTCCCCGGGCTCGTGAGGGCTTCGGACCCCGGGGGGGGGGGGGCGGGGCAGGCCACGCAAAGCATCCGTTATTGAGCGGTGGGGGTGGGGGCGCAGCGCGAGCTTGGAAAAATGCCCTTTTCCCCGCCTGGGGTCAATTGGGCGTTGGGTCCCGAGGCTACTCCTCTTTTCTGTATGGGTGGCTAGGTCTCCCCACCTCGGTATGGCCTGGGTGAGTGGGTGCGCCCGGGGGTGCGCCTTTGGGTGGGTGGCAAGTGTGTTTGGGATGGAAGTGCGGGGGCTCATGCTCAGTGCCGTAGGGGGTTCTGTAATACCATCCCCTGTCCTTGAGAAACAGCTGGCAGGGGAGGGGGCATTGAGGTGGACCCAGCGGACTCTTTGGGGTCGCCCTGGCCTGCGCGTCAGCCCTCTCTGCGTCCTGAAAAAACGCGCAGGAGCGGTAGCTGCAGCCTTCGGCGAAGGGACAGCTTTGTGCTTCTCAGCGTGCCTTCCGGGAATGAAACCTGCGTATCACACAAGAGCTGGGTGACTCCTGCCACCAGGATGATATCCCTGAAGCCTTGAGGAGGCTGCCCAGATGTTTGGCCCGGCTGCGGCCCCTTCACATGGCGTCACTGCTAATAAGGCTGCAGCTGCCGCGTGGGGGACTGGTCCCAGTACAGGCTGCCCAAAGGGGAGGTTGTGAAGGAATTTGGCAAAATTTGATGCGCAGGTCTCCTGTCTTCTGGTGCTAACCTTCTCTAAGTGGTCTCAGGTAGTGCGGGGTGGCGGGGGGCATGTAAGCAACATGGAAATGAATTCCATGCTATTTTCCTGGTAGCACCCCCCCTTTTCTTTTAGTTAATATTGTGATCTATTTTTAAACATTTTTACTGCAGTCTAACATGCATACAAAAACTCCACAAATTTTCGCAAGGTTTGGTGAATTATCACATAGAGATGATATGAGTGTTTTACATTAGGTAAACCAAGGAAGGGGAAATAAATCAAAGGAAATGTTCTTTAGTCACTTAAACATGTTTTTTTTTGGGGGGGGTTAGGGGAAGTATTTTCTGATTGGGCCTTCAGTCACATCATTCATGGAAGGGAAGGGATGGCTTAAATCATTCCCAGTTTGTGGGGGGTTTTGTTTGTTTGTTTGTTTTTTGGAATGGGGATTGAACCCAGAGGTCTTAACCATTGAGCCACATCCCCAGCCCTTTTTAATATTTTATTTAGAGACAGGGTGTCCCTGAGTTGCTTAAGGCCTCGCTAAGTTGCTGAGGCTGGCTTTGAACTTGCCATCCGCCTGCCTCAGCCTTCTGAGCTGCTGGGACCAGTTTGTGTTTTTTTTTTTTAAATATTTATTTATTTGCTTTAGTTGTACACAATGTGTTTTATTTGTACATGGTGCTGATGATCGAACCCGGGGCGCGCACACGCTAGGCGAGCGCTCTACCGCTGAGCCACAATCCCAGCCCAGTTTGTGGTTTTTATCTTGATTTTACTTAAAGACAGAACTTAATATCACACAGTAGTAATGTGAATAACTTTTAAATGCATACTTATGTTTTCGTCCTAAAGCTTGAGAAACTCAAACTTCATCTGGTAAGGAAGAACCCAGAACACCCACCAGAACTGATCCTTCCTGGCATTGGGGACCTTGTTGAATAAAACATTGGAAAAGAGAGTTTGTTTGAACTTGGCATTTTTATTTCACTGAGATCATAAATAGTAAGTTATTTAGATGTTTTGTTGTACTAATTAGAGGTGAGAAGGGGCTGTATGGTTGGACCTTCAGTTTATCTGAGATTTTAATTTTATTTGAAGGAATTTAAGGAGGAAATGTTTTTCTTCTTTTGGAAATGGGCCTCACTATGTTGCCCAGGCTGGCCTCAAACTTGCCATCCTCCTGCCTCAGCCTCCTATGTAGCTTGGATTACAGATGCACACTATGGTGCCCAGCTGTGGGGGGATTCTTAAGTTCTGTTTGGAAACTCTATTGTATGGTCATTTAATGCACTTTACTCTTATTGAGATTAGCTGAAGTTTTCCTTCATTTGGAATTGGAAATAATGGAAAGATGTGTGAAGGTTTAAAGGACTATATAAACAATGGTGTGCCTTAAGGTTGGTGTGATGAAATTGGCATGTTCACTTTAGGTGCCAGGTGGTACCACAGTTTGTTCTTTGGGGGTTAGTGATGCCAGGTACTAAGACAATGTCTTAAGAATCAAGAAAAAAATCTTCATTCTTGAGTTTTTATTAAAATCCCAAATACTGATAATTCTTGGTCACCAAAGGCTTGACCATTTGGGACCCATTCCTAATGAGAATTAACCAATATTTCTAGAGGGCCAACTGTTGTTCCTAAGCTTATTCTGGGCATTGTGGAGACTGCAAAAGACAGAAAGGCCTGAGATGTTTAGGCTCTGACAATGTTATGTCTGTACAATTGGGGAATATTAGTGGATGAGTGGTTTTCCTGGGACCTGTTGTAGAAGATGGCAAGGGAATAACTCTGGTTGTTTCCTCTAGCAACAGGTTCTTCTGATATTGAAACCCTGTGCTTGTTCTCATTACCCACCAGTGATTCATTTTTTCTTTCCTTTTACTTACCTACCCCCAGTAGAAATTACAGAATGTACTGTTCTTTTTAGTGCTTGTGTTATTATATACACAGCATAACAAATGAGGAGCAAGTGCTTCTTGTTTCTATCTGCTTAAATACCTTTAGCCAGCAGATAGGATCACCAGATCTCTACTGTCTTGACAGACTACATCATTGTCACACTGGTCCTGTGGTATTCTCAGCCTGCAGTTCCCCCTTCTCACCTTTTTCTTTAGGGGTTCACTTCCTCTGGGCTCTTTCAGTCAGAATTAGTGGACTTATTCCTGTCAGTGCCTGTACTACCTCCAGCAGAACACTCTGATTCTGCTTGTGTTACATTAACTTTCCAATTCCTTTAGGTAGGTGTTCATTGAGTGCCCAGTGTAGAAGGGACTCTGTACTGGTGGCTATTCCTGCCTTTAAAGCTGAGTAGATTGAGGTCCAGACTGCCTGGTG
Organism: Tamias sibiricus; assembly: GCA_025594165.1. Classification (NCBI taxonomy): domain Eukaryota; kingdom Metazoa; phylum Chordata; class Mammalia; order Rodentia; family Sciuridae; genus Tamias; species Tamias sibiricus. The sequence goes on along the minus strand of CM046667.1, from coordinate 21,865,475 downwards.
TGAATGCCAACTTTGTCCTTCCTCCTGTGTCACTTAGGGAAAGTTATTTGACATCACTGAACCTTGGTTTTCTTACCTTTAAGATGGACTTAAGAAAAAGACTCAGAGATGGAGCACAATCTTGAGACTACAGCAGTTAATATCTGTAAAGCAGTGCCCAACACACAGGAAATGCTCCAGTTGGTTAGTCATTATTATCTATGTGCATTTCCTCTATTAGATCGTTAACCAGAGGGCAAGGCCTGGGTCCATGTCATAGGTGCCTCTGTCAGTGCCACCTGGTACAGAGGGTATTTGGATGGTCATCTACCCTTCCTCAGTGTTTTTGTGCACAATATGTCTGTAAACAATGCTTGACAATTGTGTTATGCTGAGAACAGCTAAGCAGGGTTGAGTGCTCAGTAAATACTAATGAACTGAATTAAATAAACGTGTTAGTGGAAAAGTTTGAGATGGTGGATCTACAGGGCATGCTTCCTGAGGTCTCTTGAGCTTTTCCATGGCATTCTGTAGGTAAATATTGTTTTACCAAGTTGAACTCATTTGCCCATTGTTCCTGTTAAACCCAAACTCATGAGACCTAAGGATCTCTGAAATAAAAGGGTATATTGAGCCAATACAGATGCTAGCCAAAAGAAAGTAGCAGTCCTGGGGCAAGTTCCCTCAGCCACCAGCAGCCAGGCTAAATATCAGTTGGAAAAATGTCTGTGCATCTAAGAAATCAGAATGCTTTATAATGAAACTTTGGAAAAGGAAGGCACAAGTTATTTACATTGAATCTCCATTAGCTATTGATAAGAGGATTCTCAAAGGTTTTGGAATAGGTGCCTTTAGATTGGGATCACAAGCAGGATGCAGTGGCAAGATTTAGGGTTTAGAGCTGGGCATGGTGGTGCACACCTGTAATCCCAGTAAATCAGGCTGGAGCAACAGGATCACCAGTTCAAACCCAGCCTCAGCAACTCAGCAAGGCCCTAAGCAACTTAGCAAGGCCCTGTCTCTAGTAAAATATAAAAAGGGGTTGAGGATGTGGTTCAGTGATTAAGTGCCCCTGGGTTCAATCCCTGGTAAAAAAAAAAAAAAAAAAAGGAAAGAAAGAAAAAGATTTAAGGTTTTAACATACATTAAAGAATGTACAATTAGGGAAATACAAATTAAACTATACTGAGATTTCCTCTCACACCAGTCAGAATGGCAGTCATCAAGAATACAAATAATAATAGGGTCTAGGGTTGTGGCTCAGTGGTAGAGTGCTTTCCTAGCACATGTGAGGCCCTGGGTTTGATCCTCAGCACCACATTTTTAAAAATATTTTTATTTATTTGCTTTAGTTGTACACAATGCGTTTTATTCAATGTGTTTTATTTGTACGTGGTGCTGAAGATCAAACCCGGGTTGCCCACGTGCTAGGCGAGCGCTCTACCGCTGAGCCACAATCCCAGCCCAGCACCACATTTTTTAAAAAAGTTAAATACAAATACAAATAATAATAAATGCTGGAGATGATATGGAGAAAAAGGAACACTTTTACACTGTTGTTGGGACTGTAAATTAGTACAACTGCTATGGAAATCAGTATGGAGGCTCCTCAAAAGATTAGGCATGGAACCACCATATGACCCAGCTATACCACTTCTTGGTATTTACCCTGAAGAATTAAAGTCACCTTACTACAGTGATACATGCATACCCATGTTTATAGCAGCACAATTTACAATTGCAAAACTATGGAACCAGTCTAGGTGTCCATCAATGGATGAAGGGATAAAGAAAATTAGGTATATATACACAATGGAGTTTAATTTATCCATAAAGAAAAGTGAAATATGTCAGTTGCAAGAAAATGGGTAGAACTAGAAATCATCATGTTAAACAAAATAAGTCAAACTCAGAAAGTTAAGGGTCATCTGTTTTCTCTCATATGTGGAAGCTAAAGGGGAATAAAAAGAAAACAAAGGTGGGGGTGCTTGGGTTGGGGCTCAGTGGTGGAGCGCTCGCCTAGCATGTGTGAGGCCCAGGTTCCATCCTTAGCACCACGTAAAAATAAATAAAAATAAAAGCATTGTGTACAGCTAAAAATAAATAAATACTTAAAAAAAAGAAAACAAAGGTAGGAGTAGATCTCCTAAAAATCAAAGGGAGATAAGTAGAGGAAAGGGACCAAGGGGTGGAAGGTTTGCGGGGGAAGCTGGGGAGTGATTTTGGCCAAATTATATTGTCGTATTATGTGCATGTATGAATATGTAACTACAAATTCCCATCAATATGTACAATTATAATGCACCAATTAAAAATGAGGAAAGAAAAATAATAAATTAAAAAATGTAAAACAGTCTTTGTGTGTGCAATGCTAGGGATCAAACCCAGGGCCTCACACATGCTAGGCAGGTACTCTACCATTGAGCTAAATCCCCAGCCCAAAACCAATTTTTCTTTTTTATTTATTTTTTATTTGTTTTTTTTTATTTTTAGTTATGGATGGACACAATACCTTTATTTTGTTTATATATTTTACTTTGTGGGGGTTGCTAGGGATTGAACCCAGGGCCTTGTGCATGCAAGGCAAGCACTCTACCAACTGAGATATATCCCCAGCCCTTGTTTATTTATTTTTATGTGGTGCTGAGGATCTAATCCAGTGCCTTACATGTTCGAAGCAAGCACTTTGCCACTGAGCCACAACCCCAACCCTTTATTTGTTCTTTTTAGATATACATACACAGTAGAATGTATTTTGACATATTATTATACATACATGGAGTATAACTTGTTCTAATTAGAATCCCATTCCTTTTATTGATCTTTTTAGTTATACTTGACAATAGAATATATTTTGACATATCTTACATACATGGAGTATAACATCCCATTCTTTTTTAAATTTTTTTTGTAGTTGTAGATGGACAGAATGCCTTTATTTTATTTGCTCATTTTTATGTGGTGCTAAGAGTTGAACCTAGTGCCTCACACATGCTAGGCAAGTGCTCTGCCACTAAGCCACAATCCCAGCCCAACATCCCATTCCTTTGGTTGTACATGATGTAGAGTTACTCTGGTCATGTATGAATACATGAACGTAGAAAAGTCATGTCTGATTTATTCTATTTTCTTTCCCATTCCCATCCTCTCCCTGCATTCCCTCACAGTTTTTTGATTAACCTTCCTCATCTCTCCTTCCTTTTCTCTTCTGGCCCTTTGTAATTTAGGACATCTCAGAACTTTTATCATTCCCTAGTAAGGAGGGAATTGCTTTGGGGTAAGATGGGGTTCCTTGATGTTCTTGCTCCTGTGTATCTTTTATCTCCCGCACTGGAACAGGAGAATATAGGGGTGCAAACTGGAAGTCCAGGGAACCTCCCCCAGGGATTCTAAATAAGGCAGGACTTGAGCAGCAAAGGCTAAGAGTAGGTTCTCAGGAAATCAGAGTTCTTTATCCTCTTTCAAAGTTGCATTTATTTACATTTTAATGGTGCTGGGGATTGAACCCTGGGCTTGTGCATGCTAGGTAAGCATTCTACCACTGAGCTATGTCCCCAGCCCTTTTAAAAATCTTTATGTTGAGACAGGGTCTTGCTAAATTGCTCAGGCTGACCTTGAATTTGTGATCCTTCTGCTTCAACATCCCCAAAAGCTGGGATTACAGGTATTTGCCACTGCACCTGACACTGTTGAATATTTCTAACCTCCATGTCACTGTGCCTCCACAAATAGACAATAACAAGCTCCTTTTGTATTTGGGCCATGCCTCCCATATCTTCTATACTACTCTCAGGATGTAGCTCTGTATTATCCATCCACATCTTACAAGGATTTCGTGTGTCTTTTCCTTAGTACAGAGTTGTTTTTCTCCCCAAAGGTGTTGAGGAACTCATTTCTTAGAATTATAGCAAAAACATTATTAACTGAAATGCTTAGAGGAGGAAAAGTTCCATTTAATAGAATTTCCTGGTCTGCTAGGAATTAACTCCCATTCTTTCTGTACCAGCCTTTATTGTTGAAATCTTTGAAGAAAACCTTAATCAATTTTCCTGCCTTAGGAAGCTGTATTGGGTGTGATTGAGCATGAGACTTTCTGTGCCTCTGAGTCATCACTCTGGAAGTATTGCAGAAGATTCTTTGATATTCCAGGCTAGTGTTTCAAACTAACTTTGGTAAATGACCAGTTTTTGGTTTTCTTTCTAATTTCCAGTCTGCTGTTGGTAAAAAAGAAAAAAAGCAATAAACAAGATGTACTAGAAAAAAAAATCCCAATTTATTTTCATCTTTTCTCTACCCTTCCCCCTTTCTCCACCCCTCCCCACCTGCCTGCCTGCCTCTCTTCCCCCACTTTCTTTCAGTACTGGGCATGATTGAACCCAGGCAAGTGCTCTACCACTGAGTTACATCCTCATCCCTCAAGTCCCGGTTTTAAAATATGAGACTAGAGGGCTGGGGATATAGCTCAGTTGGTAGAGTGCTTACCTTGCTTGCACAAGGCCCTGGGTTCAATCCCCAGCACCACAAAAAAAATATATGAGACTAGATTAAATATTAAATTCAAATATATCAGTAGACATGAAATTTTACTGTAAAATTGCTTTAAATGTTTCTGAATGCATTCTCTGAATTTATGCCCTTACTGAGAACTGATAATGAATAATAAAGAGACCGGCACCCATCCACAAAGGCCACACACCACATTTTGGGTAGCTCTGCTGTGGGCCAGCATTTCCCAATGGGTGTGGTACTATGAGAGGGTTTTAGGTTGCACGTGGATAAACTTATCTTTTCAACCTTTGGCTTAATAATTCTATGGATCATTTAGTTGTGTCATGAAAATTCAACTGGTGTATCAAACTGTGGTTTCATGAATATTGTCAGAATAAGTAAAAAGTTGGAATAAATGTCAACTTAAAAAAATACTAAATAATAGTATAGATCAGTCCTGGCTAATAGAAATAGAATGCTAGCCACATAGTAATCTTAAATTTTCTAGTAGCCACATTTAAAAAAAGAAAAGGGAAAAAAGAATGGGTGAAATTTATATAATTTGACCCAGGCCAGTATTTTCAAAATATTATTGTTTTATTAATTAATTTATGTATTTTCTTTTTTTTTTTTTTTTTTTTTTTTGGTACCGGGGATTGAACTCAGCAGCACTAGACCACTGGGCCACATCCCCAGCCCTTTTTTGTATTTTATTAGAGACAGGGTCTCACTGAGTTGCTAAGTGCCTCGCCATTGCTGAGGCTGGCTTTGAACTCACGATTTTCCTGACTCAGCCTCCCAAAGTGCTGGGATTACAGGCGTGCGCCACCACGCCCGGCTATAATTTATGTATTTTCATACCAGGAATTGAATTGAGGGGTGCTTAACTACTGAGCCACATCCCCAGCCCCACCCCCTTTTTTAAAATTTTAAGACAGGGTCTCGCTGAGTTGCTTAGGGCCTCATTAAACTGCTGAGACAGGATTTGAATTTGTGATCCTCCTGCCTCAGCCTACTAAGCTGCTGGAATTATACCACCACACCCAGCCAAAATATTATCACTTTAACATGTAATTAATATAAAAAGTTATTAGTTAGATATTTTGCTTTCTCTGCACCAAGTCTGTGACATCCAGTGTGTATTTCGCACCTCTAGCATGTCTCCATTTGAATTAGTCATGCTTTAGGTACTCAGTAACCAACTCTGGATAGTAGCTGCTGTCTTGGACAGCACTGATCTAAAAAATTCTCCATTATGGCAGGGTATTCCGTGGTCTGGATTGAGTCTCACAGTGTGGTAAGTGTGCTATTGTATTGAGTACAGTTTCTATGCTGTGGTAGTGAGTCCAGCTTGGATCTGTTCTGCATGGATGAGGTTTGTGGAAATGGAACATTTTGATAAAATGGTCTCCCCTACAATAAGAAAGTACAGGCCTGTGTGGCCAGGCTCTTGAAGGAAGAAGTTGTTTTTACTTTCCCCAGTGTGGGAAAAAGGAGTGTGATCGATTAGTGGGGTCCTTACACAGATTATTGTCTTGGGGACCTGACAGACTGTGGAAATGGGATGGGCTTGACTTCATTGTAATTGTTAAGCTGTTATTGAGAGAAAACAGTACAAAAATTATGAAGCTATAATTGTGGAAGGAGAGAGTATGTTAGCCAGATTAGGATCTTTCAGATTCCATGTGGGGGTCTGGTTGAGGAATCCCCCCTTGTTGGGTGAGGTCTGCTGAGTTGGGATGCCCTGTCCTCTGTGAGGTGGGATCTGGTCATCTCTTCCCCCAGAACTGGTGTCATATCTTCTTAGTGCCTTGTTTACAAAAGCCACCTGCTGATTCTGACCAATCTGTTAGAACAGATACCTAACTTGAGATCACACCATTAGGCAGTTCCAGTGTATTCTAGGATGGTTCTCTCCTTTTGATTAAGAGGACCTTACTGGGCAAGGCCAGTTCCAGCATCCACTTCAAGACCTGTAGGACAAGTTCCTGTCTGAACTAGTTGTTCCCTAAGCAGATAGTCTTTACCTTTGAAAACTGGTCCTTAAAGAGTTGACTGTTAGTTTAGGAAGCCAACCAGGTGTGATATCCCAGTTTCTATGGCTTATATATTAGATTAACTTGCTTCTTGGCTTCATTTTTCTATCCCTACCATTGTTTTCATTTTCTTGACCACTTTTCATATTTATTTCAGCTATATTTTCTATTGACAGCTTTAATTCCTTCTGAAAAGGGGGGGAAACAAATGATTACTTGAAATTAATAAAAATACAGAGCAAGAAATGCCCTTGCAGCTGGAGTCTTTCTCTAGGCACCTGAAGACCTTTATTAAGTGGTGTTCTGTGTCCCTGTTCCAGAACAACAATTTAATACATGCCATTAACCTGAAATAACCATCAGAATTTTAAACTGAGCAAAGTAGAGTTTCCTGCTATACTTATTTTCTAAAACAACCTCTGCCCCAAGGGTATCTCTGTATGTTCTTTTCTTTCAGCACCTAAGCATGTGTTTTCAGCACTGCACTGACTAGAGGGAAACAGCTTTGTGCATGGGGGTCTCACTTAGGAGGTTTTGCTCTTTTCTGCCTTATTTTTTTTTTTTTTTTTAGTTATCAGGCAAACTTTTATTAATGTTTCTTCATTTTCTTTTTTTTATTTTTTTATTTTTATAATTTTTAATATGTACAACTCATAGTGCATATATTTAGTATCTTTTTACATACAACTGTTTGTATACAAAGTATATTCGTACAATTTAGGTCTTCAATCATGCATTAAGGAAAATGATATCCGTCTCATTCAACCACCTTTTTTTCCCCCCCTCCCTCCCCTCTTGCTCCCTCCCTTACCCTCCCTTCCCTTGACCATTCTAGTGTTCCTCTAATCCTCCTATGTACCCCATCCAACAATACTTTGAAATAGCCTCCTTATATAAGAGAGAACATTTGGTACTTGGATTTTTGAGACTGACTAACTTCACTTAGCATTATGTCTTCCAAATTCATCCATTTACCTGCAAATGCCATTAATTTATTTTCTTTTATTGCTGAGTAAAATTCCATTGTGCGTATATACCACATTTTCTTAATCCACTCATTTACTGAGGGACATCTAGGTTGATTCCACAACCTAGCTATTGTGAATTGTGCAGCTACAAACATTGAGATAGCTGTGTCACTGTAATATGCTGTTTTTAAGTCCTTTGGGAATAGACCCAAGAGTGGGATGGCTGGGTCATAGGATGGTTCCATTCCCAGTTTTCCAAGAAATCTCCATACTGCTTTCCATAACGGTTGCACCATTTTGCAGTCCCACCAGCAATGTATGAGTGTGCCTTTTTCTCCACATCCTCTCCAACATTTATTGTTGCTTGTGTTCTTGATGGCTGCCATTCTGACTGGAGTGAAGTGAAATCTTAGAGTAGTTTTGATTTGCATTTCTCTAATTGCCAGCGATGTTGAACATTTTTTCATGTATTTGTTGATTAATCGTGTATCTTCTTCTGAGAGGTGTCTTCTCAATTCCTTAGCCCATTTATTGATTGGGTTATTTGTTTTTTTAGTGTAAAGTTTTTTGAGTTCTTTATATATTCTAGAGATTAGTGCTCTATCTGATGTGCATGTATTAAATATTTGTTCCCAATTAGTTGGCTCTCTATTCACCTCACTGATTGTTTCTTTTGCTGAAAAGAAGCTTTTTAGTTTAAATCTATCCCATTCATTAATTCTTGGTAGTAATTCTTGCGCTACAGGATTCTTATTAAGGAACTTGGGGCCTAATCCAACATGTTGGAAATTGGAGCTTACTTTTTCTTCTATTAGGTGTATTGTCTCTGATCTAATTCCTAGGTCTTTGATCCACCTTGAATTGAGTTTTGTGCATGGTGAGAGATAAAGGTTTAATTTCATTTTGTTGCATATGGATTTCCAGTTTTCCCAGCACCATTTGTTGAAGAGGCTATCCTTTCTCCACTGTACATTTTTGGCACCTTTGTCTAATATAAGATAGCTGTAATTAAATGTATTAGTCTCTGTATCCTCAATTCTGTACCATTGGTCCACCAGTCTGTTTTGGTGCCAATACCATGCTGTTTTTGTTACTATTGCTCTATAGTATAATTTAAAGTCTGGTATGGTGATGCCCCCTGCTTCACTTTTCTTGCTCAGGATTGCTTTGGCTATTCTGGGTCTCTTATTTTTCCAGATGAATTTCATGACTGCTATTTCTATTTCTTTGAAGAATGACATTGGGATTTTGATAGGAATTGCATTAAATCTGTATAATACTTTTGGTAGTATGGACATTTTGACAATATTAATTCTACCTATCCAAGAGCAAGGTAGGTCTTTCCATCTTCTGAGTTCATCTATAATTTCTTTCTTTAGTGTTCTATAATTTTCGTTATACAGGTCTTTCACCTCTTTCGTTAGGTTGATTCCCAGGTATTTTATTTTTTTTGATGCTATTGCAAATGGGGTATTTTTCATCATTTCCCTTTCAGAGTCTTTGTCGCTGATGTACACAAATGCCTTTGACTTATGTGTATTGATTTTGTATCCTGCAACTTTGCCAAATTCGTTTACTAGTTGTAAAAGTTTTCTGGTAGAGTTTTTTGGGTCTTCTAGGTAGATTATCATGTCATCAGCAAATAGTGCTAATTTGAGCTCTTCTTTTCCTATCTTGATCCCTTTAATTTCTTTCGTCTGTCTAATTGCTCTGGCCAGAGTTTCCAGTACTATGTTAAATAGCAGTGGTGTGGTGAAAGGGGACATCCCTGTCTTGTTCCAGTTTTTAGAGGGAATGCTTTCAATTTTTCTCCATTTAAGATAATGTTAGCTCGGGGCCTTGCATAAATAGCTTTTATTATGTTAAGATATGTTCCTGATATTCCTAGTTTTTCTAGTGTTTTGAACATAAAGGGGTGTTGTATTTTGTCAAATGCTTTTTCTGCGTCAATTGAGATGATCATATGATTTTTGTCTTTAAGTCTATTGATGTGATGTATTATGTTTATTGATTTCCGAATATTGAACCAGCCTTGCATCCCTGGGATAAACCCCACTTGATCGTGGTGCACTATCTTTTTTTTTTTTTTTTTTTTTTTTTTTTTTTTTTTTTTTTTTTTAAATATTTATTTGCTTTAGTTGTACACAATGCAATGCATTTATGTTTACGTGGTGCTGAGGATCGAACCGGGCCGCACACGTGCGAGGCGAGCGTCTGCCGCTGAGCCACAACCCCAGCCCGCACTATCTTTTTGATATGTTTTTGTATCCGATTTGCCAGGATTTTGTTGAGGATTTTTGCATCTATGTTCATTAAAGATATGGGCCTGAAGTTTTCTTTTTTGGATGTGTCTTTGCCTGGCTTTGGAATTAATGTAATATTGGCCTCATAGAAAGAGTCTGGAAGAGCTCCCTCTTTTTCTATTTCTTGAAATAGTTTGAAGAGCATTGGTATTAGTTCTTCTTTGAAAGTCTTATAGAACTCGGCTGTAAACCCATCAGGTCCTGGACTTTTCCTTGTTGGTAGCTTTTTGATGACATCTTCTATTTCTTCGCTTGTAATTGATCTATTTAAATTATGTATAGCCTCCACATCCAGTTTAGGCAAATCATATGACTCTAGAAATCTGTCAATGCATTCAGTATTTTCTATTTTATTAGAGTACAAGTTTTCAAAGTAATTTCTAATAATATTCTGTATATCTGAGGTGTTTGTTGTGATATTCCCTTTTTCATCACGAATGTTAGTAATTTGAGTTTTTTCTCTTCTTCTTTTCGTTAGCATTGCTAAGGGTCTGTCAATTTTGTTTATTTTTTCAAAGAACCAACTTTTAGTTTTGTCAATTCTTTGAATGGTTTCCTTAGTCTCAATTTCATTAATTTCTGCTCTGATTTTAATTATTTCCTGTCTTCTACTGCTCTTGGTGTTGGTCTGTTCTTCTTTTTCTAATGCTTTGAGGTGTGATGTTAAGTCATTTATTTGTTGGTTTTTTTTCCTCTTAAGGAATGAACTCAGTGCAATGAATTTTCCTCTTACTACTGCCTTCATAGTGTCCCAGAGATTTCTATATGATGTATCTGTGTTCTCATTTACCTCTAGGAATTTTTTGATCTCCTCTTTGATGTCTTCTTCAACCCCTTGTTCATTCAGTAGCATGTTGTTTAGCTTCCAGTTGATGGAGTAGTTTTTTCTTATTCCTTGTTTTGTCGTTGATTTCCAATTTCATCCCTTTATGGTCCGATAGCATGCAGGGTAGTATCTCTATTTTTTTATATTTGCTGAGAGTTGCCTTGTGACATAATATATGGTCTATTTTGGAGAAGGAGCCATGTGCTGCTGAGAAAAATGTGTATTCGTTTACTGAGGGATGAAATATTCTATATATGTCTGTTAGGTCTAAATTGTTAATTGTTTTGAGGAGGCTTAAAGATTCTTTGTTTAGCTTTTGTTTGGATGATCTATCCATTGGTGAGAGAGGTGTGTTGAAGTCCCCTAGAATAACTGTGTTGTGGTCTATTTTACTCTTGAACTTAAGAAGCGTTTGTTTGATGAATGTAGGTGCTCCATTATTTGGGGCATACAGATTAATGATTGTTATATCCTGTTGATGGATGGTTCCCTTAAGTAATAAGAAATATCCATCTTTGTCCCTCTTGATTAATTTTGGTTTGAAGTCTACCTTATTTGATATAGAATGGAAACCCCTGCTTGCTTCCGCCGGCCATGTGAGTGATAAGACTTTTCCCAGCCTTTCACTTTCAGTCTGTTGATGTCTTTTTCTATGAGGTGTGTTTCTTGGAGACAGCAAATTGTTGGGTCATTTCTTTTAATCCATTCTGATAATCTGTGTCTTTTGATTGGCGAGTTTAGGCCATTAACATTCAGGGTTATTATTGAGATGTGATTTTTATTCCCATCCATTTTTATTTGACTTATGGTCTTTAGCTTGCTTTGGTTTCTCTTCTGGTTGGTATTTCCTTTAGTTTAATATCTCCCTTTGTTGATTTTCATTATCATCTTTCTCTTCTTCTTCATGAAAAATGTTGCCCAGGATGTTCAGAAGTGCTGGCTTTCGAGTTGTGAAATCTTTTAACTTTTGCTTGTCGTGGAAGGTTTTTATTTCATCTTCGAATCTAAAGCTCAATTTTGCTGGATATAAGATTCTTGGTTGACATCCCTTTTCTTTCAGAGCTTGAAATATGCTATTCCAGGATCTTCTTGCTTTTAAGGTCTGGGTTGAAAAATCTGAACATAATCTGATTGGTTTCCCCCTATATGTAATTTGCTTCCTTTCTCTTGTGGCTTTTAGTATTCTCTCCTTGCTCAGTGTATTAGGCATTTTCATTATAATGTGTCTAGGTGTGGATCTGTTGAGATTTTGTTTGTTTGGTGTTCGGTATGCCTCTTGAACTTGGTTTTCCATTTCATTCCTCAGGCTTGGAAAATTTTCTGTAATTATTTCATTAAATAGATTACTCATTCCTTTGGCTTGAAACTCTGCCCCTTCCTCTACGCCAATCACTCTTAAGTTTGGTCTTTTTATGCTGTCCCATAATTCCTGGATGTTATGTTCATGATTATTAACAAGTTTTGCTGTGTGGTTTAAATTCTTCTCTAAGACATATATTTTGTCTTCATTGTCTGAGGTTCTATCTTCCAGATGGTCTATTCTGTTGGAGATGTTTTCAATTGAGCTTTTATTTTGGTTTATTGCTTCTTTCATTTCTGGAATTTCTGTTTGGATTCTCTTTAGAGCCTCTATTTCCCTATTGAAGTAATCTTTTACTTCCTGTATTTGTTTTTGGAGTTCTTTGTCAAAATGATCTTTTGCCTCCTGTACCTGCTCCCTCATCTCATTTTTGAGTTCATTCTTAAGTTCCATAAACATTTGGCATATGTAATTTCTAAATTCCATCTCTGGCATTTGACCAACTGTGCTTGCCATGACATCTGCCGATGAGGTATCTTGATTTGTTTGTGTCATTTTCTTTCCTTGTTTTTTCATGTTGCTTGTGTGTCTATTCTTCCTGCACTGTGGGACCTTGACTGTTTCGATTTTACCTTAAAGCCTTATGTTGTTCCTGTAGTACAATGTTATCAGATCACCTTATAATTCCTTTATACTTTTAAAACCTAACACTTTCTATTCAGAAAATCCAAGTTTGGTCACAATGTGCAGATTTTGTTATCCCAGATATTATTTCCAATTTACTCTGTACGTTTCTGATGGGGTTTTATAGCTTCAAGTATTGGATACAGAGGTGTTATGTTTAGGAAGAAGGAAGTGTCTTGAATTGTTCTTTCTTGGAAAGTATGAAAAGAGATATCTATTGAAATGGTTTAGTGGAAGTGGTTTAGTATCAGTAGACGATGGAAGAAAGAGAATGGGGTTGACAATTAGGTAAAAAGATCAATTTATATATATAGTAAGTTGGAAAAGAAAAAAAAATGATAAAGAGTAGGAATTGGTGTAAGAGAGAGGAGAGAGAGAATCAAGGAAATAGAGAGTAAACTATATATAACACCACTTTGCTACCCAGTTCAATTGCGCCGGTTCTAGAAATCCCAAGTTTTGTGTATAACTTGTTTTTGGCTCTGTTTAGTATGCACTGGCAGGATGTAAACATGAAAGATGAAGGAGGAAGAAAAGATACAAGGGTGAGAAGGAGTAAAAGAATGAAAGAAAAAAGGGAGCGGAAGCAGATAAACACACTAACAATCAATGCGGAAGGAAAAAAAAAAAAAAAAAAGCAGAACAAAAGAAAGCCAAAAAAAGAAAAAGAAAAATAAACAAACAAACATACAAACAACAACAACAAAAAAAAAACCCCTCCCTGCAATCCAGAAAATCAAGCAGACCAATAAAAAGAAAGGGAAAAAAAAAAAAAGTCAAACCCCAAGTCTCAGACAAAACGGGCCCTGGGAAGCCCCCCTCTTTTTTTTCTTTCCAGTTCAAACCAATTGCTATTGGATCACAGTCTGTGATCCTGTCAGTGAAATCAAGGCTGCATCCTAGGCCAGCGGCTGCACGGTTCAGTGAAGGAGTGGCCCAGGGGGACTGTGTGTGTCAGCAGATGAATGGCGCCGGGAAGGGGGATCTTCCAGAAGGCACCCCCTCCCCAAGCCCACCCACAGTTGCAGCCCCCTGTGGCCGCTGTGCCAGCCTCAGAAACGCCTTCCCCTGCTGACCAACCAAGTCTCACCCAATTGTGCGTTGTCTTCAGAGAGCTGGAGAGTCCCTGGGTGGATGCAGCAGTCACTCTCCGTCTCCTCCCCTTTGTCAGGACCAGCCCCTGCAGCTTTCAAAGATGGCGGCGCTCTCCTTCCAGTCAACAGCAGCTCTGCAGACTCCCAGACTCCCGTATCCTTGCCGATCGCACCGGGAAGCCACACCGAGGGTCGCGTCAGGCGGAGTGTGGATTCGAACTGGTGTGTGGACCCGCGGTCTCCCGTGGCTCCCCAGCACCAATCCCGCCGGCTGTTATCGCTGGTTTTTATCGCCGGTTTCATGCTAGTGTGCAATGAGTTTGGCTGGGGTTGCAGCAGTAGCGCGGTCTCCTCACCCTGACGTTGTTTCGCACGGCCTGTGCACCGCCCAGGCGGTTTTGCAGGAGCCTCGCGGCTCCAGCCGCTGCAGACAGCTTGTCTCTTTCTCTCTCTGTTAGTGGTAATCAAACCATCCAGGATATCGGTATTTTCAGTCCATATATATATATAAATGAAAGGCAATTTATCTGCTTTGTTGGATTCTTTCTACGGAACTGTCCTGAAGTGCGGCTTCCTCTAATCCGCCATCTTGGATCTCCCCTGCCTTATTAATTGTATGTGTTCACTTTGCTCTAGCACAGTCAGGGGTGACAACTGGTAGTGAAATATTTTGACAGCCTTCAGTGGAAACATTCCTTGGGTAATTTTCCCCGTAGTGGACATAACATACTATAAACAAAATTTAACAGTGATCATTTTCATTAACAAGATAACCAGTATTATTTAAGCAATTTTAGTTATATGTCTTTAGACCAAAAGCTCTTTTTTAAATTGCTAATTATAATTGCAATTTATAATTTTTTTATAATTGCAAAACATGTTCCTACTCTTTTCCCCCTCCTCACCCACCTAAATTTCCACTTCACTTGATTTTATTTTCATCAGTCATGAGTTTTTTTCTAAAGAATAATTGCTTCTTATTAATGGTCCATTAATTTCTATACATCTCTAATCTTCTGGGATAAGATTAACCTTTTTTAATAGAAGAATAATTAAGTGAGAGAAATGGAGTGTTTCAGTATACCCTGTTCAGCTTTAATTTCTCTTAGTTGTGTTTTGGTTTACTTCAGTTTTAACTGCAAGACCTGAGGGGACTTGATGCCTTTTTTAAAGATATTTTTTAGTTGTCAATGGACCTTTATTTTATTTATTTATATGCAGTGCTGAGAATTGAACCCAGTGCCTCACACATGCTATACAGTCATTTTTTCCACTGAGCCACAACCCAGCCCCAACTCAATGGGTTTTTGCTGAAGAGTGCTGAATGTTTTTTGTGGTACCAAATTCTATCTTCAGTTCTTAAAAATTAAGAAGATTCTTTCCTTGTTGGCATGTTAAGATGATTTCAGAGTTGAATAAGTGCCGTTTATAATCAGTTATTTCAAGCAGGAGATAAGACATGCAAGA
Organism: Tamias sibiricus; assembly: GCA_025594165.1. NCBI lineage: Eukaryota > Metazoa > Chordata > Mammalia > Rodentia > Sciuridae > Tamias > Tamias sibiricus. The sequence goes on along the minus strand of CM046667.1, from coordinate 21,850,330 downwards.
TATAGTGCTATCTTAATAAAACTTCCTATGATGATGGAAATGTTCTAGATCTAAACTGTTACACGTGGTAGCCAACAACTATATGTGGCTGTTGAGCACTGAAGAACTGAAATTTTATTTGTATCTGATTTTTAAAAATTTAAATTTGTATAGCCACATGCCATAGTTGTTGCTTCCATATTGGACTGTGCAGTTAAATAGATGTTGACTAACCTTGCCAGATTACAGTCACAGATGAGGAAAGAGTTTGAGATCTCAAACAAGTTTCTTCAAACCCATCTATTCTTGATTTCTCCTATACAAGCTCTGGTATTTGGCACTTGCACTCAACTACTCTAAGATGCTTATAGGCCACCAAGAACAGAATCAGCAGTTAGTTCCTGTGGTTTATATCAGGTTTGTAAGGCAATGATAAAACTTATAGACAAGTCTTATTTCTGGATTCTGGTGTTCATAGTCAGCTAACTCCTTTCTATCCCTGTCTCAGCTTATCAAGTTGGCACCATCGAAGAATAAAGACTTAAGCCAGAGTCTTTGTTTATATAGCTTGGTTGGTGAAACCAGATTGACTTACAAGGCATTAAAAAGCCATTAGCTATGTAGGATTTGGGTGAGTTGCAGCAAGAACTTTTCCAGCAAAAGGTTGGCAGGAATAGTTGACAGGGGCCTGGACCACAAGCCCAAGTCAGAGAACCCAGTAGCGGGACCTGATTTTGGTAAGAGTATTTGGGGGCATTGGGCACCACAACTGAATTAGTCATGTTCCCTATTCTCTAGGACATGCTTACTAAGGTAGATAAATCTCAGCTCTCGTTCTAGCTTGCTTCTTACAAACAATGGCCTCAGGCATTGGCAATAGAATTCAGTTGCTTGTCTGTAAATGAGACAGTATAGTAGGTGGATCTTATTGGTGCTTTCTAGATCTGCAGTACTGTGATCCTCCATGACTGGGCCAAGAGGCAGAAGGAAAAGTATGGCTTGTCTTCATTTTTGTTGGCAGGATCACCATTCACATAGCTTTGGAGCCCCTGGTCCCATTACAGCCAAGCCTGGAGATTCTGCCTTTATCTCTCATGACCCCATCTCTGTGGTCAGTGCCTTGGGTCAGATGCTGTCATTTAGGACCTTACCAGCACCACAAAAACCTTAGAGGTCTCTTCCAGATTACCTTCCCTGTTGTGGATTCATCATGTCACTCTCTTGCTTTAACTTCCTTTAACGCCTGCCTAGCATTCCTAGAGAGTAGCCTATGCTGCTTATGAAGTTTCCAGGCTTGTTAGGGTGGGCTCCTTCTTACCGCTCCAACCCCCTCTGGCCAGTGACCACCAGCTCATAGGGTCCAGCACACTTTACATACACTTGTATCTGATTGACCATGTGCATACTGTTCTCTTTGCCCAGAATTCCTTTTTCTTTGTGGCTGTCTTCATCCTTGTCTACCCTGTTCATCCTTCAGTATATATCTCACCTCCCTGAACCCTTCCCAGACCACACATACTTTGGGTGGTTTTTTCCTTTCTCTTCCATTTTCCATTAGAGTGTTGATTATGCTAATATAAGTAAATCATGTGCAAATAAAATCAGGGCTGGCATTTGGAAGTTAAAGTGCACAAATCTTTTTTTTTTTTTTGTACTGGGGATTGAACGCAAGGGTACTTAACCATTGAGCTACATCCCCAACCCTTTTTGTATTTTTTTTGAAATTTTTATTTAATTTTTACAATTTTTAATATGTACAACTCATAGTGCATAAATTTAGTATCTTTTTACATACAACTGTTTGTATACAAAGTATATTCGTACAATTCAGGTCTTCAATCATGCATTAATGAAAATGATATCCGTCTCATTCAACCACCTTTTTTTTCTCCCCCTCCCTCCCCTCTTGCTCCCTCCCTTACCCTCCCTTCCCTTGACCATTCTGGTGTTCCTCTAATCCTCCTATGTACCCCCATCCAACAATACTTTGAAATAGCCTCCTTATATAAGAGAGAACATTTGGTACTTGGATTTTTGAGACTGACTAACTTCACATAGCATTATGTCTTCCAACTTCATCCATTTACCTGCAAATGCCATTAATTTGTTTTCTTTTATTGCTGAGTAAAATTCCATTGTGCGTATATACCACATTTTCTTAATCCACTCATTTACTGAGGGACATCTAGGTTGGTTCCACAACCTAGCTATTGTGAATTGCGCAGCTACAAACATTGAGATAGCTGTGTCACTGTAATATGCTGTTTTTAAGTCCTTTGGGAATAGACCCAGGAGTGGGATGGCTGGGTCATAGGATGGTTCCATTCCCAGTTTTCCAAGAAATCTCCATACTGCTTTCCCTAACGGTTGCACCATTTTGCAGTCCCACCAGCAATGTATGAGTGTGCCTTTTTCCCCACATCCTCTCCAACATTTATTGTTGCTTGTGTTCTTGATAGCTGCCATTCTGACTGGAGTGAAGTGAAATCTTAGAGTAGTTTTGATTTGCATTTCTCTAATTGCCAGCGATGTTGAACATTTTTTCATGTATTTGTTGATTAATCGTGTATCTTCTTCTGAGAGGTGTCTTCTCAATTCCTTAGCTCATTTATTGATTGGGTTATTTGTTTTTTTTAGTGTAAAGTTTTTTGAGTTCTTTATATATTCTAGAGATTAGTGCTCTATCTGATGTGCATGTATTAAATATTTGTTCCCAATTAGTTGGCTCTCTATTCACCTCACTGATTGTTTCTTTTGCTGAAAAGAAGCTTTTTAGTTTAAATGTATCCCATTCATTAATTCTTGGTAGTAATTCTAGCGCTACAGGATTCTTATTAAGGAACTTGGGGCCTAATCCAACATGTTGGAAATTGGAGCTTACTTTTTCTTCTATTAGGGGCATTGTCTCTGGTCTAATTCCTAAGTCCTTGATCCACTTTGAATTGAGTTTTGTGCATGGTGAGAGATAAAGGTTTAATTTCATTTTGTTGCATATGGATTTCCAGTTTTCCCAGTACCATTTGTTGAAGAAGCTATCCTTTCTCCACTGTACATTTTTGGCACCTTTGTCTAATATAAGATAGCTGTAATTATATGTATTAGTCTCTGTACCCTCAATTCTGTACCATTGGTCCACCAGTCTGTTTTGGTGCCAATACCATGCTGTTTTTGTTACTATTGCTCTATAGTATAAAGTCTGGTATGGTGATGCCCCCTGCTTCACTTTTCTTGCTCAGGATTGCTTTGGCTATTCTGGGTCTCTTATTTTTCCAGATGAATTTCATGACTGCTATTTCTATTTCTTTGAAGAATGACATTGGGATTTTGATTGGAATTGCATTAAATCTGTATAATGCTTTTGGTAGTATGGACATTTTGACAATATTAATTCTACCTATCCAAGAGCAAGGTAGGTCTTTCCATCTTCTGAGTTCATCTATAATTTCTTTCTTTAGTGTTCTATAATTTTCGTTATAGAGGTCTTTCACCTCTTTCGTTAGGTTGATTCCCAGGTATTTTATTTATTTTGATGCTATTGCAAATAGGGTATTTTTCATCATTTCCCTTTCAGAGTCTTTGTCGCTGATGTACACAAATGCCTTTGACTTATGTGTATTGATTTTGTATCCTGCAACTTTGCTGAATTCATTTACTAGTTGTAAAACTTTTCTGGTAGAGTTTTTTGGGTTTTCTAGGTAGATTATCATGACATCAGCAAATAGTGCTAATTTGAGCTCTTCTTTTCCTATCTTGATCCCTTTAATTTCTTTTGTCTGTCTAATTGCGCTGGCCAGAGTTTCCAGTACTATGTTAAATAGCAGTGGTGAAAGGGGGCATCCCTGTCTTGTTCCAGTTTTTAGAGGGAATGCTTTCAATTTTTCTCCATTTAAGATAATGTTAGCTCGGGGCCTTGCATAAATAGCTTTTATAATGTTAAGATATGTTCCTGATATTCCTAGTTTTTCCAATGTTTTGAACATAAAGGGGTGTTGTATTTTGTCAAATGCTTTTTCTGCATCAGTTGAGATGATCATATGATTTTTGTCTTTAAGTCTATTGATGTGATGTATTATGTTTATTGATTTCCGAATGTTGAACCAGCCTTGCATCCCTGGGATAAACCCCACTTGATCATGGTGCACTATCTTTTTGATATGTTTTTGTATCCGATTTGCCAGGATTTTGTTGAGGATTTCTGCATCTATGTTCATTAAAGATATGGGCCTGAAGTTTTCTTTTTTTTAAAATATTTTTATTTATTTGCTTTAGTTGTACACAATGCGTTTTATTCAATGCATTTTATTTGTACGTGGTGCTGAGGATAGAACCCGGGTTGCCCACACGCTAGGCGAGCGCTCTACCGCTGAGCCACAATCCCAGCCCCCTGAAGTTTTCTTTTTTTGGATGTGTCTTTGCCTGGGTTTGGAATTAATGTAATATTGGCCTCATAGAAAGAGTCTGGAAGAGCTCCCTCTTTTTCTATTTCTTGAAATAGTTTGAAGAGCATTGGTATTAGTTCTTCTTTGAAAGTCTTATAGAACTCGGCTGTAAACCCATCAGGTCCTGGACTTTTCCTTGTTGGTAGCTTTTTGATGACATCTTCTATTTCTTCGCTTGTAATTGATCTGTTTAAATTGTGTATACCCTCCACACCAAGTTTAGGCAAATCGTATGACTCTAGAAATCTGTCAATGCATTCAGTATTTTCTATTTTATTAGAGTACAAGTTTTCAAAGTAATTTCTAATTATATTCTGTATATCTGAGGTGTTTGTTGTGATATTCCCTTTTTCATCACGAATGTTAGTAATTTGAGTATTTTCTCTTCTTCTTTTCGTTAGCATCGCTAAGGGTCTGTCAATTTTGTTTATTTTTTCAAAGAACCAACTTTTAGTCTTGTCAATTCTTTGAATGGTTTCCTTAGTCTCAATTTCATTAATTTCTGCTCTGATTTTAATTATTTCCTGTCTTCTACTGCTCTTGGTATTGGTCTGTTCTTCTTTTTCTAATGCTTTGAGGTGTGATGTTAAGTCATTTATTTGTTGGGTTTTTTTTCCTCTTAAGGAATGAACTCAGTGCAATGAATTTTCCTCTTACTACTGCCTTCATAGTGTCCCAGAGATTTCTATGTGATGTATCTGTGTTCTCATTTACCTCTAGGAATTTTTTGATCTCCTCTTTGATGTCTTCTTCAACCCCTTGTTCATTCAGTAGCATGTTGTTTAGCTTCCAGTTGATGGAGTAGTTTTTCTTATTCCTTGTTTTGTCGTTGATTTCCAATTTCATCCCTTTATGGTCCGATAGCATGCAGGGTAGTATCTCCATTTTTTAATATTTGCTGAGAGTTGCCTTGTGATATAATATATGGTCTATTTTGGAGAAGGAGCCATGTGCTGCTGAGAAAAATGTGTATTCGTTTACTGAAGGATGAAATATTCTATATATGTCCGTTAGGTCTAAATTGTTAATTGTTTTGAGGAGGCTTAAAGTTTCTTTGTTTAGCTTTTGTTTGGATGATCTGTCCATTGGTGAGAGAGGTGTGTTGAAGTCCCCTAGAATAACTGTGTTGTGGTCTATTTTACTCTTGAACTTAAGAAGCGTTTGTTTGATGAATGTAGGTGCTCCATTATTTGGGGCATACAGATTTATGATTGTTATATCCTGTTGATGGATGGTTCCCTTAAGTAATAAGAAATATCCATCTTTGTCCCTCTTGATTAGTTTTGGTTTGAAGTCTACCTTATTTGATATGAGAATGGATACCCCTGCTTGCTTCCGCTGGCCATGTGAGTGATAAGACTTTTCCCAGCCTTTCACTTTCAGTCTGTTGATGTCTTTTTCTATGAGGTGTGTTTCTTGGAGACAGCAAATTGTTGGGTCATTTCTTTTAATCCATTCTGATAATCTGTATCTTTTGATTGGTGAGTTTAGGCCATTAACATTCAGGGTTATTATTGAGATGTGATTTTTATTCCCATCCATTTTTATTTGAATTATGGTCTTTAGCTTGATTTGGTTTCTCTTCTGGTTGGTATTTCCTTTAGTTTAATATCTCCCTTTGTTGATTTTCGTTATCATCTTTCTCTTCTTCTTCATGAAAAATGTTGCCCAGGATGCTCTGAAGTGCTGGCTTTCGAGTTGTGAAATCTTTTAACTTTTGCTTGTCGTGGAAGGTTTTTATTTCATCTTCGAATCTAAAGCTCAATTTTGCTGGATATAAGATTCCTGGTTGACATCCCTTTTCTTTCAGAGCTTGAAATATGCTATTCCAGGATCTTCTTGCTTTTAAGGTCTGGGTTGAAAAATCTGAACATAGTCTGATTGGTTTCCCCCTATATGTAATTTGCTTCCTTTCTCTTGTGGCTTTTAGTATTCTCTCCTTGCTCAGTGTATTAGGCATTTTCATTATAATGTGTCTTGGTGTGGATCTGTTGAGATTTTGTTTGTTTGGTGTTCGGTATGCCTCTTGAACTTGGTTTTCCCATTCATTCCTCAAGTTTGGAAAATTTTCTGTAATTATTTCGTTAAATAGATTACTCATTCCTTTGGCTTGAAACTCTGCCCCTTCCTCTACGCCGATCACTCTTAAGTTTGGTCTTTTTATGCTGTCCCATAATTCTTGGATGTTATGTTCTTGATTTCTAACAAGTTTTGCTGTATGGTCTAAATTCTTCTCTAGGACATATATTTTGTCTTCATTGTCTGAGGTTCTTCCAAGTGGTCCATTCTGTTGGAGATGTTTTCAATTGAGCTTTTATTTTGGTTTATTGCTTCTTTCATTTCTGGAATTTCTGTTTGGATTCTCTTTAGAGCCTCTATTTCCCTATTGAAGTAATCTTTTACTTCCTGTATTTGTTTTTGGAGTTCTTTGTCAAAATGATCTTTTGCCTCCTGTACCTGCTCCCTCATCTCATTTTTGAGTTCATTCTTAAGTTCCATAAACATTTGGCATATGTAATTTCTAAATTCCATCTCTGGCATTTGACCAACTGTGCTTGCCATGACATCTACCGATGAGGTATCTTGATTTGTTTGTGTCATTTTCTTTCCTTGTTTTTTCATGTTGCTTGTGTGTCTATTCTTCCTGCACTGTGGGACCTTGACTATTTCGATTTTACCTTAAAGCCTTATGTTGTTCCTGTAGTACAATGCTATCAGATCACCTTATAATTCCTTTACACTTTTAAAACCTAACACTTTCTATTCAGAAAATCCAAGTTTGATCACGATGTACAGATTTTGTTAACCCAGATATTATTTCCAATTTACTCTGTACACTTCTGATAGGGTTTTATAGCTTCAAGATTGGATACAGAGGTGTTATGTTTAGGAAGAAGGAAGTGTCTTGAATTGTTCTTTCTTGGAAAGTATGAAAAGAGATATCTATTGAAGTGGTTTAGTGGAAGTGGTTTAGTATCAGTAGATGATGGAAGAAAGAGAATGGAGTTGACAATTAGGTGGAAAGACCAATTTATATATAAAGTAAGTTGGAAAAGAAAAAAAAATGATAAAAGAGTAGGAATCAAGGAATTAGAGAGTAAACTATATATAACACCACTTTGCTACCCAGTTCAATTGCGCCAGTTCTAGAAATCCCAAGTTCTGCGTATAACTTGTTTTTGCCTCTGTTTAGTATGCACTGGCAGGATGTAAACATGAAAGATGAAGGAGGAAGAAAAGATACAAGAGTGTGCCGGGCGCGGTGGCGCACGCCTGTAATCCCAGCACTTTGGGAGGCTGAGGCAGGAGGATCGCGAGTTCAAAGCCAGCCTCAGCAATGGCGAGGCACTTAGCAACTCAGTGAGACCCTGTCTCTAAATAAAATACAAAAAAGGTCTGGGGATGTGACCCAGTGGTCGAGTGCCCCTGAGTTCAATCCCTGGTACCACAAAAAAAAAAAAAAAAAAAAAAGAAAAAAGAAAAGATACAAGAGTGAGAAGGAAGAAAAGAAGGAAAGAAAAAAGGAGCGGAAGCAAACAAACACACTAACAATCAATGCGGAAGGGAAAAAAAAAGCAGAACAAAACAAAGCCAAAGAAAGAAAAACAAAAATAAACAAACAAACAACAACAACAAAAAACCTCCCTGCAATCCAACAAAACAAGCAAACCAACAAAAAGAAAAGGAAAAAAAAAAAGTCGAACTCCAAGTCTCCGACAAAACGGGCCCTGGGAAGCCCCCCTCTTTTTTTTTCCTTTCCAGTTCAAACCAATTGTTATTGGATCACGTCTAGACAGTCTGTGATCCTGTTAGTGAAATCAAGGCTGCATCTTAGGCCAGTGGCTGTACGGTTCAGCAAGGGAGTGGCTCAGGGGGTTTGTGTGTGTCAGCAGATGAATGGCACTGGGAAGGGGACCCTCCAGAAGGCACCCTCTCCCCAAGCCCACCCACAGTTGCAGCTTCTTGTGGCCGCTGCGCTAGCCTCAGAAACGCCTTCCCCTGCTGACCACCCGAGCCTCACCCAATTGTACGTTGTCTTCAGAGAGCTGGAGGGTCCCTGGATGGCTGCAGCCGTCGCTCTCTGTCTCCTCCCCTTTGTCTGGGTCAGCCACTGCAGCTTTCAAAGATGGCGGTGCTCTCCTTCCAGTCAACAGCAGCTCCGCAGACTCCCGTATCCTCGCCGATCAATTTCAAAGCTGTTGGGTGGATGTCTCCCTGCCGAAGTGGCACCGGGAAGCCACAACTGTGACTGTGGTGCAGACAGCGCTGCTTCGGACTGTGGCCCGCTCCACTCTGCCCCTGCTTGCTGATCGCTGATCTCTGCGCCGCTCTGTCCGGGGCCCTACTACTGAGGGTCGCGTCCGGTGGAGTGTGGATTTGAACTGGTGTTGTGGACCCGCGGTCTCCCGTGGTTCCCCAGCACCAATCCCGCCGGCTGTTATCGCTGGTTTTTTTTTTTTTTTTTTTTTTGTGGTACCAGAGATTGAACTCAGGGGCACTCGACCACTGGGTCACATCCCCAGCCCTTTTTTGTATTTTATTAGAGACAAGGTCTCACTGAGTTGCTAAGTGCCTCGCCATTGCTGAGGCTGGCTTTGAACTCGCGATCCTCCTGCCTCAGCCTCCCAAAGTGCTGGGATTACAGGCGTGCGCCACCGCGCCCGGCTTATCGCTGGTTTTTATCGCCGGTTTCACGCTGGTGTGCCGGGAGTTTGGCTGGGGTTGCAGTAGTAGCGCGGTCTCCCCACACTGACTTTGTTTCGCATGGCCTGTGCACCACCCAGGCGGTTTTGCAGGAGCCTCGTGGCTCCAGCCGCTGCAGACAGCTTGTCTCTTTCTCTCTCTGGTAGTGGTAATCAAACCATCCAGGAAATCGGTATTTTCAGCCTATATATATATGATGAAAGGCAATTTATCTGCTTTGTTGGATTCTTTCCACGGAGCTGCCCTGAGGTGCGGCTTCCTCTAATCCGCCATCTTGGATCCTCCCCTTTTTGTATTTTATTTAGAGACAGGGTCTCACTGGGTTGCTTGGGGCCTTGCTGAGTTTCTTTTTTTTTTTTTTAAATGTGTATTCCATTCTGTGGATTACATTTTAATTTTTAATGGTCTTTTTCTATTTATTTATAATAGTAGTATGTATTACAATTCATATTACACATATATAGCATCTTTTTACATACAACTGTTTGTATACAAAGTATATTCGTACCATTCAGGTCTTCAATCTTGCATTTAGGATAATGATATCCGTCTCATTCAACCACCTTTTCTTTTTTCCCCCCTCCCTCCCCCATTACTCCCTCCTTCCCCTCCCTTCCCTTTGAACCATTCTAGTGTTCCCTTAATCCTCCTATGTACTCCCATTTAACAACACTGTGAACTAGCCTCCTTATATCAGAGAAAACATTCAGTATTTAGATTTTTGAGATTGACTAATTTCACTTAGCATTATATTCTCTAACTTCATCATTTACCTGCAAATGCCATTATTTTATTCTCTTTTATTGCTGAGTAAAATTCCATTTTGTATATATGCCACATTTTCTTTATCCACTCATCTACTGAGGGACATCTAGTTTGGTTCCACAATCTAGCTATTGTGAATTGTGCTGCGATAAACATTGAGATAGCTGTGTCACTGTAATAGGCTGTTTTTAAGTCCTTTGGGAATAGACCCAGGAGTGGGATGGCTGGATCATAGGGTGGTTCCATTCCCAGTTTTCCAAGGAATCTCCATACTGCTTTCCAAAATGGTTGCACCATTTTGCAGTCCCACCAGCAATGTATGAGTGTGCCTTCTTCCCCACGTCCTCTCCAACATTTATTGTTGTTTGTGTTCTTGATAGCTGCCATTCTGACTGGAGTGAAATGAAATCTTAGAGTAGTTTTGATTTGCATTTCTCTAATTGCCAGTAATGTTGAGCATTTTTTCATGTATTTGTTGATTAATTGTGTATCTTTTTCTGAGAAGTGTCTTTTCAATTCCTTCGCCCATTTATTGTTTGGGTTATTTGTTTTTCTGGTATTAAGTTTTTTGAGTTCTTTATATATTCTAGAAATTAGTGTTCTATCTGTTGTGCATGTATTAAATATTTGTTCCAAATTAGTTGTCTCTCTATTCACCTCACTGATTGTTTCTTTTGCTAAGAAGAAGCTTTTTAGTTTAAATCTATCCCATTCATTAATTCTTGGTAGTAATTCTAGCGCTACAGGATTCTTATTAAGGAACTTGGGGCCTAATCCGACATGTTGGAAACTGGAGCTTACTTTTTCTTCTATTAGGTGCATTGTCTCTGGTCTAATTCCTAGGTCCTTGATCCACATTGAATTGAGTTTTGTGCATGGTGAGAGATAAGGGTTTAATTTCATTTTGTTGCATATGGATTTCCAGTTTTCCCAGCACCATTTGTTGAAGAGGCTGTCCTTTCTCCACTGTACATTTTTGGCGCCTTTGTCTAATATAAGATAGCTGAAATTATATGTATTAGTCTCTGTGTCCTCAATTCTGTACCATTGGTCCACCAGTCTGTTTGGGTGCTAAATACCATGCTGTTTTTGTTACTATTGCTCTATAGTATAATTTAAAGTCTGGTATGGTGATGCCACCTGCTTCACTTTTCTTGCTTAGGATTGCTTTGGCTATTCTGGGTCTCTTATTTTTCCAGATGAATTTCATGACTGCTTTTTCTATTTCTTTGAAGAATGACATTGGGATTTTGATTGGAATTGCATTAAATCTGTATAATGCTTTTGGTAGTATGAACATTTTGACAATATTAATTCTGCCTATCCAAGAGCAAGGTAGGTCTTTCCATCTTCTGAGTTCATCTATAATTTCTTTCTTTAGTGTTCTATAGTTTTCATTATAGAGGTCTTTCACCTCTTTCATTAAGTTGACTCCCAGGTATTTTATTTTATTTTTTGATGCTATTGTAAATGGGGTAGTTTTCATCATTTCCCTTTCCGAGGCTATGTCGCTGATGTACAAAAATGCCTTTGACTTATGTGTATTGATTTTGTATCCTGCAACTTTGCTGAATTCATTTACTAGTTGTAAAACTTTTCTGGTAGAGTTTTTTTGGGTCTTCTAGGTATATTATCATGTCATCAGCAAATAGTGCTAATTTGAGCTGTTCTTTTCCTACCTGGATCCCTTTAATTTCTTTCATCTGTCTAATTGCTCTGGCCAGAGTTTCCAGTACTATGTTAAATAGCAGTGGTGAAAGGGGGCATCCCTGTCTTGTTCCAGTTTTTAGAGGGAATGCTTTCAATTTTTCTCCATTTAAGATAATGTTAGCTCGGGGCCTTGCATAAATAGCCTTTATGATGTTGAGATATGTTCCTGATATTCCTAGTTTTGCCAGTGTTTTGAACATAAAGGGGTGTTGTATTTTGTCAAATGCTTTTTCTTCGTCTATTGAGATGATCATATGATTTTTATCTTTAAGTCTATTGATGTGATGTATTATGTTTATTTAGATTTCCAAATGTTAAACCAGCCTTGCATCCCTGAAATAAATCCCACTTGATTGTGGTGCACTATTTTTTGATAAGTTTTTGTATCCGATTTGCCAGAATTTTTTTGAGGATTTTTGCATCTATGTTCATTAAAGATATTGGCCTGAAGTTTTCTTTTTTGGATGTGTCTTTGCCTGGCTTTGGAATTAATGTAATATTGGCCTCATAGAAAGAGTCTGAAAGAGCTCCCTCTTTTTCTATTTCTTTAAATAGTTTGAAGAGCATTGGTATTAGTTCTTCTTTGAAAGTCTTGTAGAACTCGGCTGTAAACCCATCAGGTCCTGGACTTTTCCTTGTTGGTAGCTATTTGATGACGTCCTGTATTTCTTCGCTTGTAATTGATCTGTTTAAATTGTGTATAGCCTCCAGTTCCAGTTTAGGCAAATCATTCGACTCTAGAAATCTGTCAATGCCTTCAATATTTTCTATTTTATTAGAGTACAAGTTTTCAAAGTAATTTCTAATTATCTTCTGTATATCTGAGGTGTTTGTTGTGATATTCTGTTTTTCATCATGAATGTTAGTAATTTGAGTTTTTTCTCTTTTTCTTTTCGTTAGCATCGCTAAGGGTCTGTCAATTTTGTTTATTTTTTCAAAGAACCAACTTTTTGTTTTGTCAATTCTTTGAATGGTTTCCTTAGTCTCAATTTCATTAATTTAAGCTCTGATTTTAATTATTTCCTGTCTTCTACTGCTCTTGTTGTTGATCTGTTCTTTTTCTAGTGCTTTGAAGTGTGATGTTAAGTCATTTATTTGTTGTTGTTTTTTTTATTTTAAGGAATAAACTCAGTGCACTGAATTTTCCTCTTACTACTGCCTTCATAGTGTCCCAGAGATTTCTTTTTTAAAATATTTATTTATTTGCTTTAGTTGTACACAATGCCTTTATTTTTATGTGGTGCTGAGTATCGTACACGGGCCGTGCACGTGCTAGACGAGTGCTCTACCACTGGGCCACAACCCCAGCCCGTGTCCCAGCGATTTCTATACGATGTATCTGTGTTCTCATTTACCTGTAGTGATTTTTTAATCTCCTCTTTGATGTCTTCTTCAACCCCTTGTTCATTCAGTAGCATGTTGTTTAGTTTCCAGTCCCTGGAGTAGTTTTTCTTATTCCTTGTTTTGTCATTGATTTCCAATTTCATCCATTTATGGTCTGATAGAATGCAGGGTAGTATCTCTATTTTTTTTATATTTGCTGAGAGTTGCCTTGTGACATAATATATGGTCTATTTTGGAGAAGGAGCCATGTGCTGCTGAGAAAAAAAGTGTATTCATTTACTGAGGGATGAAATATTCTATATATGTCTGTTAGGTCTAAGTTATTAATTGTTTTAAGGAGGACTAAAGTTTCTTTGTTTAGCTTTTGTTTGGATGATCTATCCATTGGTGAGAGAGGTGTGTTGAAGTCCCCTAGAATAACTGTGTTGTGGTCTATTTTACTCTTGAACTTGAGAAGCGTTTGTTTGATGAATATAGGTGCTCCATTATTTGGGGCATATAGATTTATGATTGTTATATCCTGTTGGTGAATGGTTCCCTTAAGTAGTAAGAAATATCTATCTTTGTCCCTTTTGATTAGCTTTGGCTTGAAGTCTACATTATTTGATATGAGAATGGAAACCTCTGCTTGCTTCCACAGGCCATGTGAGTGATAAGACTTTTCCCAGCCTTTCACTTTCAGTCTATTGATGTCTTCTTCTACAAGGTGTGTTTCTTGGAGACAGCAAATTGTTGGGTCATTTCTTTTAATCCATTCTGATAATCTGTGTCTTTTGAATGATGAGTTTAGGCCATTAACATTCAGTGTTATTATTGAGATGTTATTTTTATTCCCATCCATTTTTATTTGTATTATGGTCTTTAGCTTGATTTGGTTTCTCTTCTGGTTGGTAGTTCCCTTAGTTTAATATCTCCCTTTGTTGATTTTCATTGTTGTTTTTCTCTTCTTCTTCATGAAAAATGTTGCCCAGGATGCTCTGAAGTGCTGGCTTTCGAGTTGTGAAATCTTTTAACTTTTGCTTGTCGTGGAAGGTTTTTATTTCATCTTTGAATCTAAAGCTCAGTTTTGCTGGATATAAGATTCTTGGTTGACATCCCTTTTCTTTCAGAGCTTGAAATATGCTATTCCAGGATCTTCTTGCTTTTAAGGTCTGGGTTGAAAAATCTGAGCATAGTCTTGATTGGTTTCCCCCTATATGTAATTTGCTTCCTTTCTCGTGGCTTTTAGTATTCTCTCCTTGCTCAGTATATTAGGCATTTTCATTATAATGTGCCTTGGTGTGGATCTGTTGTGATTTTGTATGTTTGGTGTTCGGTAAGCCTCTTGAACTTGGTTTTCCCATTCATTCCTCAAGTTTGGAAAAATTTCTGTAATTATTTCATTAAATAAATTACTCATTCCTTTGGCTTGAAACTCTGCCCCTTCCTCTACCCCAATCAGTTTTAAGTTTGTTTTTTTATGTTGTTCCATAATTCTTGGATGTACTGTTCTTGATTTCTTATGATTTTTGCTGTGTAATCTAGATTTTCTCTAGGATATATATTTTGTCTTCATTGTCTGAGGTTCTTTCTTCCCAGTGGTCTACTCTGTTGGTGGTGCTTTCAATTGAACTTTTATTTTGGTTTATTGCTTCTTTCATTTCCGGAATTTATGTTTGGTTTCTCTTTAGAGCCTCTATCTCCCTATTGAAGTAATCGTTTACTTCCTGTATTTGTTTTTGAAGTTCTTTGTCAAAATGATCTTTTACCACCTGTATTTGCTCCCTCATCTCATTTTTTAGTTCATTCTTAAGTTCCATAAACATTTGGAATATGTAATTTCTAAATTCCATCTCTGGCATTTCACCAACTGTGCTTGCCGTGGAATCTACTGAGGAGAGGTATATTGATTTGTTTGTGTCACTTTCTTCCCTTGTTTCTTCATATTGCTTGTGTGTATTTTCTTCCTGCACTGTGGGACCTTGACTATTTTGATTTTACCTTAAAGCCTTATGTTGCTCCTGTAGCACAATGCTATCAGATCCCCTTATAATTCCTTTACACTTTAAAATATAACACTTTCTATTCAGAAAATCCCAGTTTGATCACAATGTACAGATTTAGTTAACTCAGATATTGTTTCCAATTTACTCTCTACGCTTCTGATGGGGTTTTATAGTTTCAAGTATTGGACACAGAGGTGATATGTTCAGGAAGAAGGAAGTGAGTGTATTGAATTGTTCTTTCTTAGAAAGTAAGAAAAGAGAGTTCTATTGAAGTGGTTTAGTATCAGCAGACGAGAGAGAATGGAGTGAACGATTAGGTGGAAAGACCGATTTATATAAACCTAACTTATGCAGCTGCTGAGAGAAGAAATAAAGAAAGATGGAAAAGAAAAAAAATGACAAAAGAGTAGAAATTTGTGTAAGAGAGAGGAGAGAGTGAGTCAAGAAAATAAACTATATATAACACCACTTTGCTGTATAGTTCAGTTGTGCCCGTTCTAGAAATCCTAATTTCTGCGTATAACTTGTTTTTGCCTCCGTTGAGTATGCAATGGCAAGGTGTAAATAGGGAAGACGAAGGAAGAAGAAAAGATACAAAAGTGAGAAGGAAGAAAAGAAAGAAAGAAAAGAGGAGCAGAAGCAAACAAACACACTGTCAATCAAAACAAAAAACAAAACAAAACCAAAATTCCCAAAAAAACAACAAAACAAACTAACAAAAAAACAAAAATCGAACCCAGGAACAAGTCTCAAACAAAACAGACCCTGGGAAGCCCTTCTTTTTTCCCTTCCAGTTTAAGCCAATTGTATCGGATCACGTCTAGACAGTCATCGATCCTGTTAGTGGAGTCAAGGTTGCACCTTTGGCCAGTGGCAGAATGGCACAGCAGAAGAGTGGCTCAGGGGCATTGTTGTCAGCAGATGAGTGGCACCGGAAAGGGACCCTCCAGAAGGCACCCTTCCCCCACGCCCACCCACACTTGCAGCTTTTTGGGGCTGCTGCACCGGCCTTAGACACGCCCTCCCCTGCTGGTTGCCCGAGCCTCACCCAGGTGTGCGCTGTTCTCAGAGCACTGGCGGATCCCTGGATGTCTGCAGCTGCTCTTCCTTTCTGCCTTGTTCCTTTGTCCCGGTCAGCCACTGCCTTCCTCAAAGATGGCGGTGCTGTCCTCAGGCTGTACAGCAGTTCTGCAGACCTTTGTGTCACTCCAGAGCGTGAAGGATCGGTTTGGCAAGTTGCATGAAAGAGCTCTATGTGGACACCACTCGCGTCTAGGTTCCCTTTTATCCTTTTTCGCTGTTCGGTTTTAAAGCCGTTGTTTGGATCTTCCCCTTGCCACAATGTTATCGGGCCGGCTGCGCCAGCGGCGCAGATAGTGCTGTTTCGGACTGTGGACCGCTCCAACTAGGCCCCCCGTCCGTCAGTGGTCTGTAGTTCGTTGTATTTCACTGTCCAAAGGTGCACGAATGTCTTAGCTCCCTTTCAGTTGCAGGAGAATTGCTAGTAACACGTTCAAACTTCCCACTAAGCGTCTTTTAGTAACTATGTCCAGAGAGCATCTCTCTCCTGTCCGCCATCTTGGAATAATCCCCAACATTCATCTTCCTTGCTAAGTTTCTGAGGTTGGCTTTGAACTCATGATCCTCCTGCCTCAGCCTCCTGAGCCACTGTGATTACAGGCGAAAGTGCACAAATCTTAAATATATAATCTGATGAATTTATTATTTATATATCCATCTAACCACCAATACCTATATCAAGATATCTCTACTACCCAGAAGGTTCCCTCATACCTCTTCTTGGTTAATACCTGCTAAAAGTAACCATTGTTCACCTCTTTTCATTGTAGATAAGTTTGCTTGTTTTCATACTTTATTAAAATAGATTCATGTATTATGTACTTTTTTTTTTTTTTTTTCCTGTGGTACCGGGGATTGAACTCAGGGGCACTCGACCACTGGGTCACATCCCCAGACCTTTTTTGTATTTTATTTAGAGACAGGGTCTCACTGAGTTGCTAAGTGCCTCGCCATTGCTGAGGCTGGCTTTGAACTCGTGATCCTCCTGCCTCAGCCTCCCAAAGTGCTGCAATTACAGGTGTGCACCACCGTGCCCGGCTATTATGTACTTTTTATTGTGGTAAATTATATAACAATTTTCAGTTTGAACCATTTAAGTGAACAGTCCAATACACTCGTTATTGTGTACTCATATCACCATTATCTACCTCTAGAACTTTTCCATCAAGTATATCCATTTTTGTATGTTTTTTCTACTTACATTATGTCTGCAAGGTAAACCTGTGTTGTTACAGATATTTGTGGCTCCACTTTTTTCTTTATCTCTTGAGTAGTATTACGTTGTATAACTATACTACAATTTGTTCTATCCATCTCTTGTTCATGGACAGTTGTGTCATTTCCAGTCTATTTTTCTTCTGACTAAAACTGATAAGAATATGATGTTTGTATACATATCTTGGTGCCCATACAAACACATTTCTGTGGGTTACATATCTAGGAGTGGAATTGCTAGGTTATAAGGTAGGCATATGTTTAGCTTTAGCAGATCCTACCAAACCATTTTATAAAGTGGCTGGTATTCATTTCCTGTTGATGCTGTAACAAATTAACACAAACTTAGTGGTTTGAAACAGTATAAGCTTATTATCTCTTAATTCTGGAGGTCAGAAGTCGTAAAATCAAGGTATCAGCAAAGCCTTTCTGAAGGCTCTAGGTGAGAATCTGTTTCTTGTATTCCTTCCTTGGCTCATGGCCCCTTCCTCAAGGCCAGCATCTTTCATTATCTCTCCAGCCTTTGTTTCCATTGTCTCATTCTATTCACTTTAACTTTAAATCTCACCTCCCTTGTGATTACCTTGGGCCCATCAAGAAAATTCTGGATAATCTCCCTGTCTCCAGAGCCTTAACTTAATCACATCTGCAAAGGCCTTTTTGTTAGATAAGGTAACATATGCATAGGTTCTGGGGACTAGAACATTGACATTTCTGGTGTGGGAGGCATTATTTTGCCTGCTGTGTGACTATACCTTTTTTAAAATTTAAATTTATTTATTTATTCTAATTTGTTATACATGATAGCAGAATGCATATCAATTCATAGTACACATATGGAGCACAATTTTTCATTTCTCTAATTGTACACAAAGTAGAGTCATACCATTCGTGTCTTCATACATGTACTTAGGGTAATGATGTCCACCTCATTCCACCAACTTTCCTACCCCCATGCCCCCTAGCTTCCCCTCCCTCCCATTTGCCCTATCCAAAGTTCCTCCATTCCTCCCATGCTCACCCCCATCCCCATTATGGATCAGTATCCACATATCAGCGAAAACATTCGGCCTTTGGCTTTTTGGGATTGGCTTATTTCTCTTAGCACGATACTCGCCAACTCCATCAATTTACCTGCAAATGCCATGATTTTATTCTGTTTTAATACTGAGTAATATACCATTGTGTATATATACCACAGTTTCTTTATCCATTCATCTATTGAAGGGCATCCAATTTCCACAATTTAGCTATTGTGAATTGTGCTGTTATAAAAACATTGATGTGGCTGTATCACTGTAGTATGCTGTTTTTAAGTCCTTTGGGTATAAACCAAGGAGTGAGGTAGCTGGGTCATATGGTGGTTCCATTCCAAGTTTTCTAAGGAATCTCCATACTGCTTTCCAGATTGGATGCACCAATTTACAGTCCCACCAGCAGTGTATGAGTGTGCCTTTTTCCCCACATCCTTGCCAACACTTACTGTTGTTTGTATTCTTAATAGCCACCATTCTGACTGGAGTGAGATGAAATCTTAGAGTAGTTTTGATTTGCATTTCTCTAATTGCCAGAGATGTTGAACATTTCTTCATATATTTGTTGGTTGATTGTATATCATCTTTTGAGAAGTGTTCAGTTCCTTGGCCCATTTATTGATTGGGTCATTTTTTGGGGGGCGGTGTTAAGTTTTTTGAGTTCTTTATATATCCTGGAGATTAATGATATGAGATATGTGTTGTAAAGGATTTTCTCCCATTCTGTAGGCTCTCTCTTCACCTCACTTATTGTTTTTCTTGCTGAGAAAAAGTTTTTCAGTTTGAATCCATCCCATTTATTGATTCTTGATTTTATTTCTTGCGCTATAGGAGTATTGTTAAGGAAGTCAGGGCCTAATCCAACATGATGAAGATTTGGGCCTACTTTTTTTTTCTATTAATTGCAGGGTCTTTGTTTTAATTCCTAGGTCCTTGATTCACTTTGAGCCAATTTTTGTGCATGGTGAGAGATAGGGGCTTAATTTCATTTTGCTGCATTTGGATTTCCAGTTTTCTCAGCACTATTTGTAAGGGCACAGCCATAGCAACTGCCTCAGACAGTGTGTCCTCTGTTGCTCCAGGCTATCTTTTCTCCAATATATATTTTTGGTGCCTTTGTCTAATATGAGATAATTATATTTGTGTGGGTTTGTCTCTGTGTCCTCTATTATGTACCATTGGTCTATAAGTCTGTATTGATGCCAATCCATGTCATTTTTGTTACTATTGCTCTGTAGTATAGTTTTTATTTTTAGTTTTTGGTGCTGAGGATTGAAACCAGGGCCTTGTGCATGTGAGGCAAGCACTCTACCAACTGAGCTATATCACCAGCCCTCTGTAGTATAGTTTAAGGTCTGGTATAGTGATGCCACTTGCTTCACTTCTTGCTAAGGATTGCCTTAGCTATTCTGGGTTTCTTTTTTTTTAATATTTATTTACTTTAGTTGTACACAATGCAATACATTTATGTTTACGTGGTGCTGAGGATCGAACCCGGGCCGCGCACGTGCAAGGCGAGCGCTCTGCCGCTGAGCCACAACCCCAGCCCTGGGTTTCTTGTTTTTCTGGATGAATTTCATGATTGCTTTTTCTATTTCTATGAGGAATGTCATTAGAATTTTGATTGGAATTGCATGAAATCTGTATAGTGCTTTTGGTAATATAGTCATTTTGACAACATTAATTCTGCCTATCCAAGAGCAAGAGAGACCTTTCCATCTTCTAAGGTCTTCTTTAATTTCTTTCTTTAGTGTTCTGTAATTTTCATTGTAGAGGTTTTTCCGCCTCTTTCATTAAGTTGATTCCGAGTATTTTTTTTTTTTTTTGAGGCTATTGTAAATGGGGTAGTTTTCCTAGTTTCTCTTTCAGAGGATTTGTTACTGATGTACAGAAATGCCTTTGATTTATGGTTGTTGATTTTATATCCTGCTAGTTTGCTGAATTCATTTATTCTAGAAGATTTCTGGTGGAAGTTTTTGGATCTTCTAGGTATAGAATCATATTGTCGGCGAATAGTGATAACTTGAGTTCTTCTTTTCCTATTCCTATTCCTTTAATTTCTTTTGTCTGTCTAATTGCTCTGGCTAGAGTTTCAAGAACTATGTTAAATAGAAACGGTGAAAGAGGGCATCCCTGTCTTGTTGCAGTTTTTAGAGGGAATGCTTTGAATTTTTTTATTTTAGAATGATGTTGGCCTTGGGCTTACCATAGATAGCTTTTACGATGTTGAGATATGTTCCTGTACTGTTTTGAACATGAAGGGGGGCTGTATTTTGTTTAATGCTTTTTCTGCATCCTAATGAGATGATCATATGATTCTTTAAGTCTATTTATGTGATGAATTACATTTGTTGATTTCCATATGTTGAACCAACCTTGCATCCCTGGGATGAACCTCACTTGATCGTGGTGCACTATCTTTTTCTTTCTTTCTTTCTTTCTTCTTCTTCTTCTTCTTCTTTTTTTTTTTTTTTTTGAAGTTTAGGAACTAATACTTTTACTTTGTGCTTTTTTCTTGTCTATCAAAGGAAAATGCACTGAGTATTTTATTCCCTTGTAATAGTTTGCTAATCTTCAATGCTTAATTTTTTTCAAAGTTGTTGTATTTAAAACAGTATCATGTATTACAATTCACAATACACATATAGAGCATCTTTTTACATAACACTGTTTGTATACAAAGTATATTCATACTATTCAAGTCTTCAATCATGCATTTAGGATAATGATATCCATCTTATTCTACCACCTTCTTTTTTTCCCCTCCATACCTCCCTTGTTCCCTCCCTTCCCCTCCCTCCCCTTTGACCTTTCTAATGTACTCTAGTCATTATGATGTGGGATGTAAGGGCACAGCCATGGCAACTGCCTCAGACAGTGTGTCCTCTGTTGCTCCAATTGCAGCTTACCAGCATTTTTTTATGAATATTTGTTTACCTGCCTCTATCTTGGCCAAACTGAACATTGCATCATGAGGCAGATCATATAGTAGCTGAATTAATAAAGGCTCCTTGAATGCTAAGAGCTGACTTAAGGAAGTTTTCAGCATATCAGAAAAGCAGAGCTGAAGATGTAAATGAAAGCCCATGCTTATAGAACTGTCTGCCTCAGCACATGGATCTTAGGTGGTTAGGGTTTCTCCCAAATAAAATAGGACCAAAGCAGAGAGCCTGGCTTCTAGCTTCTACACACTTTTTTCATTCACAAGATAGTTAATCTATATGTGACTAATGCCCCAGAAGGAGATTTGGGCCTCAACTCCTAAGGGCGTTGGTTGGAAATGACTTCACTATGTATGTAAATGCAGTTCCGGCAGTTCCTGATCTTGAACATTTTGCGGGGACACAAGTTTTCCTTTTCCCAGGACTCAGATCATGTAGCAACATACAGCAGCTTCTCACTTGCAGAAGAAAAGACTTGAAGATAAGTAGCACTTTCTGGATCTCAGAGAATGTCATGTGTGTAGATTTAAATCTGCCTTGGAAACTTGAGGCTAGTAGTTTGATTAAAGTGAAGCCAGAGTATAAATGAATCTGATGCCCCTGGACACAGAGATGTGGGTGCAGATTGCTTGGTGCTAGGGAGAAGCCCAGAAGGTAGGATTAGTAAAAGACAAAAGGCAGACAGGATCATTGTTTCCTTCAGGAATATCCTGATGCAAGTAACTACTTGCTATTTTCTGTTTCACTTCCTAGTCTACTTTGCTGGGCACATACTTGGTTTCATGAGAGCTGTAAGGTTTCAGGATCTTAGTTTTACCCTTTTTTTGGCCACCAAGATATAGGGAGTGTTCCTATGGCTTGGCATTACTTTGATCCTCTGGGGTGTGGTATGTGTGTAAAATCTTATGAGAGAGTGATAGAGGACTTACTCAGCCCTCACAGGAAAACCTCTCTGTTTTCTACCCAAACCTGGCTAGTTGGTATTTGCATAAAAAGGGAATTAATCTTTTGGAAAAAAAATAATCAGGGTAGGAGTTACTGTGACAGACTTGTCAAGGACTTATTGGCTTCTATTTAAACTGACAGTGTTGCACCTTTAATAATTTGAATAATTATGTGTGTGATTCACAGACTGATCTGAAATAAGCCAGTTGTGCCAGAATGGAGGTACACAGGGGCCTTGAATAGTGTGGCCAAAACACATGCCACAAGGCTGAACACAAAGGATGTGTCCAGGTGTTTATGGAGTCCAGGTGACTTCTTGGACATCCACTCTACTCCACTGTATCTGAGTTGTGGAGGTCATCTGGCTGCATTCTTGCTGAGAACTGTCCCTCCAGGTTTGGACCAGCTCTCTCTTTGTTTTCTGTAATCTTGGACCAATGAAACTGAGGGACTAGCTTTTTGGAGTTCCCCTCTGTGAACTCCAGGTATGGAGGGAATCTTCTTTTTTTTAAAAAAAAAAAATATTTTTTAGTTGTAGATGAACACATACCTTTATTTTATTTATTTATTTTATGTGGTGCCAAGGGTCAAACCCAGTGCCTCACATGTGCTAGGCAAGCACTCTACCACTGACCTACAACTGCAGCATGGAGGGGATCTTTAAAGAGAATGTGAGATGAGCTGCCTCCTCTAAGCATTGGGTCTTCACTTTCCATGACAGATATTGGATTTCTGCTGGATATTTCTGAAGCTAGAGGTGCCACTTACCTCTTGGGTCAGGAAATTCTTTCTGTTGATAAAAAAATCTTTCCTGTTGCTAAATATTCTGTAAACAGATAGGACAACAACTTGGCTTCCTTTAGAAAAACTTTCCAGTCTTCATAAACATAGTAAGTGAGACCCCTTCTTTGGGCTTTACCACCCCTAGTTCCTTAAAGCCCCCTGACATGACTACATTTCATGTTTACTCCTGTGATACTATTGTTTTACTTTAACTGTTTGCACAGATTGCCCATAATGTAGCCCTTTCATATCTTTCTTGGTTAAGAGTTTATGACTTAATACCTTGATCTGATCAAATACTGGCTTGTGCACTAACTAGCTTTGAGGCTACAGGTTAGTTTCTTGGCATATGCTAACTTCAGTTTCTTTACCTACCAAATGGGGATAATAATTGAAACTCTCATGAGGTCAACACATGGATTTTATGAGGTAATATGTAGAAAGTATTTAGCACAATGTCTTTTGTATAGGTAGTGGTCTGTGAAGTAGGAAATGTGCTTATCATCTCTGTGTCAAATACAGGGTTCCAGATGATATAAATGGGCATGAAATATTTTTATAATGTACATTCATATCAATATAAATATATACAATCTTTGATATACTTACATACAGTCTTTGCTTTCCAAGGAGCTGGTGACCTAGTAAGATAGCCTGCCTCAAACTAAGTATAAAGCACTGAAGTGTGTTGTAAGTAGAAACATTAAAATGGACTATAAGGCCTTAGATGAGCAAACAATCCATTCTAGCTTGAAAAACAGAGTCAAAATTCTGCACATGTATGAGTCTCCACAGCAGGTGATGTTTTTGGGAGGCACAGCCACTTAGACTTGGGTGTCCCATGGTTAATAGGACAGTACTGCCAGATACTCAGCATATAGTAAGTGGAAACCCATATTTTGAGCCATGCATTTCAGTTTCTGCATAGGAATGATGTTTCTTTCTCTCCTACTGAGAGCTTAATTTATATATTGAAATTATTAATGTATATAATTATGACCTATTCAGGAGGCTCTATAGCTAATAGCATTCATTTTCCTATGTCAGAGTCTGGGTCTTAGTTCTCACTGTTTTAGGTGAGCTTTCTCTTCCCATTTTGTGCAGTTAGCATTTTCTCACAGACAAGAGAAAAAAAGGAACACTTACGTTTTGTCCCCTACCCCTATACAACACAAAGTATGGATGCTTCACCTCACACATTTGCTCATATTTTAAGAGAAAACCATCTGAATTCTGGAACTGTGGAAAGTGCACATGGCTTTTAGCAAGCAGAGAGTTGTATGGCATGCTTTACGTTTTTAAGTTTAGGGGTTTAGACTCTGCTAGACAATATGGTAACCAGTTCCATGTATGGCTATTTAATTAACATTAAATAACCTTAACACTTCAGTTTCTTGGTTGCACTAGCTGTGTTTCAAGTACTAAATAGATGAAGTGCTATGGCTACAGTATTGGACAGTGCATATACAGAACATTCCCATCATTGCAGAAAGTTCTGTAAGATGGTGCTAGTTTAGGGGGTTGTCTTTCATTTGGAGGATACACTTTTTTTAAAAATAATTTATTTATTTATTCTAATCAGTTATATATGACAGCAGAATGCCCTTCAATTCATTGTACAAAAATGTAGCACAATTTTTTAAAATATTTATTTGTTTTAGTTGTACACAGTGCCTTTATTCTTACGTGGTGCTGAGGATTGAACCTGGGCAGTGCACGTGCCAGGCGAGTGCTCCACTGCTAAGCCACAACCCCAGCCCCATGAGCACAATTTTTTACTTCTCTGGTTGTACCCAAAGTAGGATCACAACATTCGTGCATTCATATGTGTACTGAGGATAATGATGTCCATCTCATTCCACCATCTTTCCTACCCCCATGTCCCCTCCCCCTTCCCCTTTGCCCCATCCCAAATTCCTCCACTCATCCCATGTCTCCCCCATTATGGATTAGCATTCACTTATCAGAATATTCGGCCTTTAGGGCTGGGGTTGTGGCTCAGCGGTAGAGCGCTTGCCCTAGCAGGTGTGCGGCCGGGGTTCGATCCTCAGCACCATGTAAACGTAAACGCATTGTGTACAAATAAAGCAAATAAATAAATATTAAAAAAAATATTCGGCCTTTGTTTTTTTAGGATTGGCTTAGTTCGCTTAGCATGATAACTGTCCATTTACCTGCGAATGCCATAATTTTATTCTCTTTTATTGCTGAGTAATATTCTATTGTGTATATATACCACAGTTTCTTTATCCATTCATCTATTGGAGGGCATCTGGGTTGGTTCCACAGTTTGGTTATTGTGAATTTTGCTGCTGTGAACATTGTTGTGGCTGCGCCACTGTAGTATGCGGTTTTTAAGTCCTTTTGAGTATAGATCAAGGAGTGGGATAGCTGGGTCAAATGGTGTTTCTATTCCAAGTTTTCTAAGAAATCTCCATACTGCTTTCCAAATTGACTGCACCAATTTCTGTCCCACCAGCAATGTATGAGTGTGCCTTTTGCCCCACATCCTAGCCAACACTTGTTGTTGCTTGTGTTCTTGATAACTGTCATTCTTACTGGAGTGAGATGAAATCTTAGAGTAGTTTTGATTTGCATTTCTCTACTAGAGATGTTGAACATGTTTTCATATATTTGTTGATATATGAAAACATGTTCAACATGTTTCTCAGAAGATGATATACAATCGATTGATTGTATATCATCTTCTGAGAAGTGTCTGTTTAGCTCCTTAGCCCATTTCTTTATTGGATTGTTTGTTTTTTTGGTGTTAAGTTTTTTTGAGTTATACGCTTTAAAAAAAAAAAAAAAACTCTATACAGATGTATTCCCCAATTCAATCTGGGCTGCCACAAAGACAGAAAGCACAGGGTTTGTTTTCTTTTGCATCCTAGTACAAATCAAAAGAAAAACAAAAAATTGTTCAAGGTCTATCAATGGACACAGTTGCGGGATACTTAACAGATTAAAAAAAACAGGTGGCCGGATGTGGTGGCACACTCCTGTAATACCAGCACTTGGGAGGCTGAGGCAGGAGGATCGCGAATTCAAAGCCAGCCTCAGCAATGGCGAGGCACTTAGCAACTCAGTGAGACCCTGTCTCCAATAAAATACAAAAAAAGGGCTGGAGATGTGGCCCAGTGGTCGAGTTCCCCTGAGTTCAATCCCTGATACCAAGAAAAAAAAAAAAAAAAAAAACAGGTATTCATTCATGCTGCAGTGATTTTGATCATTTTTCCAAATAACCAAATTAAATGTATAAACATTAAATTTCATCAGCTGAAACTCAATTAATGCAATTAAAATATTTTACTTCCTTACATTTCTTTTTTAAGAATATTTATTTATTGGTTTTAGTTGTACACAATGCCTTTATTTTTACGTGGTGCTGAGGATCGAACCCAGGGTCGCGCACGTGCTAGACGAGCGCTAAACCGCTGAGCCACAACCCCAGCCCCTTCCTTACATTTCTAATGCAAGAAGAATACTCGTTTTCTGAAGTGTGTGTGTTTGTGTGTGTGTGTGTTTTGCCTTAATACCCTGAAACACAGATATTGTAGGAAAATTTAAATTTTTTATTCACCAGCATGGTTTACTTCACTTAAGGGAGTTTTAAATTTTATCTTTTTCCTCTGAAGGTTCAATAATTTTAGTCCATGAAATGAATGGAGAGGAGACAGACTAACAGGAGAAAATCCAAACAATTAATTAAATGCACAGCCATAGGAGCCACACACACAGTGTGAGTCTCAAAGGACTGGATAGTTAAAGTTTATGTACCTATTGTTCTGAGTTCCAGAGAGGACTAGGGGCTTGGCGCTTCTGGGGAAAAGAAGAAGCAAGTTATGAGAGATTGAGTAGAGAAATACATGGTGAACAAAGGTTGTCTTATTCTGCAGATAAAATCCCTCAGGTAATACTTCCTAGATCTTACTTAGGTCAGTTTTAGGCAAGTAAGGGGGAACTAAGGGGAAAAAATCCTATGCATTTGTTGCTTATTTTACTAATGTAGAGAGAAGGAATTTTCTTTTAAAAAGGACAGATTTTCAGAGCTATTTCTGTCTGTAATTTCTCTGAAAAATCATCTCAAAATATGTCAAAGAAATATATTTTGAGGTGGTATATTCTGGGGTCCCATAATATCAAGTGTGTGTTCTTAGAGGTGAGGACCCTAATTTTAATTTTTTTTTATTGTGACAAAGTGTATATGACATAAATTTCATCATTTTACCCTTTTTTATGGTAATGGGGAATTGAACCCAGGGACACTTAACCACTGAGCCACATCCCCAGCCATTTTGATTTATCATTTTGGGGAGAGGATCTTGCTAAGTTGCTTAGGGCCTTGCTAAGTTGTTAAGGCTGGCTTTGAACTTGCAGTCCTCCCACCTCAGCCTCCTGAGTCTCTGGAATTACAGGCAAGTGTCTCTGGGATTACAAGCATGTACCACCGAGCCCGGCAGAATTTCATTCCTTTTTAAGACCAGATAGTATCTGAGTGGACTTACCACCTTTTGTTTATCCATTCATTCATTAACGGACACTTAGGTTACTTCACCCTTTTAGCTATCCTGTATAATGTTGCAATGAACGTGAGTATTTTGAGTTTATGCTTTCATTTTTTTGGGGGGTGTATACCTCAAAGTAGAATTGCTGTATTATCTGGTAATTCTGTGTTTTGCCTTGAGTATTAAGAAAAGTCTTAAAAATCATCAATATATAACTCAAATTTCATTCTTACAAAATATACAGTTCAATGGGTTTTAATATATTCACAGAGTTGTGTAATCATTCCCAATAGTCACTAGTTTTTATAGCTTCTTAGGAACTGGAGGGAAGAGAAAGAATTTTGAACTTGGTTTGCATATCAGGAGGGGAACTTTCAGGATTAGTATGGAACTCTTTTTTAAAAAGGTTGTTTGTACCAAAATTCTTGAAATGTCACATAATCTTTAGCAGGAATATTCTGCCCCCCACAAGGCTTTCAGGCATGAAGTTCAGAAAGACTCCCCTGCTACCTGGCATATTTTCAGTGACTAGTGAGGCATTCTTTTATGGAATGGGATGTTGAAGAGCCTCACAAATGGGTCAGACTCCCCAGAAGTGTTCTGGAAGCCTGGAAGCCTGATTCAAGGAGCAGACAGTCCTTCATGTATTGTTTACTTTGCCACATGGCCTCTCTGGCTCAGAACTGTTCCTTCTCTTGTTCTGATCCCAAATTCTGCAGCTATTTGTATTTCCAGACATAAAGCAGATTATTTACAGTAAGTGCCTTAAATATTTGATTTTCAGGTTCAGAATACTCTGCCTTGGAGCAAAGAAAAAACCTCATACACTTTTGTTATTATATGCCATTTGTTCATGCCAGTATGCTGGTTTTTCCTTGTTCTCATTATGTAGTTGTGGTTTTGATATTTTGTTTTTTTTTTTTTTTTTTTTTTTTTTTTTTTGGTACCAGGGATTGAACTCAGGGGCACTCGACCACTGGGCCACATCCCCAGCCCTTTTTTGTATTTTATTAGAGACAGGGTCTCACTGAGTTACTAAGTGCCTCGCCATTGCTGAGGCTGGCTTTGAACTTGCGATTCTCCTGCCTCAGCCTCCCAAAGTGCTGGGATTACAGGCGTGTGCCACCGCGCCCGGCTTGATATTTTGTTTTGAGTATGGTTTTATTATGGTTTTCTAATAGTTAGCCAGATTTATTTTCTTTCCCCACCCCCAGTGCTGGGGTTTGAATCCAGGGCCATGAGCATGCTAGGCAAGTGCTGTACCACTGAGCTACATCACCAGCTCTCTCTCTTTTATTAAATATATCATACCATTCACCCATTTGAAATGTACACTTGAACAGTTTTTTAGTATATTCACAGCACAGGGCTGTGCAACCATCACTAGTATGAATTACAGAACATTTTCATCACCCTCCAAAAAACTCCACACACATTAGCAGTCTATTTCCCATCAATCCCTAACTTTAGGTAACCCATCTACTAATCCACTGTCTTGACGAATTTTTGGCCAGTTTTCTTTCATCCTTGTTTACTGATAACTTTCCCTGTCTAAATTATAACACAAGTCACCACTCTTCTTCCTCTCCCTGTGCCATTCTTATCTTTTGTGTTCCTTCCTTATCAAATATAAGCAGGTTCACTGTAAATCTGTCCTTAAGTAGTTCCCAAACTGGATGAATTGGTGGATAGGACACAGCTGCAAGAATCCATCCCAAAAAGTAGAGATGAACACTTGCATGGTTGGGCAATGGAATGCCCTTACAAGTCATCTGCATTCATTCTGTCACTAGGAGACTGGCTTTCTATTCACTCACTGGGTTGCAGAAACAACAGAGTTAGGCCAGTGAGAGAGAGTGGGGTCAGAAACTGCACTGAAATTGATCTTTGACATGGTCTGGGAAGCAGTGAACTGAGATTTCAGTGTGTGGCCATGAGAGCTAGTGCCAGGATAGAAATCAAAAGCCCACCCTCCAAACAAATTTATGTGACCTTGACTCAAGTCACATCACCTTTCTGGAAACCTGTTCTCTTCTGTGAAAGAGAAGAGTAATAATTACAACTTTATGAGGTTTTTGTGAGATTTGGATATTTAGAAAGCACTTAATAAAGCCCCTAGAACAGAATAAGAGCTCAATGAATGTTAGCTGTTATGTTGTTTGTTTCTGGAGGGACAGGTCTTATGGTATTGTCCGGGCTGGTCTTGAACTCCTGGGCTCCAGTTATTCTCCCCTCTGCCTCCTAAGTAGCTGGGACTATAGGTTTACATCACAATGCTCAGTTCAGAATATTAGCTGTTATTAAAAGGCCATATTTTATTGTGTTCCTGCTCTATATAATGTATCAGGTTAGGTTTTGTGAGAAATAAACAAAAACTGCTCGAATGTAATTCAAACTTTATATTATAATTGTGCCTGGAGCTCTGCAGGTTAACACTAGGAAACATAGACTTAATCAAATCCACATTTTGCTTGTCTCTTTAGAATTATAAACTTTATCAAGTGAATTTTCTTAAAATATGGTGTTGATTATAGACGTCTACATAGTAAAGATTTGGCTAAGTTTAGGTTCTTGCTGGGAATTTTAGATATTATAATTTCTTGTAGATAAATTAAAACATTTTATCATTTAGTATTGGTCACTGGTAGCTTTAATCAAGAAAAACCATCTTGCTCAAAACAAATAACCTTGACAAAAGAGGGCAGGTAGTCAGGGTCCTATTTAATGAGTCTGCTAATTGTTTTTGGTGTTAAAAAGATTCCAGAAGTGTTTGTTCCTTGGCATGCTATATATATCTTCCATTACATCTCCATATTGCTGGGAATGGGACGAGTATCAGCAGGCCCTTGCTGTGGAATTTTCTAAACCATATGAGAGAGAAGCACAGTGTACTCTTAGAACAAGATCTGTCCTGCCTTTCCTTGTGTTCTGGGGTAGATTTTGGTTGGGAGAAATAGAATTAACTGTTTGGGAAGGAAGTTGTGGCCTTTATTGTTTGTTGTTTTCTTCATTTCTCCTTTCTGTTTTCAATCTCTCTCTCTCTCTCTCTCCCCCTCTACCCTCTCCCTCTCCCCCTCTCTCTCTCTCAGTACTGGGGATTGAACCCAGGGCCTTGTGCATGCGAGGCAAGCACTCTACCAACTGATCTATATCCCCAGCCCTTAATTTTTTTTTTTAATATTTATTTATTTGCTTTTAGTTGTACACAATGCGTTTTTACGTGGTGCTGAGGTTCGAACCCGGGCCGCGCACGTGCTAGGCGAACGCTCTACCGCTGAGCCACAACCCCAGCCCCTTAATTTTTTATTTTAAGACATGGTCCCACTAAGTTGCTGAGGCTGACTTTGAAATTGTCATCCTCTTGCCTCAGCCTCTCACGTCACTGGGGATTATAGGTGAATGCCACCATATTGAGATATTTTATTTCTTTTTTTTTTTTTTAATATTTATTTATTTGCTTTAGTTGTACACAATGCGGTTTATTTTTACGTGGTGCTGAGGATCGAACCCGGGCCGCGCACATGCTAGGTGAGCGCTCTACCGCTGAGCCACAATCCCAGCCCTATTTCTTTTTTATACCTTTATTTTATTTATTTTTCTGTGGTGCTGAGGATCGAACCCAGCGCCTCACACATGCTGGGTGAGCACTCTACCACTGAGCCACAACCCCAGCCCCTCAGCTGTTTTATTTCTTTTTTAAAATATTTTTTAGTTGTAGATAGACACAATACCTTTTGTTTTTATTTATTTATTTATTTTTATGTGGTGCTGAGGATAGAACCCAGGGCCTCACATGTGCTAGGCAAGCAATCCACCACTGAGCTACAACCCCAGCCTGTTTTATTTCTTAAAACAGAAAATTGTGAGCATTTCAGTGATAGAAGTTCTATATCTGTTTTAGGTAAGGAGGCCTTCTGGACTATCTCAGAGGGCTGGGTCTATATAGCTCGGTGGTAGAGTACTTCCGTGCGTGAGGCCCTGGGTTTAATCCCCAGCACTGCAAAAAAAAGAGCTGTCGTGGTGGTGTACACCTGTAATCCCAGCGACTTGGGAGCTGAGGCTGGAGGATCACAAGTTCAAGGCCAGCCTCAGTAATTTTGTCTCAAAATAAAAAATAAAAAGGGTTGGGGATGCAGCTCAGTGGTATAGCACTCCTGGGTTGAATCTCCAATTCTGAAAGAAAGAAAGAAATAGAGAATCACAGAGCCAGCTGAATCAGTCACAGAGAGCCTGGAGTTGGCTTGATGCAGTGTTCAGACCCCCAGGGGCTAGGAGCAGGGACTAGGCATTAGATGCCTCCTATAGGCATCTTCAGATATTGCTTTGGCCCTTCAATATTTTTTCAGTGTTATCTAGGAATTTTTTTTTCTAGACTTCGGTTTCCAGTCAATAAAATGATATTAAAACACCTACTCCTTGCCAGATGTAGTGGTGTGCACCTGTAGTGCTTGCACTTTGGAGGCTGAGGCAGGGGCATCCCTTGAGCCCAAGGTTTTGAAACCAGCCTGAGCAACACAGTGAGACCCTGTCTAAAAAACAAAAACACAAACAAAAAACAACTGGCATGGTGGCACACCCCTGTAATCCCAGTAGCTTGGGAGGCTGAGACAGGAGGATCGCCAGTTGAAAGCCAGCCTCAGCAAAAGTGAGGTGCTAAGCAATTCAGTGAGACCCTGTCTATAAATAAAATACAAAATAGGGCTGGTGATGTGGCTCAGTGCCCCTAATGAATTCAATCCCCAGTACCAAAAAAAAAAAAAAAAATCCTACTTTGTGGGGTTGTAATAAGTATCAAATGCCAGATACATGTAAAGAAGGCAGTATGTTGCCTTGCATGGGTCAGACATGTAGTAGCCATTTTAGGCCTGGAAAAGACTGGTGAGTTTGTTTTGTGGTGCTTGAGAATGAGCACTGAAACCAAGCCAATGAATTTCTCTTGGTCACAACATTCTTATGGTTATTTTACCCAGAGAGGGCAAACTATGTGACCAAAAATGTTGACACTCCTTTGTCCCGTCCACCTGTCCACCTTGTGCCAGACTCCTATCATCACAATATCTTGATTGCAGCCAACCTGGAGGGGCAACAGCTTGCCAATGCAATTTTCCAGGCAGGCACTACCTATTAGTCAGGCTTGGCTGAAGAAGGTTGTGTGAGTGAGGTTGCAGTGGGCTATCCTGTATTCCCCCTGCTCTGTTGCATTGTCCTTTGAATGCGGTCCAGACTTGAACCTGACTGAATGACAACCTACTAACACACTTTTTTAAAAAATATTTATTTATTTACTTTAGTTGTACACAAATGCAATGTATTTATGTTTACGTGGTGCTGAGGATCGAACCCGGGCCGCGCACGTGAGAGGCGAGTGCTCTGCTGCTGAGCCACAACCCCAGCCCTAACACACTTTTCTCTGATTTTACAGCAGCACCTCTCTTCTACTTATTATTTGATTCAATCCCCATTCCCTTCTAATTTATTTCATCAGTGTCTCTTTTAGTGTAAAATCTTCAGAAGATATTTCTAAAAATGACTTTGACAGTGTCTAAAGACAGGTGCTTAAAAGAAATTCTTTGTCTGCTCTGCAAATGTTTATTGAGTACCTAATATGTGTTAAGCTTGTGACGTGTGATAGATCTGACGTAGCCCTGCCTCTCCAAGAACTCAGTTTGATAGAGATAACAAGGAACAACTCTATTCCTTTATTTAGTTCTTCCCTGCACCCTGTGGCAAAGGCAGAAATAACCTTGTTTTATAGGGGAGGAAAGGAGGCTGAGAGAGCTGTTTATGTTACATAGCTGGTGTGTGGTGCTGGACTCTTCTTTTTTTTTTTTTTTTTTTTTTTTGTGGTACCGGGAATTGAACTCAGGTCACTCGACCACTGGGCCACATCCCCAGCCCTTTTTTGTATTTTATTTAGAGACAGGGTCTCACTGAGTTACTAAGTGTCTCACCATTGCTGAGGCTGGCTTTGAACTCGCGATCCTCCTGCCTCAGCCTCCCAAAGTGCTGGGATTACAGGCGTGAGCCACCACACCCGGCTGGACTCTTCTTTAAGCAGCATGACAGTGCAGGCTTTTGGTTTGGGATCACCCCCTTACTGGCTGGCAACAGGGCATCCACACAGAAGAATTAAAGATGGAAGAGGCTATTTACCCAACAGCCATTCTTTCCTTCTTACAAAGCTTTGGTGGGGGTATACAACATTAAGGGCAGGCTGAGTCACTTCAAATCAGTCATTTTGGTGGGTCAATTTCCCTTTCCCATGCATTCACTCTCCTGTCCTCCCTGGCAACCATGTGGCCCAGTAAAGACTAAGGAAACTTAAGAGGAAGACCATGGGAACACTTTCTGGAACCAAAGATAAATGAACATGAAGAGAAAGCCCCATCCTCTCTATTTTGGCTTCTACCTTCTTCATTCTACTTGGTGTGCTTTCCTGTGAGAATTTGACATTGGAGCTGTGGCACCATCTTGTCATCACAAACAGAAACAAACTAAGGATGGCTGAGTAGAAAAAACAAATGATGGGCTGGGGATATAGCTCAGTTGGTAGAGTGCTTGCCTTGCTTGCACAAAGCCCTGGACTCAATCCCCAACACCACACACACAAAAAATGATCTTGGTTCTTTCAGCTTTCAACCACTGAACAAACCTCAAGATGCTTTCCTAAATACCTCTTGATAAATGAGATGTCTTGTGGTTTAATCCTGGGCTTCTCTCAGCCTGTGGTCCATGGACCAGAATCATCACCAAGAAGCTTCTCAGAAATGCAAATTCACAGGGCCCTCCCTGGCCCTTGAATTAGAATCTTTGGGTGTTAGACCCAGCACTTCTGTGTTTTTACAAGCCCTCAAGGTGACTCTGATGCAAACTCAAGTTTAACAACCACTGGTTAAGCCATTGTTGTTTCTGTGCATAGCATTTCTAAACCAATCTCAGTAGGGCCCATAGGGAAAGACCTCCAATTTATCAATCAGTTTTCTGTGCCAGTGAAAGGACCAACTTTGTACTGTAGCCAAGGGTGCCAGTGGCTGATACTGATGCATTGGCTTAGTAAGTTTGATGATGCTCTTTGCAGAGGAGAGGAATCAAACCTGCCTGGGTAGGTACTGAATTGTTTTCCCTAAGAAAAAGAATTCTTGTATCCATTAAGTAAAGGCTGACAGGAAGATACCAGATTGAAGGGTCTCCCTGATAGGCCAAAATGTCTGAGGTCTTCTGACAGTACTTCCTGACAGTCTGTTCTGGACTGAGATCTACATAAATAGTGGTAAACAAGATAAAAGGATGGGGTGCCTCACAGCCACTTCAATGTTTATAGCAGCATAATTCACAATAGCTAGATTGTGGAACCAACCTAGATGTCCCTCAGTTGATGAATGGATAAAGAAAATGTGGTACATATACACAATGGAATTTTACTCAGCAATAAAAGAAAAGAAAAGAAAAGAATGGCATTCACAGGTAAATGGATGAAGTTGGAGAATATAATGCTAAGTGAAGTTAGTCAATCTCAAAAATCCAAATATCAAATGTTTTCTCTGATATAAGGAAGCTGATTCACAGTAGTGTTGGGTTTGGGTACATAAGAGGATTAGAGGAATGCTAGAAAGGTCAAAGGGGAGGGAGGGGAAGGAAGAGAGCAAGGGGGGATGGAGGGGAAAAAAGAAAAGGCGGTTGAATAAGATGGATGTCATTATCTTAAATGCATGATTGAAGATTTGAATGTTACGAATATACATTATATACAAGCAGTATTTTGTAAAAAGATGCTCTATATGTTTATTATGAATTATAATGCATAGTACTATTATTAAATAAATAAATAAAAGATTTTTTTAAAAGGATGGGGTGCTGGAGTAGCACAGCTGCAGTGTTGGGGAAGAAGTAGGACTATGGAAACACCTAGAATGCCCACTCCTGGGATACAAGGATAGAGCAGGGATTGCTTCCTGGAGGAAGTAGCCATTCATCCTCAGTGCTCAAAATATGTGTGTATGGGGTTGCATGGTTGCTCTAGGCAAGAGACAAAGCTTGTGCAAAGACCTGGAATCAAGACAGACCTGGACTTCTTCAAGCAAGGGACAGGAGCTCAATATGGCAGGAGAGCACAATCTCTTGGGAAATAGTTCTGTTCAAGCTCTTAGGCCCAAGGGCACATCTGGGAAAGCCAGGTTGAGATATAGATATTTAAATGACTTATTAATGTGGGTTCTTATTGTCTTAAATAAAAATAATATTTTTACTGCTTTTTATTATGACCTACTAAATAGCTGCCTGGCTGAAGGAGACCCTGTCACATAGACACTGTTTTCATTGTCCTATCATATCCTTCCCTGTTCCTCTACATTTTGTTCTTAGATAAAATACTGATATATACTCAGTCCTGTGAGCAGGGACATTTGTTAACTATGTGGGACCTTCATCAAGCTACCTCATATCACTAGACCTCCATTTTCTGTTCCTGTGAAGTGGACTAAGACAGTATTTCCCTCACTTGTCTTATCTATTTTAAGAACCATCTGGGCTGCTTGTTGAAAATTCAGATTTTCTGCCACCTTCTGAGAGATGCTGATTCACAGTGTCTGAAGAGACTCTGAGAATCTGTTTGTATGTGTTTGTACAATGGATTGAACGCAGGGATACTTAACCACTGAGCCACATCCCCAACCCTTTTTTTAATATTTTGTTTTTTAGTTGGACACAATACCTTTATTTTATTTTTATGTGGTGCTGAGGATTGTACTCAGCACCCTGCATGTACTAGGTGAGTGCTCTACCACTAAGCCACAACCCCAGATCCCCCAACCCTTTTTTATTTTTTTAATTTGATACAGGGTCTCACTGAGTTGCTTAGGTCCTCTCTAAGTTGCTTAGGCTGGCTTTGAAGTTGCAATTCTTCTGCCTCATCCTTCCAAGCACCTGTGATTATAGGCATATGCCACTAAGCCCAGCAAGGGAACCTGTATATTTTTAATTAGCTATATTGAG
Organism: Tamias sibiricus; assembly: GCA_025594165.1. Taxonomy (NCBI): domain Eukaryota; kingdom Metazoa; phylum Chordata; class Mammalia; order Rodentia; family Sciuridae; genus Tamias; species Tamias sibiricus. The sequence goes on along the minus strand of CM046667.1, from coordinate 21,813,906 downwards.
GAGCACTATAATTATATGCATCCATATATTCATAAATATAATTTACATGTTCTGGAATCAGACTTCCTGAGTTTGCATCTCACCTCTGCCGTGTATTAGTTCTCTGACCTTGAGAATCTTAATGTCTTAGTTTCCCTACCTGAATAAAAGACATACTGATAGTACTTACCCTTAGATTTGTTGGGAAATTTAAATGAGTTTAAATATGTAAAGCTTTTAATACTGGGCCTGGCACAATAGATGCTGGTTCTTATTATTATTGTATTGTATCATCATTATCTAAACTGGCTATTGGTAAAATTTCCCATTCAGCTATTTTTCAATCTCCTGAAATTCCTTACCAACTAAGCATGACTCACCCCCACCCCAAGTCTCCTGAGCTACTTCTCTGTTTCTGCAACTGGTGCCAACCACTGTTCCCCAGTGGAAGAACAATGGAAAACTCAGTCCCCAAATCAGATCTCCTCTGATTCTCTCCTTTCCATCTCTGTGGAGTCACCTATTTGTGTAGCATCTATCTCTCAGTGCTAGAGTTCATCTTTTCCTTTCCATTCACATTCTCATAAGCTCTTGTTTGGATTATTCATTCACTATGTATCTGAAATGGGTGATCAGGGTTTCCTTAGGACCCATCTAGGGGCTGAGGACTAGCAATATCTAAGAAGACAAGATAGGGTGCAGGGTAGACTATAGCAGTGTGAAGGGCAGGACAAGGAAAGGACAATGGAGAGAGGGTTCTTAGAAGGACCAGCCACACTTCAGGACTACCCTGTGTTTGAAATGCCTTTATCTTTTACATGTCCTCTGTGGATACCTTTCTGCATAAAATGAAACAGATTGAATAGCTTGTAATTGGCTTGAATGATCACCTGGAGATAAATGCTTAAGATACTGTTTTACTTCATGCCTGCTGTTTATCTTTGTTTCTTATATTTGGTGGCCATCTTGTATGTGATATATATACATCATGCCCTATTCTTTAGCAGAGAACTCCAATTTTAAAATGTCAGAAGATCGATGCCATGCTGGATAAAAGCACTCTGTGCCATATTGATGTGCAAAACCTCAGGTTACCTTGGGAACACAGACATCCTTCCTGTTACTATAAAAAGAGACACAGAAGGTATGGTTGTAAGGTAACCTACATTTTTCCAATTCTTTATGGTAAAAACATGCCCAAAGAGAACTGTATTTTTAATAACTTTGATCAAGTACATAAGACTTCCTTTCTGTTCTGATCAAATTAAGTAAACTCAGTTTTCAAATGCTTATGGATTTTTTTACAGGAATCAAAGCTGTTTCCATTCATTTCTATTCTCCCTTTCCTCCTCAGCATTCATAAAAAGTGAGCAGGGTATTTGTTTAAGATACAATATGAATTGTTTCCATCTGCAGATAATATAATTAAAGGTGTAATTTGTACTAATGTCCTTAGTAGGGGACTTCTTTGCCCAGTAGGGCCTGTGAAAGCTGTATGAAGGCAAATAAACATGTTTGACCTCCCTGGTGTGATCTGTTGAGGGGATAGCTTGGCCAAGGAAACCTCTCACACACAGATTTCCACCGTGGTTCACTGCACTGCTATCCAGGAAATGGGGATTTGGGGATGTATGTTCGGAAATTATTGGTGTAAAATCCTTACCACTATATTAATGTATTTAGCCATAGTCTGACCTAGGTGAACAGATTATTACCAGTGATGCTGTCCAACCTGTAGCAAGTTTATTTATTCTGTTTTTGAAGAATTTTTAAAATATAATGAATATTGCCAGAAATGGGTACAGTTTTTAGCAAAGCTACCCAAATAGGAAGCATCCTTATTCTTTTATAATTGTTACCAAACACTGTGGGAAACAATCATCCCTGATAGAGAACCACTGTATTAGAGTATTTTTTTAAACATTTATTTTTTTTTGTTGTTGTAGGTGGACACAGTATCTTTTTATTTTATTTTTATGTGGTGTCGAGGCTTGAACCCAGTGCCTCACGCATGCTAGGCAAGCACTCTTGCCACTGAGCTACAGCCCCAGCCCTGTATTAGAGTATTTTTAAAGGTATTAGTTATTGGTCAGCTGTAATAGAAGTGTGTGTGGTGACCTTTTAGTGTGACATTTTGGTTAATTTAAAATAATGTGGTGAATCCATCAATTGCTGTGATGGACTAGCATGCTTAAATAACAACAGCATATTGTCCTTTGCTGACAGATTTTGTAGGTGAAAGGCAACACAGGATTTACAAATGCATATATCGTCATTTTTTTCTTCCTGCCATGTAAAACAAGGGAAGAAATAGTGACAGCCACAATAGTCAAGGCATAACTGTAACACTACAGTAAAGTGTATAAAAGCGCTTTTCTTATCTGTTATTTTTGTATGGCAGGAGCCTTTTCTGAGTCACAGCTTATGCATGTCTATAAACCTTGGGATTTGTTCTGTTTTATAGAAGTCTTTCCCAGAAATAAATACCAAGGTTTACATTTTTGTCTTTCTCTTGTCAGTATCATAATCTGTAGTCTTAACTGTTTTTAAAATAAATTTTGGCTACTGGTAACAATAAGTAGAGCTTTCAGATTTATTCTTTTTTTTCTGAAGAGGACTTTAGTGAGGAAGGTGTTAGGGGTGGTGGGTGGAGGTAAATTTAATCAATAAGCTGCAAGACTGTTTAAAACGACAGCTGGACTGCTCTGAATGAAGTTGAGTTGGGGTATAATTTGTGTTCTGCTCTTGTGGTTTGAAACAAGTCTATTTGTGCCAAGAAGCTTTTTCTGCTTCAAAAGTGCCCTTGAAGATTGTCCTTATTTAGGAATTATGTTGTGACTGTCCTAAGGATGCCAGAAACATAGGTTTGTAGACTGGGGTGGAGGTTAATCCTGCTGGGTGTGCTTTTCAGAGATAATGGAACATGGGTTGCAACTCTCAAAATAATTCTTAGTCTCTCTAAATTGTTTTCAAGAACAATTTTTCTAGCCTTTTTGTTTTCTTTTCATATTTTGTCTTGAAACTGAGGAATACTCTTGGAACCAAGGCTAGCTAAATTAAAGCCCCATATGTCAGAGCTTCTCCATTACTAAAGGACCTGAGGCCAAGTCCAGAGACCCAGCCCTTGCACCCTGCCCATGGTAGAAACCTGTTTGCTTTGCTGTTCATGTTCACTCTCTTATCCAGTGCCAGCCCCACTGGCTTATTTTTTGTGTGTGTGTGGTGATAGTCGCCCCTGATGGGATGAGTAGAGTTCAAATTCTTGTGGCTGAAGAACAGGCACATAACAATAATTCTGTAATTACCAGAAGTGCACAGGGCAAGGGAACATGGAGATGGAAGTGTAGATGTGCAGCCACCACACAGGAAAGAAGGCTAAGAGGACCAACCTCAGTGTAGAGTCACCGAGTTATCTGAGGGAGCCTGAGCTTTGCTATTTAGGTTTCATTTAAGTAGCAAATCATGCTATTTTATTTTAAGTATACTGTGCATATTGATTTCTTTTGAAATTATACATATTTATATTTCATTTATTTTAGAAACACAAGAATCCAGGTGAATCCTGCTTCCTAGGGGAGGAGCTAGGGTGGAAGTTAAGCTTTCCCATCATAGTTCAGTAGATAATCAAATGAGTTTAATTTTTCTAACTTTTCTCATTCTTAATTACCATTGAGTTTGTTAATTTCACCTTCTAAAAGAATTATCAGCTTGGCACATCAAGCCTTTGAATGCATACTGTGACCTCTTAAGAAATTGTAGGGGTTTTCCTGGGGGAATTTCGTGGGGTTCTTGGGAAGGCTGAAGTGATTCCATAGCCTGGGGCTCAGAGGCAAGTGAGCATCTGCTACAACTTGTTTGGGCTGTGTTCTTAAGTATCATTAGATGAAGGGAGCCAACTGTGAATACTCCCACACGCCAAGCATTTTTATAACCCCCTCTTCATCCCTGGGAAGTAGGTAGTGATGTTCCTATTTTACAGAAGAGCAACTCAAACCTCTGATATGTTAAGGGACTTACCCAAGGCCCTTTGACTGGGGTACAGTAGGGCAGCCCACACAGATGGAGCCAAAAAGAAACCCTCAGAGCACAATGGCCTGAGCTCTTCACATGAATGGGAGTACAATCCAACAGTTTTACTGTAGCTGTATAAAGAGCCAGACTATTGTACATTTGCAGCTGGGATATGGTATGGGATAGAGACAGTGGAAGGCATGAGAAAGCCAGAATAACAGTGACCTTGGAAGATAACAGTTGTCAAGGAAGGGTTCAGACCAAGGAACCAGCTACCATGGATCTTCTTATATTTTGAATTCATCAGTGAGGTTAGGGCAGCTCTAGTCAATCCCTGGGTCTTGGCAGGTGTTGTGAATTCCCATGCTGGTCCTGTTAATGGGTATAACTCCTGTTTCCCATGCTGCTATTGGAATTCAAGTCCCTCTGCCTCTTCACAGGGCCACAGTGAGGATTTGGTTACGTGGGAAATCTAGGGTTATTCTTTATAGCTTTGGGTAGTAATGACATATGAAAGGTTGGCCAGCTCTGAGTTTTGCCTTTTCTATTTTTGTTGCAGTGTTAAAATAAATATGATTCATTATATATGCTACAATGCACAGATTTTATGAGTTTTGGCAGATATGTGCACTGCCTTGGCCCAGGCTCCTTTCATGAGCACAGTAGTATTTGAAATGTCAGGGGCCCAGCCTTCCAGGACCCAATGCAGAAAGCAGGAGTTCTGAGTCCAATGGGTCTCCTGCTAGTTGCTTAGGGCCAGCTGGAGATATTGTTGATTCGAAAGCAAGGATTAAAGATTATGGAACAATAGGAACTAGTTCTCAGCTAAAGCAGTAAACATGGCATTGGTGAGATGACAGTAATGATATTGAAGGACACAAATGCTTTCCAATAGTTTGATATGTCCTAAGCACTTGCATTTACATCCTCATTTAAGGACCATATTTAAACTGATGATGACAGTGAGGATGATAGCTAATATTTAATATGTGCCAATAGCTTTTCATGTACAGTTGGCCTTCCATATTTGTAGGTTCTACATTTACAGATTCAACTAAATGTGGATTGATATATTCAGAAAAAAATTGCATCTATACTGAACATATACAGACTTGTTTCCTTATCATTATTACAGAACAATACAGCATAACAACTGTTTATGTAGCATTTACATTTTTTTTTTGTACCAGGGATTGAACTCAGGGGCACTCGACCACTGGGCCACATCCCCAGCCCTTTTTTGTATTTTATTAGAGACAGGGTCTCACTGAGTTGCTAAGTGCCTCGCCATGGCTGAGGCTGGCTTTGAACTCGTGATCCTCCTGCCTCAGCCTCCCAAGTGCTGGGATTACAGGCGTGCGCCACCGCGCCCGGCTAGCATTTACATTTTAATAAGTATTATTTTTTAAAATATTTTTTAGTTGATGGATCTTTATTCTATTCATTTATTTGTATGTGGTGATGAGGATCAAACCCAGTGCCTCACACATGCCAGGCAAGCACTTTACCACTGAGCCACAACCCCAGCCCTGTATTAAGTATTATAATTAATCTAGAGATGATTTAAAGCATACAGGGGCTGGGGGTGAAGCTCAGTGTTGGAAAGTATATGGTAAGATGTGTGTAGGTTATATGCAAATACCACACCATTTTTATACAAGGTGATTTAAACTCCACATTATGACACAATGAAGGAGCCCTAATTAAGAAGGGCTGTTGTAGCTAGCTGGAAGCCATAAGTTCCACCTGATATGTATGTGACGCACCTGTAGGCACCCGCAAACCTGAAGGTATATAACCGGGTGAAAGCGGTCCGAGTTAGGAGAACAGAGAATTCAGTCAGCCGGGCAGTCACTCGGTCGGTCAGAAGAATCAGAGCGGCCAGAACGTAGGCAGAGCGGTTACAGAAGAGAAACCAGATAGAAGACAGAAGAGAAACCAGATAGAAGAAGTAATGACTGGTCAGAGTTAGGCCGAGGCTCCTGAAGAAGACAGAAGACAGAAGAAAGAAGAAGGAAGAAAGAAGAGAGAAGAAAGAAGCTCTAAGAAAAGCTCGCTTTAATCTTTCTCTCTAAAAATCTTTCTTTCCCTCTCTAAGCTCTAAGAAAGTAGAAGTAAAAGTAGTAAAAGCTTCACTCTGCCTCCGAGAGTGTTCCTCCCGGGTTACGGTACCAGGCAGCTTACAACACAATATTGTTATCCCTGTTTTAACAAATGAGAAAACAGGCTTAAATATTCCCCAACAATCAAACTGGTATTGCATGCCAAGCAGGGATTTGACTGAGCCCCAGCACATCCCGTTCTTCTTTCCCACCATCCTCCTTTGTGCATTACTGAAAAAATAGCTACTAGTTTCTCAACACCCACATCCCTAGATTGGTGCTCCTTCCTTTAGTTGGCCTTCCCCCTAATTACTGAGTCAGCTAAACTGGCCTCAAAGTCAAGCTTTGCTACTTAGTAGCTGTATGACTTTGGATAGATTCTTAACTTTTCTTGAGTCTCAATTTCTTCACTTTCAAGAGGTACCTCCCACCTCTTAGGATTATTGTGAACATTAAATAGCAATAGTAGAGCATAGTACCTGGCAGGAAGTAGATGTCTAAGGAACATTGCCTTTAGAAAAATTCTAGCTCATAAATGTGTATACAGTTCTCAAAACTTGGCACAGTTGGATTTTATAATTTGGTACATTTTCTTTAGTTCTGGACAGCTTATTTACCATATTGAGTTGCTGGGGCAGAAGTTCCTAGGATAGCTGAATATGTATGTGTGAATATAATTAGGCAATTTACTGTTGAAATGTTGAACAGCATCATGATATACTATATGCTTTCATAATTAGTAATTGTAAAATGTCATCTCTGTCTTTTTATAAGAAATTACTTACACTGCTGAAGAAAGAATCTCCTTTCTATTGATTTACCAGAAGGGGGCCATATGTGTACATATGTAGACAAAAATAAAAGAACAATAATTGGTAACCAATAGTCTTTGCAGAAGGTGAGAAATCACCTGCTCCTAATATAATTTTTGTGGAAAAAAGAATACTCTCCCTGGGTTTCTGATGGCATGTTTTAATGCATTCTTGTCTTATCATGCCTGTTAGGAAAGGTAGCCTGATTGGTTTCCAGGTGTGTGTTCCATGGAATAGGGAGAGCAACAAATAGAGATGTGTGCTGAATACAGTTCAGCAGACTGTCATTTAATCATCCCTGTAACACAGGTACTACTCTGATCTCCATCTTACAGGGAAGAAGGCTTAGAGAAGTTCCTGCAGAACTTCAATGTTATGCTTTCCAGTTACCCTATGCAGAGTCTCCTGTGGCAGATTGGTGATGATTACATGCCAGGAGGCAAATTAACTCTCATTATTATTTGACCTGGCTGTCAAAGTGTCATGATCTTTGCATTCTTTGGACTTCACCTAGTTCTGCAATTGGGAAGAAAAAATACTGGTCCTCTTAACTGTGTAGTTGTCATTAAGAAAATCATTTAGAATTCATTGGCATTGTTTAGTAATACTCTTATCTGCATTTTCTGGATAATGTACTTCAGTTAACTGTTTTAGAAGGAATCCTTTAGGAATTTAGTGAGCATATTTTATAATAAAACAATAACAGCTGGGTGCCATAGCCCATGCCTGTAACCTCAGTGACTGTGGAGGCTAAGGTGACTGTGGAGGCTAAGGTAGAAGGATTATGCGTTTGAGGCTAGCCTCCACAATTTAGTAAGACCCTATCTCAAAAAAAAAAAAAAAATGAAAGAGACTAAGGTTGTAGTTTAGTGGCAAAGCACCCCCAGGATCCTTTTATTTTTATTTTGAGACAGTCTAGCTGAGTTTCTGAGGCTGGCTTGGAACTTGCAATCCTCCTATCTCAGCCTCCTGAGTTGCTAGGATTACAGGCATGCCCTTCCACCACACCTGGCAAGAATTCTCCCTAGAGGCAACTCAGCATGGCTCTTGCCTCCCTTGTCCTCTTTTATTTCCTTCTCTCTTTCACCCCTCATGCAGCTTCTGCTCCCCTTTCCAATGTTCATTAAGCCAAGCTGACTCACTTGTTGCAATACTGAAACTTTTACCCCCAGTCTCCAGCAGCTGACAAAAGCCCAAGAACTGATTCATTGTTTTGGCTTGGCAGACTTTGAACAGAGCCTTGTAGAACCCTTCTACCTGAAATTTAATGATTTTGGGGCTGGGGTTGTAGCTCAGTGGAAGAGCACTTGCCTAGCATGTGTGAGGCACTGGGTTCAATTATCAGCACCACATACAAACAAATAAAAAAAATAAAAGTCCATCAACAACTAAAAATATTTTAAAAAAGAAATTTAATGATTTTGAATTTTGAAAGTACCAAACAACATACATTAAATTGACTTCAGCAATTTCTTTTTTGTGCATTATACACAGGGCTGATTAAGCTTTGATTTTAACACTGTTAAGGGTTGATTTATTGATGTTCTAAGAGTGCTTTTAATGGATATGAATTTCATTTTGAAGAAAATGAATTAGGTTGCCAGACAAGAATCTTCTTTGTTTCTTGCTGTTGGTTTTCTTCACGGTCCATTGCATTAAAGCAGTCATCCTGAGGCATGGAGGGAATTGAGATTTAGCTCTGCACTGAAAGAAATTTAAATAGAAAATTTAGTGACTATAATTCAAATAGAAAGTTTATGGGATGAAAATTGGTTCTGAGATTTTAAATGAAAAATATTAGGAATATGTGATACTTTCTGAACAAAAACAATATACCCTCATGCAACAATGAAAAAGGTTCTAAGTTCTGTCAAATGGTTTTCAGTTCCCATTGGTAAGATTAAAGTTCAGTGATATCTCACACTTGATTTTTTCCTGTCATTTTATATTCACCATTACCCCCATCTATAATTTTTACCTCCTGCCCTTCACTAATCTGAATCTTATCCCACCTCCTTTCCCACTGGAGAGTAGCAGAGTCTAAGAAAAATTTCTTTGTGTTCAGGGTCAAGAGATAACTAGAATCCTGCAACTTCATCTTAAATTATGTGGGTCACTTGATTTTTTGGAGTCTCCATTTCTTTTTCTTTTCTTTTCTTTTGTTTTTTAGAAATTCTTTTTAGAAGGGTATCAGGGAGGGAAAGGGGAGGTACTGGGGAATGAAATTGGTCAAATTATACTGTTTTATTGTGTTCATGTATGAATATATCATAACAAATCCAACTGTTACGTTAATTATAATGCACCAATTAAAAGGAAAAAACAGGAGCTGGGGTTGTGGCTCAGTGGTAGAGCCCTCACCTAGCATGTGCAAGGCCCTAGGTTCAATCCTCAGCACCACATAAAAATAAAATAGAAATAAAAAAATTTAAAAAGGAAAAAACAAAAACAATAAATGATAAATACACTTTGGAAATATTAAAAGAAAAATAAAAAAATTTTATCTGTTGATGGATCTTTTTATTTTATTTTTTTATTTATATGTGGTGCTGAGAATTGAACCCAGTGCCTCACACATGCCAGGCAAGTAAGTGCACTACCATTGAGCCAGAACCCCAGACCCTGGAGTCTTCTTTTTTTAAAATTTTTTTTGTTTGTTTTCTAGTTGTTGATGGGCCTTTGTTTAATTAATTTATTTAAATGTGGGGATGAGAATTGAACCCAGTGCCTCACACATACTAAGCAAGTGCTCTACCACTGAGCCGCAACCCCAGCCCAAGTCTTCATTTCTTGAATCTGAAAACATAAGCCCTCTAAGAATAATGGCCACTATGGAAAGTTCTTCACATGCATCATCCATCACAATAGCTATTTATCAAAACACATTTATTAATATTGGCAAATTTTCAGCCCCCCTTTTAATAAAACAGTAACAGACTTATTTTTCTTTCACCTTTCCAACGTTCGTTTTTGTCCTCAGTTTTACATGTGATTTTTGCATACTCAAATAAACCACATACATGTTTGGAACTAGATATATCATCTGGATGTTTGGGAAGAAAAAGAAAAATCACTTCTGAGACCTGGATGAAGGCTATATTCAAGTTTAACTGAACTGTGGATTTTATTTATTTGTTTGTTCGTTTGTTTATTTGGTGGCACTGGGGATTGAACCCAAGGTATTGAATATGCTAGACAAGCACTGTGCCCCTGAACTATTCCACAACTGGACTATGGATTTTTAAAAAATATTTATTTATTTACTTTAGTTGTACACAATGCAATGCATTTATGTTTACGTGGTGCTGAGGATCAAACCCGTGCCGTGCACGTGCGAGGTGAGCACTCTGCTGCTGAGCCACAACCCCAGCCCCTGGACTATGGATTTTAAACCTTGTTGTGAGACCCTTCCTAAGGTGGTTTTTTTTTGTATTATTATTATTTTTTCCATTTTGGTACTAGGGATACCTAGTCATTTTTATTTTTTATTTTAAGGCAGGGTCTCACTAAGTTGGTTAGGGCCTCTCTAAATTTCTGAGGCTGGCCTTGAACTTGCAATCCTCCTGTCTCAGCCTCCCATGCCATTGGGATTACAGGCATGCACCACTGTGTCTGGCTTATATTATTTTTTGCAAATTTTTATTGCAACATAATTCACCAACATAACATTTTGAAGTATAAACTTTAGTGTTTTTTTGGTGTAAAGTTTTTTGAGTTCTTTATATATTCTAGAAATTAGTGCTCTATCTGATGTACATGTATTAAATATTTGTTCCCAATTAGTTGGCTCTCTATTCACCTCACTGATTGTTTCTTTTGCTGGGAAGAAGCTTTTTAGTTTAAATCTATTCCATTCATTAATTCTTGGTAGTAATTCTTGTGCTACAGGATTCTTATTAAGGAACTTGGGGCCTAATCCGACATGTTGGAAATTGGAGCTTACTTTTTCTTCTATTAGGTGTATTGTCTCTGGTCCAATTCCTAGGTCCTTGATCCACTTTGAATTGAGTTTTGTGCATGGTGAGAGATAAGGGTTTAATTTCAATTTGTTGCATATGAATTTCCAGTTTTCCCAGCACCATTTGTTGAAGAGGCTATCCTTTCTCCACTGTACATTTTTGGCGCCTTTGTCTAATATAAGATAGCTGAAATTGTATGTATTAGTCTCTGTGTCCTCAATTCTTTTTTTTAATATTTTTATTTATTTGCTTTTAGTTGTACACAATGCGTTTTATTTGTACATGGTGCTGAGGATCGAACCCGGGTCGCCCGCGTGCTAGGCAAGCGCTCTACCGCTGAGCCACAATCCCAGCCCCTCTGTGTCCTCAATTCTGTACCATTGGTCCACCAGTCTGTTTTGGTGCCAATACCATGCTGTTTTTGTTACTATTGCTCTATAGTATAATTTAAAGCCTGGTATGGTGATGCCACCTGCTTCACTTTTCTTGCTCAGGATTGCTTTTGCTATTCTGGGTCTCTTATTTTTTCCAGAAATTTCATGACTGCTTTTTCTATTTCTTTGAAGAATGACATTGGGATTTTGATTGGAATTGCATTAAATCTGTATAATGCTTTTGGTAGTATGGACATTTTGACAATATTAATTCTACCTATCCAAGAGCAAGGTAGGTCTTTCCGTCTTCTGAGTTCATCTATAATTTCTTTCTTTATTGTTCTATCATTTTCATTATAGAGGTCTTTCACCTCTTTCGTTAGGTTGATTCCCAGGTATTTTTTTTTATGCTATTGTAAATGGGGTAGTTTTCATCATTTCCCTTTCAGAGTCTTTGTCGCTGATGTACACAAATGCCTTTGACTTATGTGTATTGATTTTGTATCCTGCAACTTTGCCAAATTCATTTACTAGTTGTAAAAGTTTTCTGGTAGAGTTTTTTGGGTCTTCTAGGTAGATTATCATGTCATCAGAAAATAGTGCTAATTTGAGCTCTTCTTTTCCTATCTTGATCCCTTTAATTTCTTTCGTCTGTCTAATTGCTCTGGCCAGAGTTTCCAGTACTATGTTAAATAGCAGTGGTGAAAGGGGGCATCCCTGTCTTGTTCCAGTTTTTAGAGGGAATGCTTTCAATTTTTCTCCATTTAAGATAATGTTAGCTCGGGGCCTTGCATAAATAGCTTTTATAATGTTGAGATATGTTCCTGATATTCCTAGTTTTCCAGTGTTTTGAACATAAAGGGGTGTTGTATTTTGTCAAATGCTTTTTCTGTGTCTATTGAGATGATCATATGATTTTTATCTTTTAAGTCTATTGATGTGATGTATTATGTTTATTGATTTCTGAATGTTGAACCAGCCTCCAAAAAAAACAAATAACCCAATCAATAAATGGGCTAAGGAATTGAGAAGACACCTCTCAGAAGAAGATACCTGATTAATCAACAAATACATGAAAAAATGTTCAACATCGCTGGCAATTAGAGAAATGCAAATCAAAACTAGTCTAAGATTTCACTTCACGCCAGTCAGAATGGCAGCTATCAAGAACACAAGCAACAATAAATGTTGGAGAGGATGTGGGGGAAAAGGCACACTCATACATTGCTGGTGGGACTGCAAAATGGTGCAACCGTTATGGAAAGCAGTATGGAGATTTCTTGGAAAACTGGGAATGGAACCATCCTATGACCCAGCCATCCCACTCCTGGGTCTATTCCCAAAGGACTTAAAAACAGCATATTACAGTGACACAGCTATCTCTATGTTTGTAGCTGCGCAATTCACAATAGCTAGGTTGTGGAACCAACCTAGATGTCCCTCAGTAAATGAGTGGATTAAGAAAATGTGGTATATACGCACAATGGAATTTTACTTAGCAATAAAAGAAAACAAATTAATGGCATTTGCAGGTAAATGGATGAAGTTGGAAGACATAATGCTAAGTGAAGTTAGTCAGTCTCAAAAATCCAAGTACCAAATGTTTTCTCTGATATAAGGAGGCTAGTTCATAGTTTTGTTGGATGGGGGTACATAGGAGGATTAGAGGAACACTAGAATGGTCAAAGGGAAGGGAGGGTAAGGGAGGGAGCAAGGGGGGAGGGAGGGGGAGAAAAGAAAAGGTGGTTGAATGAGACGGATATCATTTTCCTAAATGCATGATTGAAGACCTGAATTGTACAAATATACTTTGTATACAAACAGTTGTATCTAAAAAGATGCTAAATACATGTACTATGAGTTGTACATATTAAAAATTATAAAAATAAAATTAAAAAAAAACTTTAGTGTTATTTAGTACATTCACTAATGTTGTGCAACCATCACCACTGTCTAATACCAGCACATGTCTATCACCCCCAAGGAACCCTGAACGCATTAGCAATCTTCCACAATGTCTCTCATTCCCTTCATTCTTTTTTATGGATGAGTAGATTCCCTTCATTCTTTTTTATGGATGAGTAGCATTTCATGGTATGGATTATCCAATCAACAGTTGATGGCCATTTGGGTTGTTTCTACTTAGTGGCTGTTATGACTAATGGTGCTATGAAAACTCATCATCAGATTCCTTCTTTTTTGTATATGCCAACATGTCTTATGGGAAGTGCCTATCTCATGGGTTGCAATACCACATTTTTTTCTCAGGGTTTTGTGTGTTGCCTGGGCTTAACTGAGTGGTTCTTGCTTGGGTCTCTCCTGAGATGGCAATAGTGGCTGGCCTGAGCCAGTTGGCAGTGGCTCCAACTCTCAGATAGGCACTTCCCATAAGACATGTGGCTTTAATTTTTCACAGTATGGTGACAGCAGAATGATGTGTTCCAAGATGGTGAGTCCTCAGAGCTAGTGTTTTAAGATAGTACTGTCATCCCCTTGTAAATATGGGAAACTGAAGCTTCAAAAGTTTCAGTTAAGAGGGTTGGGTCATATAGAGGGCATGGAGTCATCATCCTTTTTCTGGTGCTATCACAAGGACTATAAGAAGTAAAGAAACGTGTCTTTTTTTTTTTTTTTTTTTTTTTTTTTTTAAGGTACTGGTGATGGAACCCAGGGCCTTTTGCATGCTAAGAAAGCAGTCTGCCACTGACTCTTATATTCCTTTATTTTATTTTTATTTTGAAATAGGGTGTCCATAAGTGCTGTGGCTGGCCTTGAACTTTGGATCCTTCTGCCACAGCCTCCTAGGTAGTTGGGATTATAGGCATGTGCCACCACACCTGGCTCCAGGAAACATTTCTTAATACCTGTCCTGGGTCTGCCACAGAGTAGGTGTTCAGTATATGTCACTGCTCCCACTTTATGAACTGAAGAGAGCATTTATCAAGTACAAAATGCTGTATGAGGCCTTTTGAGGGATACAAGAAGAAATGGGATTCGGGTCCTGCCCTTAAGAAGCTTAAATTCTGACTGGGTTGTAACTCAGTGGTAGAATGAATGCCTAGCACGTAAAAGGCACTGGGTTCTACCCCCCAGAACCACAGAATTAAAGGTGCTTATATCCTGGTTGGTAGATTAGAAAGGGAGGAGTGGTGAGAGAGGGCCTGTGGAGGTAGAGCTTCCTGTGCTTGAGGACTCAAAGGAGAGAGGGAAGGACCCCGGTGTGAAATAAAGAGGGAAAAATGCTGTAAGAGAGTGCTGATAGAATTTACAGGAAAGATTCATTTGCTTTTTGTTTGTTTGGTACCAGGTATTGAACTCAGAGGCACTCGACCACTGGGCCACATCCCCAGCCCTTTTTTGTTTTTGTTTTTGTTTTTTTTGTTAGAGACAGGGTCTCACTGAGTTGCTAAGTGCCTCGCCATTGCTGAGGCTGGCTTTGAACTCACGATCCTCCTGCCTCAGCCTCCCAAGTGCTGGGATTACATGCGTGTACCACCGCGCCTGGCTTGGAAAGACTCATTTGTGTGTGTGTGTCTGTCTGTGCTTTGGACCATGGGGAGCAGTGGGGGAATCTCTGTCTTTCTTTACCTCCTTCTACAACTCTAGTAGGATAATGGGTACAATGATGGTTAAAAATGTTGTTTGTTTTTATAGACACTGCTGGTAGAGGCTTTTTGGTTGTTGTTTGTTTTGCTTTACAAATTGGGAAATTTCCATCAATAGGACATAATGTTCATGGTCTATTCATTCAGCAACATTGAGTGCCTACCTTCTGCAAGGTGTTGGGGATTCAGACATAACACAAGAGCTTAGGTCCAGTGAACAGACCCAGACAATAGTATGTAAGAGCAAAGATGAATGCTGGAGGTGGGCAGGTGGTTGATCATTCCTTCAGAAGACATATTTAGGGGCTCACTCTTCTGTGCTCTGGACATATAGAGGGGAACAGGCCTTGCCCTCAGAATCAGCATAGACCCTTAGACTAATGGCACCAATAAGCTGTAGGCCCTAGATCAGTGGCACTAGCCTCACTGGACCTTGTTAGAAAAGCAGACTCTGTCTCACCTTTGACCTGCTCTATCTGAAACTTGGGGGTAGAGGTAGGTATGTGACATTCAGCAGCCTGTTTTATCATAGCCTTTTGGGTGGCTCTGATGCATGTTCCTGCATGGGGAGCAATTGGCTCAGACAGTTCTTATGTCTGGCTGCACAGTAGTATTTTATGGGAAGCTTTTAAAGCACCAAGGCTTATGCCACACATGAGAATGACTGGACCAGAATCTGAAAGGGGATCCAAGCATTCATGCATGTGTGTATGTGTATGTGTATGTGTATGTGTATGTATGACACACAGAGAGAAATGTACTCTATCTTGCCTATATCAATATCAACACCCTGGTTTTGATATTGCACTACCATTTTGCAGGGTATTTCCACTGGAGAAATTAGGTATAGGGTATATGGTGTCTGTGATATTTCTTATAACTACATGTGAATCAACAATGACAGTGTCACCTGGGGAGCTTTTGCACTATAAAGCCAAAGTTGAGAAGAAGTGGACTTATTTCCATGTGCTTAAAGAAATCACTAAATGGAATCACCACTGAGGTGGGAAAGAGTTTGCCCCCATGAGGCCGCAGAGAACAAGGCACCTGGCTACTCCTGAAGGAATCAAGGCTCCCTAGAGATACGGAGTGGCTATCATTGGACTACCTGTTAGATGAGCTCTTTGCTCTAGTTTCCTTTCTTTTTTATGGACATTGCAATTGCACAGATGTGAGTGTGATTGGGGAGGTTGTTTTTAAAATTAATGCAATTAAATTTTAAAAGTCAAACACAGCTAGTTTCCCTTAAAACTGTATTTCAGTAATGGTTCTTACCAGTACCATGAATAATTGACTAATATCACCTCATTAATATTCTAGTAGTAGACTGCTTCAGGCTAATAAAATTCATTTTTTTAAATTGGTTTTTTAAAAAATGTGTTGCTGCAGCCCAAGCATAATGGGAAGTTATTCCAAGGAAGGGCAAATCAGTGAAGTATGAGATTTTATGCTGTTTTTTTTAAAACATAAAATAGTTGTTTAGCTGCTCAGTATCCCTGTTTTTAATTTCCTACGATAAAATTAAATGGAGAAAAAGGCCTCCATTTCAGAGGTACACATTTACCTGAAGACTATTTCCCTGGGAAGCAGTATTGCATCAAGAGTGGGGCAGGGATGGTCCTGACGTGATCACCCTCATTCTTCTTCTACGTAGGGTTCCTCAGCTAGAGTGTCCTCTGAACTGTGTTTGTCTTGGGTCCCTCCCAGGGCTTCACACTTGGGTCAGGGTTTTATTTTGGGGGGGGGGTGTTCTTTTTTTAATTAAACTGTTTTTAAATGTTGAGGTCATTGTTGATTCATCTCTAGTTATAAGAAATGTCACACAGAGATTCCATGTACCCTATACCTAATTTCCCCAATAGTAATACCCTGCAAAACTATAGTGCAGTATCACAACCAGAGCGTTGACATTGATATAGGCAAGATATTTTTATCACTAATGGGACCCCTCATGATGCCCTTTATAGCTGCCCACTTCCTCCTGCCCCTACCTGCTCAACGCCTGATGAGCATGGATCTCTTCCCATCTGTTCTCATGGGGTTAAAATATAAAATTAGGTCCCTGTTTTTTTTAAGAGACAACCTATGGGTGTAGTTCAGTGATAGCATACTTGCCTAGCACGTGTGAGACCCTAAGTTCTATCCCCAGCACTGTAAAACACACACACACACACACACACACACACACAGAGAGAAAATAAATAAATAAATGTGCACATGTAAGGCACATGGGATAAAGGACTGTTGGGTAGAAAAATTTAAACTTTAGGATTTCAGGCCACACATAAAGGCTTCCTTGTGGAACTGAATTGAGCATTTACTTTTGTGTATATTGTGTCTTCAGAAGGCATCTTCTGGTGTTAGTGTTCATGATAGTCTTCTGGGATTCCTGTGATTCACATTTGGCTATGTTTTGGTAATTATGAAGTCCATGGCCTTCTGGTTTGTGCCGTGGGATGAGTCCAGGGGCCTCTTGACAGCCTCTGGAGGGTCACTGATAGTTAGAGGGTAGAAGCTGGGAATGCAAGTTAATTGAAAGGATGTTCTCAGAGTGTTTGTTTCATACTCTGCAAACAGAAAAGACAGATGTTGGGTGGAGGAAAGAAACAGGCCTACCTCAGCCAGCAAAACCCAACCCTGATTGAATTTAGATCTTCCTTTTTCATATTTGCCTCAGAGCATCTAAATGTGAAAGGAGAGAACAAAAGAATGACCTTCCATGCTTCTCCTTTAGTACTGTATTATGGTAGCTGCCCACTACATGTAGCTATTGAGTGCCTGAAATATACCCAGTGTGACTGAGGACCTGGGCTCATATTTAGTTTTAATTGAAATTTAAACAGCCATGTGTGACTTGTGGATGACAGATGGACAGTACAGAGATTCTAAGTTACCTGTGTTGGGTTGTTTGAGTCACTCTACCCTCTTCAGTGGGGCAAAGCTGATTTCCTTGGCATGAGCAAGGATGAGGCCTACAAATTGCTCCAGGGTCTTCAGGCTATCCCAGTTTCCCACCCAGCATCAGCCTCTACAACATGCTGAGCAAACATTTCCAAACAATCATTTTGAGCAAGAAGCAAATAATTTGCCTGCCTGGCCAGTCACTGCATCTGTGCCTACCTGTGCCTATGCTTGGCTTATAATACTACCTTTTACATGCTTCTCTAATGAGTTAGACTCTCACTTCTGCTCTCCAGGTTTTCAGGCTCATTCTTGGGACCATGATAGGTTTTGTTTCCTGTGTAACCCAATGATGCACTTCAAAAAAAAAAAAAAAAATTGGTTCTTGGAGTCAGGTTCTTGCTTTGGCATCTGGCTTCTCTACTTCTGATGGTACTACCTGGGACAAATTAGTTAACCTCTCTGTGCCTCTGTTTCTGCACCTGTGAGATGAGGATTATAAATAGTACCTCTGTCACCAGAGCGTGGTTGGGTCCGGTAAATTCAGGCAGTGCACTTGGACAATAGTAACTGCTAGATTGTCTCCTCCTATTATGATGACACTGGTGATGTGACTTGAAGATGTGATTCTTACAAGTGCCCACAAGGGGGCATTCTAAAACCATGCACATCCATGAAACATTTGGTCCTTTTTCTTCTCCATTTTTCTTTTTTCCTGCTTGAAGAACACTTTCATTAGATATAGGGCAGGCCCATTAACATCAAGAGGGTGGTGTGGGTATAGTATAGAGCAAAGTTCAAGTTCTGGTTGGGTGGGCAGGTTGATGTGGGTGCTGAAGGAAACATCTGTCCACACATTCTAGGCTTATCTTTGTAGCTTTCTACATAAATTCTTAATGAAATTCTTGATGTAGGGACTAGAATCTGAAAGTGTTTAGAGAAAAGAAAAACCTGCCTTTATCTCTCTGCCATTGACTTCATGCCTGCCTTTGGAGCATTGCTTGTGCACCTTGGAGCCTCCAGGTGGCCGAGAAGAACAAGTTATAGAAGAGAGATCTCTGTGGGGAAGAAGGATGAAATCAGGACTCCACAAACTGTGGGAGCATAGGGCATCATGGGTCTGGGGAATGGTGGGGTCTTGAAAGTTGGTGTGGTTTAAACAGGCGGTAGTGGGAAAAGGAGTGATATAAGCCAAAACGTAGTCCAGAGGTCAAGGTAGAAAAAGAGAGTAATATGGAGGGAGGCTAGAAATCTTTTGAGATGTTGGGTCTTTAAATTTGTGATGGTCTTATTGTTAGGAACTTCATAATTAAGAATTGACTAAAAACAAATATGGAGAATGGTGCTTTTAGTCCAGGGTTGATTTTCTAGTACTTCTCTCTTAAATTTTAATATCCCCAATACCTAATCCAGCCTGTAAAATTAGACTTATGTAGGGAATTGTGACAATCCAGTGTTTGTTATGTTATTCCCCATCTGCATTCCCACTGCCTCCACAGCAGGCCAAGCTTCCAATCTCCTCTTCTGGACCTCAAGCAGCAAGAGCCTCCCTGGAAAGAGCAGAGGTTGCTATGGCAGCAAAGCATAGTGTGAAGTCAGTGTGGTGCTCCCAGAAAGGAAGGCCCCGGAACTGAGAATGGGAATGTGGTTACATTAGCACTAAAGCACTAAAGCTTAAATATCATGTAGCAAATATTCATGAACAACCAATTATAACAGAATGCAATTATTTCTAATTTTAAAACAGTCTTGAAGATCCATTTAATCTTTAGTTTAGAAAGCCCCTTAGAAGCCAGGCACTGTGGTATGCATGCCTGTAATCCCAGCAGCTAAGGAGGCTGAGGCAGGAAAAGCCAGCCTCAGCACTTAGCAAGACCTTAAGCAATTTAGTGAGACTCTGTCTCAAAATAAAAAGGGCTAGAGATGTGGTTCAGTGGTTAAATACCCCTGAGGTCGATCTCCAGTACCCCCCCCCACAAAAAGAAAAAAATCCCCTTAGGGTCCTGTAGGGGGTTGGGTAGAGATGTGGAACTCTAAGGATATTTCCTGGAATTAGCAGGGTTGGGGGGCTCGCTGTCTTTTGTTCCATTTTATTTTTAATGACAACAGTAATATCCCATTATTTTCCTTTTTTGTGATTCATAGATACTAAGATTGACATCAGAGCAAACTTGGCAGAATTTGAATTGAACATGAGTGTTAAGTGCTGTCCTAAGGAACACTCTGGTGTCCCTTAGCAGTTGGCTCCTTTCACATAACAAAATGTCCATATCTGTGTGATAATCAGTATCCAAAATCTTGTCCACTTTTGTGCTTCTCCTTTCCCCCTCAGGTTTGGTAACAAGGTGGGGGAAGGTCTGGTAGGCATCTCTGCACACTGCCAGATCTCTCTGTCATTTACTACACTTTCAAACCCTTCCAGGATCAGGCCTGGGGACAAAGGATTAGGGAAAGGGCTCTGTCCTCCCAGGCTGGTGTTGGAAACTATAGCATGGCTTGGCAGGTACTCATGGAAGCCATAGCTACTGCCCTTCCGCTGTTGGGGCTTGGTTGTATATGTGCATGAGGGGGTGATAGATGCTCTGCTTCAGATGAAGAAGTGACAGTGGATGATGTGTGTGCAGCCAGACCCAAGGTGTGTGCCCATAGGGAAAGAGTGAAGAACTTAAAATCATCATGTTTTCTCTCTTATAGGCATGGATGGATTTTTAAAATCAGATGAGAGACAAAGACTCGCTAAAGAGAGACGAGAAGAAAGAGAAAAATGTCTGGGTAAGTTGTACACTTTGACTGGTTAGATCCAAGGAATTGGAGAGGTGATGGTGGCCTTTTCTAAAGGTTCTGGGAAATCTGCAAATGGATGCAAAAAGAACTAGGACAATTGTTAGGAGTGGACCCACATGGAGACTGGTGTGTTCATAAATATTGCATAATTTTCCAAACAGTTCATTCACTTACTCAGTCAGGAATCATTAAACCTCTGGTGTGTCCTAATCACTATGTTTCAGGCTGTGGGTATGATGGCAAAGAAAGAGAAATCTGAGGAAGTCATGATGCCCTCAGGCATCTACTGTATGCATTCACTCAGCTTCTTTTTTGAACATCTAGAAGGGTCAGGTGCCCTGGTTGAGAAAGTCTTTCTTGTGTGCTATAGATAGATAACTATAGGGTGCATTTGAGTGAATGTACTCTTACAGCTATCATGTCTCAAGCTAGTGTATGGTTTAGCCATTGTGCACAAGTTTGAGTTAATGATAGCAATAATAGTCAGCTCCCATGTGTTGGGGCATTACTGTCTAATTTATGTGCATTATCTCATTTAGTCACTTCATAGAAGAGGAGATGGAGACACAAAGAGTTAACATGCCCACGATTACCCAGCTAGTGATGGAAGTGTCAGGACCCTTAGTCTCATCACTGCATCCTAAGATCCCACTAGACTCTCTTGCTGTTCACTCTTGTTTCTGTGTTCTTATTCTTAATTCATGCTACTTGGGGTACTCTAGGAATGACACCTCTCTTCTGCTTTCCTTCACCAGCTGCCCGGGAGCAGCAGATCCTAGAGAAACAAAAAAGAGCTAAACTCCAATATGAAAAGCAAATTGAGGAGCGATGGCGGAAACTGGAAGAGCAGCGGCAACGGGAGGACCAAAAGAGGGCTGCTGTAGAAGAGAAGAGGAAGCAAAAGCTCCGGGAAGAGGAGGTGAGGCCCCAGGAGCCCCTCATCCCAACCATCTTGGCAGCTTACACAGAGTGTAGTGCTGAGAGCATCTGGGCATCCTGCCCATCTCTGGGGTACAAGAGAGACTTGATTCTGTACCTTCTCCCAGTGGCTCACTGTGTATTCTTTGAGCATGATGACATAGTGATCCAATGGAAGAAGCACTGGCATAGTAACAAAAGAGACTTATCTGTTCAACTCAGATGCCGCTTTGCTGTATGACTTTGGGCAAGTGGTTGGTGTCTCTGGGCCTTCATTTGCTTGTCTCTGCATTGAGGGGGTTGGATTTGGTGGTCTCCAAGAGATGTTCCAGGCATAACCTTTTTGGACTCTTTAAGTTCAGACTCACAGGGGGTTGTGGTTAGGGTAATACAGTCTGGAGGGTTGTCCATGTTTCCAGGGCAGACATGAGGCCAGAGTGTGAGCTGTGAGGGTCAAGAACAAAATGATCCTGTGATTCACTGCTGGAAAATTAGTATACCCTCAAATACAAAGATGCTACTAGTGTATTTTAATTTTACTGTAGTTCCTGCTTTAATCATTTTTTCTTTCCAGTTACCTTTTTTTAAAAAAAATTATTTTTTTCAGTTATATATAGTTGGACACAGTACCTTTATTTTATTTATTTATTTTTATGTGGTGCTGAGGATTGAACCCAGGGCCTCACACATGCTAGGTGAGCATTCTGCTGCTGAGCCACAACTACAGTCCTCCAGTTACATTTTAAAAAAGAAATAGAATGCAGTTACACCTACAGAGTCCTTTATTTCTAAACTGAAAATGTATTAAAAAGCACATTTGGGTTATAGGTTTCCTTAACAAGAATATATTAAGGATGTAATCATATCTTTGTATCAGGTGATGATCATTTTTTATTCATAAGGTATAATGACTCATCTTTTAGTATGAACAGTGTAGCAGTTTGTTAATCTCCAATACTGTAGGATACAAAGACTTGTACAAATTTAGTATTTTTTAAAAAATCTCTGAATGGTTGTTTTCTACTATATATATATTTAACACTTCTTCTTTTTTAACTTAAAAAGCACATATGAACATGTATACAAACACACAATTAGATCCATCTTTACCTACAAAGCACCCAGTTTCTTTATTCCTCTTAGCAAATAAATGTCTAAGCAATGCTCTTAGCCATGGTTCACCATTATTGACTGCTGTCTAATTGCTGTAGTTTCATCTGCCCAGCTTTACCACTAAGTAGCTGGTAGCCAGGGGCAAGTTACATATCCCTTCTAATTCTATTTCCTCAGCTCCAAACAAAAATGGTTACAGGAATTAAAGGAATTGACTTTTGTGAAAGTGTCCAGCAAAACACCTGGCACAGAGTAATCCCTTAGAAATGTGAGATTCTCTCCATTTAATTCAGTTGACCTTGGCTGAAGGAAGGTGAAAAGGGAGCTACCCAGAAGAAATTATGGCACAGAGTATATAGACTATTAAAAAAAAAAAGCCATAGAGGAGAGTCTGTTTCAGTAACTTAGGACCAATTTCTCCTTTCTCAACCTTTGTATTTCTCATGAGTCACACTGGACTCACCTATTTTCTTCCCATCCTCCATTCCTTGATGGCTTAGAGCTTGTCCCCTTCCCCACTATCCTCTTCATTTTGATTTTGACATCCTCTAGGATTGCTGATTCAAGGGAAAGCTTGTCACTGCTGCTTCCAGGAAGGAGCACTGTAAAGTGTCAAGTTACATGCTTCCTGTGTTCTGACACATCCTATAGCATCACAAGTGTCCACTTTTGAGGCAATTTCTATGTTTAATTTTCCTTTATAGAACAATAGTACTATTAGTTGCATTAAGTAGTCACACTCCTCCTCCTTGAAGAGTGTGAGGGAATGTTGTGCCAGAGGGTTGGTCAACATGCAGCTGAATCTTCAGAGGTTTCACTTCTGGGTGATTTTCCATTTGCTTCTGTGCTTTCTAGCACCCATAATGTGGTGGATGTGGGGGGTAGGGAATGCTGCCTGACCCATGTCAGCATAAACAAGCTGAGCTTGCTTTTCTCTTCTCCCTGAGCATGGTAGGGCTGGGAAGAGAGCTGGGCTTACCAGGGTTGTGTAGCAACCCAAGGAAACAGAAGCCTTTCTCTGCCACCTGCTCCCAGCCTTAAGGCCCCAGGAGACCCAGGTGTAGCTTAGAGACTTGTCACACACAGGCTGGCCAGTTAACCACATTGGTTTTGGTGCATTACCAATACAGCAGCCTATTTGGCATTTTTTGTGGTTGATCTTCAGGGAGGAGGGATGAGACTGTACTGCAGAAGCCCCTATCCAAAGGAAGCCCTTTGTGGTCACCTCCGTGGTTCTTGGAGAGCTCTGCAAGGGTTGTTATATGCTAAGAACCTTTCTCGAGTCCTCAGTGCCAGACATAAGTTCTTTTTGTCATGCTCTGTCTTTTGTCAACCAAGGAAAAAGGCTCAATGGGAAGATCATTCATCCTATGCAGGCCATGTTGCTTCTCTTGTCTGTTTGAAAATGTACCTTTTGCCCAACAAGTCCTACCTCTCTGGGTCTGATGTTTAGGAGATCAAAAGAGGACTGTTATCCACTCACTCCTATCCAGCCCTGACCTGGCTTCAATCCCTGTGATTGTCATGATGTTGTTCTTGGTAACTCTTCATGTCTGTGCCAAAGCAGAAGTAGGTGGTGTCTCAGAACCCCCCACCACCACATTGGGGGTACAAGAAAGCACAGAAGCAAATACAAAATTATCCTGGCAGTGGCATTCCCTCATCTGCAATGCAGAATGATCAGCCTGACTCCCAGAAGCCTCAAGAATTGAAAGTATTGGAGGCTAGTCATGCCTGTCCTAGGGAGGGAAAGTCCAGTATCTGCTTGAGATCCTGACTTTGAACTCATTTTCTTTCTGGAGACCATCTTTTCTTTAAGATGGGTGCCTACAATGTTCACATGATACACAGTTCCAGAATTAAGCTGCTAGAAGAGGCATGTAACTGTCACCTGAGTTAGGGCTGACAAGCAGTGTGCTCACCCATTCAGGAATATAACTTCTTGAGTAGTAGCCCTGAAAGATTGGATTTGGAGAAGGCAGCTCCACATTTCTCCTGGTAAAGAGATAACCAGGAAAGGCAGTTTTCCAAGAGTAGCTTCATCTCTTTAAGTTAGTTTGACAAATCTAAACTGTTCATACTCTGATTGCTTGATAGATACCAAAACCTACCAAACTAGGTGTAAAATAAGAAATTTCTGGGCTGGGGTGGTGGTGCACACCTGTAATCCCATTGGCTTTGGAATGCTGAGACAGGAGGATTGCAAGTTCAAAGCCAGCCTCAGCAAAAGAGAGGGACTAAGCAACTTAGTGAGACCCTGTCTCTAAATAAATAAATTACAAAATAGGGCTGGGATGTGGCTCAATGGTTTAGTGCTCCTGAGTTCAAGCCCTGGTATCCCTACCCCCCAAAAAAGAAAAGAAATTTCTGAACTCACCTAAAAAACTTCACTCAGCTGAAGGTTAGACATTCAGGGCCTCAACTGGCTAAGTTCTATGCTGACTACTTGGCTCTCTGGCCCAATGTAGGCATCTGTTTGTGGAGAGAAAGGCCTCCTACAGAGCCCCACTGTGGACCTTGGGGCCTTGTCCCTGCAATGTCATCCCCTAAACACATATAGTAAAAGCAGGGGCAAAGGCATAGCCCCTGACAGCCCCAACTCCTGCCAGAGATTACTGTCTGGGTAGTAGTGACTGGGAAATGCCCTGTTAAAGGACTGTTGCTTGGACAACTCAGTGGGTTACCTTGGCTGTGATTTTCTGAGTTCTTTGAGGCAGATCTAGAGCTTAGAGCTCAAGGAAGCTTTTGCCTCTTACTGTTCCTTTCTTCTAATAAGCCCCACTCAGTAGAAGATACTCTGTTGACAAGAATTTGCCTTGCCCTTTCCGCATCCTCTGTTGATCATCAGATGATACCCAGGAGAACCAAAACTTGGCAGGAATTGCATTATGCAGTATGCTGTTCTAGTATTTATTAATACTGTTTTCCTGATGTGACTGAAACTTACCCTTGCTTTTTCATGCTTGGCCTTTCCTCTCACAGTGTGGTCCCAATATTTTCAATACCTGGTAACTAGTTAGAAATATGGATTCTTAGCAGGCTCCACCTCAGACTTACTCAGAAACCCTGGGGAGAAACCCTAACAATCTGTGTTTTAATAAGCCCTCCAGGGGATTATGATGCAGCTACACTTACATTTTTTTTTTTTTTTTTGTGGTTACTGGGGATTGAACTCAGGGGCACTCGACCACTGGGTCACATCCCCAGCCCTTTTTTTGTATTTTATTTAGAGACAGGGTCTCACTGAGTTGCTAAGTGCCTCGCCATTGCTGAGGCTGGCTTTGAACTCGTGATCCTCCTGCCTCAGCCTCCCAAAGTGCTGGGATTACAGGCGTGCGCCACCGCGCCCGGCCACACTTACATTTAAGAACAAATTATTCTAAAATGTCCTGTTAATAATCCTCCTCTTCAAATTCAGATTCAGTCAGCATTGGTGAAGTACTTGCACATCATGAACTAGGCTAAACATTAACTTTGTAGATTGAGAGTAATCTGATAGAGTAGATAATGTCATTCTCATTCTGTAGGTGAGGAAATTGAAGCCCAAGGATGTGAAATGGTTGACTCAAGGTCACAAGGCTAAAAAATGGTAGGCAAAGGTGGACTATGAATCTTTACCTTCTGACCCCAAATCTAGTATTCTTTACACTTCATCATATGAAGGATCAGAAAGGTATACACAAACACCAGGCAATACTTCCATATTCAGAACTAACTTCTTTTTTTTTTTTTTCATTCTTCGGGAACCTGTCAAAACTATCTTCTTTTTTTTTATTTAATTATTTATTTACTTATTCATAATGCACAAGTATAGCATCTTTTTACATACAACTGCTTGTATACAAAGTATAAAAGTACCATTCAGATCTTCAATCATGCATTTAGGATAATGATATCCATCTCATTCTACCACCAATTTTTTTTTCCTCCCCCCCCCTCCCCCCTTGATCCCTCCTTCCCCTCTCTTTCCTTTGACCATTCTAGTGTTTCTCTAATCCTATGTACCCCCATCCAACAACACTGTGAACTAGCCTCCTTATATCAGAGAAAACATTCAGTATTTGGATTTTTGAGATTGACTAATTTCACTTAGCATTATATTCTCCAACTTCATCCATTTACCTGCAAATGCCGTTATTTTATTCTCTTTTATTGCTGAGTAAAATTCCATTTTGTATATGTACCACATTTTCTTTATCCACTCATCTACTGAGGGACATCTAGGTTGGTTCCACAACCTAGCTATTGTGAATTGTGCTACTATAAACATTGAAGTGGCTGTGTCACTGTAATATGCTGTTTTTAAGTCCTTTGGGAATAGATCCAGGAGTGGGATAGCTGGGTCATGGGGTGGTTCCTTTCCCAGTTTTCCAAGAAATCTCCATACTGCTTTCCATAGCGGTTGCACCATTTTGCAGTCCCACCAGCAATGTATGAGTGTGTCAGGACTAACTTATAACCAGTACATTGTACCAGTTTTGGTTTTGATATGTTTGAATCATCCCATTCTGACTTCTTTGGGTTCCGTAAGTCTGTTAGAACTTGGTTACTACCTGTTTTTCCTCTTCTGTCTGAAAATTGGTGATACAAGGTGATTGTGTCTTTTTCTCAGGAATAACTTCATTTTTATAAGCCTATTCAAGGTCCAAATGATTAATTTCCATTGAAGGAATTTGGAGCCGCCCAGTGGATTTGGGGTAGATGGTGTGGGTAGTTTTTCTAAAAGTAACTGAACCATCCAGGGATAGGTTTGGCTTTAGTTGAACATTACTGTATAATTCTGCCCCCTAGATAGCTGCTCCAGTGGTAAGACTGGCTCAGTGAAATTCAATGTTTTCTATTCTCATTGAGCCCCTAGTAGATGAAGGACTATCTAGTGAGTTCCTTCTGATGTGTAGGAAATCTGCCAAAAATTAATTTCATTCTTCAGCGTGAAAGGTTTCAACACTTAAATTAGATCATTGACTAAATACTTTGTTAAATTCATATAATGAAATAACATTCAGCCTCACTCTCAAGTGCCCATATTTCAGGCATCATGGTGGAGAAGTTCTGTTTCCTTTAAGCCTCGACTTTTATCTGACAGATCACCAGTGTTGGCCATCAGCATTTAATGTCCCAGGTTCATGAGAATGGAGCAACCAGGAAAAGTACACTTTTTGTAAAATGTCCAGTTGCAAACCAGAACATAATTAATAGTCAATATATATTTGAGTGATACAGAGGAAATAATTCCCCTTTCTGCTTACAGGTCCCTGAAAAGACTATTTGAAAAAGTTTTTTTTAGCAAAGTGCTATTCAGAGAAAAATTATACAGAGGAAGCTGAGATGTAAAGAACCCAACTGCTCATCTTGTGCCTCTGGTATAGACAAAAGGGGTAAATCCAGACACGTCCTAAGTAACCTTAATGTGTTTCTAGTAAGTGAAATAAAGGAGGCTTTTCCTGATGCTTAAGTCATAGTTGCACAGTTTTTGCTGTCCTAAGTTAATTTTGCTTGCTTGTTTTAGTAAGCCATGAAAAAAATCGTATCTTTGTGTTTTGGAGTCAGATAGGAGTAGCCCAGTTCCAGGAACTCCACAGAATTAGGTTTTATGAAGGTTAATGAGTGTCAGTATAAAGAGCAGACTTGCTTTGGGCTTTCTCCAGTGGTGGCAGGGAGAGTAGTTGGTATTTGCAGAGTCATTGAGGTGCAAAATAAGAATACTTTTGCTGCAGTGCCAAGGACAACTCTATGGAAAGTAACAGTTTGCTTAATACAGGAGGATGCTTTTGATAAATCCTTTGTTAAGAAAGAAGCCTATTGGTAGATTTTCTTTTGTGGTTAAAAATTGCTTAGTTCTTCCTTCCCTCATGCCCAAACCTACCTAACTCTGGAGATGTGATGTATAGATAGATGTTTTACTTTGTGGCCAGAAGATTCTATACTCTTGTCTCATTAAGTCTGTGCAGAAAAGTGTTATAACATAGAAAACAATCGATTCTTCTTTTTAAAACTATGTTTAAGGCTACAGAAACTCAAATTATATTTTAATCTAATTTTCTCAAGTCAGAATGTTTTATGCTTACAATTATAAAGGCTGCAGTTGGTTCTGGAGCAAAATTCCAGTTCTCTTACTGGATAGTGCAAGCTGGGGTTTGAGACAGGCCTTAAGGAGTTAATGCTTGTTGAGCATTATTTTTAAACAAATCAAGGTCTGGCATAGCAGCAGCTTCTCCCTAGGGAGGGGTGAGGAGGGGACAGGACACAGTGTTCGTTTGGAGATCTGGTGACAGCCTAGCCGCATTGTTTACTCTCCACCCACCAAGAGTGTGGTGTGGCAGAGAGAGTATGTGTGCCTGGGTTTAGGATGCTGAGCACAGAAAGCCCGGTTTGGTGAGTCACCCCAGAGCACTGAGGCAGCAGTGTAGTGGGGCTGGGTATTTGAGCTTGTTCTTTGTTGACACCCAATGTTTTGCGTGAACTGAGCAGGAGCGACTGGAGGCAATGATGCGCCGGTCCCTGGAGCGTACACAGCAGCTGGAGCTGAAGAAGAAGTGTTCGTGGGGAACATCACTGGCCACAGGACCCGGAGGACGTGATGGTGAGTGCAGGGATGTCCCTACATTTCAGGGCTCCAGTGGGAGATTGTGGGCAGGGCTGAGTTTCTACAGGATCTAGGGGATGCTGTACATAGCTTTACAGGTATCCTTTTTAGGTGTGATGTTTAAAACTGCCAAGTTTCTGTGTATGCATTTCTCATGAGAGGGAGCTGTGCATTCTTCTTGCTAGCAAACAGCAGTTGATGCAATAACTGGGCTTTCAGGGAGAGCAAAAGAAAATGGATGCAGAGCCTGGCTAGCTGGGCTCAGCGGGCAGGTCCAGGGATAATCTGATTTCAGCGAAGGGAAATGGCAGGAGACTCAGTCACCATTCCAGATGTGACTGGGAAAAGCAGAGCAGGAGTTACCCTCTAAAAAGGACTGGACTTTTTCTTTTCACGTTATGAATTTTTGTTGCTCTTTTTATTTTGTTTCAAGGGGACTTATTTCATTATCCAGTTCATACCCATCTTTAAATTTACAAATGTTTAATGTATGTATTATTACTAGTCTCAGGATGACTTTTCCTCTCTTTTCAGTGTCTTACTATGTTTCAGTGATCTCAGCATTCTGTTAAGAATGCTATGTACTAGCTCATTCTGAAAGATGTTTATAATATACTTTTTTAGTTGGATTGTGCTTTTAACCTTTTGGCAGTGATATACTTTTTTTTTTCTTTTTGAGAAATCAGCAACACATTTGTTAACTTTTCTAATTTCCTAATTAGAAAGTAAAATCAGACAACAAATTGGGACTTTTTTCTTTTACCTCTCTTTGCTCTGATTTTTTGCTGTGTAGGTGAATCAGAAAATACCCCACCCCCTCCTCTAGGTTTAGCAGCCAGCACTCTTCCTCCGGACGCAGGGACCACTGCCACTGCTGCCGAGTCCAGCAACGGTATATCCGAGCATCATCATGCCATAGCGTTTTGTGAAAACTGTTCTGATCACCCTCCTCCATTACTGTCTGTCTCAAGTGCTTTCACAGTTGATTTCTTAGTCTGACCTGTTATAATTTTTTTTCTAGATATGTGAATAACATACCCATCTTTGTTTGTTCCTCTGCCATCAAGGAGCTGTGCATGCCTCATATTATAGTGTTCTGGAGACATTTCATCCTCAGCTCACTAACTTCTACCTTAAAAATCTTGTCATTATTTGATTTTTGTGCATTTAGGTCTTTAACAGTTTCATTAATTATCTGTTTTAGGCATTAAGTAGTAGGGCATTTGGATCACTTCTGGTGAAAAGCCAGATAACACAGAGTTCTGAATGGAATACTTGGGCTTAGTGTTAATGTGGTGGATACCAGGAGAAGTGTTTGAGAGGAAGTGCTATAGAGTTTATTAATAGTAACACTGGAAATACAAATAATTAGACAGCTTGGCTTTGTGCTTCATTTCATCTCTGTCTAAAATGCTGTGTGTTGGGGACATAGCTTAGTGGCAGAACACTTGCCTAGGATGTAGGAGGCCATGGGTTTGATGCTGAGAAGACCAAAAGGATTTCTATTTTGAATACATATCTGGGAAATTCTTATGGTTTAGATTAAGAATGGAACTAGCAAAACTTTGTTCCCATGTAATAAAGACTAGAAATTCATCCCATTTCTGATTAGCAAAAAAAGATATTAAAAGGATATAATATTCACCAACAATACAGAACGCTGTCTTGCTAGTAGGAATAAATATCCTTGGTTTGTGGCATTCCTTTAACAAAGAATATCCTCACACCATGGATTTTTCTCTACAGGCTGAGCTATAATACCTATAGTGTGGGCACTGGCCTTCTCCCACAAAGTGGGTACAAGTAGAATGGAATCAGTACCCAGGGTTATGACCAGGATAAGGTGAATATGGTACTTGGCTTGGGTACACAATTTAAGGGCGGCTGCCAAAAATCTCAGCAATGAAAATTACATTTTAATGGAATATTTTTAAGTAAAAACTAATACAGAAAAGTCCAGAATGAACAAAAACAGTGTGTCATGCTGAACTATAGCAAAGCCTGAGGCAAAAGAGAAAATATACACTCCAATATATGTGGTTTATGTCATACCTACTTATTTTACTAGAACCTTAAAGTAGTTAAAACACTAAAATTTGAAAAGTAGAAGTATTAAAATTTAAAACAACACCAGGGATGGTGGTACATATCTGTAATCCCAGCTACTCAGGAGGCTGAGGCAGGAAAGTCACAAGTTTGAGGCCCCCCTGTCTCAAAATCACAAAATAAAAAAAGGGCTGGGGCTGTAGCTCAGTGGTAAAGGTCCCCTAGGTTTAATTCATAGTTTCCCTAACACACACACAAAATCAAAACATCACTTCAAGTTTAAATATTTTATGTATCCCTAATCTAAATTTATTATACTTTGACTTCAGCTTAAGTTAATTAAAATTATTTAATACTGTCAACTTGGTCAGCATAAATTGTCATATATGACTGTTCTCTGTTTTGAAAACAAGATAAGCAGAAGAATTAGATTTTGAAAATATTATTGATGAGTTTGTATCCTTTATAGCCATGGGCACACATTTTTTCTTTTCGCCTCAGGCTCCAGTATAGCTTGGCAGAGCACTGTTAGAACCTCATCATTGGTTGTAATGATTTAGTTTTGAAATCTGTCTGAAATAATGACTGAGACATGAGAACACCAAACTTAGGGTTATGTATTAAAATCCTAACCCTAAGCTAATAAAGCATCTATAAAAGAGTCATTTTTTAAAACTTTATTTTATTTATTTATATGCGGTACTAAGAAACCCAGTGCCTCACACATGCTAGGCAAGCTCTCTACCACTGAGCCACAACCCCAGCCCCAAAACAGCCATTTTGACTCCATCTTTTAACAAGAGGAAGAAAAACCAACTACTAAAGGTCATAACTGCTTTAAATACAGAGCCTAAATTACAAATTACATGTTTTTTTCAACCTGAGCCACAGGTAACCTTTAGGAAAATTTCAGTTTCAGCAGAGTCTCAATCAGACCATAGAACATTTACAGCAGTGATTTGTCTCTGGTCCAGGTTGGTTTTGTTTTTGTGTAGTGTCAATATATTTAAAAATCCCTGGATAAAAGGAAATTATTTTGGATTAGTGTGGCTTTAGTTGAACATTTGAGTGAGGTTAAACATTTGAAATTGAAAAGAACACACTTAAGAAATTGCATACCAATGGCTGATGTAGCCTGGGCATTTCCAGATCAGGATAATGAGATCCCAGGATGATTGAAACAAGCAGAGTTGTGCTGTGCCACTGTGGTGTAAATGTGTGGATGAGGACAGGAAGGACACTTTGGGATATGTGTTTCTCAGTCTATAGTGGTGTGAATATCAATGTCTTTAATGCATTTCTCTGCAGCATGTGACAAACTTTCAACATCAGCCATGAATTTGCCAAACCAGATGGAGCCTCCCATGAGTAAACGCCTGTCTTCATCCACCGTGGCAATATCCTATTCCCCAGACCGAGGCAAGTGAACATGTAGACATGGTCTTTCCAGTTTGCTTCTTTCTGGTGTGAGCATCTTAAATATTGTCCTTTACGAGAGCTCCCTCTGAGCCTTCTGCAAATATTTCCATTGTCCTAGTCTCTTGGTCTGAATGTGGGAGCCTCATGGCTTTGCTAATAAGACTTTGGAAAGTGGCATTGCTTCTTAGAGCAAGGTCATTGTTGAGTAGGGATAGGAATTGATATTCTCCCAGTCTGAAAGGATCCACACTGCATGTAGGAGTTTTAAAAAGTACCTGCCTATCAGTGATGGGATGTGGTTGATTAGCCATAAAGAGCATAATTAATGAGTCAGTTAGCTGGGAGACTTGCTATGTGAAAAAATGGGGCTCTGTAGTCATCCATGGTTGTAGGCCTGTCTGGTTTTTAGATAAAATCAGAAGCACAGAGTAATATAAAGCCTCTAAAAGAGGAAAAGGATGGATGGGCCTTTACAGGCACAGTTTTGAACTGGGAGATGTGTGTAGGACATGTGCCAGTTCCAGAATCTGAATAGATTTGATGCTGTCCCTGTTCTAACAGAGGTTCAGATGAGTCATTGGAAGCCTGAATTTATACCTTTCAAAATATGTAGGTTAAGGAATGAAGAGCTCTCAATGTGTTAAATGCATATTTTAAAGCATCATTGAAGGAATGTCAGGTGCCAGTGGAGAATTTATCATGTCAAGTCATCACTAAGAGTTAAACAGAAGGATGATTGTGACTTGGACGGTGTGCCTTCCTAGTTGTTCACTGGCATTGACCTTGGCCCCTGTATCCCAGAGGCATAGCATGTGTGTCAGAGTCCCTGTGAGTATCAGAATCCTGCTGATTTCTGATGCAATTCATAGATAAGCACTAGGAACATGAAAGGAATTAAGAGTTGAATGAGAACAAACCTACACTTAACTCTGTATAGCTGTTCCATTAGTGTATTCCATGTTTTCATTAATTCATATGCTTACATATTGATGTTAAATTCATTTTCATATTAACATGTAAACATAAAAGTTTATTATATTATTAACAACTGAATTATCTGCTTGTGGATTATAAATTGAGAAATTTTAATCCCCCCCAAATTTACTAGTTAATAGGCATCCAAAGAATGCAAAGTAATTCTTTATATTCATTGTCATATAATATATTCTAAAACCATCAAAATAATTTGTTCATTGATCTTTGGCTTATGAATCCTGTTTTCTTTGAGTAAAGCTGATAATCAGTTGGCCATTAATATTTTTTGTGCTTCTCATTTACTTTTTTCCTTATTTACATGGAAAAACTTTGAAAGGATCTATATACTATTATAGGATGACATATTTCATTTAAAAAAACAGTGTGTTATGAACTATTTCTTAACAGAGGACCTAAATCAAGTGTTTTGTAGGTATAATTTTTTTTCAATGTTAGATCTATTTTGATGAGTAAGAGTCCATATATGAACATATTGGGAGGTGGGCTAATTCTCTGAGTTATGCAGGACACTGTTATGTAATAATTTGTTGTATGAATTCTGGTGCCCCAATAGAATTAATGCACTCTCCCAAACTCTAAACGATACATCTTTATTTGATTTTACTGTGAAGAACTCCAAAGCCATTCATTTTTAGAATATTTTTATTTCCCATGTTTGTTCTGCCACCTAAAATTTAATTCACATCATGCACTGTCATTTAAACATTCTATTTTGTTTTATTTTAATTTGCTTTTTAAATTTTTCATTTGATTCCATCCCTCAGCTCATCGCATGCACCTTAGTCCCATGGAAAACTTTCTTGTTATGCGACTGTTGACACCCACACAGGCTTCTTTAGCCAGAAGCAGAAGTGCAGTCATGCTCTCTGAGCAGGCCAATGACTCAGGTAAAAGAGGCCAAGCTGGTGACATAGAGGAAAAAGTCCAAAGCAATGTTGGTCAGCCTGGGATTTTTATTCCTAAATTTTTGTGTTTTGCTTCCCATTTGCTGGCTTTATGAACTATTTGCAATGATTAATTAACAATTTTTACCCACCAGTGTTTTGCTGTTGCTGTGTTTGTTTTACGTGACACAGAGGTAAGGTATTTTTACTGAGGGCATGTACATTAGGGAAAAAAAAATCTACTTGATGATCTATGGAGGTTAGTTGACCTTTCTTAGGAGATGGTTTGGCAAAGTAGCCTGTAGACAAAAGTCTCTGGAGTTCCATACCTAGCTCTACCACTACCTTTTACCATTTTGAGTAAGTTGATTAACTTCTCTAAGCCTCAGTTTTCACACCAGTAAAATGGAGTTACTTTCAGTTGTCATGAGGATTAAATGAGGTAATGGTGTGAATAAGATACAAAAATGTCTTAATGCTTCACTATTCAAAAGGTAGTCCGTGGACCAGAAGTAGCAGCATCACTTAGGAGCTTTGTAGGAAGGCCAACTCTCAAGACCCACCTGACCTGCACATTAGAGTCCAACAAACACTGGACTGGACCCTCAAAGCCCTTTTTATACCAAATCAGATCAAATCATCATGTCAAGATTAATGAGGGCTGCCGGGCGTGGTGGTGCACACCTGTAATCCCAGCACTTTGGGAGGCTGAGTCAGGAGGATCGGGAGTTCAAAGCCAGCCTCAGCAATGGCGAGGCACTTAGCAACTCAGTGAGACCCTGTCTCTAAATGAAAAATACATAAAAGGGCTGGGGATGTGACCCAGTGGTCGAGTGCCCCTGAGTTCAATCCCCGGTACCACACAAAAAAAAAAAAAAAAAAAAAAAATTAATGAGGGCAGGCATTCTCTTTGATGATGAGCAATGCTATATCCATATGAGGTCTGGTCTCCATTCTAAAGATACAGTGTATTTAGTGAAATAACATATAAATTATATAAACCTCTACCCATTTGTAGCTGCTTCTGGATGGTTGATACTGTTTCTGTAAATTAGATACACAGATGGCCAGTGAGCACTTGACAAGATGTTCAACAGCACTAGTCATTAGAGAAATGCAAATCAAAACCATAGTGAGGTACCACTTCACATCCACTAGTATAGCTAAAACCTTTTTTTTTCTTAGTTATACACGGATACAATATCTTTATTTTGTTTATTTTTATGTGGTGCTGATGATCAAACCCAGTGCCTCACATGTGTGAGGCAAGCATTCTGCCACTGAGGCACAACCCCAGCCCATAGTTAAAACCTTTTAAAAAGAAAAAAATAACAAGTACTGGAAAGGTATGGAGACACTGGACCCTTCACACATTGTAGGTAGAAATATAAAATAATGCAATGCTGTGGAAGACATCCTGGAAGTTCCTCAAAAAATTAAGCATAGCTACCATATGACTTAGCAATTCCACTCCTAGGTTTAGAGGCAAGGGAATAAAAAAATATATTCAAATAAAAACTTGTACACAAATGTTCTTAGAAGCATTAGGCACAGTAGCCACAAAGTGGAAATAGTTCAAATGTCCCACAATGAGTAGATAAACAAAATGCCATTTCCAATCTGTAAAGAAGAATATTATTCAGCTGTAAAAAGGAATGGCATACTGATAGATGCTACAAGATGGATGAACCTTGAAAATATTATGCTGAGTGAAATAAAGCAATCACAAAAGGCCATAAATCATATCATTCCATTTATATGAAGTGTCTAAAATAGGCAAATTCAGAGTCAGAAGTTCAACAGCACTAGTCATTAGAGAGCACTTGCCTAGCATGTGTGAGGCCTGGGTTCAATTCTCAGCACCACATATAAATAAATGAATAAAATAAAGGTCCATCAACATCTAAAAAGAACAAAAATTTAAAAATAAAAACGAAAGTAAACTAATGGTTATCAGGGTCTAGGAGAAGGAAGAAAGGGAGTGACCACTTAATGGATAAAGGATTTCTTCTGGGGGTCTTGAAAATGTTTTGGAATTTGACTGTGGTTATGGTTGCATGACCTTGTAAATATTCAAAAACCCATTGAATTGGACACTTTATAAAGGGGATTTTTATATTCTATCTCAAAAACCTTAGTCCATATAAAAGTGTCCTTATTTTGAGAGTAAAGAATAGAATGTTTCATGGTCCCTAAGACTAATCCCAGGATCAATGATTTGCTTGGAGGGCTTAGAAGACTCTGCATTTAGGCACACTCACCTCTGACAGCGAAAGGATACACAGCCAAGTCAGCAAAGGGGGAAAGTACATGGGATTAAGCCCAGGGAAGACAAGGTGCAAGTTTCCAGAGTGCTCTCCAATAGAGTCACTCAGGGTACATTTTTCCCAGCAGTGAATTGTGACATGTATGAAATGCTGCCAACCAGGAAAACTTGTTGGAGTTTTTTACTGAGGAATGATCATGCACACCTCTTGACCAGCACATACCCAAATTCCACACTTCTGGTATGAAAGCAGTGTTCAACATATACCATATTGTAAACAAATAGTTTAGGCACAGCAAGCCACTCATCAGTTAGTTAATGGAGGGAACCTTGCTGAAATCTAAGATCCCAGATGCTGGACAAGGGCCAGTCTTGTAAGCAAACCCTTCTAAGGACAGCACTCAGGTCTGCTATGTTAACTCTTTTCTGCATGGTCCACTCCCTTGACTTGTTGCCAGGGTGTCTTTATAGAAGAATTACCAGTAGGTTCCAACAGCAGGATGAGACCACCCATGGTACTTGGTCTCACTTGTGCCCTTTAAAGGTCATGGACTTAACAGTTAAAGAAAATCCCATTAACCATAAAGATCTCCCTTAGGCAGCCACACACTTTCTTCATTGACTTCTTATGAACCTTTTTTTATCTGGATCCAGCACAGCTCTGACCAGTAAGTTGAATCTTACCTGAATACCTTCCAGGGATGAGCTTGGAAATAGTCAGGGAACACATACAAGAAATAAAATCGAGGGATCATGTGGTCTAAAGACAAAGAACTGATAACATTAGGGCACTTGCACCTGAATATGTGTTGGCCAGGCTAGACAGCCCCCAATGTGACCTACCATTGTTCCTCTTGCCCCAGTCTAGTACAAGTAATTCCATTCAATCTGTGGTTCCAGAGGGGTTGCCTGAGTCTTGCAGTCTCAAACCATTCTAAGTGACACTAGTTCTTCTGCCTGGTGAATGTGGACTGTATCTGGAGGTGTTTTGCAGGGACTATGTAGGAAATGGCCCAGTCCTGCTATCACGTGCCATCTAGGTTCAGCACTAGGTTTAGCATTTGGTGCTTGCAGCAACTTACAAAGGCAGCATGGGGAATTTTTCTTCTGGCAGAAAGAAGAGCTTTCAGGATCAGTTCTAGAAAACAAAGATCACAAATGTGTTTGTGACATTGTCCCCTGTGCCACTCAGGTTCTGGGTTTTGTTTTATCTTCATGTCCCATTCAGCATCAAACTTTACATTTTCTTAGCAGGGCATGGTGGTGCATACCTATAATCCCAGTGACTGAGGCAGGAGGATTGAGAGTTCAAAGCCAGCCTCAGCAACTTGGCGAGGCCCTAAGCAACTCAGCAAGACCCTGTCTCTAAATAAAATACAAAAAAGGGCTGGGGAATGTGGCTCAGTGGTTAAGTGCCCCTGGGTTCAATCCACAGTACAAAACAAAAGAAAACAAAAAATTTACATTTTCTTAATCATCCCCTATTTTCACTCAAATATGTCAAAGGACAAGCATTTTGTTTGAATGAGATGGATATCATTTTCCTAAATGCATGATTGAAGACCTGAATTGTACGAATATACTCTGTATGCAAACAATTGTATGTAAAAAGATGCTAAATACATGCACTATGAGTTGTACATATTAAAAATTATAAAAAAAAGGACAAGCATTTTTACAAAAAAAAAAGAAATTTTTATCACACTTAATCAAAAGGACACAATGTGTTTAAGTATTAGTTGGGACAAAAATCCTAAGTTTTCAAAAAATTTCAAAATCCCATTCTTTTTGTCTTGGTCATTTATCCAATGAACAGTCTAAAAATGATCACTCCCTTTCCTAGGACAGCTGCATTTAACAAATTGTTTTACTGAGGTATATGTACTTGGAGAAAGGTGAGGAAAGTAGAGTTGGGTTCTCAGTCCATTGTTATAAACTATAGTTTCTTTGGAAAATCAAACTCAAGAAAACAGCAGTGACATATCCCTAGAGAAAAATGGAGTTCTGTTTTTCAGTGGTGAATAAAAGGGTCACATTGCCAGTATTTCCTAACCTGTAGCTTTTATAGGGTTTTACAGGGTCACAAGGTAGAAATGCACTTAGGCTCTGCATCAGAAATATAAAACTGAGGAGCATTTGATTTTGGATGATCCTTCAGAGAACAGGCCCTGTTCTATGGGCACTTGTATGTAACCCAGATGGTCCAGCAGTATCCAGGATGCTTTCACAGGGTAGGACCCCATGAAGTGATTTTCTGTGATTTGTACCAGTCTCTAATTAAGTTTTAAAATGCCAGAGTATCTCTTTGTTTTGGAAATTGATTCTCTTTTTGTGGCGCCCTTTTTTTCACCCCAGAGGCTCTGTTAAACAAAAATTTAATTAAAAAAATCACAATATGGAGCTCTTCATTCTGATTCCACTTCCACTATACTCAGAGTTTAAGTTCCAACCACCCCACTGATGATAAAAAGCAAGAAAGTTGCTTCTGAATTCTACTTGGAGGAGAAAATACAAACCAAAGGCATTATCTGGGCTGCACTTCCCCCCTCACTTTAGCTAGTATAACCAGAAACAGCCAGGGGATCCACTGAGCCAACTCTCTTGGAGTTATAATGGTCACTTTCAAATTCCATAGGCAACTTGGCTTCTGTTGTATACCATGGATGACTCCATAGCTACCCAGGCACCACAGATTCATCATTCTTTGCCCCTTTGTCCTAGTGAATCAGGGTCATTGTAGTGATTCCCACTGTGACACCAGTTGTGTGTGGATCCTTGAGACCACCCCATGGTTTGATGATTCACCAGAGACCTCACCAGAGGACTCAGCATATTTACACTTGGTTATAATTAATTATAGCAGGATATACAGTGAAATTAGCAAAGGGAAGCCTTGCATGGGGAGGAGTCCAGAGCAAACTAGGCACAAACACAGGATGTGCTTAATTCCCCCAGTACTGAGTTGTGACAACTCATTTAAAATTGTTTCCAGCTGAGGAAGTTCTTTAGAGATTAAGCGCCCAGGGTTTTACTGGGGGCTAGTCACACAGGCACCACCTGCTAGGCACATACATAAGTTCCAAACACCCAGAATGTATTATATAAAACAACCTAGGTATTCACTAGTAAATGGCAGGGACCTTCCTGAAATCTAAGTTCCTAGATGCTGGCCAAGGCCAACCTTGTAAGCAGACCCTTCCAAAGACAGCAGTCAGGCCTGCTATGTTAATTCTTCCTGCATAAATAAATTGATATTTAGAGAGGTTGAGTAGCCTGCCCAAGGTGATTCACCTATTAGGTGTCAGTGTGAAATCTGTCTAGCTCCAAAGTGCAGATTTTTATTTCCCTGAAATGAACTTGACTCTTTAGTGTGTGAGCCTTTTAAAGGTGGGATCCATTCTGTGTACAATAGGAAAAGTATCATATTTTGAGAATGTGAATTGCCCATGTTAAATTTTAATAGATGTTTGGTGTTCCTTCCAACTTTCTCTACTCCTGCTTTTTCCATCTGTACTCCTTGTCTTTCTGGCTGTTATACTGTAACTCTCTAGTATTCCATGCCTGTCCTCGTGTAGCTCCTGTTGGCCCTCTTAAATCTTCGTACAAGTCTTCTCCTACCCGAACCACCGAGAGGAAGAAGGCTACATCTACATCTGGTGTAGGAGATGCTGGGAAAGGAGCCCCGGCAGGAGCAGAGGCCTCCCCGGTAGGTTTAAACACACTCCTCATCCTTCTGAAATGTGGTTTATCTGACAGTGTGATTATTTCCTTCACTTGACCTGGGCTCTCTGTTTCTGTTGGTCTCCAGGGATTGCTCAAGGAGTAGATTTGGTTTAAAATTTTACCCAGGCTTTGAAAATTGTTTAACTTTTTGTACTCTCCTATATCTTAGTGCCTTGTTGCAAATTCCTGATGACATCTGTGTTATAGCTTGCCCTCCAAAGTACAGGAATCAGAAGGAGTGTTGCAAGTGTATTCTTCTTTAAGGATATGGGATTCTAGACTGGTCTTATAGATAATTAGAACTGTCAACCTTCACCTTGGAGAAGTAGACTTTAAATATATTAAAAATATTTTTGATGTCATGCTGACACCATTACTAAAGTAAATGTTGATCAGGTGCTCCCAATTTTGTGTACTTATTTTAAAATTATATATACCATGCTACTTAGGTTATCATTTGCTACATAGCACATTATTCCAAACCTTGGCAACTTTAAATAACAAATATTTCTTACCTCTTGGGTCCTTTGGATCAGTAATTGAGAGTGGCCCTGGTACTCTCAATTAAGAGTAACAACAAGACGCTGGTCAGAACTGCATCCCCTGAGAGCTTGGCTGGGCCTGTTTGTATCCCCCACTCCCAATACTTGGAATTGAACGCAGGGCCACTCTACCACTGAGCTCCATCCCCAGCCCTTTCTATCTTTTATTCTGAGAAAGGGTTTTCCTAAATTGCCAAGGTTGGCCTCAATTTTGTGATCCTCCTACCTCATTTTCCAGAGTTGCTGGGATTATGGGCATGCATCATTGCACCTGACCTTGACTGGACCTCTTCTGAGATGGTCATCACGTGGATACAGGAAGGAGGCCTCAGTTCCTCACTGCTTGGGCCTTTCCATAAAGCTGCTTAAGTGTCCAAATGACATGACAGCTGGCTTTTTTCAGAGCCAGTGATCTAAGAGAGAGAGAGTGCAAGAGGGAAGCTGTGTGCCTTTTATGCTCAACTTGTCATTTCTGCCATAGATTGTTCATTAACAACAAGTCACTAAGAGCAACCCAAACTCAAGGGGAGGGGACTTAAGCTTCACCTCCTCCATTATTTGAAGAAGTATCAAATAATGTGTGGACTTATACTAAAACCACCACATACTCACTATTGGATATATTATTATTATTATTATTATTATTATTATTATTTTAAATATGTATTTATTTGTTTTAGTTGTACACAGTGCCTTTATTT
Source organism: Tamias sibiricus (assembly GCA_025594165.1). NCBI lineage: Eukaryota > Metazoa > Chordata > Mammalia > Rodentia > Sciuridae > Tamias > Tamias sibiricus. Next base: position 21,772,185 of record CM046667.1, on the reverse strand, counting down.
TTACGTGGTGCTGAGGATCGAACCCAGGCTGTGCACATGCTAGGCAAGTGCTCTACCGCTGAGCCACAATTCCAGCCCCTGGACATATTATTATTATTATTTTTTTTTTTTTTTGCAGTGCAAAGTATGGAAGCCAGGGCCTCATCCATGCTAGGCAAGCACTTTACCAGTGAGCTATATTCCCAGCCTTGTTGAGCATTTTATAATAACATATTTTCTTTTCAAATTTATTTTGGCCCTGGTATTTTCTTTTTAAAAAATTGCAATATATAATCTTTATTCAACAAAAGTAACATGTAATGTCAAACAGGCACTTCGGTTAAGAGAAAAGTGAGCCAGGTGCGGTGGTGCATGCCTGTAATTCCAGCAGCTCAGGAGGCTGAGGCAGGAGGATCACAAGTTCAAAGCCAGCCTCAGCAACAGGGAAGTGCTAAGCAAATCAGTGAGATCCTGTCTCCAAAAAAATACAGTATACGGCTGGGGATATGGCTCAGTGGTTGAGAGCCCCTGATTTCAATCCCTGGTAGCCCCCCCCCCCCCAAAAAAAAAGAAAAAGTGACTAGATGAAATTTTATCTTAAATGTCTTGCAATAACATAAAGGCAGTTGCATTTAACTGAGTTCTGTTGCTGTGAAAAATATAGCTCATGCACAGGTATGGATGAATGATTGTATATTTTTCAAGCATTCACTGAATACTACCTTATATACATATATACATTAAATTTGTGAAAGACTTAATTGATGACCCTAGATATACTTCATTTTGTTACTCTTCTAGAAGAGGTCATCTAAAAAGAAAAATATGTGACTCTGGTTCATGAATCATGTAATGAGCCCAGCCTAGATTCTATTGGGCACCAAGTCTCCTCCACTCCTCTTCAGACATTAGATGAGTTTTGGGTACTTTTGCAAAGTTCGGTGGGTAACATGACATGCTGGTACTCATAGTGCTTATCAAAATACTTGTCAGAGCAGTAGGTCTACTTATGGGTTATCATGCCAGTGTACAACAGGGTAGAAATGATGCAGAAACCAAAGAGAATGCAAGAAGTGTAGGAAGTAGAATCATGTCCTTCCATTTTAAGCCAGGGAAATAACTTGTCTGAAACCAACTATGGCCCTGAGCTTCATTTTTTTTTTTTTTTGGTGTAGTGCTGGGGATTGAACCCAGGGCCTTGTGCATGTAAGGCAAGTACTCTACCAACTGAGGTCTTATCCCCAGCCTGGCCCTGAGATTCTTAAAAAAGAAGTGAATGTTTGCAATTTTTAAGATTTGGTGTAGGATGGATTGTTGTGGAAGGGGGGCTAACATTTGTGGATGTGTGTGGGCCAAGTGAGGACTTGTTACAGAAATATATAATAGTGAGAGAATATTTCATAATACTTATGAAATATTTTCTGCTGGCCTGGCACTGGTGTTCATTTCTTTCTCCATTCTGCTGAAAGGGATGAAAGGGAAGATATAGAAGAATGGATGTATTGCATTCTCCATTATACCATGTATGCTCTAGGGGTCTGTGGTTTACTTTTTAGATGTTATAACTACATTCTTACTCACATGTAATTTTTTCATAGTAAACATAATCTCTTTATATTCTTTTCCAATTCCTATGTGTCCAGGACCATAATATGCTTCTGTTTTTAGCTGTTGGTAAAGGAACAAGAAGGAGGAAATCTGCATGTTGAGACTGAAAGCTATTATTCTTTTTACTGAATGACCTAAATGTGATGACCTCGTGCCGCTCAGCAAAGATTCCTATCCTGTCCTGTTATATTATAGCTTTGTATTGATCCCTCTTAAAGAAAACTATATATCACTTCCATTTGAGGTATTTTCAGAAATTGTAGAAATAGTACCAGTCATGAGCTGTGGCTGTCTTACTCTCTGTACATACAGGTGGAGAAGGTGAAGAGGGGACAGCGAGTGACAACTTCCATCCCTGCTGGGGGCCTTGGGTCCCCACTGAGAAGATGCGAGCTTCCCACAGGCCTTCCTAAGAGATCATCTTCTCCTGTGTTATCCAAGTAAGCATTTCTCCCCTTGCCAGACAGTCTCATGACTGAGTGGGGTTTGGTGCTATCTAACATTATATCTCCTGTTCTATTATGAGGCATGGCCAGCCAGAAGGAGTAAGCAGGAGAAATGCTGGCCTTTGAACTATCCACCTTCATTCCATTTATCTTCTGGTTAAATAGTGGGCTATTAAGGGGTTTGTTGCCTGGTAAATAAATACAGGACTCTTATTTGCCAAGATGAAACAGTCAGCATTTTCTCCTTACAGCATTAAATTCCATTCTGTTTTACTGGCATTCTTTTCTTTTTGATTGCATCTGGATTGAAGTGATTGCATTGTGCCTGGGTACCTGCTTGCCTTTCTCTGCCCTCCCTGTCTGATTGTCTGCTTAACATACAACAATAACCTGTCAGCCATGATCAGTGATTTTTTAAATAAAACAATTTTTGTTAGAAATTTGGTAAACTCACCAGTAAAAATGTGTAAATGAAAAACAAATTTATATCTTTGACCACTGTTTTAAGTCTTTGAAGTATTTTACCAATGGTAGTTAACAAGAATGACTCATCAAATAACTCATTACAGGAGTACAATGGAAACATCTTTAGTAGTAGTGAGAAAGAAGAGAAATGTGATTTAATTTGGGAAAATAGTAAAGTTTTGTTTTTTTATTTTTTGTTTGCTTGCTTTTGTGGGTTTCTTTTTGTTTTGTTGTTGTTGGTGGTGGTGGTGGTGGTGGTGGTTTTTGTTTTGTTGGTACTGGGAATTGAACCCAGGGGCACTGTATCACTGAGCTATATCCCCAGTCCTTTTTATTTTTATTCTGAGACAGGGTCTCTCTGAGTTGCTGGCCTTGAACTTGCAAACCTCCTGCCTCAGCTTCCCGAGTTGCTGGGGTTACAGGTGTGCACCACCATGCCTGGTTAGGAAAGTTTTTATATACAGAAGATAATATAGACCTTGCTTAGTACATCTGTTTGATTCAGAGAACGTAGGATAAAACACAAATTTAATTAACACTTGGAAATTTATTTAAAATATCTCAAGGTGACATCAGCTCTTCTGCTTTCTAACAAAGTTTTCACTATTATTATTTTTCTCAGATTAGTATAATGTTTTTAAATATTATTTTATTTACTTATTTTTATGTGGTGCTGAGGATTGAACCCAGTGCCTCATACATGCAAGGCAAGTGCTCTACCACTGAACCACATCCCCAACCCCTACTGTGATCTTCACAGATTACTACCTTTTATAGACTACTAATATCCTTCCATATCACATCACTGAATTAATAGCTTGTTTTAAAAATTTTTATTGTTTAGCTCGTTGTGTCCTTTCTGTGCTAGTTTTGCTTATCTTTGGTGATGGTATTGCTCTCTTGGAACATCTTTATTATAATTATGTGAGTGCTACAATCTCTACTACTCTTATTTCTTAGCCTTCTTGGCTCTTATCTACATATCATTATGCTTATGTTAACTTGGGATATTTATATTAATAGAAAAGCCTAGTTCATACTGGGGCTTTTCCAGGTTTTAGTCTCTTATCCTAGATATTGAATTATGGTCCCTACACAGATAGTAACTTGAAGGTTTCATCCTTTTTTTTTTTTTTTTTTTTTTTTTTTTTTTGGTACCAGGGATTGAACTCAGGGGCACTCCACCAATGGGCCACATCCCCAGCCCTTTTTTGTATTTTATTAGAGACAGGGTCTCACTGAGTTGCTAAGTGCCTTGCCATTGCTGAGGCTGGCTTTGAACTGGTGATCCTCCTGCCTCAGCCTCCCAAGTGCTGGGATTACGGGCGTGCACCACCACGCCTGGCACCTAGGTTTCATCATTATTATTATAAATTTCACTAAAATAATCAAGGGGGTTATTGCATTCTATACAGATGGGAATTATGCTCTAGTAGGAAGCAAGTTCACAATTGGCTCTGTGCTGTTTCTTTGAAGTTGAACATCTTAAAATATGTTTCTAGAACTCTTTAATATTTTAAAAGACAAATAATCTGAATTTTATAAAAAACCTTGTTTGATCAGACACTTGAATAAAATCCCATACCATTTTTATATAGTTCAATTCAGAGAAAAAATTTATTCCCACTCTTTAAAACAGTAATAGTGGGGCTGGGGCTCAGTGGTATCGCACTTGACTGGCATGTATGAGGTACTGGGTTCGATTCTCAGCACCACATATAAATAAATAAAGGTCTGTGAACAACCAATAAAAATTTTAAAATTTAAAAAACAGTAATAGGCTCATAGTAGGTGCTTTAAGTATTTTCAAGATAAATGAATGCAAGTCACTGTGTCAAATGCCTCAGAGAATCCAAAAATGACTGAAAACAGTCTCTAATTTAAGGAACCTGAAGCAAGGTGAGAGGGAACCATGTGCACAGTGATGAGCAGTATAGACTGTCTGGCTCAGGACTTGAGACTCAGCTTGTTGTTGGACAGGAATCTGAAGAGGTCCCCCAGAAAGGAGAAGGGGAGCTCAACTAGACCCTGCTAGGTTCTTGACTTACTGTGGAGAAAGGAATTTTAGGATGTGTCAAAAGAGGCGCAAACAGATTTATTTAGGAAAGCAAGGAATACACATTCAGAGGGGCATAGAATGCAGGCTGTCTTGACAGTGAGAGTAAGTTGGGCTTTTGAGGTCTCAGGCTCTTAAAGGAAATTTTGTAGGCTGGGGGTGTAGCTCAGTGGCAGAGCACTTGCCTAGCATGTGTGAGGCACTGGGTTCTATCCTTAGCACCACATAAAATAAATAAAATGAAGGCATTCTGTCCATCTACAACTACAATTTTTTTTTTAAAAAAGGAGCTTCATAAATAGTGAACATGAGCAGTATGTGGATGAGTCATTAGCCTGGTGAGCTCAGTTCTCTGAGTTGTTGAGCGCAGGGCAGGTAACAGTAGTCTGTTTCTTTCAAGGATCTTTAAGTTGATGTTGTCTAGTCAATAAATAACATTTGGAATGTACCCATATTATATGTCTCTAAGAGTATTTTCCCTCAGCTGCTTTTTAGTCTGGAAAAAAAAAAACACATTGTCTAAGCTAGCGATTTATGTAGGCATTAATTATCTGGACTTATAATACTCTAAGATTCAAAGGCTTTTTAGGAATTTATGTAACCAGCGATGGTGCCCTTTAATACATGAATGGATAAAAAGACATAATGGAGTATTGCTCAACCATAAAGAAGAATGCAATTAGTGGCTCAGTGGTAGAGCACTTGCCTAGCCTGTCTGAGGTACTGAGTTCAATTCTTGGCACCACATAAAAAGAAATAAACAAAATAAAGGTATTGTGTTCATCTATAACTAAAAAAATATATAAAAAAGAAGAATACAATTATGGCATTTGCTGGTAAATGGATGGAGCTGGAGACTACATGCTAATATAAATAAGCCAAACTCAGCCAAAGGTCAAATGCTTTTTCTGATATGTGGATGCTAGTCCAAAATAAGTGGGGAAAGAAAAGGGGAAAAGTTGGGGATTCCATCCAACAGAAGAAAGATGGGTGGACTAGGTGTAGGAGTCTGAGGGGGAGGGAGAAAGGATAAGGGAAGAACAGTAGAATGAATATCTGACCTTAACTTTTCTATGTACATATATGAATATACCAAAGTGAATCTCACCATCATGTTTATTCATCCACAAGCCACTAACTATTAAAAAAAACTAAAAGTAAATGGCAGAAATTTATAAAGTAGAAGGGAGGGAGAAGAGGAGGAATACAGGAAATACTGGGGATTGAATTAGAGCAAATTATATTCCATGCTTTTATAATTCTGTCAAAATGAATCCTAATGTTATATATACTAGAAAGAACCAATTGAAAAAAAATTATTTCTGGAGGAAAACAGACTTGGGAGCCAGGCGTGGTGGCACACGCCTGTAATTCCAGCACTTTGGGAGGCTGAGGCAGGAGGATTGCAAGTTCAAAGCCAGCCTCAGCAATGGCAAGGCACTTAGCAATTTAGTGAAACCCTGCCTCTAAATAAAATACAAAAAAAGGTCTGGGGATGTGACCCAGTGGTCGAGTGCCCCTGAGTTCAATCCCCAGTACCTCAAAAACGAAACAAAACAAAACAAAACAAAACAAAACAAAAAAACCAGACTTGGTGAGTGGAAGGTGAGGATGTTCATAGAGCTTCTTGTCACCTTCTCTGGAACCAGCCAAAACTGAATTTATCCCATTTTTTGTGCTCAGGTAGCATCACATGCTTACCTCTACCATATATTCCTTCCACAAATACCTATAGAGCACCTGCTGTGTATACAGCACTCTTCATTCTGAAGGTGCAGTGATAAATATGGCAAAAGTCCCTGCCATCATGGAGTTTACATGACAGTGATTGGCAAGCATAATATTAGGTGGTGATAATTGCTGTGAAGAAAAAATAAGTGGATCAGATGACAGGATGTGGTAGAAGAGGTTAACTAGATAAGGTAGTCAGGAAAGGCTTCTCTGAGGAGGTGATATTTGGTAAGAACCCTGCATGAAGCGAGGGAGCAGGCAGCATTGATATGTACCTCATTGCACTGTATGAACATTTTAGGTTCAGTCTCCTACTACACTGCATTGAGGGTGGGAATTCTTGATTTCCTATTGCACAGCAGGTGCTCAGTGTGTGTCTGTCTTAAGTCTATTTGGGTTGCCTGGGACCAGAACTATTTCACAGTTTGGAGTCTTTCATATTTTAGAATGTTTGCATAGGCTTCACAGATGAGCATCTGTGGGAATTGAGGGAATTGGATCAGGGAGGGGCACACAGGACATTCTGGCATATTGATAACTTCTTTCTTTTGGATTAAGTGGTAGATGTATAGATGTTATATTCTTCTTTAAACCTTATACATTCTGAAAATCTGAAATCTGAAACTTTTGGAGCACTGACATGATGCTCAAAAAGTTTGGGATTTTGGAGCATTTTGGATTTCAGAATTTCAGGTTAGGGATGTACAACCTGTATTAAAGAGTTGAGAAGTCTAAAGAGAAGCAAATTTTACTTGATTTTAAAATGTTCAGAAAGAAAGATATTTTCCCACCAAGTGAAAATTAGTAGCTGTACCACAGTGGGTATGAACCACATCTGAAAAACATGGGAACTCATGTAGAGTTGTAAGTCAATTCTGAAAAATCCAGCTAAACTATATGGCAGTGAAAAAGAATGGGTCACTGTTGCCCACAACCACATGGGTGGATCTCAGAAATGTAGTGTTGCATGGAAAACTCCTCTTGTAGAATGTCAATAGTATCATTCCATTTATTTTGAGTTTCTAGGTGTGCAAAACTAAACAATCTGTTTTTAAGAATGTGGTAGGGCTGGGGATATAGCTCAGTTGGTAGAGTGCTTCCCTCACATGCACAAGGCTCTGGGTTCAAACCCCAGCACCACCACCAAAAAAAAAAAAAAAAAAGGAAATGTGGTAAAGTGGACTTTTGAAAAAGTAAAAAATAATGGCAAACAAAATTTAGGGTGATGATGGCCTTTGAGTGGGGAGGACAGGGAATTGGATCAGGGAGGGGCACACCGGACATTCTGGTACATTGATAACTTCTTTCTTTTGGATTAGGTGGTAGATGTGTAGATGTTTGTTATATTCTTCTTTAAACCTTATACATTTTATACATGTTTTTGCATACTCAGTATTGAAGAAAAACAAAAAAAGAGACACTTGATATTTAAAATGGTGTCATGCACAAAATAAACCCCATTTTTCTTTTGACATTCCCATTATGGAGACCAAGTAATGTGATTTTTAAAGCACACTAATAATGATGTGGCTTTGAAAGGGGGCATACTTAGCCTCTTTGAACTCCTATCTAAAGCTCAGACGAGTCATGTGATTAATGATCCCTGTTCCTGTGACCTCCTAAGCTCTGACAGTGTATTGTTCTCCTCCCTGATCTCAGATAAATTAAGCCACAGTTGGGTGGATGTGCATATTAATAGCATTGCCCTTCTAAGCATTCAGGTTTATTTTCATTGTGTATATTGTTGGGTACTTGTGTGGGTTTTAGAAAACTAGCTTCAGCAACACCCTGAAAGATTAAGATGGAGCATACCTTTCTTCCTGTAACCTAGAGATAAGAAATCAAGTGTGGCCAAGTGGATTTACCTAGCCCATCTCTGCCGCTGAGTATTGATGCTTGCCTGCACTTAAATTTTTCAGTGTGAAGTATTCTGTAATGGTTTTACATTCCTAGAAATATATGTTAGATTTATTTGATCATTATTATGAGTAATATTTCAGTTATCTACTGCTGCTCTTAACAAACCCCCCAAAATTTAGTGGCCTACAACAATAATTTATTTTTTTAATATTTACTTTTTAGTTGTAGGTAGACACACAATATCTTTATTTCATTTTTTTTGAGTGGTGCTGAGGATTGAACCCAGTGCTTCACATGTGCTAGGCAAGCACTCTACCACTGAGCTACAACCCCAACCCAATTTATTTATTAATTATCACAGATCTATAACTTGAGCTTACATGGAGGTTCTCTCTTGGTCTTTCATGAAATTGTTTTATGGGTTACTCACTGTTGTTGGATGGTTCTGCCATTGGGCATTTCTCACCAGAGATCTTCTGTGCAGTTGTGGTCCAGTGTCAGCTAGGACTGCAGTTACCTAAGTCTTGATGACTGGCAGTCCAAGGTAGACCATTGACTTTTCTGGTAGTTGATGCCGGCTTTTGGCTGCAGGGTCCCAGGGGCTGTCAATCAGTATTCCTGCATGTAGCCTCTCCATATGGTTTAAGCATCTCAGAGCATGGCAGCTAGGTTTGAAGAGTGAGCCATCTTCTAGGCAGACTGTAAAAGCTGCCAGGCCAGTTAAGGGTATGCCCTGAATCGTCACAGAATTACTTATCTGCTATGTATTATTATTCAAAGCAGTAAGGCCAACCGAGATTTAATGAGTTGGAGAAATAAATTCGTAATATCATGTGGGATGGGAGATATTATTGTGGCCATCATTTTTGCCATCGCCATTGTTCTCCAATAGGCATTTGCATTTTTACCTGAAAATTTTCTTAAAAAGGATAACTGAAATGTTAAGTGACATCCTTTCCTTTAAGCCATACTTACACTCACCCATTCCATAGTCCTATATTTTTCAGTCCCATCAGAGGATCATTTGAGTTTTGGTCAGTTTTTTTTAGCCTTTTTATTTTGACCCTTTTAACCCTTGCAGAAAAATTGTAAGACTAGAGCAAAGTACTCCTGTACACTATTCATCCTGTGTTAACATTTAGCCATATTTGCTTCATTATTCCTATAACCCATTACTCTCATTCACAGTCTCACATCTGCTCTTCATAGACATATACATTGACATGCACGCATGCACAGATTTCTCTCAGAACCACTGAAGGTAAGTTATAGGTGTCACACGCCTCTACCTCTAAAAATAGACATTGTTTTACATACCCATAGAACAATTTTTAAAAATATTTTTAGTTGTAGATGGACACAATACATTTATTTTGTTTATTTAGTTTTTTTTTAATGTGGTGCTGAGGATTGAACCCAGACCCTCAAACGTGTTAGGTAAGAACTCTACCACTGAGCCACAACCCAGCCCATAGAACAATTTTGAAAACCAGAAAATTTAACTATGAGATGTTATTGTTACTCAATTTATAGTCTATATGCAGCTTTAGCCAGTTCCAATAAGATCCTTTATAGCATTTTCTCCCCTTGGTCCAAGATCCAACCCACATAGTGGCCTATGTTGTATTTGGTCATATCATTTCTTTTGTCTCCTTTAACCTGGAACCGCACCTCAGTCTTTCTTTTTCATGATCTCGAGATTTTTTTTAATATTTATTTATTTGCTTTAGTTGTATACAATGTGTTTTTAGTTTTACGTGGTGCTGAGAATCGAACCCAGGCCACGCACATGCTAGGCGAGCGCTCTACCACTGAGCCACAATCCCAGCCCCATGATCTCGAGATTTTAAGAACAGTTATTTGGTCTGATATTTCTTTGTGGTTAGATTCAAGTTGTGCACTTTGGGCAAGAATCCCATGGCTGGGATAACTGGGTCCTCAGTGCCTCATACCATGATATAAGTTTGTTTCCTTTACTGGTGATGCTAACGTGGGTCTCTGAGTTAAGGTAGTATCCATAGGTTTGGAGGTGATTATATTTTTTGGGGGGTGTTGTTTTTGTTTGTATAAGGTTATTCTTTTTCTCTCTGTGAAATAATAAATTTCAGAATGTTGGCTGAGCTTTGCTGAGGAGGTCACAGATCCCTCCCTCCCAGCTAATGGGTAGGCTGTGTTCACTGTGCTTGGAGTTAAATGGCTTTGAAAAAATAGAACTACATTCCGGGATGTGGAGGAAAAAGTCCTTTGGGGTTCTGCTTTGCAGTCAACTCACGTTCAAAAGTGTGACAACCCTCTCCCAAGAGTCAGTCTTGCCCTTGTACTTAAGTAAGTATTTGTTCATATTTTCTGCTAGTCATGAAACCTTAAAAGGTTATATAATCCAGCCTTGTGCTCCAGGAAGGCTTTCTTCTACCTTACCAAACAAACCTTGTGAACTCCCTTTGTCATACTTTTATTGAACCTCAAAAAATTGAAGTAGAAGTGCTAAAAAAGAAAGAACTGATTTGAATGCCAGCCCTGGTACTTTCATCTGTTTGCATCTTTTTGGGAAAAGTCACTTAAGCTCTTAGGACATTGGTTCTCTAATACTAATTTCCTACCTACCTCACTGGGTTATTGTGGTGATCAAATAGACCCTGATTAAAGAGATGAGAAGATCCTTTAAAATAAAACTGTGTAAGTGCACAGTGATTAATTCATGTTTAATTTCTTTTCTAAGCTAAGTTACCTATTTCCAGGAAATTGGCAAAAAATAATTTTGCCAGATTTCATTTAGCGCACAGTAGTGTGAACAGAACTGGCCAGAAAGTGTGGGGCCTGTTAGACCAGTACTGACTTGTTTAAGATGCTGTCCTGAGCCGGGCGTGGTGGTGCACGCCTGTAATCCCAGCACGTGGGAGGCCGAGGCAGGAGGATCGCGAGTTCAAAGCCAGCCTCAGCAATGTCGAGGCACTGAGCAACTCAGGGAGACCCTGTCTCTAATAAAATACAAGAAAGGGCTGGGGATGTGGCCCAGTGGTCGAGTGCCCCTGAGTTCAATCCCAGGTACCACAAAAAAAAAAAAAAAAAAAAAAAAAAACCAAATAGGGCACCAATTAAACAGAAAAATTGGTGAAACAGAAAAACCCATTCATATTTATTGTTAGGACAGATAACATTTATGGTCTTTTTTAAAAAAATATTTATTAGCCAGGCGCGGTGGCGCACGCCTGTAATCCCAGCACTTTGGGAGGCTGAGGCAGGAGGATTGCGAGTTCAAAGTCAGCCTCAGCAATGGTGAGGCACTTAGCAACTCAGTGAGACCCTGTCTCTAATAAAATACAAAAAAGGGCTGGGGATGTGGCCCAGTGGTCGAGAGCCCCTGAGTTCAATCCCCAGTTACCAAAAAAAAAAAAAAAAAAAAGATGCTGTCCTCTTGCAAGGCAACTGGCAGGGTGCTAAGTCCATAGGAGCAAGTGGTGAAGTAGGATGAACAGGAAACTCTATAGATAAAATTGGGAACTTCAAAAATTGTTCTCTGTTTTTTTAGTCTCTCACTGTTAGGAAAAAAATCTGACTTGCTTACATTTCTCTAATTTGAAAGTTTTGTTTGTTTCTGTGTTTTCTAACTTATTTTGTTTATTGAACTGGGGTAGGGGAATATAAGCAGACTTCTTGAATTTTTTCCCAAATAATCTACCCTTACTTCTCAGGTATAAGTTATTTTTAAATGCATGTTTGTGGGTGGTTGGCCCAGTTTTACTTAGAATAGAACCTCACAGTCTGTCGTGTGAACTGAACCTCCGTGTGACAATTCTATTAAAGCCAAGTTGAAGGAAGCTGCTCAGGGCTTTGCCAATTTAAAATTACCAGAACCTGTCCCATAGGCCATTCAGGTCTTTTCTTGCTAGGATTATAATCCCACCCCACAGTTTGATCTACTTAAATTGAGCCATTTAAAGCAAATGTAGGGGTCATGTTGGAATTTATGACTGCTAAGGCTGCAGTCACTTCAAGCCTCTCACCCATTGCCCCCATTCCAGCTCTGGCAAAGACACTCATAGCATTCACATGGTTTTCAAGGGAGTATGTAGTGTGTTTTGAATTTGGAAAGGCATTGATGATCAAGTCTCTCTCAGACTCCCTCATGGTGGTTATAGCAAAGTGGGTAGTGGGTTTATAGCCATGGATGCTGCTCACCTCAGTAGGATACTGTTAGCTTGAGAGATCAGTGGGGGTTTTGAAGGTGGAGAGACAACACAAAGGTCTGCATGCTTAGTTTTGTTCTTACAGTCCTAGGTGACAGCATGAAAGGAAAGTGTGGCCAAGTACAAGATCTCCTGCCATAAGTTTGTACATGTTCTTTGAACCTAAACATAGGTTTTTCTTTTTTTTTTAATTTTTTTTAGTTGTAGGTGTATACAATACCCTTATTTTATTTATGTGGTGCTGAGGATGGAACCCAGAGCCTCACACATGTGAGATGAGCACTTTATCGCTGAGCCCCAGCCCCAGCCCCTAAACATAGGTTTTTATAGATCCTTGGAAAGCTATGCTTAAGTGGAGCACTGTCAACATGAGAGAACAGGATAGGATGGTTTATCTGTTTACAATTAACTTCCTGATTTTGGTTTCTTCTTATCTGTGAGGATCATTTGGAGCTTTATTTGATTATATATTAAAACACCACCAATATCTAGTAGTTATTGATTTCTTATTCTATGCCAGTTCTAAAAAGAACATCTTGTGGTCTTGGTGACCCAAACTTAGGCTAAACTACTATTGTGACACAAGGAGTAGAGCAAAGTTGTAAGGAGGAGAGTCAGGTAGATGTGAGTTCAAACAACTGCTCCATTGCTTAGTTAACCATGGAAGCCACTTAACCTTTCTAAGTTAGGTTTCCTCATTTGTAAAATGGCCATAACAATAGTACCTGTGTCATACTGTTTTTCAACAACTAAAACACACACATATAAAGGCACTCGTGGGCTGGGGTTGTGGCTCAGCGGTAGAGTACTCGCCTATCACATGCACAGCCTAGGTTCAATCCTCAGCACCACATAAAAATAAAGGCATTGTGTACAACTAAAGCAAAAAAAAATATAAAGGCACTCATACATTATCTCTCAAGCCAAGGCTTTCAGCAGCCTATAGGTGTGCCTTGAGGTCACTGTGGGGATTCGATACTACCCCTCCAACCAGAGCAGCTTCACTCATATTTGCAAATTGTATGTGTGTCTGTGTCTATGTCTTCTCAGGGCTTCTCTGCTGAGGGGGAATCTTTGCACTGAAGGGACATTGGCAATATTTAGAAACATTTTTGGTTGTTACAGCCCAGAGGTTGCTATTGGCCTTCAGTGGGCAGAGACCAGAGATGCTGCTCAAAATCCTATAGTGCAAGGATAGTCCCATACAATACAGAACAATCCAACCCCAAATATCAGAAATGCCAAGTTGAAAAAAATCCGTTACATATTCAAATGAAAATCATGGGGTGGTGTGTGGGGGCGATTTGTATAATTTTTCTTTGATAAAGGAAAAATCAGAAAACAGGAGGTCTGTAGTGCATCTAGAAAGAATCACCTGATTGCTGAGCTATCTGAATAGCTATATCCCTTAGGAATTATGGGAAAACCCTAGTGTAGGGCATGAGCCAGCTGAACCCAAGGGCAAAGAGGACAGAAATCTGCAGAGAGTCAAAGCATCACCTGTATAAACAAGGTATATTTGAGTTCTGGGTGGCCCCAGGAATAATGGAGTGATGACACAGGGAAGTCAGTATGGCCAGTATGAAGAAATCCTTCCTAAGGTTGAAGTTGAAAAGCATCCGATTGAAAAGCAGACTGCCATGGAAGGTGTGGATGTCCTGCCATGGAATTTTGATGCACACTGATTTTACATCAATAGAATGGTTGATACTGAAACAACTGGATTTTAGAAATTTAGATCATGTTAAAGAAGTATGCATTTTATCAAGTGATCACCTATTTCCCACTACCATGTGGCCCTCCTCCTGGCAGTGACTAAGAGAATGTAAAGGTACTCTCCTGGGCACCAAGAACTGACCTTTAGCATGAGAATCTCATTGGGAAACTAGCCTACATCTTGCCAAGTCCATATACCACTTGAGGCAGCCTGAGTTTAATACTGATCTGATAAGATTCTCCTCTTATTTCCAGTATCTAATTAGGTAATTCTTTAAGCCTCTGGTAAGAAATTGGCCTTGCATATTAGGTTTAGTTGCCATTTTTATTGCCATTTTTATAGACAAAAACAGATGGATATTAGCAAGTGCACAGGGTTCAGCCTGCTACAGTATTAAAACAGACAATTTGGGGCTGGGGTTGTGGCTCAGTGGTAGAGTGCTCACCTAGCACGTGCGCAGCCCACATTCGATCCTCAGCACCACGTAAACATAAATGCATTGCATTGTGTACAACTAAAGCAAATAAATAAATATTTTTTAAAAAAACAGACAATTTGTGGTTACATACAGATTCATTAATATACTTCCTAGAGGAACTCTGTACAAACGCTCACAAACCTCTGGGATAAACTGGACATATCAATCTCAGTTGTTACCTACATCCTCAACACCCAGTGTTCATCAGTCCTAAGCTGGTGAAGCTATATAACAGACCTGCATTTTAACAAAATGGTGTTTCCTTGAGTGGCTTATTTTCACCTTTTATATATTCTCAGTAGGGAGGAAAAAGATTCTTTTAAACCTGAGAACCCAAAAAAATTCCCTAATCCCATCTTTTAGCTGACATTGTTTCTCAGCATTTAAAAAGGAACTGGGAACGTTGAAGACGTTCTGCTTAGTGAAAGAAGCCAGACACAAAAGGACAAATTGTATAATTCCACCTATATGAGGTAAAGAAATAGGCAGAGGTTTTTATGTACTCAGTGTATTTGGCCCTTATCAAACATATGATTTGTGAAAATTTTCTCCTATGAGTTGTCTTATGTTCTTTTTTTCATTTTTAAAAATTTATTTTATTCTAATTTGTTATATATGATACCAGAATGCAATTCAATTTGTAGTACACATATAGAGCACAATTTTTCATGTCTCTGGTTGTACACAGCACAAAGTAGAGTCACACAATTGGTTTCTTCTGTTGTGATTTTGTACATTTGGTGTCCTTTAAGCCTCTTGTATTTGATTTTCCAATTTATTCTTCATGTTTAGAAAATTTTCTGATATTATTTCGTTGAATAGATTGTTCATTCCGTTGGTTTGAAACCCTGTGCCTTCCTCTATACCAGTAATTCTTAAATTTGGTCTTTTTATGTTATCCCGTAATTCTTGAATATTCTGCTCATGGTTTCTTACCATCTTCACTGTGTGATCAACATTCTTTTCAAAATTATATATTTTGTCTTCATTCTCTGAAGTCCTGTCCTTCAAGTGATCTAATCTGTTGGTGATGCTTTCTATTGAGCTTTTAATTTGGTTTATTGTTTCTTTCATTTCAAGGATTTGTTTATTTTTTTAGAACCTCTGTCTCCTTATTGAAGTAATATTTTGCTTCCTGTATTTTCTTATGTAGCTCTTTATAGAAATAATCTTTTGCTGCCTGTATTTGCTCTCTTATATCATCCTTTAAATCACAGAACATTTTAATTATGTACATCCTGAACTCCTTCTCTGTCATTTATTCTGTTGTGCTGGCCATGGATTCTAATAATGTAATATCTTAGTTTGTTGCGGACACTTTCTTCCCCTATTTTTTCATGTTGTTTGTGTGTCTTCCCATCTAGCACTGTGGATCCAAGGTATTACAGTTTTTACTCTGTAGGCTTATAGTGTTATAGTGTCCCTGCAGATTTCCAGTACCTCTCCTTTAAGGGGGAGAACAATGTGAACAGATTTCAATACAAACTATATACAACCCTTAAACCAAATATCTGCTATTAAGATGTTTATGGTTTTATCACAATATACAGAATAAGTTCAGTTATTATCTACAATATAAACAGTAGGTTTGCAAAAGGGTCTACAGTTTCTGATGGTGGACAAAGGGGTTGAGGTGTAGGATGAGATGTTGAGGGGGTAGGAGGCGAAGATATAGAGTTATTAGATGTTAGAAAGCATAAAAAAGGAATCTATAGTTGTTGGTTAGTAGCAGGAGAAGAGAGAGAAAGTGATTTGGGGGAGACTTAAGTGGGAAGACAGTGGAGTATAGAAAACAGGCATGTTATGAAAAGTGAAAAAAAAAAAGTAAAAATAGGAGATAAAAGAGGCTGGGCATGGTGGCTGACGCCTGTAATCCCAGCACTTGGGAGGTTGAGGCAGGAGGATCACAAGTTCAAAGCCAGCCTCAGCAATGGCGAGGCACTTAGCAACCCAGTGAGACCCTGTCTCTAATAAAACACAAAAAGGTCTGGGGATGTGGCCCAGTGGTTGAGTGCCCCTGAGTTCAATCCCTGGTACAAAAAAAAAAAAAAATTTAAAAAGGTGATAAAAGAATATACAACACCACTGTAATATATTATTTAGACATCCCAGTCCTCAGTAGCCTAATTCATGAAAAGTATTTGGTTTCACAGATGTTGGGCATGTGATGGCAGGAGGAGAGAGAGAGATAATCTCAATGGAAGATACAAGGATTGTTTTTGTTGGAGATCAGTATCTGTCCAGCTTCCCTTTTTATCCAGTATGTGGGGTTGTCAGTTGTTTGCTTGTATCTCCATCCTCAGGAAAGTGAAGGTTATTAGGGTGGGAGGGTGGGTCCAAGGATCTCCTTTGGGGCTCCACTCATGTGATGTAGATACCTGGTCTTATCTCCTTATGTTACCTGTAGACCTCACAATTCCTGATCTCTAATTTAGTCTCTAAACTGTATCTCACTAACCCCTTCCCTTTCTATTTTCCAATCAGGAACCTTTCTCTCTGGAGGTCTTGTGGGCTGCGCTCTGCAAACTGCGCACCTGTTGTGGAGAGCTGTTTTATATTGGGAAGCTCAGGACCTGGTTTTGCGACCTGGTTACCAGCCATGTAGCCACAGGCACTGTGGCGGGTTAGCAGCTGCCAGGGAGAGGGGGGAGTTGGGGACTTTCGGTACCTTGATAATGCTTCTAAGCCCCAGCTGGTGTTCCAAGCAGGGAATTACCCAAACTAACGATGGCCATGAAGGTGTCCCAAGATGGAGTTAGCTGCTTTCAGCGATGAGGTGTCAGGGGTCAGGTGGGGCCAGGCGGTGGCATTGAGTAGCGTGTTCAGAGATGCAGCTCTGTGGCATGCAGTATTGTGTCTGGCAGCTGTCTCTGGACCCAGTGCAGTGTCCCAGGTGCAGGCTACAATGTGTAGGGGACTGTGGAAGTAGTTGCAGTACCTCAAGATGGAGGTGACCCGAGGAGCCCCACGTTAGTAAATGGGGATACATACGGGAGTGGTGGCCTGAGTTCCTGCGCTTGGGCAGTGGCCAGGTGTCCTGCATGGGAGCAACGGTCAGGATTCCTGCATGGGGCAGAGGCCAAGAGTCCTATACAGGTGCTAATGCTGGTGGTCCTACTTGGGCACCCAGAGGACCTGCATGGATGAGTGGCCAGGGCTGGAATAGGCAATTTCATAGAGACAGAAAGTAGAATGGTGGTTGCCAGGGACTGGGGGAAGGTGAATGTTGAATTGTTAATGGAAGTGGTTGGGGTGATGGTTGTACAACATGTGATTATACTTAATGCCACTGAGCTATATACTTAAAAAACAGTTGAAATGGTTAATTTTATGTTATATATATTTTATTGCAATTTTAAAAATGGACGCAGCTTGTTCATTGCCATATGCCAAAGCCAGATCCAACTGTGGTGTTCATCTGAAAAAAGGGGGATGAGAAAATGCCTATCACTTCATCCATTTGAGTCAATTTTGTGTTGTGATAACAAAATACCTGAGGCTTGGTACTTCAGAAAAAAGAGAGGTTTGTTTGGGCTCAAGAGTTTTGGAGATAGTGAAGTTCTAGAGCATGGCACGAGCATCTGCTAGTCTTCTTTTTTTAATTTTAACATTGTTTTAATCAAGTAATGTAGCTGTTTGAAACAGGAAATTTTAAGACAATTCAATAGAGCAAAGTGGATTACTCTATTAGGTTAACCTGTGAATTAAATCCAGATCATGTGAATTTGAATTCCACTAAAGTTTGGCACCAGACTTAACACTGGTCTATGCCCTAACCCTCTCCTTAGTGTTGAGAAGCCCTGACACATTTCCCTTAGAGTTCTGCTAGTCTTCTGATGAAGCCCTCATGCTTTATCATCTCGTGGCAGAAAAGTAGAAAGGATACAGGCACACGTGGAAGATCATGTGTGTGGGAGTGAGACAGAGGGGAGGTTAACCCACTTTTAAACATCCCACCATTCTCATGGTAAATAATCCAGTTCTGAGAGATGTAACACACTGCAAAGAGACCTAATCCATTCTTAGAGAACTAACTCAGTCTCTCATAAAGACATTAATCCATTTATGAAGGCAGTGCCTCCATGACCTAACTACCTCCCAGTAAGCCCCACATTTTAATAGTACCACCACCTCTCAATACAGGTATATCAGGGACCAGTCTTCTTGCAAATGAACCTTTGGGAGACAAATGGTATCCAAACCATATCACCATCCTTACATTGTTATCAGAGATAAGAGGGATTAGGACATGGTGTCATCAGCTGGATTTCTTAAAATATTTCCCTTTTCACCAATAAAAAGGGGGGAAAATATTTCCCTTCCACCAGGGCCATCATATAAATACCATATATTTATGTAGGGGAAAATACTATAGATACTTTATGAGTATATGCTAAAGCCCTACATTTGTTCCTCTAGAAAAATGGAATTATTCAACTTTGTGGAATCAGCCATGTTAGGAACAGAGTTCTTTGGTCAGGCCCAGTAAATCATCTTATGGCTTGGTTTTGGTTTTCCAGGACAACTTCAAAAGTGTATCCACAGTCTCCAAAGACAGTGAAGCCATCATACCCAGGATCTCCTGTGAAATACCGCTTTCCCCCCATTCCCAACCAAGAAACACCCAAGAAGAAAGCAGAGAAAGAGAAGAGCAACAAGGAAAAGGAAGGTGCCTCAGGTCAGCAGGCTGCTGGCCATCTTGCAGAGGAAACTCCAGAGAAGTATGTGACAGACAAGCATGTGGCAGAGAAGCATGCCACTGAGAAGCATGTGGCAGAGAAGCATGCCACTGAGAAGCATGTGGCAGATAAACAGACCACTGAAGAGCACGTAGTAGACAAGCACACCACCGAGAAGCACATGGTGGAGAAGCATGTGGAAGACAAGCATGCCACTGAGAAATATGCTGCCACAGGAGGGAAGGTTGAGAGCAGTACAGGTAGACCTTCTTTATTGACACTGCCCCTGGGCCTTGGCAGTTGCCCCTCTGACCTGATGTTTATGTCATTCTCTTGTGTTTAGGGGAGAGGTGTGTTTTTTTTTTTCCCACTGGGACAACTTCATCTTGTATCATTTTCTCAGACTTGCCCATTGCTCCTAAATTCTGCCCCTCAATCTCCTGAGGGTCCCCTGGAGGAGGAGACCTAGAGGCTGACCCTGATGTTGGCTCTAGAAGTGCTAAGGAAGACAGGCTGCACCCAGTCATTATCAGCATGCCCCACAAGAGTTCTTTTTTTTTTTTTTTTTTTTTTTTTTTTAAATATTTATTTATTTATTTGCTTTAGCTGTACACA
Organism: Tamias sibiricus; assembly: GCA_025594165.1. Lineage (NCBI taxonomy): Eukaryota > Metazoa > Chordata > Mammalia > Rodentia > Sciuridae > Tamias > Tamias sibiricus. The sequence goes on along the minus strand of CM046667.1, from coordinate 21,752,364 downwards.
ATGGGTTTATTTGTACGTGCTGAGGATCGAACCCGGGCCGCGCACGTGCCAGTACCGCTGAGCCACAATGCCCCCCCCACAAGAGTTCTTAAAGCCTCTGTGATGCAGTGAGTTCATGACTTGCCTATGGCCCTGTATCTCCTGCTCAGCTGTTCAGTTGTTCACTGCCCTCCACTGTAGAATGTATGCATCCAGGGTCATAGCCAGTCCTTCTCCTGCTAAATGGCTAATTGTAACACTGTCCTGGTAGCAATTCCCATCACCACACAGTATTAGTTTTTCATGTCCAAGTGGCATCTGCTGTGTGAATGGAATCATTATGTTCATTTACCTTAAGCTATTCCTTTTGCAATCTCTTCTTTGAAATAGCTTTAGGGAAGCCCATAGCAGGCACCACTGATGCAGGAGAGGCTGCAAAGATCCTAGCTGAAAAGAGAAGACAGGCTCGGCTGCAGAAGGAACAGGAGGAACAGGAACGATTGGAGAAGGAAGAACAAGAGAGGTATGCAGGCGCTCAGAGTTTGGGTGTGATCTCATGTAAAGGCTGGGCTGAAAAGAGCAGCTTGCCTATTCATTTTACAGTTTTGGTACTGCTAAAATCTGAGCATAAGTAAAGGAACCTAGAGTGCCTGAATTGCATGGAAAGTGTTTAGGAGACAGTAACTTCTATTAGATGTAATTAACAGACCTTTTCAGAGGACCTGGAAACTCATAGCTCCTGGTTCTAAATGTTACAGGCAGCTTCCCTTTCTCTTCTTGGACTTGGAAACCAGGCAGGCCTCATGGAGCTACCAGGGAAGTTTTGAGGTTTGTTTATAGAATGAGATTCTCCCTGGGAAGACTGAAGGACCTGGATGTAGAGATCTTGATTCTACTTTCCAAATTATTTTCTCTATTTTATCCTAACTTATACCCCAAAGTGAGAGATTTGGGCAGGCTCCCCTAGATGAGGGTTAGAGGTAGCCAATTTCGTAGCCCATGAGCAATGAGGTATGGGGAAGTCCTGTCCTAGAGCAAGACAAAAGATGTCATTACAGTTGTCCCTAAACTTTGGAGGGTATCAGAATCATTCAGGTAACAGTGAAAGTGCATTGGCCCAAGCCCTGTCCTACTTTAGTGGTACAGCAATGTTTGAGAACCACTGTAGTGATAGTACCAGGGCAGAACACTTTGTCACAGTACATACAGTCCTGCCTTTTCTGATCTTTGTGTTCAAAGAGTGAAATACATGTTAAAAGACAAGGTCAATTTTGTCACTAAATTGATAGCGGAAACTCTTAGAATAATCACAGAGTGCAATCAAGTACTGTGTAGAGAATAAACATGACAGGAAGCCAGCAGTACTCTAGCACTTAAGGCCAGCACTGAATTTATATCTTTTTAAAAAATATTTATTTATTTGCTTTAGTTGTACACAATGCGTTTATCTGTACGTGGTGCTGAGGATCGAACCCGGGCCACACACGTGCTAGGCGAGCACTCTACCACTGAGCCACAACCCCAGCCCCCAGCACTGAATTTTTTTTTCTTAAACATTTATTTAGATGTAGATGAACACACGGTATCTTTATTTGTTTTTATGTGGTGTCGGGGCTTGAACCCAGTGCCTCACACATGCGAGGCAAGCACTTTACCACTGAGCTACAGCCCCAGCCCCCCCAGCACTGAATTTAAAATAACAAATAGTACTATATTTTTTCAACCTTAGTGACCTTGCCAAGTCTTTGTGATCTTTTAATTACAAGTCTGCTGATCTACTTTTTAATTTTATGTTGTGGTACTGAGACATGTACCCGGAACCTCGTGTATGCTAGGCAAGAGTTCTACAACTGAACTATATCCCTAGCCATTGACCCTTTATTAAAAAGTTAGGGGGGTGGTCTGGATGATCCTTTCTTCAAATTCTGGACTTCTCTTATTTATTTTCTCACTCCAGCCTTTTGGTCAATATTGACAGATTTTTGTTATTATTGCATGGTGTGTTCAGGCTGGTTTGGGGGGACCACAGGTTATATGAAGGGGAGGTTACAGGAGATGATGAATTGTAGGACCTCAAATGACTGGACTTGGTAATTGCAGACCCTGGAGATATGGTGTAAAAGAGCAGGTATGTGACATGATTGTTGCTCTGTGCTTAGGAAGGAGTTCTTCACCTTCTAGCTACCACCCTCTCTCTCATATTTCCTTCATAGCCCAAAAGAATCAACTACACTTCATATCTTTATTTCCTCAACCCACACTTATTCTTCAAACCTTATGACCACCATCCCTCCTAGTTGCCAGATTCCTAAACTAGTCTTGGTTTGCTTTGACCATGTTGAACTTGCTTTTCTGGCCTGTATTTCTGTGTCTTATCTGACCACTTATCCCATTAAACATTTCTTGGACTCCCAGCCCTCAGTCCTTGACTGGCTTCTCACCTGAAAAGCCCTCTCTGAACAGTGTTGCTCACTCCTGCTCTGCCATTGCTTCTGCCATGCTAACAATTTCCTCTGGCTTCAAAAGATTTAGGGCTCACATTTCATACAGTAGTTTCATGTTGAGCTGTTGGTGTGCTAAACAGATCTGCTCTGGTCTCCCTTCCTACCTTTATTTTCTCTTTACCTCATTCTGTTATCTGTTTCAGAAGGTATTGTAGCTTGCTTCATAAACCTTCCATACTTTGTGGAACAACAGAGGCAAGTAGATAACATATACATACTGAAGACCTGAATCACTGTTTGTGGCCTGGGATCTTTCTAGGGTTGCACTGTCTACTACCATAGCCTCTGGGTATATGTGACTACTGAAATGTCATTTAAGGAAAATCTGGTTCCTTATCCACATTAATACATTTCAGTGCTCAATAGCTACATGTGGCTAGTGACTATCATAATAGACAACACAGTTCTACAGAGTGTTTTATTGAATAGCAGAAAGTTTTATTGAATAGCACTTATCTAGAACCCAGAGATTGTATTTACAACTACCTTATGTTTTCATTTGAGTGTGTCCCATGTACATCCCAGTTTTCAGCATTCCCAAAATAGAAATTAGTGTCTTTCACCCAAACTTCCTTTTCCTTTCATGAGCCCTGTACTCCCATCCGATAGTACTCAAGTCTGAAATTTCAGAGCCACTCTCAGTTCTTCCCTTTTTGTTCTCCTCCACATCCCATCACTTGTGAGATCAGTCTTCATTGGCTGTTGCATTAGCACCTCTGTTATATCTCTCCTCCCTTTTAGCCCCCTTTTTTCTTACTTAGCACAGTGTCTGTGGCATAACTGAACAACTTGCTCCACATCTCTCAGGGCTTGTCTACTGTCCATCTACATTGTCCACAGTGACCTTTCTCATTTAAATAAGTGTAATTGTTCTGATCCTGTCCTTCAACAAGCCCTGCCCACAGGATCCACCCAAAGCCATCAACAATCCTTAAAGGCCTGCCATGAACTGGCCATTCCCTGCTTCTTTATATTCTTTCTCTCTAGTCTTCAGCCTGCAACCCACTTTGACATTCCCCCCATCACACAGCTCCACACCTCCAAAGCTTTTTGTTGCCCCACATGGGCTTGTGCTGCTTTTTGCCAGACATATTTCCTTCTCAAGCTGTGGTTCAAGCTCACTCCTCTATAGCCTGTCCGGCTCTTCCCTGGGAAAAGAACTGCCTCTCCCCCACTCTTCACCTTTCCTGAGCCCAGCAGTCAGCTGACATACAGCCTCCTATATTTATAGGCCACTTTCTCCCTAGTTAGCACCATAAAAAGCTGAGGTGCATTCTTTGGATGGCTGGTGCCTGATGCTTAGTAAGTGTATGAAAAAGGAAGAGAAGGAGGAAAAGACTAAGAAACCATTGCAGTAGTTGGTCAAGTGGACAACAAAGAAGAAGTGGGCAGATTCAAAGTTGATGCTAAGGTTTGATTCAAGGACTTGGGAGAATGGTATACACAATAATAGATAATAGAAGGGCAGGAGGAATTGATTTTAAAGAATTAAAAATTATCCATTTTATTTTAGATAAACTAAGTTTAAGGTGTCTGCGGAATCCCTAGGTAATTGGAAATGGAATTGAAACCTGGAGCCTAGATAAAAATGAGACTGATACACTTGACCCAAAATCAGTTTTCCTCTGTCTTGCCAGAATGTGAAGCTTTCCGTAGTACCACGTGCGAGGTAAGAAAGGAAAGTCCTAGACAGACTGAGGCTGGAACACAGCGGACACCTCTTGGAATAGGATCATCCTCACATCTGTTTTTTATTGTTTGGAGTCAACAGTTAAATCACAGAAATGTGGTTGCCATTTGAGAGAATATAGTGAAAAATGAAGATACTTTAGTCAAACTGTGGATAGCCAAATTATTGTCATCAGCTGGTGAGGGAAACACTTTCCAAGTCAGGGATGTGGGAAACTCCTCTTAATAGGAGGGCCAACCAGGAGTCCAGATAATTAGGCTGAAAAGAAGAGCAAAGGCTAGTCCACTCCAAACCAACAGTGACATCAGAGCTCTTTTAGAAACACATAAAGCAGGCCCAAGGTATACAGTGGGATTCTTGAGTTGGGGCAGGCAACCTTAGACCTTGGTTTCACACTAGAGAAGACACTGGGAGCAACTAGCAAGTAAAAAATCTTACTGGGATTGCAAAATGGATCACATGAAGTCACATTAAGAAGCCAAAATAGAGGCTGGGTATGTAGCTCAGTGGTAAACACTTGCCTAGCACGTACAAGACCCTGGATTCTACCCTCAAAAAAAAAAAAAAAAAAAAAAAGAAGAAGAAGAAGAAGAAGAAGCAACTAAAAAAGAATATCAAAGAATATTTGAGAAACGCAGCCCCTGTGAGCAAGGTCATATGATTGATGTCCAGGTGAGAGCCCCAGACCTGGAACTGCAGGCAGAGGTCCCCAGGGCTCATCAGACCTGGCTTCTCACTGTCTGTGCCTCCAGGAAACAGGCGGTTTTTGGTGCAAGCTAGGATAGGTGGGGGTCCTCCAATGTTGGGCATTGTTGGGCAACTGAGGCAGGAGGAAACCAGGACAACACAGCCTCTTGTGGCACAGTGCTGTAGAGAGAACCTTGTAGGAGGAAGGTCTGACGTTGTCAGCACCCTCAAGACATGTCAAAGCTGAGGAAAGACTCTTAGTCTTGGGGTTAATAGATAAGCAGAGACTTTTGGAGGAAAATTATTGGGAAGAGGGGTAGAAACATAAAGTGCCCTGAAAGGTGAGAGGGTGGAGCCCCTGAATGTGAGCTGGCCATTTCACAACCATGAGTAGAAGGCTGGCAGGAGAGGACCAAGGATGCCTTGGGATGCCCAAGACCTGAATATTTTTGCCAGCCATGGATAGGTGCAGCTCAAAGGCAAAAACTGGCATTGGAAGGAAGAGAGACTAGCTGGAGAAACAGCCTGGAATTCATAGCACATTTATACAATCCTTTTGCATCTAGGGAAAGAAAAGGGAAAATTTCTTAGTCATAAAGAAGCACTGTTTAAGAAGTTCAGATTAGCTGGGTATGGTGGCACATGCCTGTAATAATACCAGCAACTCGGGAGACTTGAGGCAGGAGGATTACAAATTCAAAGCCAGCCTTAACAACTTAGTGAGGCTCTGAGCAACTTAAAGATACCGTGTTTCAAAATAGAAATGGCTGGGGATGTGATTCAGTGGTTTAGCACCCCTGGGTTCAATCCCCAATACAAAAAAAATAAAAAAAGAAGCTCAGATCAAGTGACCCCAGTATTCTCTATAAAGTATTTGGCGATGCCATCAACTAAGGAGACTGACAAAGGCTGAAAAAAGATAATAATTTGGACTGGCCATATGGGTCCAAGGGATAAAGATAAAAAATGGAACAGCCAAGGATATGGGGCACATGACCAGTCAGCCTTATTTGTTCCATTCTCTAATTGGTGCTGGTCTCAGGCCCAGCAAGGGCATGTGTGGTCCTGGGGGCCATTCAGGCCAGGCATTGGACAACAGTAACTTTCATGCCATCACAGAAAAGCTCAGGCCTGGAGGGCACTGAGAAAAGAGGGAAGTAGATCCAAATCAACTGTACAGGCAGGCTTACCAGGCAGGTCAGCAGAGAAAGACATGGAAAGATGGTGTGACATCAGATAAAAGAAGGTTAATAGTGAAGGTTAACTTTTTTTTTTTAAATGAAAACTTTTAAGTGCATAGGAATGAAGAATAGTGAAGCCCACATACTCATCCACAAGATTAAATGATTCAAGGTTGAGCACATGTCAAGTGATGTGAACGGGATGGGACAGAAGGGGGTGAGGTGCTAGAGGTTTTGTGACAGGAGCCATTACATGAAGACCCTCACTGATGGGACAAGGAATACATCCATTAAATACCAAATGATGACAATGATGCGCAGTTTTCTGGTACTTTCTAAGTCGGTAAGGTGGAGGGATGGGACTTGGGGGGATGACAACAACAAAGATGGAAAGGATGATAGACCTGCCCTCAGGCCTGGTGAATTATAGAGGGAACTTTGTAATGATGGCAAAGGTGGTAGGCTACAGGTGACCTACAGCAGAGGGCTGGTGGGGAAAAAATGAAATAATGCTTTCTCTGGTTCCTTAAGCAGGGAGAGAATGTTTATACTTGGAGAGGATTGCAAAGGACCCTATTTTACACAGTGGAATCCAGTTTTTTGGAGTTTGTGTGTGTGTGCACTCATGCACACTAGTTTTTACCTACATTGGAGGAAGCAAAGTATGGTTAATGGAAGAAATTTTGTCTATAAAAGGATGGGATTTCCATGGAGGCATGATGAATAGGACAAACAGGGTCTTATGGGCCTATGGGGAGGAATTCATAAAATTCCTAGGCAATTATGGAAATTTTAGGCAATTATGGAAAATAAGGGGCCACAAGAATGTTACTTAATGTGTGTGCATCTGGGCACCTTGAAGTCCTAATGGTATAAACAGAAGCAGCAGTGGATTTTCAGATTATGAAGATGAAGATTACAGGTTCTTTGTGAAGTAGCTTGTGCATTGATTCATATGCTATGTATCCTTTATATTTCAATGTCTTTGGGACAATCACAACTATGTTTTTCAAAAGGATTAAGAAATGAAGGGCTGGGGATATAGCTCAGTTGGTAGAGTGCTTGCCTTGCATGTACAATGCCATGGGTTCAATCCCCAGCACCACAAAAAAAAAAAAAAAAGAAGAAGAAGAAGAAGAAGAAATGAAGCAGTGTTCTGATTAATCTTTGGATAAATCTTGATATTATCACAACCATTTTTGTTAATCCTGTGTGGGGTATACTTCGTCTTTCATCATACTTTGTCTTTCATCAAGGAATCTAAGGAGTTTTCTTTCTGATTAGGCCCTGCAATACTCTTCTGGAGAATACTTGGTCATAATTTCAGGTGCTCCACAGAGGCACTGTAGCCTCTGTTGGTGTAGAGTACATTATCTCATACTGTGTTATAGTCCTGGGATAATGCCTTTAAGTGTTTTCCAGTGGCTCGGGAGGCTGAGGCAGGAGGGTCACAAGTTCAAAGCCAGCCTGAGCAACTCAGTGAGACCCTGTCTCTAAACAAAAAAACAAAAGAGGGCTGGGGATGTGGCTTGGTGATTAAGCACCCCTGGGTTCAATCCCCGGTACCTCAAAAAATTTTAAAAACAGAAACATAAACCTCAGTAAGTCAGTGACATATGCTTCTATGTAAAGGTAACTTCTGAAAACATACAGATTTATAGATGCGCTTAAAAGAACATTGGAGGGCTGGGGTTATAGCTCAGTGGTAGAGAACTTGCCTAGCATGGGTGAGGCACTAGATTCAATCCTCAGCACATTTAGACTTTACAGAATATTCCCTCACTGCTTATAGATCTTTGTCATTATATCATGAACCATTCATCTGTGGACGACAATATCTAAATGCCACTTAATTTTCATATAGCACAAACTAAAAGCTAAAATAGATTTTTAAAGATTATCAAAACAAATGGAATAACAGATGCTTTAATTTCTGCATTAAATGTTGAAGTACTGTTGAGCATTTTCTTTCATTGGTTGCTTCAGAAGTCATTGCTCTTAAATTGCTGACTGGCATACTTACAGCCATTACGTCACTTCCCATTTTTCTATCTTTACTTGATTTTAAATATTTATTCTGCTTATTTTTAAAAAAAAAAATAATTGCCATTGAATAAAATGATCAGGTGTTGGTCTCCTCTGTCTTCATTTATAGAGCAATGAGGGAACCTTTGTGTCTTCACAAGTCAATATGTGTTATTCTTTGTAGTAAAAAGTTTAAAGTCAAGCCTGGTTAATATTTTTTGTTAAGCATATGAACTGAAATAGATTTCTGGGAAAAACGAGGCATTTTATTAAGTGGATACAAATTCAAATACATGTATTCATTAATGTGTTGAGCAGTCCCCACTACTGTCAGTGCACAGTTCCTTGGCAGTTTGCCTTTTGAGCATGTCTTCCTCTTCTAATGACAATTATGTTCTCAAAAGGCTAGAGAGAGAAGAATCGAAAAGAAAGGCAGAGGAGGAAAGGCTGCGCCTAGAAGAAGAAGCCTGTAAGCAAAAGGAGGAAAAGAAATGGCAGGAAGAAGAAGAAAGAAGAAAGGCAGGAGAGGAAGCTAAGCAGAAGGCAGAGGAGGAGCTGTTGCTGAAAGAAAAGCAAGAAAAAGCCATTATTGAAAAGCAGGTACAGTCATCCTCAGATTTTCCTTGTTTTTTTTTTTTTTTTTTTTTTTTTTTTTTTAAGGGCTTTACTTAATATTAGGTAAATTTTATTAAATTTGAATTACTCATAATAGTTACTTAAAGTTTTTTCTTAAACCATCTGGGCTAGTTATTAAATACAATTGAAGTTGATAATATTTGCCATCTGTGAATTTGGGTTTTCAAAAAGGCAAACCCTAGGATAAGAGTTTCGGGGCCAGTTGTTTATTTGGGAGGGGATCCCATGAAGCTGGTAGGGAAGAAAGTAGAAAGCCAATATACAAGCACATCCATGAATGGATTACTATGGGCCCCTTGAACTTAGTGCTTTTGGGACCCTCTGAGAAACTGGGAATCATGCATTAGAATTGTCCAAGTGATAAGGAAACTGGACAATTTATTTACCAATACTGCTCCTTTTTGTGGAAGGTTGCTCTTTAGGAATAACTCCTGGAAATTTCTGGCTGTATACACATTTCATGGCCAGAGCTTACCCACAGATAGTGACACCTGGGCCATGTATGAAAACTAGCTTGCAGGTGATTTTCATGGTGGGCTAAGGGTGTATGAATGAGACCTAATGGTATCTGCTCTGTCACAGGGCAGGTTTGTGTGAATTTACATTGAATATTGGTGCCTCATCCACTTTGGGGCAGATAATGGGGTAAAGGACTTACACAAAGCCCAGGAATTGCTACAATGCTTTCTTAGTTTAATAAAGCCTGTGCTTTGGCTTACCTGTTGCTCTCAGAAAGAAGCAGCAGAAGCAAAGGCCCAGGAGGCAGCTAAACAGATGCGTCTAGAAAGAGAACAAATCATGCTGCAGATTGAGCAGGAGAGACTGGAGAGGAAGAAGGTAAGGCTGGGGGATCAGGAGGATTTAGGATGAGGCAGGAACAGGAAGTTAATCCAGGTCTGTTCTGCAATGATTGGGTGCAGTGTTCTTAAAACTTTCAATTAGGTCAAGTTTCCTTGGTAGTTCTGTTCAAATCTTCTATATCTTTATTAGTTTTCTGTCATCTAAAAAGCTCCATCTGTGATTATGGATTTATCTATTTCTCCTTTGAGTTCCGTCAGTTTTGTTTTATATGTATTAAAGCCCTGTTATTAGTTGAATATACACATCAGATTGTTAAATTTTCCTGTTGAATTGAGTCCTTTATCATGAAATGCCCTTCTTAATTCTAGTATTATTTCTTTGTAAAGTCTGCTTTGGCAGCCCTATTATGATTAGTGCCTACATGGTAAATCTTTGCCATTTTTTTTACTTTGAACCTATGTGTGTCCTTACAAGAATCTATTATAAATAGTACATTGTCAGGCCTTATTATTTTAATACAGGTTGACATTCTTTGCCTTTTAGAGTGTTTAGTCCCTTTACACTTACTGTATTAATGGATAAAATTGGGTTTAAGGAGGCTGATTATAAAGTTCCAATCTCATGATATCCTATGCCCAACATGGGCTTTGTAATGCTATATATACAAGTAGGAGCTGGGATACCAGTCTATGGCCATCTCTCCTGAGCTAACCTCAGGTTCATTTTCTGGAGTGTGATCCTCTAGAATGGCAGATGGTGATTTTTTTTTATTTATAGGGAACCAAAGGAGAGGAAGAAGAAAGATAGGATATAGATTACTGATCCTGGATATGTACTAGACTGCTTCATATGACATTGTTTGTAGAGCCAGAGATACACATCTTCAAAAACAATGGAAAACTTTCTATGCTTTTTTTAAATCCTCTGCTGACATTTGTCTTTTACCAGTCTTCTTAGAAATGTGAAATTGTATTTAGACCCAACTACTTTTTTATGTTTTGGGTATTATGGTCCTCTTGCATTTTTTGTTTACAGAGAATAGATGAAATCATGAAGAGGACAAGGAAGAGTGATGTGTCTCCAGAAGTGAAGGTAGGCATTCAGATGACTGTTATGTAACTAGTGGGAAAAGATCTGCAGAAAACATTTAGTGAAGTTGTAGGTCTCAGAGAACATTAGCCAGAAAAAAAATGGACTCTCCATGCTCTGTTTCTGGCCAGGTTAAGGAGGAAATAGGAACTTGAAAGGAAGAAGGAGTTTCAAAGATGGAGCATCTAAAAGATTTTTTCTCAGCTGGGCACAGTGGCACACACCTGTAATCCCAGTGGCTCAGGAGGCTGAGGCAGGAGAATCATGAGTTCAAAGCGAGCCTTAGCAAAAAGCAAGGCACTATGCAACTCAGTGAGACCCTGTCTCTAAATAAAATACAAAATAGGGCTGGGATGTGGCTCAGTGGTTGAGTGCCCTGAGTCCAAACCCTAGTACCAAAAAAAAAAAAAAAGATTTTCTTGGAGTGTTGGGGTTGGGGTGCAGGGAGAGTCACAGTAGTACACTAATACAAAAAGAATGGTGATAAGAGAAACAGCTGAAAATTCAAAGAATTTTCATGGAACAGGCAAATGGCCCAGCAGGGCTCCAAATTTCCCTTGGTGCTTTTAAAACGCATTTGTTTTTCTATGTAATGTCAGCCTTCCCTCTTTTCATCTACCCTCTTTTTGTTTTCAGAAAGAAGATTCAAAAGTGGAGGTTCAGCCTGTTGTATGTGTGGAAAATAAGACAAAACCAGTTGTCCCCAACAAAATAGGTGAGTGTGCGGTCTGGTGCTTGTGTTCTTTCCTTTAATTGTAGGAGCTCATAAAGCTTCCTATGGAGGAGGGGCACATGTGGGTCCAAGGGGTGTGGTTGCCAGCAGTTTTTCTTCCTGGAGCATCTCTACAGCCCAGAGACTGTTGGCTCTATTTGGAAAACTGCTGGCTTCCTTGTTTACTCTAATCCTGGCACAGGAGGCACACTGTCTTACTGGCCCAGGATGCTTTCCAGAGAGCCTAACTACTGGTCATATGTTATTAAGATCTGGTCTTGCTCTTCTACCGAGGCCCTGCAAACACTGATAATGCTGTGTGTCATTTCTTCCCCTGTGAGCAGGTGACTACATGGGCCTTTGGTGGTTCTTTCCACAAAAGATGTTGCATCATTAGTGAAGCAGAGGATTAAATTAATTGCCTTATTATGTATTTCCTGTAATTTCATTTTGTATATTTTATGATTCACAAAAGGACTCTTTGTTCTTGATCAGAAATCAATGGATTGAACACCTGCCAGGATGTTAATGGTGTGGGTCGCGCTGCCCCAGAAACTTTTCCACGAGATGTTTTCTCTAATGGGCTTAAACCAGTTGGGGCATTTGTTCATCTGGATGCTCTTGATGGGAAATCAAACAGTCTGGATGATTCAACCGAAGAAGTTCAGTCTATGGATGTGAGGCATGTCAATTTCTTTTAGTTTGTTTTTTCATCTTTCACACAATCCAATAACCTAAATCAGATCTGGTTGACATTATAGGAAAGCTATCAATGATATAATACTATTGTCTTGGACTAGGCTCCCTAGAAGCAGAGGCTGGGCATGTGATTTAGTAGGGGAGGACTCTCAGGAGTGGGCAAGAGGGAAGGCACTAAGCAAGGATATGTTCTCAGACAATCACATAAGAGCTCTGCAAGATGAATTTCCACCAGAGAGTTGTCCAGTTGAGATAGGAATATGGTATTTATACCATTTTATCCATCAGTCATTTACTGTGCATCTCTTGGCTGGGGGATACAGGACTATGGTCATGGGGGCACATGTCAGCTAAAGGAAGTTGTCTAGAAAAATAGTGGCAATTTTTAGTGTTTAGGAGCCAGACCTCTGTGTTTGGGGGGATAGATGCACCTACAGGTAAAAAGGATCTTGCCAAGATCAACAAGGTTCCTTATGTCCAGAGTCTCATATTAAGTAAACTTGTCATTGCAGACTTGATAAAGGAACTAACTTGCTTTCAGATCCTAAAAATCTAAGTAATTCATAAACTGGTATCATCTTTGTAGATGACATCATCTGGCAAATTAATCCCAGATAAAAGAAGAATTTATTGGTATGGTATTGAGACAGAGGCATTGAAGTGGACAACCTTTGGTAGGGCAGTTGGGGTAAGGGTTGGCTCTCTGCATTAGGAGAGTGTGACAGTATTTTGTAAAAGCACTGCCAGAGCTCCAACCTGCCAGTTTACCTTCTGTCCTTGACCATGAGTTCTCCGCTTAGTCTGGAGGTGGGGTTCCTGTAACACTAATCATCAATATCCCACTCATCCTCACTGGGCTCAAGCCAGGACACATGAAAATCCAAGGCATCACCAGTAGAGCAAATCCTGTGTAGAATGGTAGCAGAGCCCCCCAGTCTTTGCCTGGGTCTTCCCATCCCTCAACACCACTATCAAGGCAGACTTCTCCTAGTTGGTGCCACTCTGTCCCCAGCAGAAAACAACTAAGGCAATCTGAAGGGTTAACCCAACATATTCCACCCACATATTGAGCCAGCTGTGTTTATTCTTTAACATCTTGGTGGGGGAGGGAAGGGAACAAGATGTGGCACCTCTGGCCAGAGTTCAAGAAAGTGAAGGGGAGCTTAGTACACTGTGTTCTCACTTAAAAGAGTGATGTGACCCTGGTGGCCAACACCCAAACTTGTGGTATCATTTTATCCCCTTTTCTCTGACCATTTTAAATGCAGGGGATGGAGGTGGGGGAAGATGAAGATGAAGCAGGATGTTTCTGTTTAATGAGGCAGTTTTCCCAGACTTCAAACAACCAGCAGTGGTTGTAGGTCAGCTCTTGCCCCTTAACTGGGCTCAGTTGTGAGGGAGGTGGATCCACTAAGCTGCTGCAGTTCAACTGGTTTTTCTTGATTCATCTCTGAGATCTCATCAAGGAAGAAAAGAAGAGCCTGGCAACAACCTTACTGTGGCTATTAAAGGACTCCTGGGACAGGTCCTCAATTCCCAGCCCACCACTCTTCTGGGCCTGGATTTGCTCCTTTGCTAGGCCTATAGCAGACAACAGCAATGGCAACTCCTTCCATCTCATGAGAGAGAGGGAGGAGGGGGTTCAGCTGAGCAAACTGATTAAGTCAGGATTTAGAGAAGCAGCATTGAGTGAGATTGATTCGGCAGGTGACTAGATGGATGCACCCCAAACCCTTGAGCACACACATCATATGGTTCTCCATGAACTGTTCCCAGCACAGTCACATTCACACTCACAGGAGCCCTGGGAGGGAGAAATTACTGTTCTTTCCATTTTACAGGGGAGGAAACTAAATCCAGGGAAGGAAAAGCAGTTTGCCCAGGGCAGTACTGCTGGAAAGGCAGCACCCGGAGCCCCAATGTTAATTAGAGCCTTTCTTTAGCTCACTTTTAGTATTTGATTTCTGTTTGTTCCATTATGAAACTTCTGGAAGGACCTTGCTACTCTATAGTAAAGTGTCAGTGCCTGTAGTTTTTATCCTTTCACCCCTTGGGCAGTGTAAGCCTGGCCTGCACATCTAGCTTGGTCTAATTCCCTTGTTCTCATCCACAGAGGCCTGTGCCTACCCGCTTCTCAGACTTGAACTCACTTGTATTTTTTTATGATGTGTTACACATAAACTGTCTCTAAATTTGTCTTTTTTACAAGAGTGTAATAAAATATTACAAACAGAATGAAGCACATTAACATAGTGTGCTTAGTTCTCATGTTCTCTCTCCTCTCCCTCCATCTGTTTCTCCCTGTCTCTCCTTCATCTCTTCTAGTCCTGTTTCCAAAGAAGAACTTATCTCCATCCCAGAATTTTCACCAGTGAGTGAAATGATTCCTGGGATGTCTCTGGACCAAAATGGAACTGGTAATGCCCGAGCACTTCAAGATCTCTTAGATTTCACTGGTCCCCCGTTCCCCAAGAGATCCAGTGAAAATCTCAGCCTGGATGACTGTAACAAAAACCTTATCGAGGGATTTAACAGTCCTGGCCAAGAAACTACTCTGAACTCCTTCTGTTGACAAATTCAACATCTCTTTAATGAAAGGTACAGTCTTTTGATGATACTCTAAATCCTTAACTCCCCAAATGGAATGTGTGAAAATAGGATAAACATCACTCAGCCTTCTGGATGACTAATTTTATTTGCAAAATACAAACACAAATATGGTATATACTATAGCATACATAAAAATTGAGATGGAATTCAAGGAATTTCTTCCTAGGGGAGCCTCCAATGTCATGCCCTGCCTAATTCACAGATCCTGTTGTTCTGGGGAGTAATTGGGAAGGTTGTGAAGCACCAGCTAAAGGTTTGACTGCCAGTTGTTTCAAGTAGCACCTTCTTCATGGGTGAGGAGAGAATGCTCTCAAAATATTACAAGGTGATAAAATGAACTTCTCTTCCTTCTCCATGATATATCACATTCTGTCTAGAATCATTCATATACATTGATGAGTGTTAGGCCAAATGATTGGCTCTTCTCTTGATCCATTTTGGATTCTTCCACAACAGAGACATCTGTTCCTAGATCATACCTGAGGGAGTAAAAGGAAAGAACTACAGGTTGTGCACTGATGGTTTTTCCCCTACCCTTGACCTTTTTTCTTGTCAAAGCACTTCTAGAGGCTCTTTTTCTTTCTTTCTTTTTTCTTTATTTTTTTGTGCCACAGATTGAACCCAGGGCCACTGAACTATACTCCAACCCCTCTCATTTGAGTAAGAATATACTTAGATCTACACATTTCATATTTGATTTACTTAAATCAGGGACTTATTTGTTTTGACTATGAAAACAAAATTAGGATCTATCACCAAATCCTTTCACAACTTAATTCATATCACACCTCCTGCTATTTTTTACTTTTTTGGTGTGTATGTGGTACTGGAGATTGAACATGTTAGGCAACCGTTTTTAACTCAAAATGTTTTTATATTCTCTGCATTCTGTCACTATTTTCTTTGATCTTCCACTGCTGTAACATAACTTTGATGTCTAAAATTATTTGGTCCAACCTTTTTATTTTTCCCATCCAAGTACTAACCAGACCCTATCCCACTTATCTTCCAAGATTAGACAAGATGGGGCATGTTCAGGGTGGTATGACCATGGACTTCTTGTTATTTCTCAAATGAGGTAACAGGTTGGGAAAGCCACATGGCTGAGGTCATTGTGTTTTGTTTGCTTATTTCCACCTGACCTCAGCTTTTGCCTGTAGATAAGAATTTTAAAGTCCCCGCCTCTCGGTTCTTGGGAAAGCAGCTGCTGCAGTCATTTGACACATGAGATGAGATGAATGACAGGTCACTTCTCTTTATATATATATATATATATATATATATATATATATATATATATATATATATATATATAATATTTAGTTGTAGAGAGGCACAATACCTTTATTTTATTTAGTTTTATGTGGTTCTGAGGATTGAACACAGTGCCTCACATGTGTGAGGCAAGCATTCTACCACTGAGCTCCAACCCCATACAGACAGACCACTTCTAGAGTAAGCTACATCCCTGGTTTGGAGAAGAAGATGCTTTCTTGGACAGTTAAAACACTAATTACACCTGAACATTGTTTCCTTGAAAGTTTCACTGCTTAGTATTTATTAAGAGGCTTCTTTTGTCATTAGCATACCTTGACTTTAATAAGCTTTTCTTCAGTTGGTTTACCTCACTATTCAGTAAAGAACAGAAAATTCACAAAACATCTGCAGGTTTTAGGACACTGTCACATAAGGAAAATTTGACCAACCTAAAAGAATAGTCCTGTGCAAAATACAGCAGTACTTATGCTGAGAAATAATATATGAGCTAAGGAAAACCTAACTACCAAGTGCAAAATACTTGGTTTCTGCATTGGTCTCACCTGGCTTTGTTTTTGAATTGATACAGGTGGTGTTTGGAAAACCTGTGAAGCTGCCGGTCATCTGAAGAAGCTTCTGTCACCCTTAACACTGGATTCCAAATTATTAGATCAGAATGTAACTGTATTCCTAGGTAGTCAAACACTGGCCTCTCTTGGTAGAAACCTTGAGGCTTTTGCCTTGTTGGGCTTTAGCAATGTTTCATTTTACAGTTCTATTTATGAGCTTCAGCTGCTGTTAAAACACTTCCTGTCCTTCTCTATTATCATAGTGATCCTCTGAATAACCTGAGTGATGCTGGTTCAGAAGTTCGTTCCATGACCAGTCTCATGCCCAGAGTTGGAGCATATATACATTTAGATGTCTCTTCCTGTACAATATTCTAGACATTTACCCAAACTCTAGTTAAAACATGTATTCAGCTTGGGCTGCATATCTCCCTTTATTTGGAAGGAAAAGAAATTCTGGAGTTTTCTCCCTCTCTGAGGTTTCTCTGTTTGAAAGTACTATGAAGAAGTCTTTTTTATTAATAAGCTTTGCCACCTGCATTGCCCAACGTTACTCTCTTTGGGGTTAAAGTAATAAGTGTGTTCAAGTAAGGAAGCATTAAATGGTTGGTAATAATTTCTGTTGTCTTATGCATATTTGTTTGTACATGGACATCTTTGATGTCATACCTTAAAAATCTCCAAACTGTAGTCACCCCAAACCATTGAGTGACTTTCCAACTAAATTATGCATCTCATGTTCAGGTGGTTGGTTTTCATGTTTTCACATTATACCTTGAGAGTTTTCTTGGTTTGCTCCTGTGTTTGCCCAACTATAATAAAAGCAGGCACAAATAAAATCATAGTGCTCTGAAATAAGGGGGCCTCAAATTGGTCCCAGGACATCACTGTAATAGACTTTAACATGAAAAAATCTGAATGGGAAAAAAATGACACTAGAATGTATACGCCACACATTTTATGCCATATAATGCTGTGTTTTCTTAATTTCATTTCTTGTGGAAAAATGTGACTCAGATTAAAATGACCTTTTCTTCTTTGAAACTTTTTATTTTGACTTGTACAATAAAAGGTTTGGAAAGATTTATAAATGAGAGAGGTTTGCAATCAGGAGACATAAAGATGTCTCAATAGCAATCTTGTTCATGTGCATTTAAAGCCAGCTACAGTTTAAGAGTTTATTAGTTATGGAAACTGTGTATGTTTGTGTATGTGTATATACTAAATAAAATACATGCCTCTAATAATGCAGTGCTATTGATCTTGATGAATACCAGGGGGAAATCCCTTTTATGACAAGCACGCAGAAAATGATAGCATGGTCTGACTTTAAAAAAAATGCCTAGCCATCTTTCTTACAACTTTATTTTGCTAGGAATCTATGCAGTTGTGATCTGTTATACCTCATAGCACCATTGTGACTGGTGATGCCTCATGTGCATGATGTGTACATTCTGTTTAATGTGAAATACATATTCATCGAAGAGTCTGGTGGCCTGCTAGTGTTTTGTTTGTATAAGCTCAATGAAGAAATATGCTGAAACCAAACCAGGTTTTCTAAACCCGTGCAACCATGTGGGAAAAAAACCCAAATCCTACATGGGTGTCCTTTCCCTGTCCAAGTTGTTAAAAATTCTTCTGTTGTCAGTGCCAAGTGAAGCCAACTATGGAAATAAATTTAAGTGATGGTCTCTTCCTATAACATGATGAACTTCTGAGTAATGTTGCTGTGCTTCCATCCAAACACTGTGATGCCAGGCATTTTTAGTTAGCTAAGACAGTTGAAGTTGGTGTCATCTATTATATGAATACTTCACATAGCAATTGGCATTTAAACAAAATTACAGTGGGAATGTTGACTCTTATGTGTTGGGGGGTATTAGTGATTGAACGCAGAGGTTCTCTATGACTGAGGTACATCCCAGCCTTTTTTTTTTTTCCTTTTGCTGGCTAACTTGTCCATGCTTGCTTCAAACTTGTGAGTTGCTGGGGTTACAGCTTGGCCCTTATTTTCAAGGAACCCAGAACAGATTTTCTTATCTAATTCACAGGCTTGTTCACTGCCTGGGAGACAGTATCAGTGTAGACCAGGAGCCAGGTAGACAGGACCTAGAATTAGAAACCCTCATGGTAACTTCTGGGCTGTTATCTCTGAACCTGAGGGTTCAATATGCTAACAGAGCTTCTAGACAGGGCACAGGAGAGGACACTTAACTAATTCCATATGCAGGCTTCTAACAGCATTAGAAGTAGTTTGTATCATGAGTTCTGGCTATAGGGCCTAAGGGTCTAAGAGCAATTGCTATTTTGTGAATATTGTAAATTTTTTCCATAGTATATATAAGTTTCCTATTCGTTAAATACTTTCATAAACTGAATTTAGAAAGCAAACATGATGTAAAAACTAATTAGTTTCTAGAGTTCTATTACATTAGGGCATATAGCACAGGTTGACTTATATTCCTACTCAGCATTGTTTAGGAAGCATGATTATGAAGTAAAGTGAAGTAAGAACTCTTCGAAACCAGAAGTCTTTACAGGTACTCCTTTCCCCCCAAGGAAGCCCAAGAGAAATAACTGAAAAACTCATTGAATAATTTTATAGGAAGGCAAATATTAAAAATCAATAGTTTTCTTATCCATTAGCAATAAACAGGAAACAGATCCCAACAAAACCCATAAAATTCCTAGAAATAACAAACTATACTGAAACTTGACCAAGCAATGTGAGAATAGACAGAAATGAAAAGACCTATGCAAACAGAGAAGGCTAATGGTGACACAACTGTCCCAATCAGTGGAATTTCTTTTTGGCAGCTTGAAAATAGAATTGTAGTTCATATAAGAAAACTAACAAAGCTAAGAAATTTATGAGTTTTTTTTAAAGGGGAGAACTTCCTCAGCAAATAGTAAAATACATAATTCCTGTGTAGCTTAAAACTGTGCCGTCTGATAGAAAAACAGAATTTGGAACTGCAGGAAAGTTAAGAAATATCCAAGATATGTAAGAATTTAATGCCTGGAGAAGCTGCACGTTGACCATTTGTATCTGTAGAAAGGTAGCAGGTGGCTTAGTATCTCCTGAGGGCTCAGCTGAGTTTAAAATACCTAATGGAGTGGGAATAAGAGCCCAGAAGTCACAGGAAATGACAAGGAAAGCAGTATCCAAGCTGTTATTACCAGTTAGGGTTCAAGGTAATTCAAGTCAGAGACAAAAATTTAGATGCAAGGTTTGGGGGCAGCCTCTAAAAGATCCTGAACTACCTGGTGTGCCAGGATGTGCTGTGTTCTCAGGTCAGCTTGGTGGGGAGCAGTGGACCTCTGTTTGCCAAGCTTCAGACTTCTTTGCAGTATACCATGATGAGAGGCAACATTTACTAAGTTCCTGTAGTACACATGATGGTTATACGGTTTCTCCATGCCATGAGGAAGGTATGAGAGAGTAACTTCCCCAAGGACACACAGATGGAACTTGGCAGAGCTGTGTTTGACTCCAAGACCCCAGCCTTGGTAACCTCAGGGGAGGTAGACAGGTTGTTCTGCCCCCAAACACAGAAAAAATGTTTTGCTACTTACTGCTTATAGCAGCAAAGGGCCAAGATCCCCACGGGGATCCTAGTTCTGAGTGTGCCTTAAAATTATTGAGGGCTGGAGTTGTGGCTCAGTGGTAGAGCATTTGCCTAGTATGTGTGAGGCACTAGGTTCGATTCTCAGCACCACATGTAAATAAATGAAATAAAGGTCCATCAACAACTAAAAAAATTTAAAAATTATTGAGATATGAGTCACATATCATAAAATTCACCCTTTTAAAGTACATAATTCAATGTTCTTTAGTATATTCACAAAATTTGCAACCATTGCCACTAATTCTAAAACACTTTCATCTGAGTTTGCTTTATCAAGGGTTGGTTAGGAATACAGCAGAGCATGGCTTTATTAGCCATTAGTTCAAGTTCTCATTGCACCTGGAGGCAAGAACATGGGATTTGAAAATAGTGCTCTCTGAGGCAGTCTCTTCCTCTTCTTCCAATAGGCCAAATTAGGGTGATGTTTATGTAACTTAATGTGGGTTGTTCTGTGTTGATCCACATTTGCTACATAAATAATGGGATCAAATGTCAAATGGGCTCACTTATCAGGCATCAAGCACAGGCCTCCTATATTGAAGAGAGACACAGATTAGGCGAAAACTATGATATAAAATGCTTTGAGATGCCAGGAACCATAGCACATACCTGTAATTCCAGCAACTTGGGAGGCTGAGGCAGGAAGATTGCAAGTTCAAGGCCAGCCTGGGCAACTTACAAGAGACCCTCAGTAGCTCAGCCAGACCTTATCTCCAAAAAGAGAAAGGGCTGGAGATGTAACTCAGTGATAAAGCTCCCCTGGGTCCAGTCCCTCTCCCCACCTCCCCAAAAAAGAAATATCCTGAGCCTTTGGAGACATGGCATTTTAAAATTTTATTTAAGCCATTAAATTTTTGGGTTTATTGTTTTTATATAACAATAGGTAATGAAAACCTAATATTCAAGAAAAGTTGTTGCTAATACTTTCCAAGCAAACTCTTTAATTTTTTTTCGGGGGGCATGAAGGATTAAACTCAGGGACACTCAACCACTGAGCCACATCCCCAGCCCTATTTTGTATTTTATTTAGAGACAGGGTCTCTCACTGAGTTACTTAGTGTGTTGCTGTTGTCAAGGCTGCCTTTGATCATAAGATCCTCCTGCCTCAGCCACCCGAATCCCTGGGATTACAGGCATGTATCACCATGCCTGGCTTAATTCTCAATAGAAATAAAAATAGATTTCAAGTAAATTCTTTTTGCTTTATATGAAAACAAATGCCAGCTATGTGGTACATGCCTGTAATCCCAGTAATTCAGGAGGTCTGACAGGAGGACCCCAAGTTTAAGGCCACCCTTAGCAACTTAGCTCTCTCAAGACAAAAAATAAAAAAGGCTGGGGATGTAGCTTAGAGGTAAAGTGCCCCTAGGTTCAATCCTCAATACAAAAAGAAACAAAAAACAGGCTTATAGTGTAGTTCAGTAGTAGAGCATATGCTTACCATGCATGACACCCTGGTCTTGATACTCGGAACCCCCCACTTCACCCTCCCCCAAAATAAAAGAAGCCATCACTTCCAGTGTTCTAAGTAAGAACTGAAGTTTTGCTGAAATTCAGCATGGCACAATGGAAGAACACCAGACCAGAAGTCAGGAAGAACCCCTACCAGCTTGGAACTTGGCAAATGGCACAACAAGCTAAGGGCCAGGTGGGAGAGCTGTCTACCCTGTGTGGGCAGGGGGGCAGTGCATTTTTAGTGGAGAATCTTTTTTTAATTGGAGCTTTATAGTTCTACATAGTAGTTGGGTTCATCCCAACAAACTCATTCATGAATGGAAATCTATTTCAGTTTATGACCTCCCCCTTTTCCTTCCTGCTTTTCCCACACATCCTCCCTCCCCTCTCCCATTCTCCTTCCTCTACTTGACTTCCTTTCACTCATCTATTAATTTATATTTGGTTCTTTATATTATCCTATCCTTCCCTCCCTCTTTCCTTTATTTTACTCTAACTTCTTCATATGAGAGAAAACATTCAACCTTTGATTCTGAGTTTGGCTTACTTCACTTAGCATGATACTATCCATTTCCACCCATTTACTGGCAAATGCCATAATTTCATTTTTTTATGGGTGAGTAGAACTCGTGTGTGTGTGTGTGTGTGTGTGTGTGTGTGTGTGTGTGTGTGTAAAGCAATTTCTTAATCCATTCATCTATTGACAGGCATATGGATTGATTTCATAATTTAGCTATTGTGAATTGTGTTGCTATAAACATTGAGGTGGTTGTATTGCTATAGTATGCCAATTTTACATCTTTGGGGGAAATACCAAGGAATTGGATAGCTGGGTCATATGGTGGTTCTGTTAAGAGTTGGACAGATGAGGGTGGTGGGAACACAAGGTTAAGGGAATCATTCAATAAAATGGGCCCACTGGGCTGACCTCCACACACTTTCTTTGCCAAAAAGCAATTTACCTGCAGCCCTGCCTGGCCTAAGTGGACAGGATATGTCACATTCCTCAGCAAACTACCTATTATCTGCAAGGAAATGTAAGCATCAAACAACCTTGATAAGAGGAACCCAAATTACTTTGAAGGAAGAGACTTTTGTGACCCTTTTCACAGACCAGATCCTGGAAGAAAAGGATAATTCCTCCTAACCATAAAACCTGCAAAACTGATTAAGAATCCAGTTAAAACCACTCAGCATGGGTCAAGGTGACAGAGTTGTGATGGCAGTGAGGACTTGAAAGCCTGATGTCATCTTGCTGTCAGTCAAATTCAAGAGGTATACCTGAGTGGGACTCTGGAAACTTCCCTTGGATCCCCAGTAAAACTGGAGTGCAGGAGAGATGCATTGTCTCTCTTCTGAGAGGACCCACTCTCTCCCTTGAGAGTGTCCCCTTTCCTTTTTTCTATCCCTTCAATAAATTGATTCCTGTTACTCTGAGCAACATGTTTGAAATATTTCTGACTTGATCACAAGAATTGGAGTTTGAAGAGGGGGATCTTCATGTTGTCTCAGTTTCCAAGAAGGCCCCAGCTCTGTAACAGTTCCATTCCTAGTTTTTTTGAGGAACCTTCATACTACTTTCCAGAATGGTAGTAGTACTCTGCAGTCTGACCAAAAATATACAAGTGTACTTTTTCCCCCCAAAACCTCCCCAGCTTATTACTGTTCATATTCTTGATCATTGCCATTCTGACAGGAGTGAGATTTTTAATAGTAATAAGCCCCACTAAAAGTTGACCTGCCTTTTATCAACATACACCAGAAATTCTATTTTCAGTAAGAAAATCCTCCTTCCATTGGGGCAGAACTTTCCTACCTGGCTTCCATCTTGGTAATACCACTGGATCTCAGAAAATTTACATCACTGAGCTTGAGCTTCACACTCTGCAAAATGACAGAGTTGATCTATTCTGAGAGGTCTTTGAGCTCTAAAATCCTATAATTCTCAAACCAGCTGGCTCTGTGTGTGAATTTGTTCTAATTCATCTATTAATTTCCTAATTCCTTCAGTCATTTGTTGAATACCTTTTATGTGTCATGCACCAAGCAGGGTGCTGTGAAATGGAATGAGTACATCCATTTAACTGATTTACCCTTGGCCTCCCTAAAAAGCTCACAGGAGAGCCACTCTGCAACCTCACCAGCCCCAAGTAGGCCTCCTAGGCCAACAACCAGGGTGTTTGCTCACTTCCTCACTTCCTCTCAAGTGTCCTCTTTGATCAGCAGTTCCCTCAGATCCCCTCCCCCAGTGAAGAGCTATTTATGGGCATAAACTTGTGCCTATAAGTAGCTCTTTTAACACTTATTCATCATCACATCCGAGGGTCTAATATGGCCACTGGCTCTATAAATGTTTCTGAATGAATGAATGAAAAATTTAGAATGGGTTTAATACCTGTCCAAAATACACTACATAGTAAGTTCAACCATATGAATTTGCTGATAACTGATTGTTTTGACCTATTTCAAAACAAATTTCATATGGTTCTACCTAATACATATGAATTTACAGAGAAGGACATGGGCTGTGTGCTGGATTTGGAATGGCAGGTGGAAAGTGTCTACCTTGGAATTTCATCCCAGAAGCCTTATTACCCAAAGCTAAGAGGACCTATCTATGAGCCAGTTGCATTTATATGTCAGTTCTGCACACAAGTCAGGGGCAAAGTTGATCCTGGTTCTAATGTTACCTCCTTCTCCCACTTTGATTTACCTGATGGCTGGTCTCTGACTTGTCCCTAGTGCTTCCTTCAGAGACTTGGGTGAAAGATTCTTACCTAGAGTCACTTCTTTTCTTTGACCTTTTGTCAAAATGTGTTCCTTGAAATTCTTTCTCTATTCTTGGAGGCCTTATCAAGGTTGATCAATTGCCACTGCAGTCTGGCTGGGGACTCCCTGAGTGAGTGTGACAGGAGTAATGTAGTTCAAAGCTGGAGGTCCCTGGTAGAAGGTGAGTCATAGATATCTGCAAACACCCTTGAAGTGGCCCACAAAGACTTGTACTCCTCCTGTTTCTTCTCTATCAACTCAAATTAATTTATTTTCTTCTGGGTATTCCTTAGCAAATCAGCATTCTGGTGCACTAACATGTCTAGATTCAGCACACACTGATATACTCTTAAGTCGTGGGCCTGAAATTTACTTTGCCCTTGGCTTCTCTGGTTGGCTTAAGTAGGATGAATGAACTAAGTGAATCATTTTACCAGTACCTAAAGAAAGCTCTATGTCAGTATCTGAAGACCTCTCATATCCATCACAAAATTATGCATCTCTCTCCATCCAACTTTTCTTCCATTAATTGTAATTCATCTACCTAGGTTGGACTTATCCCGCACAAGAGATGACTGGGTGCTCTTCTTTGTCATCTCCCAAGTTCAAACAGCCAGAATAGATTTCTGATTTCAAAGTTACAGAGGTTTGCCCAACTTGCATGGGGGCTCTAGGATTCTTCTGCCAGAAATGAAGCAGGAAAAGGAGCATCTGGATTCTGAGGTTCCTGGGCCATTAAATTTGAATATGGATTTGTGGAACTAGTGTTGCTCTTGCAGTGAAAGAAAAATGACTCCTTGGTGAATGGGGTTGATTGCCTGTGTCCTTTACCTCCTTGATTTCCAAGTCTAGGGTCTCTTTTGGATATTCTGAAGTTAGTCCTAGAGAGACACTGACTCAAGATGGGGTTCATATTTCTGTACCATGAGGTTCTCAGATAACTGAGTTCTCTGGGTGCTAATAAACTCCTCTCTTAAAATTTTCTTCACCTACACATAGATCCCTTTTTTGACATACTCATGAAGCTGAGTTTCCAAGGAGTCATTTCTCAGGGTACCAAGCTCGGTGGTACAGGGGATTGAAAGATGAACAGCCTGAGTCATTGGTCTCAGAGGTTCAGTCCATGGTTGGCGCACTCCATATCTTGGGGTCCATGGTGAGGCAGAACATCATGGCAGAAGGATGTAATAGAGGAAAGCTCAGTTTATGACCAGAGACATGGCTTTAATTAACAATGGAATCAGATGTGGGGTGACCTACAATATGACTGTATTTCCCCTTGTGTTTCTGAGACAGAAGATGTTACTAATTGAGCTCCATGGTAACAGCTGGCAGGGGAGGGAAGAAAGGGGAGAAGAAGCTCTCCCCTTCTTAGGCACTGTCCTTGAAGTATTAACTTGCTCAGAACAGTGAAAAAATGCTGCTTTTGTGTGAACTTCTGCAGATTGTGAACTTCTGAGACCCTCCCCCTACACACTGGGTATAAAGTTCTGAAACTACCTGAACCCGGGCTTCAGGGAGATTGACTGATCACAGCAAAAGCTTTGCCCTCTGAACCTGGCTGCAGCCAAATAAATCTATTTCCTGCTGTCTTTGGTGTCTTGCCTTGTCTGTCCCCAAAAGATTTTCACTGATATTCTGCCTCACCTCCAAAGCTATGGAGTCAGCAGACCATTGACTGAGCTTCTGAAACTGGGAGCCAAAATAAACATGTCATCTTTAAAAAACAAAAAAGAAAATAAAAAAAGAAGTTTCCTCTTCTAGGTGTTTCTCCTTTGCTAACAAAGCAATAAACCTTCTTTTTCCTTTTTCTCAAAACCGTGTCCTTGTTATTGGATTGACATCCGGGACAAGGACCAAAGCAAGAAATTTGGCACCCCAGGTGGGACCTGAGAGCAGTCCCCACTCCAGCTATCTTGGGCAGGTCTGGCACTCCAAGCTACCCCCACTTCCATGCAGAGGATACCAGGTGGGAGATGAGTTTGTTGAGAACCAACCACTGGAGAAATTGGGCAATGGTGTGAGTTTGCCTTAGATCGAACAAGAGGAGCTATTCCTGTGAGTAAAGGGAGGGACTCAAGGACCATTCCAGCAGCTGCCAAAGCTCTTTTTTCTTTGGGGGGATACTGCCTTCTCTCCCTGAACAGCACAAGTTGCTCCATCAGTTGCTTTACTTTAAGAAAAAAGAAAACTAAACTCAGGAAATTTGCAACAGCTTTGGCCATTTGCATGATCCCTCCCCTATGTATGCCTTGTCCAGTCACCTGCCATCTGCCACTGTAGACCTCTGGACTGCTCCAATGCTGAATGCCCTTAACTGCACAAGCCCCACCTGATAGAGAACAAGGAATTTGGTTTACTTCTCCCAACTTTGCCCCTTTTCAGCAGGAAGTAGCTTGGAGATGTTTGATAAACCAGCCTAATTCCATCTTAAGACTGGGAGCCATCCTGTCAAAAAGTTATGAAAAGCCCACTTCAGTTTTCTATGAAATGCTAGGATTCTTATTTGGCTTGAGCTTATTGTCTGGCATTCATTCCCAGGCCTTGAGCTCGCTCAGGCCTGGCTGTCCTTGACCAGATAACAACTCTCTCTCTCTCTCTCTCAAACTAACGGTGCCTCATAAACTTTTGATGTGGGGTTTAACTATTACTCCCCTTTTTTTCTTGGAATGCAATGCCATGTAGATATTAGTTTGCTACTTGCTTTGAATTACACCTGTCTGACCTTGTTAGCTATAAGTTCCCAAGATTTTCTGTAACTCTTTGAACTATAAAAAACTTGTCTTCCCGGAGAGCGGGGCTGACCTCAAGCCCAGTGTTTGGGAGGGGCAGCCTTGGCCAGCTCTCTTTATATGTATACAATATAAGCTTGCTTTAATCTAAAATTGGAGTTGGTGGTCTTTTCTTTGCGTCTTGGATCAACAATGTTGTCACCCACTTTCCATAGAAATCAAAGCTAGAAATTGACAGTGGAGAAATGTAATAGGAGTTCACTTGATGCTTTGACTATATCCCTTGTCACTTTGAATCTTCCATGTTTTTTTCTTTTTCCCAACCTTCTTCTCTCTGACCTTCTCCTCCCTTATCTTCTTTTTCCTGACATCCTTCCTGATCTTCTCCTCCCTGATCTTATTTCCCCTAACCTTCTCTCCCTGATCTTCTTTTCCCTAATCTTCTCCTCTCTGATCTTCTTTTCCCTAACCTTCTCTTACCTGATCTTCTTTTCCTTGATCTTTATCCTGATCTCTCCTCTCTAATCTCATTTTCTATGAATCACCTCTTAAAAACCCCCTGTACCTGCTGATGGGCAGAATCAGCCTTTGAGACAGAAGTCCCCTGAGTTTCTCCTTTGCTAACAAAGCAATAAACTTTCTTTTTCCTTTTCTAGAAGAGAGGAGGAGGAGGAGGAGGAGGAGGAGGAGGAGGAGGGGGTGGGAGGGGGAGGAGGAAGTTGTTTTCCTCTTCTATGTTAGGTCTTTTGGTCACAGTGATGCAAAGCGTTCTCCTCTCTCTCTCTCTCTCTCTCTCTCTCTCTCTCTCTCTCTCACACACACACACACACACACACACACACACACACACACACACACCTAAAGCATTCTGTATATACTTCCTGTATGTTAAATGGTCTCAGAGTCCCCAGAGAACCTGCCCTGAGTTGATTAGGAATTTTGCTAAGGGCTTTATATGCATTGTCTCTCCTAATCTTCATCACAATAGGCAATAGAAACAGATAACAACCCTGAAATAGAGAGGAATATTACCACATTCTTACCACAAGATAGAGACTCAGGCTAATCTCCCTCAGGCTAAGTCATTTGTCCAAAGTCACACAGGGCTAGAAGTGCAGAGCTATGTTCAAAGGAAGCCAAGGTTGCTTTGGAGCCTGAGCTTGCCCTGGCCCACCCCAGTGTAAAGCTCTTGTCTGGGGAAATCAAACAGACCCAAACCAAACCTAGAAGCTAGTCTACACAGCTTCCAGTTATATTTGTTAGGTTCCCACATTATCTTCTCAACTATATTCCCTCCTTAGAAGTGTTGCTGACTTTGCAAATCCTTGAGAATCTTCTGCTGAGGGCATTTCATCCATTTTTGTATTGTCCTCTCCAGCAGAACATGGCACCTTCTGTCCGGGGACACTGAGTTGGTATGAGACTTTTCCTCCCTCATCCAAGGGGCAACTCATTCCTAACTGCTCATTTATTAAGCAAATAGCAGTGTATACCTTCTCCATGGCAAGTATTTTGCTAGTGGAAGATTTATGTCTTTTCTATCAAAGTTAAACCCGTAATGAAACACAGGCATATTTATTGTAACTTAAATTTCACATATATAATGGAGCCATCTTAAATTAGGGAACAATGTGGTGAAAATGGAGCCATTTTAAAATTCCCTAATAGATGTTCAATCACAACTATAGCCCTTTTCCATGCATGTCCCATTTAAAATTAGCTAATCATATAATTGTACCCCCAAACTCTTACTATCAGGAGTGAGGGGCAGTGTTTTATTAGGGATAATTATTGGCTTGCTTGCTCTCTAAATTCCCTTTGGGGGAGCACCTTTCTGCAGAGTACAATTTTGCCTTGCCAACCAACTTTTAAGCTTGTGCTTGATTTATTGCAGTACCTTGGTATTTCTAACACTAGGCATGGGGATGGTGAAGGGAAAGCGAGGAACAAGAGACAGGTAAGCGAGAAATGAAAGATGGAGACCAGAAAGAGATATACACTAGAGTTTATTTGTCAGAGGTGACAAATAAAGGCCATCTCTCTATAGTGGAGAGAGGCAAAACAGGCTTGGGTTCTGGAACTTTTATGGGGCAGGCTCGGGAATCAGAGCTGGGAGGGTCCTAATGCGGGCAGTTAGGGGTTGGGTTGGTATGAGGGAGTGGTGAGCCTTTCTCAGAAAGACGCTTGGGTGGGAAAGTGAAACTTTTTCCTTAAAATGGCAGCTGTCACTTAAGATGTCCATCCAGATGCTAAGCAAGGACCATATAGATGGAGCAGACAACAAGACTTGATATTTACCTCACCCTCCTGGAGTTTATACTCTAGCAGGGAAGAGAGACATTAGATAAATAAATTAAGAAATTATTTGCAATTGTGGTGTGCGTGAAGGTCAGGTTTGTTGCTACTCAATTTCAGATTATTAGTTTGAGACATTTGCTTGATTCTTTGGTTGATATCTGTCTCCCTCACTATTAAGACCCATGATAGCAGGATTACCATAGTTCTATCACTCAATTTAGATGCTCAGAAAATATTTGTGAGTGCATACACAGAGTTGTTACTAAAGGAAATCTGTGAATTAAAATCCATGATCTATGATCTGCATCTCTTTCTGCCAGACTCTCATATTGTCATAAGATGAAGGCCTCAAGGACCCTGGTTTTCATATTTGCTATTGAATCTCCAGCACCTATAACAGCACATGTCATAGAGTAGATGCATGATAAATCTTTGTTGAATGATTGTTTTTTTTTTCTTTAATTGAGAATAGGTATACCTATTTGGATGGTTCTACACACACAGCAGAAAGTGGTTTCAATATTAAGGATACTTATCACACATAACCGGCTCCAAATGCAACCCAATGACATCAGGATTCTGAGACAGCAACTCTTGGAATGTCTAGACTCTGAATAAGGTTGCTGCAGCTCCAGCATCCCATCCTGACACCATCATGGTCAAAGGCATGAAGAAGTCCATGGTGGGCTTCTCCTTCTACTCTTCCTTACTGTTGCCAGGGAGCTAACTTTTCTAGATGTTCCAAGATTTTTGCTTCTCATTGACCAGTACTAGGTCTTACACCTACTCCTAAGCTAATCACTGGCCAAAAGGAGTGAGATTAACATATATATTACTTGAGGTTATGAACCAAAAAACTCCAGGATGCAGATGGCCCAAATACAATAGAAGATTTTTTCTCCCTCCCTGGTGTGAAGTCCAAATAAAATGTTCCTGATTACAACTCTCTTCAGAGTGTTAATTCAGGGATCAGGCTTTCCATCTTGTAGCTCCCTCATCTTCTAATTTTATCATGTTTCTCTGCATCGAGCCAATGGAATGAAAAAAGTATGGAGAAGACACACTGTTTCTTGTCTGTTTTGTGTATGCACACATACCTGTGTATTCCATGTTGTGTCTACATATGTGCTTGTGTACATACATTATGAACACAGTATCAATTGGCTTGTAGATAAATGAGTACTTATAAATTTAATCAATGATCAAAATGCCTTTTCACTTCACATGACTTAAGTAAAGCTTTAACCAAAAGGGTCAATTTAAAAGTTTAAGAATAAAGATGACTAGGGCTGTGGTTTTAGCTCAGTGGTTGAGCGCTTACCTCGTATGCGTGAGGCACTGGATTTGATCCTCAGCACCATATACATATATACATAAATAAATAAAGATATTGTGTCCATCTACAACTAAAAATATTTTTTAAAAAGAATAAAAATGACTTTGAAATTACTAACGTTCATGTTTTTCTAGCTGGCTGGCCAACAGAGTGTTGGTTTCTATAAAATGTATAGTGTTGGTTTCTATAAAATGTTTAAAGTGCAACGTCCATTGCTTCTAAGGATTTTTCTTTGGCAGGAATAACTGACTTATAGTGTTAACTAGGCTTGTTTGATACCTTGCTTTTCATGGATAACCCAAGTTAGAAATGGATAAATTAATTTTAACATAAATGGGATTAATCTTCATAAATGTGTTTATTAGAGGACATATATGATTAATTTACAAAGTTAAAATACTAAAATATCAACTAAGTATAAATTCAAATACTCTAGGGGCTTGGACTGTGGCTCAGTGCTTGCCTAGCACATGTGAGGTGCTGGGTTCGATCCTCAGCACCACATATAAATAAATAAATAAAATAAAGGTATTGCATCCAACTAAAACTAAAAAAATCAAAAAATTCAAGTACTCAAGGCTTCTTGAATTCCATAAGGTAAAATATATTTGTGTCTATTGTGTTTTTATAAATGGGTAAATTTTAAAAACGGTTTAAGATTGTTTGTTTCTGGATCTTAACCTAAAAGCAAGGTTACTAAGAGTTAAAATTCTACAGGTATAATTCTGAATGTGTACAAAAAGTTTCAGCTGTTTCAATCAAAGTACTGCAAAGGCTATTTTATTTTGTTTAAAAGGAGTAAGATTTGTTTAAATGAGAGAAGACAGAACTCATGTGATGCAAGGGGCAACCTAACAGAGATTGTATGGCTTCTGGATGAAAGCATTGATCAGAATCCATGCTGAACAAATATTTTTTAAATGTTGGGAAAAAATCTGGGGACCTCAGGAAGATGGTGGAAGCTAACTAGGCAGTGAGTCTTTATCTTGTCACAACACAGAAAGGAGGCAGCAAATAAAAGCAGAATTGAGAGAATTTTATTATAGGTTTACACCTGAATTGAGGAACTAAGGAACCACAGAAATCAATGGCAACAAGTTTTTGTTCTTATAAGATTGAATCGTATGAGGCTTGGCTCAGATGAGATTACAGTAAATAGGGCTCAGTGGTATCATTTTAAAAAATTTGTTCTAATTATACATGACAGTAGAATGCATTTTGACACATTATACACAAATGGAGCACTACTTCTCCTTCCTCTGGCTGTACATGGAGCGATATCTCTTAAAGTGAAACTGATGTTGAGATCAGCAGAGGTCACATATTGCATTAAAATATCATAATCTAGATATCTACACAACCCAAGGCTCTTAATAAAAAGTAGTTCACACAGTAGTCCTTCACTTAAAAGAAGTCAGAACTATACTGATAGATGGGTAGACAGAAAAATATGAAAAGCAGGGGAACAAACATACAAAAATGTGGGGAGACACTCCTGAGCTATTTAGTGTTTTCACTGGGCCTTGAGCCAAGGAGATATTGGTTTGGCATTGCAAGTCATTTTGTGGCTCCTCCCACTTAATGGATTATGCAATGAACATGACCTCAGTCTTCACTTGGCTAGGAAGACTGCTCTCATAGCTCCAGAATTGGGCATAACCCATTGGGCCTGCACAGTCCTCCTCCTACTTTATTTGGCAAAAGAACATTCTATTGAAAAACTTTGACGTTTCCCCCATACATAATAAAGCAAACATGGGCTCTTGCTCTCTTTCTTCCCAGTGTGGAAGCTTGACACCTAAAGTCAAAGAGCCGTCCCATCCCCACTTTCTGAAATTACTTTCTGTGTAGTGTGTTTTTTTCACTGCCTTCTTTTCTTAGCTTTATGTCACAGCCAGTTCACTCCACACAGATGAAACCCAAATTCCATTGCCCGCACGGGATGTGGGCAAGACAAAAAACACATTAAAAAGATAGTGCACCATAACCAAGTGGGTTTCATCCCAGGGGTACAAGGATGGTTCAATACAGAAGTCAATAAATGTAATTCACCACATAAATAAAATTAAAGAGGAGAATCACATGATTATCTCAAAGATGCAGAAAAATCATTTCATAAAGTATAGCTTCCATTCATGTTTAAAATCTTTGAAAAGCAAGGGATAGATGGAACCTACCTCAACATTATAAACACTACAAAAAAGCTGGGCATGGTGGCACACACCTGTAATCCCAGCACTTGGGAGGCTAAGGCAGGAGGATCACGAGTTCAAAGCCAGCCTCAGCAATGATGAGGCACTTAGCAACTTAGTGAGACCCTGTCTCTAATAAAATACAAAACAGGGCTGGGGATGTGGCCCAGTGGTCGAGTGCCCCGAGTTCAATCCCCGGCATCAAAAAATAAAATAAAATAAAACAAAGGCTACATATGACAAACCCAAGACCAGCACCATACTGAATGGAGAAAAACTGAAAGCATTTCCTCTGAAAAGAGGAACAAAACAGGGATGCCCACTTTCACCACTCCTATTCAACATAGTCTTTGAAACTCTAGCCAGAGCAATTAAGCAACGGAAGGAAATCAGAGGGCTATGAATAGGAAAAAAAGAGTTCAAATTATCTCTGTTTGCTGACAACATGATCCTATATTTAGAAGACCCCCCCCAAAAAAAAAACTCCACCACAAAACTTCTAGGATTCATAAATGAATTCAGCAAAGTAGCAGAATATAAAATTAAGACCCATAAATCAATTGTGTTCCGATACACCAATGATGATACAGCTGAAAAAGAAATTAGGAAACTATCCCATTCATAATAGCCTCAAGAAAAATAAAATACTTGGGAATCAATCTAACAAAAGAGGCAAAGGTCCTCTACAATGAAAACTATAGAACACTAAAGAAAAAAAAAATAAAGAAGACCTTAGAAGATAGACCTCCTGTGTTCTTGGATAGGCAGAATTAATATTGTCAAAATGGCCATATTGCAAAAAGCACTATACAGATTCAATGCAATTTCCTTCAAAATTCCAATGACATTCTTCATAGAAATATAAAAAGCAGTCACAAAATTCATTGGGAAAAATAAGAAATCCAGAATAGCTAAAGTAATCCTCAGCATGAAAAGCGAAGCAGGAGGCATCACAATACCAGACCTCATCCATATGTAGCAAAATAAAATTAAACTTCTATCTCTCACCCTGCACAAAACTCAACTCAAAGTGGATCAAGGACCTAGGCATTAGACCAGAGACCTTGTGCCTACTAGAAGAAAAAGTAGGCCCAAATCTCCCTCATGTCACCTTTAGAACTGAAATTCCTCAACAAGACTCCTAAAGCTCAAGAAGTAAAATCAAGAATCAATAAATGGGGATGGCATCGAGGATCCTGGGAAGATGGCCGACAGGAGGGAGGTGCTCTCTGGACACAGTTGCGAAAAGATGCTGAGTGGGAAGTTTGAGCGAGTTACTAGCAATTCTATTGCAAATGAAAGGGAGCCGAGACATTCGTACACCTCTGGACAGTGAAATACAACGTTCTCCGGACCACGACGAGCACGGTCCACCGTCCGAAGCAGCGCTGTCTGCACTGCAGTTGCAGCTGCCTGATCCCATCTCGGCAAGGAGACATCCACCCAGTGGCTTTGAAACCCATCGGCAAGGAGGGATAGAAAGAAGCCTAGAGGCGTGGGCGGTGTCCACTTAGAGGTCTTTCGCACAGCTTGCCAAGCCGATCCCGCACGCTCTGGACTGACACAAGGGTCTGTGGAGCTGCTGTTGAGTGGGAGGAGAGCACTGCCATCTTTGAGAAGTACAGTGGCTGACCCAGACAAAGGGGAAAAGACAGAAAGGAAGAACAGCTGCAGACATCCAGGGAGCCGCCAACGCTCTGAAAACAACGCACACCTGGGTGAGGCTCGGGTAACCAGCAGGGGAGGGTGTGTCTGAGGCTAGCGCAGCAGCCACAAGAAGCTACAATTGTGGGTGGGCGTGGGGAAAGGGTGCCTTCTGGAGGGTCCCCTTCCCGGTGCCATTTATCTGCTGACACACAACCCCCCTGAGCCACTCTTCCGCTGGGCCATTCTGCCACTGGCCAAAGGTGCAGCCTTGGCTCCACTAACAGGATCGCTGTCTAGAAGTGATCCGATACAATTGGCTTAAACTGGAAAGGAAAAAAGAGGGGGGCTTCCCAGGGCCCGTTTTGTTTGAGACTTGGGGTTTGACTTTTTTTTGTTGGTTTGCTTGTTTTATTGGTTTTCGGGGTTTTTGTTGTTGTTCTTGTTTGTTTGTTTGTTTTTCTTTTTCTTTTTTTTTTTTGGCTTTGTATTGTTTTGCTTTTTTTTTTTTTTTGCATTGATTGTTGAGTATGCTGGAGTCCCAGAACACCTTTAGTTTAACCCCCTCAGACTGGAAAAGTCTATGTAAAGCAGCATTAAGCGGGGGGCAATACTTGGTTTGGCAATCGCAATTCCAAGAACTTTGTATAGAAATGGCTAAAAGAAACGCAGCTGCAGTGTTTGGAGACTATAATATAGAAATGCTCACAGGAGAAGGGCAATTCGCAGACTTAAAGGCTCAAAAAGATTATGACCCAGGTGTATATGCTCAGATAAACGCAGCTGCCTTAGAAGCATGGAAAACTGTACAAGGACCTGGGGATCTACAAGGTAGCTTGTCAAAAGTGATTCAAGGACCTAATGAGCCATATGCTGACTTTGCTGATCGACTTTTGAGAACTGCAGGTAGAGTGTTTGCAGATGTTGATCAAGCTATGCCATTAGTTGTTCAATTAGCATATGAAAATGCTAATAAATACTGCCAGGAAGCCATCAGGCCATGGAGAACTAAAAAGGATCTTTCTGTATATATACAACTATGTAAAGATATAAATGACGCCTTTGTCACAGGAAATGTGATTGCAGCCTCAATGAGAGGTGCTTCCCCTCGAAATTTCACAAAGGCTAAACCTAGACATTATAATCAATCAGGATATTCCAGGCAAAATTATCATAATCAATCAGAGAAAATCCCAAAAGAGAAATAATACCAAGCTCATACCGTGCCCCAGGCCGCTGCCCCAGGTGTAAAAAGGGAAATCATTGGGCCAATAAATGATATTCAAAATTTGACATCCATGGAAATCCTTTGTTCAGGAATTCAAAAAACATGGCACGGGGCCCAATGACCCGGGGCCCACAAATGTACGGGGCATTGGAGGAGGAGTATCCTCAAGCATCCACTCAGATGCTTCCCCGACACAATCCCTACTACCCATCCACTCCCTCGCCAAAGGAATAGGAGGAAATGCAGGATTAGACATCTGTTCCACCGCCCGAATAGTGTTAACACCTGAAATGGGGGTTCAACTGATTCCCACAGGAGTCAGGGGGCCTCTTCCCTCAGGGACTGTAGGACTTATTCTCGGGTGAAGTCCTAAAAGCTTATTAGGTTTGCAAGTGACCCCAGGTGTAATAAACTCAGACTACAAAGGGGAAATAAAAATAATGCTTAGCTCACCCCAAAGTATAAGTTCTGTTAATCAAGGAGATAGAATTGCTCAGTTGCTTCTCCTTCCTAATTTACATGATTCATTTAAAATGAGTATGCCTCAAAAAGGGAACAATAGAGGATTTTGTTCCACTGACTCAGAACCTATGACTTGCTGGATTCGGGATTGTTCAGGGAGGCCTATGTGTAAAATAAAAATCTAAGGAATAGAGATAGAAGGACTGATAGGTACTGGAGCTGACTCTTCCATCATTAATCTACGGCAATGGCACAAGCACTGGCCTCTGCAAAAAGCTTCAACCAGTTTAAGAGGCTTGGGATATAATAACCTCCCAGAGAAAAGCACGGTAATTTTAAAATGGGAGGATGATGAAGGGCATAAAGGAACATTTCAGCCTTATGTTTTACCTAACCTACCGGTTACTTTATGGGGAAGAGATATTTTGCAACAAATGTGAGTACACCTTGCAACCAAGCCTACAGGTGTTAAATGTGAAAATCTACAGGGTAATCTTAACCCTAAAAGAAATCATTATCAAAAAGTACAGAGTAAGCCGGGCGCGGTGGCACATGCCTGTAATCCCAGCACTTTGGGAGGCTGAGGCAGGAGGATCACGAGTTCAAAGCCAGCCTCAGCAATGGCGAGGCACTTAGCAACTCAGTGAGACCCTGTCTCTAATAAAATACAAAAAAGGGCTGGGGATGTGGCCTAGTGGTGGAGGGCCCCTGAGTTCAACCCCCGGTAACAACAACAACAAAAAAAGACAGAGTAATCTTAACCCTAAAAGTAATCATTATCATAAAGGAAAAAGATATTTTTTTCGGGGCCACTGAGAAAATAATTTTGAAAATACCATGGCTTTCTGATAAGCCAGTGTGGGTCCCTCAGTGCCTCCTATCTAAAGAGAAATTACAAGCGGCCCACCTACTAGTTCAGGAACAACTAGAAGCAGGACATATAGAACCTTCCACCTCTCCCTGGAATTCCCCCATATTTGTGATCAAGAAAAAATCAGGAAAATGGTGATTGTTACATGATCTTAGAGAAATTAATAAAACCATGCAAATCATGGGCCTTACTCAACCTGGACTTCCTAATCCTGTAGCTATTCCAAAAAATTTCCATCTTATTACTCTTGATATAAAGGATTGTTTCTTTTCCATTCCCCTACATCCTCTGGATGCCCCCAGGTTTGCTTTTTCAGTTCCTTCTATCAATAATAATGGCCCTGATAAAAGATATCAATGGAATGTGCTACTGCAGGGAATGGCTAATAGCCCCACCATATGCCAAATATATGTGGACAAAGCAATCCAACCCATTAAAAACAAATATCCAAACCTCATGTGTTTACATTACATGGATGATGTTTTACTAGCCCACCCTAATCAAAAAATCTTATTTAATATATTCAGTGATGTGGCAGAAAATTTTTAAAAATATGGATTATATATAGCAGAAGAAAAAGTTCAAACCAGATCACCCACATTATATTTAGGATTTAAAATCATGGATACCTTTGTTAGACCCCCAAAATTTTTAATAAATAAAGAACATTTGACCACCCTCAATGATTTCCAAAAACTACTGGGAGACATTAATTGGCTTCGCCCTACACTAAATCTCACTACTGGCCAACTAAAACCTTTATTTGACATCCTTCGCGGGGACCCTGATCCATCTTCACCGCGAACATTGACTCCTGATGCTAGGAAAGCTTTAAAGTTAGTAGAAAAAGCCATCGAAGGAGCTCATTGTGATAGATTTGATTTAACTCAACCGCTGATGTTGATTATTATTTCTTCACAATATACACCCACAGGAGTATTTTGGCAACAAGGGCCTTTATTATGGATACATTTGCCTGTCTCTCCTAAAAGTATAATTGAGTCTTATACCTCCATGGTGGCTAAACTTATTCTTCAAGGACTTAAGACTTTTACTAAAATATTTGGCATTCACCCTGCTACTATTATTACTCCCTATTCATCATCACAGATTGAATATGTATGCTTCAATGATAATGATTGGGCTATAGCTAAATGCTCTACTTCTGCAAATTTTGATAATCATCTTCCTAAGTCTCCTATATTATCTTTTTGTATTAATCATCCTATTATATTTCCACAGGTAATAAAAAATCAACCTATTCCTAAGGCATTAAATGTGTTTACATATGGGTCCTCAAATGGTACTGCTGCAGTAGTCACTAAAAAAGAAAATATGACTTACATAACTACACAAAAATTAGCTCAATTAGTGGAACTAGAAGCTGTGGTAAGAGCTCTGGAAATTTTAGAGACCAGCCCATGAATATTTTTTCAGATAGCCACTATATTGTACATGCCCTCCCAAAACTAGAGCTAGCAGGACCAATAGCACCTCATACTCCAGACTTTAAATTGTTTTATCAAATACAAAAACTTTTGTGGGCAAGAAAAGAACCTCTATTCATAGGGCTTATTAGAGCACATACCAACTTGCCTGGTCCCCTCCATGAAGGTAATCAAAAGGCTGATGACCTTACCCAAACAATCTTTATACTTTCAGCGCTCCAGCAAGCTACTTTATTTCACTCCCAGTTTCACGTCAATGGCACCACTTTGCAGCGTAGGTTTAAAATCACAAAGAAGCAAGCCAGAATAATTGTAAAAGATTGTAAATCGTGTATGACACATTTGCCCAATCCTCATTATGGTGTTAACCCTAGAGGATTAATGCCCAATCATTTGTGGCAGATGGATGTTACTCATGAGCCAAGTTTTGGAAAATTGTGATTTATTCATGTGACCATAGATACATGCTCAGGCATGATTTTTGCTTCCTTACATTCTGGAGAAAAAGTTAAAGATGTTACATCTCATTGTTTGCAAGCTTTTGCTGCATTGGGCATCCCCAAAATGCTTAAAACAGATAATGGCCCTGCATATACGTCCTCATCTTTCAAACAGTTTTGTGCAAAATTCAATATATCCCATAAAACAGGCATCCCATACAATCCTCAGGGTCAGGGCATTATTGAAAGAGCAAACCACACACTGAAAATTATGTTATTAAAACAAAAAGAAGGAAATTGGAAAAGTCCTAGGGACAGATTGGCAGTTGCCCTGTTTACCTTGAATTTTTTAACTTTAGACTCTAATGGTTATTCTGCTGGAGACAGACATTGGAACCCACACCAACAACATAAACCTTTGGTTTACTGGAAGGATGTTCTTTCAGGTACATGGAAGGGTCCAGATCCAGTATTAATTTGGGGGAGAGGATCTATTTGTGTTTTTCCAAAGCACGAATCCTCTCTAATATGGATACCATCTAGATTAATAAAACAGGTACCACATCAAAAGGATCAAGATGAAGTTGTTGAAGAATCAAGATTAATAAAAAAAGTACAAAATCAAGAGGACCAAGATGAAGATATGGAATGATTCCCTCAAAAGAGTCCTTCAAAATATTTCACAACTTAAGTGTCATTCCTCCCAGCCAGGATGAGGAGAGCTCTCTTTAGTGTGCACACAATTGTATTTTTTTTTCTTTTTATACATGTCTTTATGTCTGTACATTTGTCTACATTTCATGTTAATGTGACATCACAAATATATGTTGTATGTTTGTGCATCTGTCCAGTGTGACATCACAAATAACAAAGCGCTTATGAAAAAAAATATATATATATATGGATCCATATATATATATACATGTATATATATATGGATATATATGGATATATATGGATATACATATATATATATATATATATATATATATATATATGGATCCAAATAACTTTAACTCATTTTAGGTTAAGAGTATTCAATTTAGGTAAATAATTTTATAAATGAAGGTACTTTCAATTTTGATTTATAGGTGTCCCTGGGACTTCTCTCTAGCAAACAATATGACTAGTGCTATATAACCTGATATTTTGGTGTTTTGGCATAAGATTGTTTATTTGTTATTAACTTCATTTGTTTAATAGCTGATTAATTTCAATTATCTCAACAGGTAAAAGATTGCTGTGTATACAGAGACTCGAGAGTTCCAGCTAACAAATTATTTCTCCAAAGTGCCTTTACCTTTTCTTTAATCTATCTTTAATGCAGTAATACCCTCAGTCTTTCTTTGTTTTGTTCTAAATATGATATTTTGCCAACTTATATTGTGGAAGTTCAACCAGCAATGTGTGTGAACAAAAATCAACTTTAATTTTCTAATCTAATTATTCTATTTTGTAGTTTGACAACTCGCCTCTTGACTCAGTGCTGCAATAGCACTACCTTTCCTTTAATAATTGATGCTTGAGTTTCTAGGTAGCGGGCCCTGAAGATTTGCCAGTGGCATTGTCTAGACATAAAAAAGACGGCTGCTGCTACAGCTTCAACCATTCCTGCTGCTCAAGCATCAAACAACCTCACCAGCAGTGTGGCCTCTGCTTCTGCATGCATGGGGCCTCCTACATCAACGTGTTATAACAAGTGGACATTTTGATATTTCATTGTTTGAACCTTTACAGAACAATGCTTTGCGGGTATTTGTCTAGAGAATTCAGTGTGTTACTTGATGGAACTTAGGGCAGCTGATTTGTTTAAACAATTTGATATGCTATGCAATTTGGCTCATCACCAAAAGGCTTGTCGCCTTAAAGCCGCACCATCTCCTCACAATTGGACGGCTGTTAGTCATCATACACAGTCGATCCTAAAGGGCTCCATTGGATGGCTGGTTAGCCAATGACGGGTAAGATCCCCAGAGGGGGACAACCTAAGACAGGCACAGTCTCACGGGACAGTCTTATATGGCCGACATATCAACCTAAGACAGGAGTCAAGGGCACAGCCTTAATTATCCGATGACAGGTAAGAATATTGGTTGAAGGTGGACGTCCTAGAGAATCCCCTCTTTTAAAACAAAAGGGGGGAAATGCAGGAGCCCTGTTTGGGGACATGGCTAAGATTGTGGTTGACTACGGGCCATGGAGATGTTTGGGCATTGCTGCCTTCTGTAGTCTCATGAGACTTGGCCCGGGATCTGGAGAGACTAGGGCCGAGATTGCTGATCGGGTCGGCGCCATTTTGGTGTGAGTTTTTTTGGTGGTGTGTGGTGTGTGTTAAAGTCGTTGTTAGAGCCAGAGAGAGAAGTTATCAGAATAAAAAGCCTGTTTGTTTCCAGTTTGCCTCTGAACTTCTTCCCGTGGCTTCGTTGCTCCAAGCGGCCATCGCTTCAGGCAGCAACAAAAGACATCAAGAGACTGAAAGTGAAAGGCTGGGAAAAATCTTATCACTCACATGGCCAGTGGAAACAAGCAGGGGTTTCCATTCTCATATCAAATAAGGTAGACTTCAAACCAAAACCAAGAGGGACAAAGATGGATATTTCTTATTACTTAAGGGAACCATCCATCAACAGGATATAACAATCATAAATCTGTATGCCCCAAATAATGGAGCACATACATTCATCAAACGCTTCTTAAGTTCAAGAGTAAAATAGACCACAACACAGTTATTCTAGGGGACTTCAACACACCTCTCTCACCAATGGATAGATCATCCAAACAAAAGCTAAACAAAGAAACTTTAAGCCTCCTTAAAACAATTAACAATTTAGACCTAACAGACATATAGAATATTTCATCCCTCAGTAAACGAATACACTTTTTTCTCAGCAGCACATGGCTCCTTCTCCAAAATAGACCATATATTATGTCATAAGGAAACTCTCAGCAAATATAAAAAATAGAGATACTACCCTGCATTCTATCAGACCATAAAGGGATGAAATTGGAAATCAATGACAAAACAAGGATTAAGAAACACTACTCCAACAACTGGAAACTAAACAACATGCTACTGAATGAATAAGGGGTTGAAGAAGACATCAAAGAGGAGATTAAAAAATTCCTAGAGGTAAATGAGAACACAGATACAATATATAGAAATCTCTGGGACACTATGAAGGCAGGCAGTAGTGAGAGGAAAATTCATTGCACTGAGTTCATTCCTTAAGAGGAAAAAAACCCAACAAATAAATGACTTAACATCACACCTCAAAGCACTAGAAAAAGAAGAACAGACCAACACCAAGAGCAGTAGAAGACAGGAAATAATTAAAATCAGAGCAGAAATTAATGAAATTGAGACTAAGGAAAGAATTGACAAAACTAAAAGTTCAAAAAATAAACAAAATTGACAGACCCTTATTAACAAAAAGAAGAAGAGAAAAAAAACTCAAATTACTAACATTCATGATGAAAAAGGGAATATCACAACAAACACCACAGATATACAGAAGATAATTAGAAATTACTTTGAAAACTTGTATTCTAATAAAACATAAAATATTGAAAACATTGACAGATTTCTTGAGTTGTATGATTTGCCGAAACTGGAAATGGAGGCTATAAACAACTTAAACAGACCGATTACAAGTGAAGAAATAGAA
Source organism: Tamias sibiricus (assembly GCA_025594165.1). Taxonomy (NCBI): domain Eukaryota; kingdom Metazoa; phylum Chordata; class Mammalia; order Rodentia; family Sciuridae; genus Tamias; species Tamias sibiricus. The sequence goes on along the minus strand of CM046667.1, from coordinate 21,709,756 downwards.
GATGTCAGCAAAAGGCTACCAACAAGGAAAAGTCCAGGACCTGATGGGTTTACAGTCGAGTCCTATAAGAGTTTCAAAGAAGAACTAATATCAATGCTCTTCAAACTATTTCAAGAAATAGAAAAAGGGCTGGGGATGTGGCTCAGTGGTAGAGCGCTCGCCTAGCACATGGGCGACCCGGGTTCGATCCTCAGCACCACGTACAAATAAAAAAACAAATTGAATAAAACGCATTGTAAAAAAAAAGAAAAAGAAAAAGAAAAAGAAATAGAAAAAGAGGGAGCTCTTCCAGACTCTTTCTATGAGGCCAATATCACATTAATTCCAAAGCCAGGCAAAGACACATCCCAAAAAAGAAAACTTCAGGCGCATATCTTTAATGAACATAGATGCAAAAATCCTCAACAACATCCTGGCAAATCGGATACAAAAACATATCAAAAAGATAATGCACCGTGGCTGGGGCTGTGGCTCAGCGGCAGAGCGCTCGCCTACCACGTGCGCGGCCCGGGTTCGATCCTCAGCACCACGTAAACATAAATGCATTGCATTGTGTACAACTAAAGTAAATAAATAAATTTTGAAAAAAAAAAAAAGATAGTGCACCATGATCAAGTGGGGTTTATCACAGGGATGCAAGGCTGGTTCAACATTTGGAAATCAATAAACATAATACATCACATCAATAGACTTAAAGATAAAAATCATATGATCATCTCAATAGACACAGAAAAAGCTTTTGACAAAATACAACACCCCTTTATGTTCAAACCCTGGAAAAACTAGGAATATCAGGAACATATCTCAACATTATAAAAGCTATTTATGCAAGGCCCTGAGCTAACATTATCTTAAATGGAGAAAAATTGAAAGCATTCCCTCTAAAAACTGGAACAAGACAGGGATGCCCCCTTTCACCACTGCTATTTAACATAGTACTGGAAACTCTGGCCAGAGCAATTAGACAGATGAAAGAAATTAAAAGGATCAAGATAGGAAAAGAAGAGCTCAAATTAGCACTATTTTCTGATGACATGATAATCTACCTAGAAGACCCAAAAAACTCTACCAGAAAACTTTTACAACTAGTAAATGAATTTGGCAAAGTTGCAGGATACAAAATCAATACACATAAGTCAAAGGCATTTGTGTACATCAGCGACAAAGACTCTGAAAGAGAAATGATGAAAACTACCCCTTTTACAATAGCATCAAAAAAAAAAAAAATACCTGGGAATCAACCTAACGAAAGAGGTGAAAGACCTCTATAACAAAAATTATAGAACACTAAAGAAAGAAATTATAGATGAACTCAGAAGATGGAAAGACCTACCTTGCTCTTGGATAGGCAGAATTAATATTGTCAAAATGTCCATACTACCAAAAGCATTATACAGATTTAATGCAATTCCAATCAAAATCCCAATGTCATTCTTCAAAGAAATAGAAAAAGCAGTCATGAAATTCATCTGGAAAAATAAGAGACCCAGAATAGCCAAAGCAATCCTGAGCAAGAAAAGTGAAGCAGGGGGCATCACCATACTGGACTTTAAATTATACTATAGAGCAATAGTAACAAAAACAGCATGGTATTGGCACCAAAACAGACTGGTGGACCAATGGTACAGAATTGAGGACACAGAGACTAATACATATAATTTCAGCTATCTTATATTAGACAAAGGCACCAAAAATGTACAGTGGAGAAAGGATAGCCTCTTCAACAAATGGTGCTGGGAAAACTGGAAATCCATATGCAACAAATTGAAATTAAATTTTTATCTCTCACCATGCACAAAACTCAATTCAAAGTGGATCAAGGACCTAGGAATTAGAACAGAGACAATGTGCCTAATAGAAGAAAAAGTAAGCTCCAATTTCCAACATGTCAGATTAGACCCCAAGTTCCTTAATAAGAATCCTGTAGCACAAGAATTACTACCAAGAATTAATGAATGGGATAGATTTAAACTAAAAAGCTTCTTCTCAGCAAAAGAAACAATCAGTGAGGTGAATAGAGAGCCAACTAATTGGGAACAAATATTTAATACATGTACATCAGATAGAGCACTAATTTCTAGAATATATAAAGAACTCAAAAAACTTTACACCACAAAAACAAATAACCCAATCAATAAATGGACTAAGGAATTGAGAAGACACCTCTCAGAAGAAGATACACGATTAATCAACAAATACATGAAAAAATGTTCAACATCGCTGGCAATTAGAGAAATGCAAATCAAAACTACTCTAAGATTTCACTTCACGCCAGTCAGAATGGCAGCCATCAAGAACACAAGCAACAATAAATGTTGGAGAGGATGTGGGGAAAAAGGCACACTCATACATTGCTGGTGGGACTGCAAAATGGTGCAACTGTTATGGAAAGCATTATGGAGATTTCTTGGAAAACTGGGAATGGAACCACCCTATGACCCAGCCATCCCACTCCTGGGTCTATTCCCAAAGGACTTAAAAACAGCATATTACAGTGACACAGCTATCTCAATGTTTGTAGCTGCGCAATTCCCAATAGCTAGGTTATGGAACCAACCTAGATGTCCCTCAGTAAATGAGTGGATTAAGAAAATGTGGTATATATGCACAATGGAATTTTACTCAACAATAAAAGAAAATAAAATAATGTCATTTGCAGGTAAATGGATGAAGTTGGAAGACATAATGCTAAGTGAAGTTAGTCAGTCTCAAAAATCCAAGTACCAAATGTTTTCTCTGATATAAGGAGGCTAGTTCATAGTATTGTTGGATGGGGGTACATAGGAGGATTAGAGGAACACTAGAATGGCCAAAGGGAAGGGAGGGTAAGGGAGGGAGCAAGGGGGGAGGGAGGGGGAGAAAAGAAAAAAAAAAGAAAAGGTGGTTGAATGAGATGGATATCATTTTCCTAAATGCATGATTGAAGACCTGAATTGTACGAATATACTTTGTATACAAACAGTTGTATGTAAAAAGATGCTAAATACATGCACTATGAGTTGTACATATTAAAAATTATAAAAATAAAATTAAAAAAAATCAATAAATGGGATGATATCAAATTTAAAAACTTCTTCATAGGAAAGGAAACAATCAAGGATGTGAAAAGAGAGTCTATAGATTGAGAAAAAAAATCTTTTCCACCTGCACCTCAGATAGAGCATTAATCTTGAGGATATATAACAAACTCAAGAAACATTAAAAAAAAAAAAAACCCGATCAGTAAATGGGCAAAGGAACTGAACAGACATTTCACAAAATAAGAAATATGATCAGTCAAAAAATATATGAAAAATATTCAACACCTGTTACAATTAGAGAAATTAGATTTTATCTCTTTACAGTCAGGATGGCAACTATCAAAAATACAAGTAACAATAAATGTTGGCGAGGATGTGGGGAAAAGAATACACTCATACCTTGTTGTCGGGACTGCAAATTAGTGCAACCACTCTGGAAATCAATATGGAGATTCCTCGGAAATCTAGGGGTGGAACCAACCACCATTTGACCTAGTTATCCCACTACTCAGTATAGATACACAAAGGATTTAAAATTAGCATACTACAGTGACAGAGCCACACTAATGTTTATAGCAGTTCAATTCACAATAGCTAAGCTATGGAGCCAACCTAAGTGCCCTTCAACAGATGAATGGATAAAGAAAATGTGGTACATATACACAATGGAATATTACTCAGCCATAAAGGATGACTTTATGACTTTTGCTGTAAATAGATGGATCTGGAGACTATCATGCTAAGTGAAATAAGTCAAACCCAAAAAACCAAAGGCCAAATGTTTTCTCTGATATGTGGAAGGTAATCCACAAGAAGGCGGGGTAGGGGGCTGATTTTTAAAAAAAGAATAGAAGTTCAGTGGAGTAGACAAAGGGGAATGAAGGGAAGGGATGGAGATGGGAAAATGAAAGATAGTGAAATGAATCTGATATAACTTTCCTAAGTATATATATGAATATACCACAGTAAATCTTACCATCATGTACATCCACAAGAAATTAATTTTTTTTGACATTGATGAATCTTTATTTTATTTTATGTATTTATTTTTATGTGGTGCTGAGAATCGAACCCAGTGCCTCACACATGCAAGTCAAGTGATCTACCACTGAGTCACAACCCCAGCCCTGTAAGCTGCCTGGTACCGAAAACCGGGAGGAAATCTCGGAGGCAGAGTTAAGCTTTTACTACTTTTACTTCTTAGAGCTTAGAGAGGGAAAGAAAGATTTTTAGAGAGAAAGATTAGAGCGAGCTTTTCTTCTTGTCTTCTTAGCTTAGAGTAAGAAAGATAGAGCTTAAGAAAGATAGAGCTTAGCTTAGAGAAAGATTAGAGCTTCTTTCTTCTCTCTTCTTTCTTCCTTCTTCTTTAGAGAGAGCTTAGAGAGGGAAAGAAAGATTTTTCTTCTTAGCTTAGAGTAGAGTAGCTTAGAGTAAAGAAAGATAGAGCTTAGCTTAGAGAAAGATTAGAGCTTCTTTCTTCTCTCTTCTTTCTTCCTTCTTCTTTCTTCTGTCTTCTGTCTTCCTCAGGAGCCTCGGCCTAACTCTGACCAGTCATTACTTCTTCTATCTGGTTTCTCTTCTGTCTTCTATCTGGTTTCTCTTCTGTAACCGCTCTGCCTACGTTCTGGCCGCTATGATTCTTCTGACCGACCGAGTGACTGCCCGACTGACCGAATGAATTCGTTCTCCTAACTCGGACCGCTTTCACCCGGTTATATACCTTCAGGTTTGCGGGTGCCTACAGGTGCGTCACATACATATCAGGTGGAACTTATGGCTTCCAGCTAGCTGCAACAGCCCTTCCTAATTAGGGCTCCTTCACAGCCCTGCACAAGAAATTAATTAAAAAAAAAAAAACAATATGGGTAAATGGCAGAAAAATCAGTAGATGGAAGGGAATAGGGGGTGTGGGGAAGGGAAGGGAAGGAGAGGTATTAGGGACTGAATTAGGATAAGATATATTCTATGCTTTTATAATTATGTCAAAATGAATTCTGTCATCAAGTATAACTAAAAAGAACCAATAAAAAATATTGGGGCTGGGATTATGGCTGAGTGGTGGAGCGCTTGCTTAGCATGTGTGAGGCACTAGATGAAAATAAGTAAATAAAATAAAGGCATTGTGTCCATCTACAACTAAAAAAATATTTTTTAAAAAAATTGGTGCTGGGAGCAGCCTGCAGATCCGAAAGTGGGCCGAGGGAGGCCGCCGCTGCTGGCTTGCATGACCCCCATTCCACCCATTCACTCCACAGACACCTGCAGGCCCAGGAACAGACCCTGGGCCCAGGAAGGCTGCCACTGCTGGCCTGCCGGATGCCTCTCCACACGCCCACTCTGAAGCTGCCAGCAGATCCAGGAGCAGGCGCCTCTCTCCACGACCCCCACTCCGAAAATCCACTCCGCAGCCATGGACAGGTCCAAGAGCAGGCCCCAGGCTGAGTAAAGGCCCTGCCACTGCCTGCCCAATGCCCTCTGCCACACCTGGACTGGGAGAAGACACAGGAGAAAGAGCTGGGAGAAGAAAGCACCACACTGGGGCCAGGAGGAGATCCGGAGAGAAAGAGGCCTGCCCCACGCCCACAACTCTGAGAGGCAATCTGTGCCTGCCCGGAGAGGCACTCTGCACTGGGATTCCATGGCTGTATATACGCACAATGGAATTTTTCCAACATTAAAATAAGTATAGGCTTGAGGCTGCCACTGCCACAAAACTGAGAAAGTGCTGCTACTAACAAGGGACAGCAATAAGGTCCTGGTAACACATCACCAAGGTCCCTGTGGAACAAGCTGCACCAGAGGGTGTTCTACTAGAGTTGCTAACAAGTATCCTGTGGTGAGCTAACAGGGAGTATTACATGGGGGTGTCTATCTCTTATTTCTCCTACTAACACCTAAATTTGTATGAATACCCACTATTAGTCAAATAATCTAATACCTCTAATACCTCTATTTTCTCACATCCTAGCTCACAAACATCTTAGCCAATCCCTAAGTCCATTCTTCTACCACCAAGCAAACATACTGACAATATAGTAGAAGATAACTAATCTCATCATAGCTGTTTAAACTGACAAAACTGTAAATATCAATAGAAACTAACTGATATATGGCAACACATTGAGTACATTGAATGCTGTAATATTGATCTTTCCCTTAAAAGTGAGGTATCGGGTAACCTATAGAGACACTATAAGACAATAGGGCAGAAGCTGTAATACCTCAGGCTTACCCTGCAAGAGAGGAAAATGCATAGACATCATGAAAAAACAAGGGAGGAAAATGCCCAAAACAAACCAAGATACTACAACAATAGAAGCCATAGAAAGCACAGTAGGTGAAATGTCAGAGAAGGAGTTCTGGATATACATAATTAAAATGATTTGGGATTTAAAAAATTGTCTAAGTGAGCAGATACAGGCAAAAATTGATCTCTCCAACAAAGAGATAAGTACAGGTAGTAAAAGATTACTTGAAGAAAGAGAGAGTTTGAGAAAACAAACAGAAATTCTTGAAATGAAAGAAACAACAAGCCACTTAAAAAATTCAATAGACAGCATCACCAACAGATTGGATCACTTGGAAGACAGGACCTCAGACAATGAGGACAAAATATATAATCTTGAAAATAAAGTTGACCTCACAGTGAAGATGGTAATGAAAAGAATATCCAAGAATTATGGGATACCATCAAAAGACCAAATGTAAGATTTATTGGAATAGAGGAAGGTGCAGAGATTCAAACCAAAGAAATGCACAATTTCTTCAATGAAATAATATCAGAAAATTTCCCAAGCAGGAAGAATGAATTTGAAAATCAGACACAAGAGGCCTATAGGATACCAAATGTACAAAATTACAACAGATCTACACCAACACACATTATAATGAAAATGCCTAGCATACAAAATAAGGATAGAATTTTAAAGGCCACAAGAGAGAAAAATCAGATTACCTATAAGGGAAAACCAATTCGGATCTCAGCAGGTTTTTCAACCCAGACCCTCAAAGCCAGGAGATCCTGGAACAACATATACCAGGCTCTAAAAGATAAGGGATGCCAACCAAGAATCTTATATGCAGCAAAATTAAGCTTTAAATTTGATGATGAAATGAAAACCTTCTGTGATAAACAAAAGCTAAAAGAAGTCACAACAAGAAAGCCTGCACTACAGAACATTCTTGGCAAAATATTCCATGAGGAGGAAATGAAAAACAACAATGAAAATCTGCAAAGGGAAGAACTACAATAAAGGAAAAACTAATTAAAGGAGATACCAAGTCAAGCTAAATATCAAAAATAAAAATTTAAGAAAAATGACTGGTAATACAAATAATGTCTCAATAAAAAACCCTGAATGTTAAAGGCCTAAACTCACCAATTAAAAGACATAGGTTAATAGATTGGATTCAAACAAACAAAAAAAGACCCAACAATATGTTGCCTTCAAGAGACACATCTCATAGGAAAAGACACCTACAGACTGAAGGTTGAAAGGATGGGATGAAATATACCATTCACATGGTCTATGTAAGCAAGCAGGGGTCTCCATTCTCATATCAAATAAAGTAGACTTCAAGCCAAAGTTAATCAAAAGAGATAAAGATGGACATTTCATACTGCTTAAGGGAATCATACATCAACAAGAAATAACTGTTATAAATATATATGCCCCAAATAATGGAGCATCTACGTTCAACAACCAAACACTTCTCAAGTCCAGGAATGAAATAGACTACAACACAATAATTCCAGGTGACTTTAACACACCTCTTTCACCACTGGCTAGATCTCCAAACAAATGCTAAACAGAGAAACTCCAGAACTCAAAAATACAATCAATAACTTACACTTAACTGACATGTATAGAGTATATTATCCATCAACAAGCCAATACACTTTCTTCTCAGCATCACATGGATCCTTCTCTAAAACAGACCATATATTATGCCATAAAGCAACTATAAGCAAACATAAAAAAGTAAATATACTACTCTGCATTCTATCAGATCATAATGGAATGAAATTAGAAATCAATGACAAAATAAGAAATAAAAGCTACTCCATCACATGGAGACTAAATAATTTGCTACTGAATGAACAATGGGTTGCAGATGACATCAAGAAGGAGATTAAAAAATTCCTAGAGGTAAATGAGAACACCAATACAACATAACAAAAATCTCTGGGACACTATGAAGGCAGTACTAAGAAGGAAGTTCATTACATGGAGTTCATTCCATCAAAGAAGAAAAAGTAAACAAATAAATGAACTAACAATACACCTCAAAGTCCTAGAAAAAGAAGAACAAATCAACCCCAAAAGCAGTAGAAGACAGGAAATAATTTAAAATCAGAGCCAAAATCAATGAAATTGAAACAAACAAAAATTTAAAAAATTGACAGAACAAAAAGTTGGTTCTTTGAAAAATAAATAAAATTGATAAACCATTAGCTATGCTAACTAAGAAAAGGAGAGAAAACACTCAAATTACCAATATCTGTGATGAAAAAGGAAACATCACGACAGACACTACAGAAATACAGAAGATAATTAGAAATTATTTTGAAAATATATACTCCAATAAAATAGAAAATAATGAAGGCATCAACAAATTTCTAGAAACATACAATATGCCCAAACTAAATCATGATGATATACACAATTTAAATAGATCAATTTCAAGCAAAGAAATAGAGGATACCATCAAAAACCTAAGAACCAAGAAAAGCCCAGGACTGGATGGATAAACAGCCAATTTCTACAAGACCTTTAAAAGAAGAATTAACACCAATACTTCTCAAACCATTTTGTGAAATAGAAAAAGAGGGAACACTTCCAGACTCATTCTATGAGGCCAATATCACCCTGATTCCAAAAAAGAGACAGAGACAAATCAAAGAAAGAAAACTTTAGACCAATATCTCTAATGAATATAGAGGCAAAAATTCTCAACAAACTTTTGGCAAATTGAATACAAAAACATATCAAAATGATAGTGCACCACAATCAAGTGGGATTCATTCCAGGGATGCAAGGTTGGTTCAACATAAGGAAATCGATAAATGCAATTCATCACATCAATAGACTCAAAGATAAAAATCATATGATAATCTAAATAGACACAAAGAAAGCATTTGACAAAATACAGCACCCCTTCATGTTCAAAATGCCAGAAAAACTAGGGATAATGGGAACATACCTCAATATTGTAAAGGCCATCTATGCTAAGCCCCTAAATGGAGAAAAATTGAAAGCATTTCCTATAAAAACTGGAACAAGACAGGGATGCCCTCTTTCACCATTTCTATTTAACATAGGTCTAGAGACTCTAGCCAGAGCAATTAGACAGATGAAAGCAATTAAAGGGATATGGATAGGAAAAGAAGAACCGAAATCATCACTATTTGCAGATGATATGATTCTATACAGAGAAGATCCAAAAAATTCCACCAGAAATCTTCTAGAACTAATAAATGAATTCAACAAAGTGGCTGGATATAAAATCAACACCCATAAATCAAAGGCATTTCTGTATATCAGCGACAAATCCTCAGAAAGAGAAACTAGGAAATCCACCCGATTTAGAATAGCCTCAAAAAACAAAAAACAACAACAACTGAAGGAGCCCTAATTGGGAAGGGCTGTTGTAGCTAGCTGGAAGCCATGGGTTCCACCTGATATGTATGTGACGCACCTGTAGGCACCCGCAAACCTGAAGGTATATAACCGGGTGAAAGCGGTCCGAGTTAGGAGAACGGAGAATTCAGTCAGCCGGGCAGTCACTCGGTCGGTCAGAAGAATCAGAGCGGCCAGAACGTAGGCAGAGCGGTTACAGAAGAGAAACCAGATAGAAGACAGAAGAGAAACCAGATAGAAGAAGTAATGACTGGTCAGAGTTAGGCCGAGACTCCTGAGGAAGACAGATAGCCTCAGACTCAGTTGAGACCAGCAAAAAGAGTAGTAAACAAGAGAGCATAGCCTCTGACTCAGTTGAAGCCAGTTAAGAATTAAGCTGAAGCAGAGTAGCCGGCGAAAAGCCGAGCCGGCCAAAAGCCATAAAAAATGAAGAAGCCAGACTCAGTTGAGACCAGCAAAAAGAGTAGTAAACAAGAGAGCATAGCCTCTGACTCAGTTGAGGCCAGTTAAAAATTAAGCCGAAGCAGAGTAGCCGGCCAAAAGCCGAAAAAAGCCGAAGCGAGCCGGCCAAAAGCCGAAGCAGAGTAGCCGGCCAAAAGCCATAAAAAATATAGAGAAAAAGCCTTGAGCTTTAGTATAAAGAAAAAAGCCATGAGCTTAAAATAAAATAGAGAATTAAATAGCATGGTAAAAACCATGCAGAAAAAAAAGCCATTGAGCTTTGGCAAGAAAGCCATAAAGAAAAATAAAGAAGAGAAAAAAAAAAAAAAAAAAGTCAAAGCCGCTTATGCAATTGTGCTTAACTAGGTGCGTTAGCTGCTCCTCAGCATTAGGCTTCCTTAAAGCCACAGCACCTTCTCAAAAAGGGCTCAAATAAGGAGCCCTAATTAGGAAGGGCTGTTGCAGCTAGCTGGAAGCCATAAGTTCCACCTGATATGTATGTGACGCACCTGTAGGCACCCGCAAAGCTGAAGGTATATAACCGGGTGAAAGCGGTCCGAGTTAGGAGAACGGAGAATTCAGACAGTCGGGCAGTCACTCGGTCGGTCAGAAGAATCAGAGCGGCCAGAACGTAGGCAGAGCGGTTACAGAAACCAGATAGAAGACAGAAGAGAAATGACTGGTCAGAGTTAGGCCGAGGCTCCTGAAGAAGACAGAAGAAAGAAGACAGAAGACAGAAGAGAGAAGAAAGAAGCTCTAATCTTTCTCTAAGCTAAGCTCTATCTTTCTAAAGAAGCTCTATCTTTCTAACTCTAACTCTAAGCTAAGAAGACAAGAACTCTAACTCTAAGCTAAGAAGACAAGAAGAAATCTTTCTCTAAGAAGCTCTATCTTTCTTTATCTTTCTTTCTAAGACTCTAAGCTAAGAAGACAAGAAGAAATCTTTCTCTAAGCTAAAATCTTTCTTTCCCTCTCTCTCTAAGAAAGTAGAAGTAAAAGTAGTAAAAGCTATACTCTGCCTCCGAGAATTTTCCTCCCGTGGCGGCGCCGTGGCTGGCCGTGACAGGCAGCTTACAAACAACAAAAAAAAAAACTTGGGAATCAACTTAACAAAAGAAGTGAAAGTCCTCTTAAAAGAAAACTACAGCATGCTCAAGAAAGAAATTAAAGAAGATCTTAGAAGATGGAAAGATCTACCTTGTTCACGGATAGGTAGAACTAATATTGACAAAATTACTATTGTACCAAAAGCACTATACAATTTCAATGCAATCCCAATCAAAATCCCAATATCATTCCTCATAGAAATATAAAAAGCAATCATGAAATTCATCTGTAAAAATAAGAGACCCAGAATAGCCAAAGCAATTCTTAGCAAGAAGAGTGAAGCTGATGGCATTACTATTCCAGACCTTAAATTGTACTACAAAGCAATAGTAACTAAAAGAGCATGGTATTGGCACCAAAATAGACCAGTAGACCAATGGTACAGAATAGAAGACAATGAGACTAACCCACACATCTACAGTTATTTTATATTAGACAAAGTTGCCAAAAATGTACAGTGAAGAAAGACAGCCTCTTCAACAAATGGTGATGGGAAAATTGGAAATCCTTATGTAATAAAATGAAATTAAACCTCTATGTCTATCCATGCACAAAACTCAACTCAAAGTGGATCAAGTACCTAGAAATTAAATCAGAGACCTTGCACCTAATAGAAGAAAAAGTAGGCCCCAGTTTCCATCATGTTGGTTTAGGCCCCAAATTCCTCAATAAGACCCCTATAATGCAAGAATTAAAACCACAAATTAATAAATGGGATTGATTCAAACTAAAAAGCTTTTTCTCAGCAAAAGAAATAATCAGTGAGGTGAACAGAGAACCTACAGAATGGGAGCAAATCTTCACCACAAGCACATCATACAGAACACTAACCTCAAGGATATATAAAGCTCTCAAAAAATCTTAACACCAAAAAACACAAACAACCCAATCAATAAATGGGCCAAGGAACTGAACAGACACTTCTCAGAAGATGATATACAATCAATCAACAAACATATGAAAAAAAAAATGTTCAACATCTCTAGCAATTAGAGAAATGCAAATCAAAACTACTCTAAGGTCTGGGGTTTTAACTTAGTTGGTAAAGTGTTTGCCTTGTATGCACAAGGCCATGGGTTCAATCCCCAGCACCACAAAAACAAAACAAAACAAAACTACTCTAAGATTTCATCTCACTCCAGTCAGAATGGCAGCTATCAAAAACACAAACAACAATAAATGCTGGCGAGGATATGGGGAAAAGGGCACATTGCTGGTGGGACTGCAAATTGGTGAAGCCAATCTGGAAAGCAGTATGGAGATTCCTAGGAAAACTTGGAATGGATCCACCATTTGACCCAGTTATCCCACTCCTTGGTCTATACACAAAAGACTTAAAAACAGCTTACTACAGGGACACAGCCACATCAATGTTTATGGAAGCACAATTCACAATAGCTAAATTGTGGAACAAACCCTGATGCCCATCAGCAGATGAATGGATAGGGAAACTTTGGTATATATACACAATGGAACACTACTCATCACTAAAGGAGAATAAAATCATGGCATTCGCAGGTAAATGGATGGAGTTGGAGAAAGTAATGCTAAGTGAACTTAGCCAATCCCAAAAAAACAAAGGTTGAATGATTCCTTTGCTATGATGATACTGACTTATAATGGCAAGGGAGGGGGGATGAGAGGAATGAAGGAACTGTTAAATAGAACAAAGGGGAGGAAGGGGTCAAGGGGATAGGAATAATGGCACAATGAGTTAGACATCAATACCCTAAGTACCTGTATGAAAACACAAATAGTGTGAAAATACTTTATGTAAAACCAGTGACTTGAAAAATTGTGCTCTGTATGTGTAATACAAAATGGATTGTACTCTGCAAGCATGTATAACAAACTAGAATAATAATTTTTTTTTTAAATGGTGCTGGGGGGCTGGGGTTGTGGCTCAGCAGTAGAGAGCTTGCTTAGCATGTGTGCGGTCTGGGCTCGATCCTCAGCACAACCTAAAAATAAAGGCATTGTGTACAACTAAAACAAACAAATAAATAAATATTTTTTAAAAATTGTGCTGGGCTGGGTTTGAAGCTCAGTAGTAGAGTGCTTGCTCAGCAAGCGTGCGGCACTTTGTTTGATCCCTAGCACCACATAAAAAACTAAATAAAGCTATTGTGTCCATCTACAGCAAAAAATATTTTTTAAAAAAGATATTGATGCTAATGATTGGAATTTATGTTGAATAGGCATTGGAAGGGTACCAAGGCTATTGGCTTGACCCATGATTTTCTAATTGACTATGTCCTGTTTATTCATTGAGTCTGAATTTTTCTGTAGACTGCCTTTGGATCCACCCCCACTTCCATTTTCTCAGCATCTCTGGGACAAAGGAATTGACTGAAATGTTGAACCTCAGGGGGTGGCCTTTATATTTGAAGAAAAACCTTGATTGGGGCCCATTATCCTGAGCTGTCCTGACAATTAACTAAGCCTATTGTATTTAGGGGATGGAGGCTGCTGGCTACAGAGTCATTGACAATAAGTTTCAGCACTGTTAATTTATGACCTGGAGACAGGTATAGTCTCCCTGTTAAGATCTGACAGGACACCCATTTGGCCAGGGAATATCTGTCACTTGGGCAGAGCAATTCTTGCTATAACAATATCCCCAAACTAAATATATGGGGATACAGGTGGGATAAACAACTACACTTAGAAAAGAACAATACAGAACAGAAACTAAAGTTTTGTTGGTAGCTTCTACAAAGGGACCTTCAAGGAAGCCTAAAGAAAAGGATAGAAAGAGTCTCCTCCATTGAATATCAGTATGCCTAGTGTAAGAAAAAGGCCCCGAAGGAGTTGCTGAGCATAACTGACAGTGGGGAACTCACTTAAAGTTGATGGCATTGTGATAATGATAAGGGAGACAGGCCATGCTCAAAACTATCCTGTGCTCCAAACGCTTGAATACCACCTGGGAGGGAAAAAAAAGATTAAAGCAGAGTTTTTGTATATGCCAGATTGTCTGATCCCTCTCCTGGGATGAAATTTATTATGTAAATTAAAATGCACATATTAACATTCATAAGGATTGTTTCAGAATATGAAGTTTAGAAATAGTCTGAAACTAGAAAAGATAAAAGAAAAGAAAGTTATAAGTATGGAAATACATTTTATTGTGAAAATTAGAAGGTAAAAGAAATGTTTCTATATGGGAAAGTGTTTTGTATGGTAAAGTAATATTCTTGTGCTAAAGTCCAAGATGAAAGAGAGGACAACACTAAGGATGTAAACGAATTGTACAATGTCTAAGTTGCAAAAGGTTTTGTATTACATATACAGAGCACAATTTTTCAAGTCACTGGTTTTACATATTTACATATGGTTTTACATTATTACAGTATTTGTATTAGATAAATCCCAAAAAAAGTTTGTATATGTGATTAAATTGGCTATAATTAGGATCAATTGCAGGAGCCCTGTTTGGGGAGATGACTTGAATTGCGGTTGACTATGAGCCGTGGAGATTTGGGCATTGTCGCCTTCCGTAGTCTCACGGGACTTGTCCCAGGATCTCGAGTGACTTGGCCGAAATTGCTGATCGGGTCAGCGCCATTTTGGTGGTGTGTGTGGCGTGTGTTAGTCGTTATTAGAACCAGAGAGAAAAGTTATCAGAATAAAAAGCTGTTCATCTCCAGTTTGCCTCTGAACTTCTTCCCGCAGCTCCGTTGCTCCAAGCGCTTCAGGCGGCAACAAACAATTAAAATTATTAGAATTTTAATGTGCTGATAGGAAGCAAAGTCTGAATGTTGATCTGTTCTTAACTATCAAGTTAATTTTCTTGTGTCTGTTAGGTTTTTATTACTTAGGGAAGCTAAGTATTAAAGGAATTATGGTTTGTACCCATTTTTAAATCTTTTAAATGATTACTTCATAACTGGCTAAATAAACAACTGTTATTTTGGGTTATTATAATATACTTGACACCCTAAATTTATGTGACCAGGGGTATGTATACATCTGAGAACCATGTTTGCCTGAGCCTTGTCTACGTGTTCTGTAAAAGTTCATAAAATGAAAGTTTATGTAGGTTTACCAGCAATATAATTAATTTGTGCTCTCTTTTATACACTATATCTGACATAGAAGGGCCTCAGTGCCATTTGAAGACCTATCATATATGTTTGCTTTGACTAAGTCTATTTCTAATCATTAACACTGTTTCCTAAACATATAAGAGATTTAAGGCTATCCTTTGATTTTTGCTAGTACCACTAACCCATGCAGACTTTGTGATTATTGTTACCATACACAATGGATTCTATATTTTACTTTAAAATTTAAACTTAGTTAACAGGGGGATTAAGAGAACTCTAGAGAACAGGAAGCCAACCAGTGCACATTCTGCAAAGAGGAGTGTCATTGGAGAGGGAAATGTCCTTGATGCTTCTAAAGGAAGCTGCATGTGGTCAGCAAGACCCTGACCCATCCTGTCAGATGGCACAACTGGTACAGAAAAAATTAAAGGAGCCAAGAGACTCCTCAAAGTTTCCAAGAGTGATCCCTGATAAATTCCAGCTGACTCTAACAGTAGATAGGAAAGAGGTCAATTTTAATCAATTTGGTCTTAAACACCTAGCAGGAGAGTATAAGCAAAACAAAGTCATACATGGACATTAAACAAATAAGAGAATGCTTCTTTTACTTGAGATGTACATTTGTGTCAGTCCTCCTGAAAGTAAGTAAAACTGGGAGGTTATAGAGGAAGGGTTTTTATAAATCTGATAAGTCAATTTGAGATCTATTTGTGCTTTTTGTGGGGAAGGGGGTGGATCTGGTATGATTATTATGAACTACTGCTCAGACTCCTCTTCTAGAGTTTGCAATTCATCACTTCCAGCCAGTGACTCGATTTTAATCAAGACCTGGAAAGAAGATAAGCTTCAACTGAGCTGGAAAGGACCTTACCAATGATCCTAGTCCCCCAGATGGCTATCCAGACTGCTAAAAAGGGGAGAACTCATTTCCATTGTCGATTTCCACCTCAAAAAGTGAATATATCTAGGATGTATGATCATACCAAAGGGTGCAATGAAAATGAAACCAAATCATATAAAAAGAAAAAGGGGAGTATTTGTGAGAAATAGAAAGTCCAGTTGTCCATTTTCAGAATTTAGTATTTAACCTTAATGGGATCAAATTGTAGCTGTTTTAATTATAGCCCATCCTTTTGCCTGCCCCAATTTTAAAATTAGCTAGTCACATAAATTGTACCCCCAAGCTCCTCCAATGAGGGTGAAGGGCAGCTTTGCATTAGGGATAAAAGCAGGTGGATATAGCTGGGCGCGGTGGCTCAAGCCTGTAATCCCAGTGGCTTGGAAGGCTGAGGCAGGAGGATCGCGAGTTCAAAGCCAGCCTCAGCAAAAGTGAGGTGCTGAGCAACTCAGTGAGACCCTGTCTCTAAATAAAATACAAAATATTTAAAAAAAAAAAAAGCAGGTGGACTATCTGCACTTGGTAGCCAGGTTCAGTAGCACACCTTTCTGGCAGAAGTAAAAGCTTGCCTTTCCCACCCACTTTCAAGTACTTGTTTGATTTCTTGTGGTACCTCAGTATTTCTAACTGTACATAGTTAGCTGTTTCAGTCAGGCCATGATTAATTTAGATCAGAGATGTCCAATAGGAATATAATGTGAGTCACATGTCATTTTCAATTTAATAGCAGGGGTCCTGGGAAGGGAGAAGTGCTAAGTATTTTTTTTTTTTTTTTTTTTGTGTACCAGGGATTGAACTCAGGGGCACTCGTCCACTGGGTCACATCCCCAGCCCTTTTTTGTATTTTATTTAGAGACAGGGTCTCACTGAGTTGCTAAGTGCCTCACTGAGGCTGGCTTTGAACTCGCGATCCTCCTACCTCAGCCTCCCAAAGTGCTGGGATTACAGGCGTGCGCCACCACGCCCGGCTGCTAAGTATTTTTTTAAAATTTTTTTTAGTTGTAGATGGACACAATATCTTTATTTATTTATTTTTATGTGGTATTGAGGATTGAACCCAGTGTCTCACACGTATGAGGTAGGCACTCTACCACTGAGCTACAGCCCCAGCCCGAAGTATTTTGATTATATTATTACAAAATCTACCATAGGGTCTCTTTTCCTAGTAATCTAAGGGAAAGTGGAAACTGGAGTAAGACCATGGAATACCTAATAAATATGGGGTTGAAAAAAGCAAATTCATCCAGAAAATGAATTTTTTGAGAGCTTAATGACTTTTGAATTCATTGAGAGGTTGTGCCATAGCACAAAAACACACAAAAACACACTGCTTATGGTAGAAAAAGACAATAGAATTCAGGGGCACTCAAATACTGAGCCACACCCCAGCCACACCCCCTATTTTGTATTTTATTTAGAGACAGGGTCTCACTGAGTTGCTAAGTGCCTCACTATTGCTGAGGCTGGCTTTGAACTCGCGATCCTCCTACCTCAGCCTCCCAAAGTGCTGGGATTACAGGCGTGCGCCACCACGCCCGGCTGCTAAGTATTTTTTTTAAAATTTTTTTTAGTTGTAGATGGACACAATATCTTTATTTATTTATTTTTATGTGGTATTTGAGGATTGAACCCAGTGTCTCACACGTATGAGGTAGGCACTCTACCACTGAGCTACAGCCCCAGCCCGAAGTATTTTGATTATATTATTACAAAATCTACCATAGGGTCTCTTTTCCTAGTAATCTAAGGGAAAGTGGAAACTGGAGTAAGACCATGGAATACCTAATAAATATGGGGTTGAAAAAAGCAAATTCATCCAGAAAATGAATTTTTTTGAGAGCTTAATGACTTTTGAATTCATTGAGAGGTTGTGCCATAGCACAAAAACACACAAAAACACACACTGCTTATGGTAGAAAAAGACATGAACTGAATGTATCAAGGACTTACGGGAAAAGCATTTGGGGCACTGAACATTTATTTATTTATTTATTGGTATTGGGGATAGAATTCAGGGGCACTCAAATACTGAGCCACACCCCAGCCACACCCCCTATTTTGTATTTTATAGAGAAACAGGGTCTCACTGAGTTGTTTAGTGCCTCACTATTGCTGAGGCTGGCTTTGAACTCGCTATTCTCATGCCTCAGCCTCCTGAGCCACTGGGATTATAGGCATACACCACCACACCCGGGCACCGAACATTTAAATGAGAGTAAGAAATTTAATTTTTTTGCAATAAAAATTAAGATGTAAGTCTAGCCTAGTCATTCATTTTAGCCTTGCATTAATGTAGGTAGCTGTTATAGTCAGCTTGGCATCCATGTGATCAATAAACTGAACAAAAACAACTTAGAAGAGGAAAAATTATTTTGGCTCCAGTTTCAGTGATTTATGGTTGACTGACTCTCTACCTCTGGGCCCAAGGTGAGGCAGAACATCATGGTGGAAGGATGTGGTAGAGGAAAACTTTTCAGTTTATGACAGCCAAGAAGCAGAGAGAAAGTGAGTTCTGCTGGCCAGGAACAAAATATAAACCTCAAAATCATGCTTCCAGTGACCTACTTCCTCCAGCCACACCCTACCTGTCTATAGTTACCACCCAGTTAATCCATTCAGATTATTAATTGAGCAAATGAATTAAACCACTGATAGTTTACAGCTCTCATAATCCAATCGTTTCACCTCTAAACATTCCTGCATTGTCTCAAACATGAGCTTTTGGGGGACACTTCCTATCTAAACCATAACAGTAGCCCGCATCAATTTTTTTTAAAACCACAAATATTATATGACTTTCAGAGCCAGGTCCAAGCCACTACACATATTACATCACAAAAGAGCTCATCAGAAATAATTTATGGAACCAGAGGGCTGATAACAACTACCAAATTTTATTTAGGAGTTGTCCTCCTTCTCAGTAGGAAAGCAGACATAAAAGCAGTGACTAGGGGGCTAGGGCTATGGCTCAGTGGTAGAGCACTCTTCTCACATGTGTGAGGCCCTGGGTTTGATCCTCAGCACCACATAAATAAAAATAAAGTTTTAAAAATTTTTGTCACTTCTTAATTATATATTAAAAAAAGCAGTGACCAGAATGAGCAAAGAGGGACCTGCAGCATAGGCTTGTCTAACATTTTCTTTCAAACAATATAAATCATTCCTGTCTGTGCTCTTCTGTTGGCAAAACCATTTAAAAAAGCAAAGGTAAAGAAAGGACAGTGTCCACAAAAAATGCCTGTAGCATGAGCCATTAAAAGAGGAGGAGGAAACAGGGCCAGTTATGCATTATCCATCACACTTCATGAACAATACTAACCCACAGAACCAAAGTCACCTAGTTAACAGAAAACTTACCTGGTTTTGTCAGTCCTGGGGTATAAGCACTAATGTAGATGACAAATGCACAAATGGCACAATGCAAAAGATGATCTATATAAAAGCTGGGGAAACTTTGGGCCAATGTTATTTTCAAGGGCTGAGAAAGCTGCTTTTTCTGCTCTTCTCACATCAGCATTTTCTTTTTTGACAATTGTGTTTTTATTTCATTTTGGAGGTTGTAAAGCTGGGAATTAAAGCCAATGGCACTCAGTCACTGAGCCATATTCTCAGCTCCTTCTACTTTTGGTGTTGAGCCAACATCAATTAAAAAAAAATTGGTGTTCCTAAGTAGTCAGGATGACCCCTGGCCCTGTGGTCCTACTGCCTCAGCCCTCTAGACAGCTAGGGTTCTAATAGGGTGACTTTACCTCTGGCTTTTTTTTTTTTTTTTTTTTTTTTTTTTTTTGTGGTACTGATTGGAGCTATCCATTCTGTTTCTCACTATTTTCCATCTTATGCTCTCATCCTCTCTCTCCTTACTCACCACTTTTTCCATTTTTTTTTGCCTTTTTATGTGTATGTGCATGAGTGCACAGGATTTTTACTTTTTTAATGTTTATTTACTTTAGTTGTACACAATGCAATGCATTTATGTTTACGTGGTGCTGAGGATAGAACCCAGGCCACGCACGTGCGAGGCGAGCTCTCTGCTGCTGAGCCACAACCCCAGCCCGGATTTTTACTTTTTGAGGGCATCACATCAGCATTTTAAAAAGAAAGTTACACAGAAGGGCAGCTGGGATATATGTGTCATTGCCACCAGCAAGTTCCCTAGAAGTTGTCTCCCCCCAGCAAATGACAACAGTGGGCACTTTGTCTAAGTTTATAACAAAGCCTGAATTGCTCTTTTACATTTTTAAAAACTTTTTTTCTGGTTTTAAGGATTTAAAAAACTACCCTAAATTTCATCAAACCTCTATGTCCTTATACTGGTTTACAGGGAATACAAACAATAGAGAAGGGGTTCTCAAACTTGAGAACGATCAGGATTAACCCAGGGGCCCAGTTCACTGGGCTCAACTAGAGTTTCTGATTCAGTAGCTTTAACTTTAGGTTATGACTTTTTAAAAAATCTTATTTTGGCAGTGCTGGGGAATGAACCAGGGCCTTGTGCACAGGCAAGCACTCTACCACCGAATTACACCCCAGCTCACTGAGCCAGTAGCTTTAACCAGAAGTTTTAACATAGAGGACATGGCTCAACCCTTGCTCTCTTTCTTTTTCTTTTCTTTTCTTTCTCTCTCTCTCTCTCTCTTTTTTTTTTTTTTTTTTTTTTTTTGTAGTAAAAGGGGTTTATTAACCGCCCCTAATGGCCAGTGGGGAATGAAGGGGGCACATGGAGGGGAGGGTAGAGGAGCAATGGGAAGGAAAAAGGAGACCAGTGAGAAAGGGAAAGGTGAAGACAGGGCGGGGACAAAAAGGGGTGAAAAGGGGAAAAAGGGAAGAAGGGACGGAAAGGGTGAAAAGGGCAAAAAGGGACGAGTTTTGGCCTGCGGAGGTGGGGGGAGGGGTTTAAATAGTGACTCCGGTGGTCTGAGAGACCCCTGACTCCATAGGCTGCCTGGGGTTGGAAGGGGAACCCGTGTGCCATGATTGGCTCAGTAAGGGACCTGGGGTGTGTCCAGTTTAAGGCACCTGGGAAGTGTGGCCTGTCCAAGGTACCTGGGAAGTGTGGCCTGCCGGCCTGGAATTTATCTAACATTCCCCCCTTTGGGTTTTCTTAGGAAGCGGGGCAGTCGTGTATCGGTCTGGCTGCTTTGTGAGCCGAAAGGGGGCGACGTGGGGTGATATGGGGCAGGGAATGAAAGATTCCCAGGAAGCAGACACCAAAAAATGAGTCTCTGCAGGTGTGAGATGGATGAAGGTTCCTTGAAGCCATAGATCTGTGGGGGTGTCAAACCAAGCTTCTGCAGAGGTTACCAGGGGAATCAGTCAGCTATCATCTTGAAGAGCATGTAGCAATTGTAGGCCTCACAAGTTTACAGGTAGCATCTTAACAGGCAAAGAGGCCAATGGAGAGTGGGAGGCTCTCGAGCAAGGTCATCATAATGAACATAGGGTGGCAGGCTAAGGGCCCTTTGCAGCAGGAGAGTCTTCCGGGGTATAGTTGATCGCTTTAGAGACTGGCAAGTCCATACCGATGTGATGAGAAGTCATCTGTGGTTTTCAATAGTTGATAATCCCTGAGAAGAAGCTGGTTAAAGGTTTGGTTAGAGATTTTACTTAGTTATCCCTGCAGAAATTTTACAACACAGTGAAGAAAGGCACAGAATAGGAGATCTCCAACTAGAGGTCCCAATATTGAGAGAGCCCAGCTGACGAAGGGGTTTTGTCCCAATGAGATTGTTGTGCCAGTTGTAATTTTCCCTTTCTAACTGTTCTTGTAATTGTTTAACCTTTGTCGGTGACAAGTTCTGCTCCCCCCAATGTTGAAGTTTGAACATTAGAGAAGCAAGGCAAGCATATAAAGCATGATCTATCTAAAAGGGGTAACAAGAGGGGCCTATGCTTACTTTCTTTTTAAATCTTTTTTAAATACATATTTTCTTTAGTTGTAGTTGGACACAATACCTTTATTTTATTTATTTATTTTTATGTGGTGCTGAAGATTGAACCCAGGGCCTCGCACGTGCTAGGTCAGCGCTCTACCACTGAGCCACAATCCCAGCCCTGCTCACTCTCTTTTGCTATGACACCAGTAATGTCTCAGACCAGGTCAATTCCTTGAATCTGGTTCTCAGCAAGAACAACCAAAGCTGACTCATGATGGACATGAAATGTGGGAAACATTTTTTTTTATAATTAAGACACAGAAATTTGGGGATTATCATTGTAGCATACCTTATTAATACAAACTCCTTCTATTAAGCACACTTGGGGTTCTGCAGCAGATTTGGGTTTCATGAAAACCAAAGAAAAGAAATGGGAAAGGAAGATAATATTCCATTTCTTCAGGCTTATTGTATGTATGTGTGCACATTCATATATACACTAATACTTATGTTACTATGTACAGTTTATCTTCTTTGTCCACACAAGTAGATAACAAAATAGGCCAAGAGCTATCTACTTGTTCTGTGTGTTAACCAATAATGATTAAGGAAAAACATCACAGTTTTCAAAGATAAGTCACACACATACACACACAAAATGAAGTACACCAAAATCAACCATTAAAGAAAAAATATACTTCTAAAAATGATCAACTATGGAATCCAAAAGAAAAAATGTATGACCAGTTTAGCATCCTTTCAAAAGAAGAAAGAACTTCTATGGAACCAGAAAAGAATTACATAACTAAATGAAAGGATTAAATGCAGATCAACAGGGTGGGGTGTGTAACAGGGTGGTGTGTGTGTGTGAGTGTGTGCGTGTGTGTGTGTGTGTGTGTGAGAGAGAGAGAGAGAGAGAGAGAGAAGAGAGAGAGAATAGGGAAAGAATAAAAAATCTCAGTAGCCAGGCATAGTGATGCACATCTGTAATCCCAGCGACTTGGGAGGCTGAGACAGGAGGATCGCGAGTTCAAAGCCAGCCTCAGCAAAAGTGAGGCATTAAGCTACTCAGTGAGACCCTGTCTCTAAATAAAATACAAAAAAAAGGCCTGGGGATGTGGCCCAGTGGTTAAGTGCTCCTGGGTTCGATCCCCAT
This sequence comes from Tamias sibiricus, assembly GCA_025594165.1. Classification (NCBI taxonomy): domain Eukaryota; kingdom Metazoa; phylum Chordata; class Mammalia; order Rodentia; family Sciuridae; genus Tamias; species Tamias sibiricus. The sequence goes on along the minus strand of CM046667.1, from coordinate 21,686,571 downwards.
AACAACAACAACAAAAATCTCAGTAACAAAATTTTCAAAATAGAGACTGAATGCTTTGGGAAGCCACCTTCAGTATCAATAAAGCAAATTTGTTGTCTACTGGAAAGCTGAAAAAGAATAATGAAATGAAAATGATAAAACAGAGAACTGCCACAGATAATTAATTGCTCTTCCTAAGAAAGATCAGAACGAATGGATCAGAAACAATTCTTGAAGATGGAAGGGATGAAAACCTTCCTGAGTTGAAGCCAGATAATAAACTCACACCTCTAAACTATACAGAAAAAGTATTATTCATTCTCAAAATGCAAAAATTTCAGTATGGCCAGAGCATTGAGTACAAGGTGGAGAGAGATGAAAGAAGTAAGCATGAATCAGATAATTGAAAAGCCTCTTAAACTGTGCTGAAGAAGTTTCTTTGCAAAACCAGAAGCAAAGTGATCTATGAAGAGAGGAAAATGATAATTTGCATAGGACTTAAAGACAGCGGTAAGGGGTTGTAGCAGTAATTATTGGAAATAAGAGAGGTCACACAAAAGGGATTACTAAGGCAGCAAGGCTTTTCACTGAGGTGGGTGTCCAAAAATTTATTAGTGGCATCCATCATTCTTTAAAAGTTGTGTGATTTCCATCCCCACCCCCACCTCATGCAGTGCTTGGTACGGCAGATGTAGGGATGAAAAATGTAGATAACTGGGATTGATTGATTTCACTGAGAACTGAACCCAGGGGTGCTCTACCACTGAGCAACATCCCCAACCTTCATAAAAATTTTTTTATCTGAGACAGGTTCTCACTAAGTTGCTGAGGCTGGCCTGGATCTTGCTATCCTTCTGATTCAGATCCCCAAGTAGCTGGGATTACAGGCATGTTCCACCACACATGGCTGACAACTGGAATGTTTTAAGGTGATGGTTTGACATTAGGGTGTGGCAACAGGTAAGCCAGGGGTCTTTTATCAAAGGTTTAGATAAAAAAGAATGTTTATGGGATGGGAGATATTTATCATATTTGAAGAACAAGTATATTGAGACTAAAGGAGAGATAGTGTAGCAAGAATGAGGATTTTCAGTCTAAGTGGAATTGGAAAATGTAAGATTATAGAGATGGAGCAGTATACGGTGATTAATATCTAGATTTTCTAGAGTATGAGCCTAGGAATGATGGACAATGTAGAGGTAAAGTTCATCTGGGTTGAGGAAATTGAAGAAGCATGGCTCAGTCATGCATGTTGGTTTCATTGGGATGATAGCAGTAAATCAGGCAGAGAGGAAAAATTAATGCCAGGTAGTCAGTAGGTAACAGCATCAACGGAGGGTAATAGGCAGTACTCAAGATAATGTGGACATAATACCTTTGGGGCTGTTGGATGGAGTATGGGAAGAGAGAGATCAAAAATAGATTGGGCTATATAGTTCAGTGGTAGAGTGCTTGCTTAACATATGCATGGCCCTGGGTTCTAGTCCCAGTGTGTCTGTGCGCGCGCGCGCATACACACACACACACACACACACACACACACACATACTCACTCACAGACCGGAGTCAGTAGTTTGAATTGGATGGTGGTACCATTAACCTATTTGGAATGCTCTGAGGGAAAGCTTCATTTGTGACCTTGGGAAATGGTTAAAGGTTAGGAGAATGGTTAGAAATTGAGTCGAAGGGAGAGAGGACACACAGGAACAGGTCAGGTGAGCTGTTTCTGGAAGGGCTTTGTGGACTAAGACAAGGATGGAAGAAGGCCCAGAATCCATGTGTTCAGCTGCCACCTCTGCCTCCTGGTGTGCCCACCTACACAAGGCTGGAAGGCCCACACGACCAAGTTTCTGCCCCTGGCTGAGGGCCAATCTCGGACATGCACTGCGTGTTTCTTTCTTCCCTCTCAAGGGTGGGAACAGGCGCAAGCGCTCTAGCTAAACTGGGAAGGCAGGAGGGTAGCAGGGGACAGGACGCAGGCGCCCTCGACAGCAGTCAAGGTGGGAATGGCCGGCAGAGGGCGCAGGCGCTCTGGCCGGAGCAGACTGGGCGGGGCATAGTCGTTGGGAGTGTGGAGGGGTCGGTGGGAGAGCTGGCTCAGCGCGAGGCCGCGACAGTGGGCGGGGTGGGGGCGGGGCTAGGCGGTTCCGGAAGGAAGTGGTTCCGGGTCTTGCGGCCCGGTTGAGGTAGTGGTAGTGCCCCTGCCGTGGGAGGCGGCGGCCGTGTGAGGGGCGAGGCCCGAGGGGCCGGCGGTGGCGGCGGTGGCGACGGCGGGGACTTCGCGGCTGGGTGAGCGGCCCTGGGGAACGGGCGGGGCGTAGAGGCCTAGGCCCGCAGGGAGGGCGTGTCCTCCGCACGGGATGGGCGGTTCTCGGGTTGGCGGTTGGCGCTGCGGGGAAGATGCGGAGGTCCGGCTCAGGTCCGGACCGCTCCCCAGGTTTCCTTCGATCGCTCAGCCAGTTCAACCTCGGGAGTGACCGCCCAGGTTAGGCTCCCAGCGGATGGTTCGCCGGCGTCCCTCTGGTTTTTCGATCGGCGTCTTTCCTCTGGTGCGGCGACCTGGGCACCTGCTTATGCGACCCCACTCTTTCCTGGTCCTCCGGCAGGTTGCAGTCCCCGGGGTTCCTAGCGTCTGTCGTGGGGGTAGGAGGGTAGGCGGTGTCCGGGGACTATGCCCTTGTTCCTGAGGCGGTCCCGGACACGTCGCCTGCGGGATCTGAGCCTAGTAGCCCCCGCTTTGTCCTCGTGTAGTGCTCCTGCAGCGCAGCGGCATCTTCTCTTGATTACGTTGCGAATGAGTAGTGAAGGCTGCTCTTTATCCTGCATTACATAGTAAAACTTGTCTTTTTGGAAACGTATACTGAAAATTGTCGCATCTCATGTGCTTCTCTAGGATGTATTTGGGAAACTGGGCCAGTCACAGTCAGGACTGTCCTGCTAGTAGGTCAGGAGGAAAAGAAATAGAAGAGAAACTTATACCCCTAAATATTTTCCTTCTGAGGTGCTTTTCGAGATGCCTTTAAGGTGATTGCCTTTCTTTTCTTGAACAGATTACAAACTAAATGTAGAAATCAGTGTCACTCAAGCTACTGTCAGGCAACCTTTTAAGCCCCCTCCCATCCCATGCAAACAGGTCCAAAGGAAAGACTGGAATTTGAAAAGGTTTTGCTGTGGATACATAATGCGTGCTTTTATTTTGTTTGAGATGGGGCCTTGTTATGTTGACCAGGCTGGTCTGGAACTCTTGGGCTCAAGCGATCTTCTCAACCTCCAGAGTACTTGGGACTACAGGCAGGCACGGTGGCAAGTCAAGCTAGAGTGCTTTATTTTTATTTATTCAATGGTATTTTATTCAATGGTGTTTATTCAATGCTATTTATTCAATGGTATTTTAATGGTAATAGTATAGTGATGCTTTATTTATTTATTTTACCCCCCTCCTGTGCTGAGGAATCCAAGCCAAGGCCTGGAACATGCTAGGCAAGCTCCCCACCAGAGCCACACCCCCCCCCCCCGTGATGCTTTAATTTTAATAGTATTTTTAAAAATGGCTGCAAAATTTTCCTTTGAAATCCCTGCAGTTTCACAACCTCACCCAAGAAACCTTTAATATGCCTTATTAGAAACATTTATATAAAGAAAAACATTTAGTAAGCCATTCACATACAAAACTTTAAAAATATACAAAATCACAATGAAAAATTCAAGTATTCATCTCTGCACCAAAATGCAGAGATGAATGCGTGGTGAATTTTTTGAGGTAAACTCTCTTGTAATTGTTTTTTTCCAATTATATATCATGCTATTATATGGCTGTAATAATTTATTTAGTTGGTTATTCGGCATTTTTCACTACTTAAACACATTGTTGGGTAGATTTCCTTAGTGTAAATTCCTAGATAATGGAGTTTTTGAGCAGAGTATGTGTATACTCTGGGTTTTATAAAAACAAATGTGAATTGTTCATTTTCACTCTGTAAAGGATTGCTTTTTTTGCATTCCTACCAATACTTTGTGGGTGTCCTTACCCACATCCTATTAAAAGACAAAATTTAAGGATTTCTGTAGAAAAACGACCCTGCTTTTAGGCCCTGTCTGTTGTCAAAAGGTAGGGGCTACTGCATGGGGAAGGCTATGGCTATGTCTGCAGTGTCTCAAGCTGGAAGTGGGTTAGGCTTGTGTTCCCAGTGCGGGTGGGGTAGTGAAATCTGGACCTACCCTGGGCTTGGGTCCCACGCAGGTTGGTGTGGGCAGAACTGGCTAAATCTGAGCTCCCGCAGTGGTCTGCTGGTCTCAAGAGGTGGTCCTGTGGTGGAGCCTGAGCTTGGCAGGTGTTTGGCGTGGCTGGATGGACCTGGGCCCACTCTGAGTGGAGGTCAGCAGGGCGGTCCTGGGCCTGCCTGTGCTGGGCGGGTGTTGGCAGTGCTTACCTGGGCCTGCCTATGCCCGGCAGGTGTCCGTGGGGTTGTCCTGGGCCTGCCTGAGCTCAGAGGAGGTTGGCAGGGCTGACCCGGCCCGACTGTGGTCACCGGGGCTCAACATATACTCTTGATTATATTATTTAGATCTTCTGCATTATTTTTGGTTCACCTCATAATGTCTTATATCAAGAGTGGAGTGGTGTATAAAGTTAAAAATCCCTTATTAGTGTTTCCTTTTCCTTTCTTTCTTTTTTTTTTTTGTTTGTTTTTGAAATAAGGTCTCATTACACTGTCTGGGCTGCCTCAGCTCTCCAAGTAGCTGGGATTACAGTTTGAGCCACTATGCCCCTTTATTAGTGTGTTTCTGTTTCTCCTTATATATCTTGTAGTTTTTGTTTCATAAAGGTGGTTGCTGTTTTATGTTCATATTAACGTTTGTAATTATTTGTGTTAAGTCTTCATGGAATGTGATATTTAGCATTTAGGAAGGGTCCTTCTGCATCACAGTTAATGCTTTGGGACTTGAATTCTGCTTTGCGGGATGGCAGGATTGCTAACCCTATCCTCTTTTCATTTGTTTGCCCAGTATAGTTTGTCTTCTGATTTTTAACCTTTTGGAATCATTTTGTTTTAGATATGCGTTTTGTAAAACTCCTTCTTGAGTTTAGTTTTATGAATGAAATTGAAAATTCTTATCTTAATAGATGAGTTAAACCCATTCATATTTATTGTTAAGACAGATAACATTTATGGTCTTTTTTAAAAAAAATATTTATTAGCCAGGCGCGGTGGCGCATGCCTGTAATCCCAGCACTTTGGGAGGCTGAGGCAGGAGGATCACGAGTTCAAAGCCAGCCTCAGCAATGGCGAGGCACTTAGCAACTCAGTGAGACCCTGTCTCTAAATAAAATACAAAAAAAAAAAAAAAAAAAAGGTCTGGGGATGTGACCCAGTGGTCGAGTGCCCCTGAGTTCAATCCCCAGTACCAAAAAAAAAATTATTTATTTTAGTTGTACACAATGCCTTTATTTATTTTTACGTGGTGCTGAGGATCGAACCCGGCCACGCACATGCTAGGCATGCGCTCTACCACTGAGCCACAATCCCAGCCCTCAATATTTATGGTCTTAATGATATAATAATATTTTGTTGTTGCTGGGCATGATTGTGCATGCCTGTAATCCTGGCAGCTTGGGAGGCTGAGGCAGGAGTATCATGAGTTCAAAGCCAGCCTCAACAATTTAAGGAGGCCTTAAGCAACTCCATAATACCCTGTCTGCAAATAAAATACAAAAAAGGGCTAGGGATGTGGTTAAGTGTCCCTGGGTTCAATCCCCAGTACCCAAAAAAGAAAAAGAAAAAAAATTATAATTATACACATTGCTATAATTGCTGTTTCTTTCTCTATGAGATGTGTATGTGTTGCTCTTCTATTTTTTTTTAAAAAATATTGAATGGAGCTTGTTTTTTGTTCTAATGTGTTTTTTTTTTTTTTTTTTTTTGTACCAGGGATTGAACTCAGGGGCACTTGACCACTGGGCCACATCCCCAGCCCTTTTTTGTATTTTATTTAGAGACAGGGTCTCACTGAGTTGCTAAGTGCCTCGCCATTGCTGAGGCTGGCTTTGAACTCGCGATCCTCCTGCCTCAGCCTCCCAAAGTGCTGGGATTACAGGCGTGCACCACCGCGCCCGGCTGTTCTAATGGTTTTACCTTCATACTTAACCTTTTTTTTTAATGCCCTTCTCTGTTTGCTTTTTTATCTTTGAGAGAAATACATTTTATCCCATGTTATCAAAGTACAATAGTGATAGGCAGCAGTCCTATTCTGTATCCACTTCCAGCTCCTCCTTACTAAAGAGCTAGCATAGCTGCTGTGCCCATGAGAATAATCTATGTTTGGTCTGCTCAGGTCTGGCTTCCTCTTTTCTCTGATATGAAAATTGTCCTTTTGTTCTGTGGGCTCTGAATAGGTTGGGTTCTATGCTGGGAGTGTGGGTTCTTATTTGCAAAAGTCTTCCTGGCTGGGTTCAATCTCCAGCATCACACACACACACAAAAAGGTCTTCCTGGGGAATTTTTCTTTGCATTTGTAAATGCTGAATTCACATTTAGTATGGAATCTCTCTATCCACACAATGCACCCAGTTAAAGTGTGCACTTCAGTAGTTTTTAATATATTCATAAACTTGTGCAGCCATCACCACAGTCTAATTTTTCAAACTGTTTCCCAAAGTGGCTGTATTATTTTACATTCCCATCAGCAGTATATGAGAGTTCCCATATCACAACATCCTTCAAACACTTGTTATTTTGAATTTCTTCATTCCCCAAAGAAACCCTGCACATAGTAGCCATCACTCTCTGTATCCCTATTCCCTCCCCCCACCCATGCAACCACTAGACTACTTTCTATTTCTATGGATTTGCCTATTCTGAATATTTCACATAAATGGTATCATACAATATATGGACTTTTTTGACTGACTTCTTAGCATGATGTTTTCAAAGTTCATCCATGTTGTAGTTTGTTCCAGTACTTCCTTCCTTCTTATAGTCAAATAATATTCCATTGTATGGGTATACCACAATTTGTTCATTCATTCATTTCTAAATGTACATTTGGGTTGTTTCTACCTTTTGGCTATTATAAATATGCTCCTATGAACATTTCTGTACCACTTTTTATATAGACTTATGTTTTCATTTCTCTTGGGTATATACCTAGGTGGGGAATAGTCAGGCCATATGTTAACTTTATGTTTAATTTAGAAACTGCTAAACTGTTTTCCAAAGTGGCTGTGCCATTTTACATTCCCCCCAGTGATGTGCGAGAGTTCCATTATCTCTATATATTTGAAAGACTTGTTATAACCTGTCTTTTAAAAAATATTATACCTTTATTTTTATTTTTTTATTTTTTATGTGGTGCTGAGGATTGAAATCAGTGCCTCATGCATGCCAGGCAAGCAATCATACCACTCAGCTATAGCTCCAGCTCCTAATCTGTCTTTTTGACTATAATTGTCCTTATTGGTGTGAAGTTGCATCTATTATTGTTTTGATTTGCATTTCACTAGTGACTAGTGATGTTATATGCTTACTAGACATTTTTATATTTCTTTTGAGAAATGTCTGTTCCTTTGTTCATTTTTTTAGTTGTAGATGGACACAATACCTTTGTTTATTTATCTTTATGTGGTGATGAGGATCAAATCCAGGACCTCACACATGCTAGGCAAGCACTCTACCACTGATCAACAACCCCAGCCCTGTTCATTTTTTAATTTATTTTTTTCTCACAGAACTGGGGATTGAACCCAGGACCTCACACATGCTAGGCAAGCATTTTACCATTCACTGAGCTACATCCCCAGCCCTTCTTTTCACTCTGTTTTGTTTTGGGGTTTTTTTGGCATAGGGATTAATCCCAGGGGTGCTTAACCACTGAGCCACATCCCCAGCCCTTTTTAAAAAAATATTTATTTATTTGATTTAGTTGTACACAATGCGTTTTTTTTTTTTTTTTTTTTTTTATGTGGTGCTGAGGATCGAACCGGGCCGCACACGTGCTAGGCCAGCGCTCTACCGCTGAGCCACAATCCCAGCCCCACCAGCCCTTTTTATTTTTTGAGATGGGGCCTCACTAAGTTGCTGAGGTTGGTCTTGAACTTGCCAATCCTCCTGTCTCAGCCTCTTGAGTGGCCGAGATTACAGGTATGTACCACTGGCTTTATTTTCACTTTCTTAATGCCATCCTTCATTACATAAACATTTTGAATTTTGATGATACCCAATTTATTTATTATTTTCTTTCGTTGCATGTGTTTTAGGTGCCATATCTCATTGCCCAATCCAGGGTCACAAAGACGATTTTTTTTCTTATGTTTTCTTGTAAGTTTTCTATATTTAGTTCTTACATTTAGGTCTTTGATCCATTTTGAGTTAATTAAAATGTTTTTAGTTGTAGATGGACACAACACCTTTGCTTTATTTATTTATTTTTATATGGTGCTGAGGATCGAACATAGTGTGAGGCAAGCACTCTACCACTAAGCCACAACCTCAGCCCTTGAGTTAATTTTTATGTATGGTGTAAGCTTAGGCCAAACTGTATTCTTTTGCTTGTGGATATCCAGTTGTCTCAGTATTGTGTGTTGATTTGTTTAACCTCTTAGTATCTAGTGTATTACTTTCCCCCCAATATCCTTAAAATCTGTCTGTTGCCTACATGGCAGTGAAGCTATTTCTGTCATTTCTCTGTTCTCTTTCTTTTCTCATATTTTATTGCAATATTTCTCCTCTGTCACAGATGCAACAATTTTACATTAATCTCCCACCCTTATCCTCATCTTTCTTTTTTTTTTTTTTTTTTTTTTAAAATATTTATTTATTTGTTTTAGTTGTACACAATGTATTTATTCTTTACATGGTGCTGAGGATCGAACCCGGGCCGCGCACGTGCTAGGCGAGCGCTCTACCGCTGAGCCACAATCCCAGCCCCTATCCTCATCTTTCTTTTGGTGTTTTACATGTACGTTTTCATATGTATGTGTGTATATATGTGCATGTGTGTATGTGTGTACATATGCATGCTGGGGATTGAACACAGGACCTCATGGATCCTATAAATACATTCTACCACTGAGCTACACCCTCAACTCCTACACACACACACACACACACACACATACACACACACACACACACACACACATACACACACATACATTTTGTACAAGGGATTGAACCCAGGGGCACTTAAACACTGAGCCATATCCACAGCCCTTTTTATTTTTTTGAGACGGTCTCACCAAGTTGCTGAGGCTGGTTTTGAACTTGCAATCCTCCTCCTCAGCCTCTCAAGTCTCTGGGATTACGGATGTGTGCCATTGTGCCTGGCTCATATTTTTATATGCTCACTCTCAGTCCTTTTGTTGTCTTTTCCGAGAGTCATAGTTTGGTTGGGTGAGGTTTGTATCTCTGGCTCATTCTCTAGTAGATTTCTCAGGAAGAGCTAGTAAGTGCTGAATTCCCTAGGTTCTTTTATGTTGAAAACTATTTTTCTGTCACCATGATATTTAAGGGATATCTTGGCTGATATAAAATCTTTGGTTTAGGGGCTGGGGTTGTGGCTCAGCGGCAGAGTGCTCGCCTCGCACGTGCGCGGCCTGGGTTCGATCCTCAGCACCATGTAAACATAAATGCATTGCATAGTGTACAACTAAAGTAAATAAATAAATATTTTTTTAAAAAATCTTTGGTTTATCCTTGCTTTCATTGAGTTGCTTTTTCTTTTTTTTTTTCCTAGTACTGGGATTTGAACCCAGGGCCTCACATATGCTAGGCAAGCACCCTGCCCCAGCCACCAAGGTTTTTTTTTTTTTTTTTTTTCTAATGCTCTATTTTTCACCTTTCTTTGTATTTTGGTTTTGAAAAATCTGATGATGGTCTAATTCTTTTAGATTTTTTTTAAGGTACCTGGGATTGAACTCAGGAGCACTCGACCACTGGGCCACATCCCCAGCCCTTTTTTTGTTTTTATTAGAGACAGGGTCTCACTGCGTTGCTAAGTGCCTCGCCATTGCTGAGGCTGGCTTTGAACTCGTGATCCTCCTGCCTCAGCCTCCCAAGTGCTGGGATTATAGGCGTGTGCCACCACGCCCAGCTTCTTTTAGATTTATAAGTTATTTTTTGCTTGGGAGTCTTGATGATTTTATCTTTATCTTTGAATCAAATCATTTTTACTATACTATGTTTCAAAGTTGATCATTCTAAGGTAGTTTTTCCTAGGTAACTGGTGAGTCCTTTAATGTGTAGATTTGGGTATATAAGGTATTTTTCCATTGCTGGAAAACTTTCTTGAATTATAGTTTTAAAATTAGTTCAATTCTATAATATTATTTTTCTTTAGGGGCTATAATAATACACATATTCCTTATTTACCTCAATTCCTACTAGGTTCTCTCTGACCCTTGCTCTTTTCCTCTCCTTCCTTTCCTTAGTGTCATTTTTATTTTCTTGATTTCCTATCTTTGATGTATCTTATTCAATTTTCATTTGACTTTATTCTTCCCTTTAGCACCTTGTAATTTAGTCTTCACTTTTGATACAATTTAATATTTTTATTTCATTTTTTTCCTTGAGTTCATTTAACTTTTTCCTTTTCATTTCTCTCTGCTTTTTGTTTGTTTGTGTGGCTTTGGTCTCTTTCTTTGTTTTCGTTTGTTTTGAGACAGCATCTCATTGTGTTGCTCTAGTTTGTTTGGAATTCCTAGACTCAAGTGAACTTCTTGCCTCAGCCACCCGAGTGCTGATATTATAGGTGCTTGCACCACCATGCCTGGCTTGGTCTATTTCTCTTGTTAGGGGATTATATTTGTTTGGTCATTTTCAGTGCTGAGGATGGAACCCCAGGGCCTCATGTGTGCTAGGCAAGTGCTCTACCACTGAGCTACATCTGCAGCCCTGTTCTTAGTTTTTAATTTCTAATTCAAATCTCAAATGCTTTTGAATATACAGTATTTAATTCTTTTTGACACACAGACTTAGTTTTCTCCTACTTCATATTTATTTCTGAGAGGAATTTTTGTGTGAAATTCTCTTTCTGCTTGTCAACACATAGGTACCATCAGACTTTAAAATTTTTGTAAGGGGCTGGGATTGTGGCTCAGCAGTGGCGCGCTCACCTAGCGCGTGGGCGACCCGGGTTCGATCCTCAGCACCACGTACAAATAAAATGCATTGAATGGAACACATTGTGTACAACTAAAGCAAATAAATAAAATATTTTTTAAAAATTTTGTAAATCTCATGCCTATGAGGTAATATCATGTTATTTTAATTTTATTTCCTAGATTCTTAGTAGAGTTGAGTATCTTTTCATATATTTATTAGGAACTTGTGTTTCCTGTTTGTTGAAAACTAGAAGGATGGAGCTGCCATTTGCTGAGATGGAACAGACTGTAGGAGTAGAAGATTTTGGAGAGAGGTCAGGAGTTTGCTTTTGGACATGCTTACAGCATCCAGTGGGCTGTTGGAAGACTGGAGTTCAGAGGATAGGTGAAGGCTAGAGATACAAACCTCGAGGTTTCTAGTTTATAGAGTATTTAAAAACCATGGGACTGAATGAGAGCATAGACTGTGAGAAGGCCAAAGACTGAAGTCAGTCAGTCAGAAGGAGATTGGGTTCATTATGAAGGGTGAGAGGTGGTGAGGGGGGGTACTTAAGGAAAATCTGGCAAAAGACACAGAAGGGATTCTTATGGAGGTAGAAAGAAAAACCAGGAAAGTATAGTATGTTTGGATCCAAGTGAAGAAAATGTTTTGAGAAGGAAAGTATGTTCAATGCCTTTGGTAGGTGGAGGAGGAGGAGGGAAAGGAGAATTAGTTATTGGAGTTGGCAACATGGATTTAATTAGTGATCTTGGTTGGAGAAGTTTGCTTCAATGATGGGGTGGAAGCCAGGTTGGTGAAGAGGCCAACGAAAAATCAATAAGAGAGACTGGAGACAATGACTATAACTTACAGGACATCCTTTTGAAGAATCTGGTTGTCAAGGGAGAGGTAGGGTGGTAGCCCCAGGCAGGTATGGTTCCATAGAGATGGGATAATTACACAAGGTTGTGTGATTATAGAAAGGATATAATGGAGAGGAGAAAGGGATATTGTGGGAAGAAGTGAATTGGTGGAGCTGGGTCCTTCAGCTAGGTAAGGATGTGTGTCTAGTGTCCTCCTGGTAAGGTTGGCTTCTTTTAGCACGTGCACCCTCTTCAGTATCTTCCTGGAAAGCATGACTCTGCTGTCCAAGTGTCTCCTTTCTACATTCAGGGACACACAGATTCTTTCAATGCTCCTGGCCCTTTATCTGAAGAAGGCATATCATTGAATTTACTTTTTGTTATTGACATCTTCTTCCAAGTAAATCTTGCTGTTTTCTTTTCTCTTAAAGCTCTGGTCTCTTTGATTAAATTTGCTGCTAACAAGTATGTTAAGTTTACATCAGGGATCAGCAAACTTTTTCTCTAAAGGGCCAGATAATTAATACTTTATGTTTTGAGAGCCATATACAATTTCTATTGCTGCTACTTCTTTGTCTTCATCTTCATGGTCGTCTTCTTCCTTTTAAAAGTGTAAAAATCATTCTTAGTTGAGGCTGTATATTTATATTAATCTGTCTCTCTTATCCATTAATCTCCAGAAACTAGTACTTTTTGTTACAACTGACGTGTACTAAATAATTGCTAAGTTAAGATTTTAAAAATAGGGCTGGGGTTGTGGCTCAGCAGCAGAGCACTTGCCTCGCACGTGCGTGGCCCAGGTTCGATCCTCAGCACCATGTAAACATAAATGCATTGCATTGTGTACAACTAAAGTAAATAAATAAATATTAAAAAAAATATTTTAAAAATAGCTTTATTGAGATATACTTGTTTTAAGTGTGCAATCAAATGGTCTTTGGTAGTTTTGCAGTTTTACAACCATTTCCATAATATGTGACCTTAATTTTGGAACAGGTTCATCACCCCAAAGCTACTTTTTTTCTTTTTTTTTACAGCTGTAAGGTACAATTTATATGCAATAAAAATTACCCATTTTTGAGTAGTTTGAATTTTATAAAGCTAATTTTAATATTATCCAAAAGGAAATATTTTTAGGAATACTTCTTTTATCACATGAAATAAATATGACTTGTAAACATTACTCCTAAGTGATCTCCACTTTTGCCCCCAAGCCAGTGGTTCAATAGTCCCTGGAGCAGCAACATCCACATCAATTGGGAACTTACTGGAATCATGGCCTACCCTAGGCCTAGAAATCTGTTTTTTTTTTTTTTTTTTTTTTTTTGTGGTACCAGGGATTGAACTCAGGGGCACTCGTCCTCTGGGTCACATCCCCAGCCCTTTTTTGTATTTTATTTAGAGACAGGGTCTCACTGAGTTGCTAAGTGCCTCGCCATTGCTGAGGCTGGCTTTGAACTCGCGATCCTCCTGCCTCAGCCTCCCAAAGTGCTGGGATTACAGGGTGCGCCACCGCGCCCGGCTAGAAATCTGTTTTTTAATCATCCCTCTGGGTAATTTCAGTGCATACTATAAAGTTTGGCAACCAATGCTCCAAGGTGCTTCCTGTGTGGAATTGCTGAGTTGTGGGATATGGGCATGTTCAACATTATTGGATATTACCATACTGCTTCCAAACTAGTTATACTTGTATATATTTGTCCTAGAAGTATATGAGAGTTCCTATTGTTTTATATCCTTGATAACACTCCAGAAAAACAACTTAAAAGTTTTTTGGTCAACCTGACAGGCAAGAAGTAGCATTTACCCAATTACTAATGAGGTTGTCCATCTCATACATTCATGGGTTATTTGAATTTTGTATTCTGTGGCATGCTATTTGAAGTCTTTTGCCTATTGGAATAAATAAAATTATGTAAATAAATATAGTGTGTTAAAATAATTACAGAACCAACCCAGAATTTCCAAAGCATAAGAAACTAGGGCAGGGGTACAGGGAACCCAGGGAAGAGTCCCAGGGGAGATGATGGTCAAGTAGTCCTGAAAGAATAGGAATTTGTTTTTTTTAAATATTTATTTGTTTTAGTTGCACACAATGCCTATATTTTTACGTGGTGCTGAGGATAGAACCTGGGCCGTGCATGTGCTAGGCAAGCGCTCTACCACTGAGCTACAACCCCAGCCCCACAGGATAGGGATAGGGATTTGTTAGACAGACTGAGGCAAGGCCATCTAATGTAGTAGGAACAGCATGCCTGATCAGGGAAAGCAAGTAGTGTGGTGTGGTAGACTAGTAGGGTACCTGGAGGAAAAGAGTCCCATAAGGCTAGGAAAAAAGGTAGAAAGCAATTAGGTGGTAAGTGCAACTGAAATTACTATATCAAAGGAAGGGAAGTATGATTACTTTCATAGTTTTCTTGCATGTTTCAAGGTTACCCTACATCAGATATTAGGGACATGCAAATCAAAACCACACTGAGATACCATGCCATATGCACTAGGATGGTGCTTTGGTTTGGATTAGTGTCCCCCAAAGGCCCATGTGTTAAAGCCTTAGTCTTTAGGGTGGCACTACTTATTGTACCTTAGTGGAACCCATAGGAGGTGGGGCCTAATGGGAGCTCCTTCAGTCATTTGTGTTGTGTAAATTGAAGGGCATTATGGGACCTCATTTGCTTCCTGACCATGAGATAGTTTGCTCCACCATGTGCTCCCTATTCTTGCTGTCCTCATGTCCTCAGAGGCCCAAAGCAATGGGCTCACCCAGTCTTAGATAGGAAACCCCAAAAATATGAGCCATAATAACCCTTTTTGGTTTATAAGTTAATTATCTTGGGTCTTGTTATAGTAATGGAGAATGGACTAACACATGTGAGTATAATTTTTAAAAGATAATAATAAATGGTGGTGAGGATATAGAAAAATTGAAAACCTCATAACTGCTAGTGGGAAAAGTAAAATGACACAGCAACTTCGGAAATGTTTGTTATTTCCTGGAAAAGTTGAAAACAAATTTACCATATGGCCAGGTAATTTCACTCCTAGATATATTGGAAATGAAAATATATGTCCACACAAAAACCTGTACAGAAGTATTTATGTAAGCATCATTCATAATAGCCAAAAGGTGGAAACAACCCAAATGTACAATTAGAGGTGAATAAGTGAACAAAATGTGGTATATCCATACAATACAATATTATTCAACCATAAAAAAGAAACGAAGTACTGGTAGATGCTGTAACATGGATGAATCTTGAAAACGTTATGCCAAGAAGCCAGTCACAAAAGACTATATATTGTGGGGCTGGGGTTGTGGCTCAGTGGTAGAGCGCTCGCCTAGCACATGCGCGGCTCGGGTTCGATCCTCAGCACCACGTAAAAATAAATGCATTGTATACAACTAAAAGCAAATAAATAAATATTTTTAAAAAGACTACATATTGTGTGATTCTATTTATGTGAAATATCCAGAATAGGCAACTCCTTAGAAATAGAAAGTGGATTAGAGATTGACAGGGGCCAACTTAGGAAAGGAGTGTAAAATTACTGCCAATGGGGTTTCTTTTATGGGAATGAAAGATTTTAAAATTAGACTATGGTAATGGTTGTATATCCTTCTGAATACCCTAAAAACCGCTGAATTATATACTTCAAATGGGTTAAATTTTTGTCATTGAAATTATATCTGAATAGATTATTAATAAAATAAAATGGAAATAAAGTTTAACTTCCCCGCATTTTGTTTTCTCACCATTATCAGCAGTATTTTCTGTTTACCTTGCGCCACACACCCTTTTTAACTTATGTCTACACAATAATAGTTGTACTTTTTGTATTGGTGGAAAACCTACAGAGTGTCAAGTTTTATATATATATATATATATATATGTACCGGGGATTGAACTCAGGGGCACTCGTCCACTGGGTCACATTCCCAGCCCTTTTTTGTATTTTATTTAGAGACAGGGTCTCACTGAGTTGCTAAGTGCCTCGCCATTGCTGAGGCTAGCTTTGAACTCGCGATCCTCCTGCCTCAGCCTCCCAAAGTGCTGGGATTACAGGCGTGTGCCACCGCGCCTGGCGGAGTTATTTATATTTTAATAATCACCACAGTGTTTTCAGAAATTTCCAACATAAAGATACAAAATATATGAGACATATAGTTATCCATTCTGTAGTCTGTGCATGGTGGCTGTATGATCATTCATGGATGCATACAATGATTTTGAAAGCTACTAGGGATTTGGAGCCACTAAATTGGGGACTACTTAATTATAATATCAGAAGTGAGCTGTAAATAATGCCTAGTATAGAAAATTATACCCTAATTATGTATTTTCAAAATTCAGTTCCTGAAGCGATCAGTTTCTTTTAAATACTGAAGATTGCTTGAAAATTCCAGTTTAGAAGTGACTTTTAAAATATATTTATTTGGGTTGGGGGTGTAGCTCAGTAGTAGTGCTCATGTCTAGCATGTGTGAAGCCCTGGGTTCAGACCCCAGCACCCACTCCCAAAAGAGGAGGAGGAGAAGAAGAAGAAGGAGGAGGAGGAGGGGGAGGAGGAGGAGGAGGAGGGGGAGGGGGAGGGGGGAGGAGGAGGAGGAGAAGAAACATTGTAGTAAAAAAATCAGAAGTAAACTAAATGTCTAATAATGCCTAATTAAATTTTGGGTATATTTATCTGGTGGAAAATTAGGCAGCAATTGAGTATTATAATTAAGAATTTTAATTCTTATAATCTAGCAATTTAAAAACAGGATATATTATCATGTATCTCTAAACATTTTGACTGTGATTATATGAAGTATTTATGTACATGGAAAAAGACAGGAAGGTAGTAATGGTTGTATTCAGATAGAGGAATTCTGTTATTTTTCCTTTTTTTGAATACTTAGCAGTTGCTATGTACAAAACACTAATAAGCTGTTTTCATGATTTAACTCAGGGGTCATCAAATTATAGTGAATTTGGCCTTCCAGGCCTATTTTTCTTTGACCTTTGAGCTAAAAATCCTTTTTACATTGTTATTTTCATTTATTTATTTATTTATTTTGGTACCGGGGATTGAACTCAAGGGCACTTGACCACTGGGCCGCATTCCCAGCCCTTTTTTTGTATTTTATTAGAGACAGGGTCTCACTGAGTTGCAAAGTGCCTCGCCATTCCTGAGGCTGGCTTTGAACTCACAATCCTCCTGCCTCAGCCTCCCAAGTGCTGGGATTACAGGTGTGCGCCACCACGCCCAGCTCAACATTTTTATTTTTTAAACTAATTTTAACAATGTGGCATATTTAACCCAATATACCCCAATAATAATTTTAACATGTAATCAAATTTTAAAAATATTTTAATGACATAGTGTAAATTTTTTTAACCAGGTCTTTGAAATCAGATGTGTGTTTTATACTTACAGCACATCTCAAAGTGGTCTTGTCTTGGCTTTACATTTTTAAGGAGTTGCTTTTTTAAAAGAGAAGGAACAAATTCGACAGAGACCTTAAATTGCCTACAAAGTCTAAAACAGTCATGATGTGGCGCTTAACAGAAAGTTTGTTGATCCCTGATTTTATTCATTTTATCCTGACAGCATTCCAATAAGGTGGGTGCGATTATTATCATCGCTATTTTACAGATGGGAAAACAGAGGCACAAAGGAGTTAAGTAACTTTCTCTTAGTGGCATTTACCATGTTTTAGAGCAGATTGCAGGCTCATTTCTATAAACTTGCTAATATTGTGTTTCTTTGCAGTGTAAAAAGTGGATAGTGGCTCGCGTGTCAAAGGATGGCACGGTCACGATCTAGATCCCCCAGGTGGAAACACAGGTGAGTAGTTCTTAGTTTAGCAGAGTAATCTTGGAGGTGGGATGTGCTATGACTTTGAAATTCACCAGTACTGGTTTAAAATCTATTTTAATAAACTCATGGGACCTGGTTATTCACAGTAGGTGATTTATCATGGTAGAGGTTGTATTTCTAGGTTCTAGGAGCTGACAGGTTAATTATGGCTGTCAGCTAGAATTAATTTATAATAAAAAGAAATGGATTGGTCCCAGCAAGGGAGAGTGAGAAACATCTTTTGAGAGTGTTACATGTTTTAAAAATTTATGAGTGGTTCAGAACTCTTCAATGTGCATTTCATTTTATTTTTTCATAATCTCTGTTTGAGGAAATGTAGAATTAGAAAATAAGGAGGTTCTAGTTTCTTCTTCATGACAGAATAATAGTTTTGAAGAGCCCAATTGTATTTCATCTTTCCTCTTTTCTGGTGGGTAGTATCAACAGTATATATATGCATAGACTGGAAAAGTTCAGTGTCTATTGTACATCTGCTACAGCCAGGTTCTGGGGCTTCCATCTTCTGTGGCCTCAGCAGGCACACAGGCTGGCTAGGGAGACTGACATGATAGCCAGGTATGATCTGGTAGGAATGGTGCTGTGGTCCTGATTGGGACAAAGCTTTCTGGATTTACAGGGAGGGAATAATTCTGTGTCTGTGGAGGGAACTAAGACAGTCTTCACAAAAGAGATGACGGTGTTAGCTGGACATTTAAGGATGGGTAAATTTTTAAAGGCAGAAAGAGTGAATCAAGTATTTTGGTTAAGGGGGAGAACAGAAGCAAAGGCATAGATCTGGAAATGCAATTAGTTTGTCTTGGGACTTTTAAAAAGGACCATATTCACATACATAAAAGGCAGGCCAAGATTTTCATGTTAATGTACCTTGGCCACTGTGCTTGTTCATTTTGACAGTGTAGTGACTAATCAATCAGTTCTTCAACAGTTTTCATTTTGTAATCCACAAGACCAAATTGTAAAGGGGAAGAGCTCCAGGAAGAAAAGGGAATGCAAAGAAACAAAGGATTTGAACATGGAAGGTATCACAGAGGTTGTTTTGTTTCACCCTTTTGTGTTAGGTTCTGGTGAGGGACACAGGAGACCCTGGAAGCTTAGCTAGAGCTTGATTTCTGGATTTCTTCTTAGGGTTCTTTGTCAAGAACTATAAAGGGGGAAAAACAACAACTATAAAGGGTCTGATATTTTATTCTACCTTCAGGGTAATGTGTTAGCTTGCCACAAAGCATTTCTGGGTCAGAGACAAAGGCCTTTATTACCCATACTACAGTAGGCAGTTTGAGCTTTGAGTTCCTATCATACCCCCTACCCTCTAGGTCTCCTGAGGGCCAGCACTGCAGAGTAGCTGGCTGGTTAGATGATGCAAAGCAGTGAGATTACCCATTGTCTTTGCAAACAATGGAATTATGGCACAACTGAGGAACCTGAGTCTCCTATGAATAGCTGTAGGCAAAACCCCTAGCCTTTACCTTGGAGGAGACATTATCTTATTATTCTGGGCAGCAAACAAACCAGCCCTCTGTCCCTGAGGGAGTCTCTATCTCTATTTCCAAGGCTGTTTTCCTTGAAACAAAAGCTGTCAGTGCCTCTGCTCATAAGATTTGCCTTGCAGAACTCCAGAGACTAGAGAACTCTCTCCCAACAGACTCCAATTCTCTTTTGTCCCTTTAGGAGAATCAAATATGATAACAACCTTTCCAACAACCTCCAGAAGAAAGGGGTACTATATAATAAAATATGACATAAAATATAGTCTCAGCAGTTTTTAACGTGAAATGAGGATTAAAGTAAGAGCTTGAGTATTTCCTTCAGTCTGAAAGGCCTCTGCCTCGGACTGCCAGCTTTTCTTCTTGGTAGTGAAAGAAATGGAATCTTCCAGGCCATCTTTAAAGAACTCTTGTAATGAGGTATATCCAGCTGGATGGCAGAGTTTGTGTTTCAGTGAAATAATGCCAGTATACCCAGCTTGGTGACTCCAGAGGGAAATAATTGCCAACTCTAGAATATATGTCCCAGTAGGTACCCAAGTAAGATAGATCTGCTTCCTTTAACGTATGGAAAACACAGACTCGTCACTAAAAGGAAAAGGTCACTCATTGTTGCTCCAACTCTGTGGTACCTTCTGAGAGGGGATGATAAAAAAAAAAAGCTGCAAAAGTAGCTTCCTCCTTGATGAGAAGACATTAAACCTTCAGGGAGGAGATTAAGGCAGGTCAGATTGGGTAATGTCCTCGGGTGCAAAATTGAATTTTATTGTGTTCCATATAGTGGTGCTCCTCTCTCTTATCTTCAAGGCTGGGAAACCCAGACTGGTTTCCCTGGATACAGGAGCCTTCCTCCTCAGTGGGAATACAAGGCTTCATGTTGGCAAGGCTGAGGTACTAGAGAAGGTAGATACAGAAGACATGTGTTGTCCCTGGAGACTATTGTAGCTGCATTAAAGCACACTTTCACCAAAGTTAAAAGCTATTTGAAGAGCACATCTTTCAGTTGAAATATAAGGGAGCAGGAGTGGGAAAGAAAAGCAACTTATCTGTGATAGAAGTACTTAGGGCAAAACTGAACTGCCACCTGTTAAGCATATGTCTCTTACGGATACAGCTTTAGGAAAGAGAATAGACCATCAGTTGGAGAAACTATGGAGTCAATAAGGTGTCTTGAGTTTGGGTTGTAGCATCACTGGATCTTAGAATCTAACTTAATTTAAGAGGCTTGGTTTGGTTTTTTTCAGACACTCTCGTACATGTTTATTTGTATGAATCTACTCTTTCTGCTTGTTTCTTACTTGGCCATGGACTCGTGATACAAGCTTTTGCGGATCAGCCCTTTGAAGTCACTGCATCTTTTTTGCCAGTCTTTGCTATTAACAATCTTCCAAAATGGATCTTGCCTTGGATCTAAGCTTCTCCTGCTTTAGTAGGATGGGTGTATTCAGCCCATTTTGACATGCATACGGAATATATTGGTTCAGATGAAAAGAGTATGCTTGTCAAATTGGGCAGTACTATTATCAGACCCCTGCAATGTACAGTTCAGAATGCATATATGTAGCAAATTGATGAATTTAATTTGAGTAAGAGAAGCAGTGGAATTGTAGGAAAGGCAAATGTTTTAGGTAGGTCATATTAAGACAAAGAGTTTATTGTCTTAAAATGGGCTAAACTTTTCTGTGTTTGTTTACATAGGTCTTTATCACCAGTACCTAGAAATTTTGAATACTACAAGCAAAGATATTCTCATGGGCATTATGACTGTGAATATAGAAAATATCCGAAAAGACCTGTTGCTTGGAGAATGGACAGTGAGAAACATGAACAGAATAAACAAAGAATTCCCCCTCGAGGAAATCTATATTACCGATCTCATGAACATAGATCACCTTCCCCCGAGATAAGAAACTCTGTAGAAAATTTTTACACACATACTCCTCACCGAGTGTATTCACCAGGAAGAGGGATGGTAACAGAAGATCTCAGTATATGCCCACATACTCAGAGGGTGTACCCTACATAGAGCATGAGAGGAATTGTTATCCCCTGAAAATGCAAGGAAGGTATATTCCTGATGACCGCAGAGTTAGAGGAAGTGGGAGAAGAGGGAAACCACCTCAGAGGTCAATAGCAGATTCCTTTAGATTTGAAGGGAAGTGGCATGAAGATGAGTTGAGGCACCAGAGGATGCAAGAAGAAAAATATTCCCAGTCACCTAGAAGAGGCTCAGAAGACTTTGACACAAGGAGCTCTTTTCAGAAGAGGTATAGGAAAACATTAAACCTGGGTAATTTGGTATGAAGCCTCAAGTGAAAAGTCTATTTACTTTATGGTTGAAGATAACCACCTTGAAAAGCTTTTGTTTAAAAAGATAAAAAGCATTGTAATATAGTTGTGGTCTACTGGTAGTAGTGAAATTATTTATTTTTAGAGTAAATCATGTTGATGTCTAAAATGTTTTTAAAAGATGGTATTTTCCTCTTTAACTACCTTGTGCCTCTATGCAGGCTTGTGGGATTATAGGTTATCTTTACTACTGCGTTCTGCATTTAAAGCCATGCTACCCAACATTCAGCACATATAAATTCTCACTTTCTTCTCTGTAGTGCAAGTGTAAACTGCTTTATGTCAACACAGGTATCCTGAGGATCGTGATTTCAGAAAATACGGACACACATCAAAAAGACCTAAAGACGTGGCAAGGTATGAGAACAGAGAGCCTGCCAGAAACCCAAAGTGGAAGCCTGAGCATTTTCCTCCACCTTACCAAGAAAAGAAAGATCAGCGCGACTTTGGACCCCAACCTCACCGATACGCTGAGAGGGACTATCCAGAGACCAGTTCAGCAACCAAAGTGTCCTATGACTATCACCACAAGCATCATAAGCTCTCAGAAGGTGAGCAGGACTTTTCTGATGGGAGAAATCAGAAATACTTGAAAGAAGAAGATAGAAAACACAGTTTTCAAAAAGGCCCTATAGGTAGAGAGTCAGATTGTTTTAATGCTGGAAGAGGGAGAGAGACTGAAGATGGGCAAGTCAAAGAACTTTTTAAACCACCTAAGAAAGACTCTGTGGCCTATACTCATTCAAATAAAAATATGGTTGATTTGAAGCCCTGTAATGACAAACGAAAGAAAAAAATAAAGAAAGAAGGGGAATGCAAAAAGGAGAGCAACTCCTCTGGTAACCAACCTGATACAAGTCAAAAACTTTCCAATGTGAAACATTCATCTGTCAATATTAAGAAGAAATCACTTACAGTTAAAGTAGATGTGAAGAAAACAGTAGATGCATTCAGGTATTATCTTCATTTTTCTTTATGATGTTTAATAAGTGTTTCTTCCACCTTTATTTGCAGCTTCAAAAATGGAATTGGTAGTGTGCTTAGAGTTCCATCAAGGGGTGGAAAAGATTGCTTGGATTTTTCCCCAAAAGCCCTGTAATGAGGATGAATCCTGTGATTAGTAATAGAAAGTGATCTCATGTCTGCATGTTCCCACATCTTATTTCCAGATGCTTCCTGGGTGCACTGCATTCTGAGGAGTTGTTTCTCTTCACAGAATTATGCTGCCAGGTTTTCCTTTCCAGGGATAGGCTGGGTGGAGTTCAGGAAGACCTATTCTTTGCAAAGTTTCTCAGAGCCTATGTTCCCTGTTGCCTGACATTCAGAGAATTTTTGAGTGAAAAGATCCCGATTTTATAGAGGAGGAAAGCAAGGCCCTGAGAGATGAAGTGACTATGTCAGAGTGGCTGGGATTCAAATTCACACCCCTACTACCCCCATGACCCAAGGAGGCTGAGAACTTGTTGTCATTCCTGTTACCCTCTCAAAATGACTGGGCTGGGCTGGGGTTGTGGCTCAGCAGCGGAGCGCTTGCCTCCCACGTGCGCGGCCTGGGTTCGATCCTCAGCACCACGTAAACATAAATGCATTGCATTGTGTACAACTAAAGCAAATAAATAAATATTTTTTAAAAATGACTGGGCTTGCCGGGCACGGTGGCGCACGCCTGTAATCCCAGTACTTGGGAGGCTGAGGCAGGAGGATCGCGAGTTCAAAGCCAGCCTCAGCCATGGCGAGGCACTTAGCAACTCAGTGAGACCCTGTCTCTAATAAAAAAAAAAAAATACAAAAATGGGCTGGGGATGTGGCCCAGTATCGAGTACCCCTGAGTTCAATCCCCGGTACCAAAAAAAAAAAAAAAAAAAAAAAAAAAATGACTGGGCTTAACTGACTAGATTCTCCCAGGTAGAGGAAATTAGGCTGTAATCTGGGAAGATGCTTATTTATAAGACATTTGCTTTAGCTCTTAATGATTCTTAAAAAAATGGACTGCTGTTATAATAGGTTGTAGTCTAAACCAAGCTCACATGCTTTGTTCCATTATGAATATTATCTTCATTTATGGATTCTGAGAATAATACAATGTGGCAGTTAGCTGTGTCCTCTAAATCTGTTCATTACCTTAATACACTACCAGTATATGAATGAAAATGTGATGGACCATGTTCATTTGGTCATATTCACAGTTGACTCCTATTTGTATTTGAGTCAAAACAAGAAAATGAAATGAGAAAGGGTAAAATGGGAGTGGGAAGGGAAGTAAACCCAAGGTCTTGATTTTTTTAAACAAAATATTTTCTGTTCCTTTTCTTTAATTTAAACATAGCAATCCTCCTTCCACATACTTTCTTTACATTCCTGTACTTGCAGAAAATATTTTAAAATATGTATATTTATATGTGCTTTAAATGAATTAAAAATCGTGGCAGTTTTGAAGAATACTAGAAATGCCAGTTTTGAAGAGTTTTATACACACAAAACTGTAGGGACTGAAGAAGTATCCATAAAACAAAGGTAGTTAATGCCCTCAATAGAATCTTCATTCAAGATACTGCACAGTTAATTTTATAATTTGATATGAGAAATGGAAGCTTTATCATCATCATGGATCACAGAAATGAGCTTCCCAAAATGGAGGCTGCTGCACTTGTGTTTTAAATTTATTAACTATAATTATATGAAATCTCATCATCTATCAGTGGGGCTTGGCAGCACATGTTTGAATACCTGCCCAGGGCCTGCAGGATGGCTTGTGTAATAAAGAGCTTTGACTGCAAAACCTCTCTGCTCAGAGACCTGAAGAACGAATAACTGAACACATATGTGCATCTTTTCAGTATTATAAAGCATCAGAGTCAACAAAAGCTTTCTATGTGATTATAACTATTTGTTGATGAATGAATTGTGGACGAGATTTGTGGGTTGGATTTAATTATGTAGGGACTGAAGATGTATTCATAAAACAAAGGTAGTTAATGCCCTCAATAGAATTATGTTTTCAATTCTTAACATAAATTGGATTTTTCTTTGTTAAGAAAGATTAAAATAATCATAATCATAGTGTAGAGAAAGGTTTATTTGTTGGTTAAAATTGAGAGAGCTTATCTACTTTTTTGAAAGACTAAGATATTTTTTGTATCTGTTTGCTTAACTTTGGTCAAGTACTATTATTTGTTCTTTCAGTTATTAGTATGGTTAAAAAGGTATCACCTAGTGATTTTTCTAAATTCCAGTTTGTATCTAGAACAGCAGTAGGTAGACACTTCCTTGAATGTTCCTTGCGTAGTTTGTACTGCTGTTAACAAAGACAATTCTAGTGACTCACTGTAATAAACTTCATTATAAGAGGTAGAAGATACATGTTTCAGAATGTAAGTTAAGGAGTTAAAATATGAACATTTCTACTGAGATTGTTGTGTACCCAAAACATGAACTGTTGTATACATCTGGAAATCTTAAGGCAGATGAAGTGAGTTGTTGGTTTAATGTTGGGTCAAGGAAGTGGAAGGGAGGAGAGAGGAGAAAGTGGGAAGGAGGAGGCAGTTCTAGTATCTGGAGCAAAATAAGATGTTGCTGATGGACCCAAAGGCTCCTTTAATTTCCTAAGATGCTGGTACAAGACACCTGGGATAGGGAAGGTTGGCTACCAGAGTTGATGGTAAGCTGAGTACACTAACCACATTTGCATCTAGTCCTTTGTTTACCACTGAAGAAATACAAAGAGGACCTCCCTATCCCAATCAGATCTTTCTCCATTCTGAAAAGAGATAAGGTGGGTGATAGGCCCCAGAAGACACTGGAATTCTGACTTTCTGAGGAAATGGATTCAGCACAGATGGGGAACAGCATGAAAACCCATAGCTAGAGTTTTGAAGGAAGGTAAACTAATCACACAAGTTCATCTATGATGGGCACTGTTCAGCTGGAAGCAAAATAAGCTATAGGTGGAGATATTTGCTCTTACGTAGCATTAAAAAACTAAAGCCTTTCCTCTCTAATATGTCTCATATATATTTTTAAAATAAATTAATTGAGACATGGTTCCCTTTCATTCCTGATTTTTTCCCCTGTACCAGGGATTGAACCCAGGGGTGCCTTAAGCACTGAGCCATATCCCTAGCCCTTTTCTTTATATTTAGAGAGAGGGTCTCTGAGTTGCTGAGGCTGGCTTTGAACTCACAATTCTCCTGCCTCAGCCTCCCAAGCCACAGGGATTACAGACTTGTGCCACTGCAGCTGGCCTCATTCCTGTTTTTTACTCTAGCTTCTCTTTGTGTCTTTCAGGGAACCTGGTAGAGGGAGGTGAAGGTGAACATTCTTTTAGGGGCTGTGGCTCATAGGTTTTTGTCTTCCTCTGGGCCACTGAACAGCTCTGTGACATTGGACAGGTCACCTGGCTTCTTTTGGCCCCAATTAACCTGCAGTTTCTCCAATCCTGCTTGAATTGGCCATGTGTTGATAGCTATGGAAGCTGAGTTGACAAGGCACTTGGAGGCTCATATAATTCTCTGAACTTTTGCATATTCATGCAAAATATTTAAGAACTAAATATTTTAAATTTAAATTTATCTGAATTAAGCAAAAAAATGTAAAAAGGTAAGCTAAGAAAGCTAAAAATCAAAATTAAATTGGCCTCAATTAAAATGTTAAAATCTATGATCTCCTTAGCTGAAACATTCATTTCAGAGTGGTTAAGTCATTTTCCATTCATCATTTATTTATTCACTGGGTATTTTTTGAGGACCCATCATATTTGAGATAGCCCAAAAGTATGGGCTGCATAAAATTAGGTTCTTTTTTTTTTTTTCTCCTTTGGTTTTACAGATGAATAAGGTGATGTTGGCAATACCACAGTACAGTGAGTGATTCATGGGGTGGTGTATGGCTGAGCAGTAGAACGGGTGATACCAGACTGGGAGACTCAGGGAAGGCTTCGTGCAGGAGTTGACATGTGAGCCAGGCTTCGAAAATTTGTGTGTTTTAGATACATGAAAATTAGGTGAAAGGCGTTTTATGTAATAAAGGTTAATGAAGGCAGAAAAACATACCCAGGAACTTTGAGCTGGGTGGTTCTGAAAAAGAACAGAGAGAAAGAAGACTAGGAAGGTAAGTGTGCTATGACTGCCAGCCTGATTTGATAGTACAGATCTAGTATCCCTTATCTGAAATGCGTGGCAACAGAAGTGGTTCCAATTTAGGATTTTTTAAAATTTGGGAATATTTGCATTTACATAATGAGATATCTTGGTTATGACCCTAATCTAAACATGAAATCCATTTATGTTTTATATACACCTTATACTCAGAGCCTGAAGGTAATTTTATACAGTATTTTTAGTGTGCCTGGATATTTTGACTATGACCTGTCTCATGAGGTCAGGTATAGGTATTTGTGGTGTCATGTCTTGTCAGCACTCAAAAAGTTCCAGATTTTGGAGCATTGTAGATTTTGGATCTTCTGATCAGGGCTGCTCAACCTGAATTAGCTGATAGGGAAAGGGAGGTGATTCAGTTTTGGCTGCCCAGATTGCCATCTCTAAGATGGATTAGATGGCTATTGGAACTGGCAAGGCTTGTTTGAGGACTTTTATGAAAAAAAAGATAATGAGAGATGCTAAGTAAGGGAAGTCATTGTCTCTGTAACCTTTCCCTCTAAAATTTCTAAATGTGTCCTTAGGGAGGCAAGAGCAAATGACACAATCGGGTAAGTGCTTTATGAACGGTAGTATGCTATGCAAGATTTAGTTGCTAATTGAAGAAAAAAATTGTATGTTTCATATGAATTGTGTTATTATAAGCTTCCAAAGGGCAGGGGAATCTGTTGGTTTGGGATTTTGTTGTTTTGCCATGTATTGATTTTTTTTATGAGTATGGACAATATCAAATTAAGGTTTAATTGCAGCTTTTTAGTTTGCCTTAACTATTAAGCACAACACAAGGAAGAACATCAGGGGAAGTATCCTAAAACAGAAGAGAATGCAGTGGGAAAGTGAGAGGGAACAGAGGAACTTGGAAGATTTAATGAGACCAGTACTAGAAATGTTATTAGAATTCAGTTTTTTTTAACTGTATTTTAATTTTAAAACTGTCCAAATGCATTTCAAATGAGAACATTTTGTCTTTTCAGCTCAACTGTTTGCTTTGGGGGTATTTCGTGAGATTATTAACTTGTTAATCAACCTGTGCCATAGGAAATAGTAAAAAGGAAAATATGAATCAAGATGATTAGATTTACAAATGTAGATGCTTAGAACATTTTAAATTCTCACGTCTAAAGAGGGTTTTTAGTGTAGCAAAAATACCATAATTGTTTTTGAGAGACTTAAGTTTTGGGTTATATTATTTTAAATATATTTTCTAGAAAATAAAAATTTTAGTATTTTTAACTAAAAATCTTGTAGCAAGGGAATTCTGGGATAAATGTTAACTTATAACAAGTTTAAACTATAAAATCTCAGGAATTAAAAATAACTTCAAAGTATACTACAGCACTCTTATGGACTGAGAGTTGGGTGTGGAATGAGGACAGGAGAAATTGTTGCCAGTAATTACTTTGTAATAAGTCACAAGTAAGTTTTGATAATTACCACACAAGTAAGTTTTGATAATTACCGGTGAAAAACTGGAAACCTTTATCAACCGATTTCCTCTTTGAAGAAACTGAGGCTTCAAAAAATTATGAACTGATTTCTCCTTGTAGATAGTCCATTTTAATAGTTCTGTTCAAACAACTTATTTTTTCACCTAGAATTCTTTCTCTCTCTCTCTCTCTCTCTCTCTATTTCTTTCTTTCTTTTGTGGCGCTGGGGATTGGACCTAGCAACAATATACATCCCCAGCCCTTTTTATTTTATTTTGAGCAGGGTCTTGCTAATATTCCCCAGGCTGGCCTTAAACTTGTGATCCTACTACTTCAGCCTTCTCAGTAACTGGGATCACAAATGTGCACCACCATGCCTGACTTATAAAATGGTTTTTGTTTTTGTTTTTGTTTGGATACCGGGAATTGAACTCAGGGACACTCAAAGACTGAGCTATATCCCCAGCCCTATTTTGTATTTTGTTTAGAGACAGGGTCTCACTGATTGCTCAGTGCCTCGCGATTGCTGAAGCTGGCTTTGAACTTGTGATCCTCCTGCCTCAGCCTCCTAAGCTGCTGGGATTACAGGCATGCGCCACTATGCCTGGCTCAAAATGTTTTATTTTTTGGTATGGAACAGGATTTTTAATGTTAAACCCCTTTAAACTGAAAGAATTTGCAATTGTTTATTATTGGAAGCTGTTACAGACTGTTCTTGCTTTTACCAGTAAAAGTCTCTTAGCTAGTGATCAGATACACAGTGGGAAGCTTGCAGCAAATTAGGAGGAAAGAAGGGAAATGGGCTTTCTAATGAAAGTCCTCCTAACAAATCTAGAAACCACAGCAGTGACATTAACCTGCTGCAAATCACTTTTCCATGTTTCTGCCTTGCAGGGAATTGTCTCCAGCAGTGCTGTTCTGAAGAGCAGGGGGCATGGAAAGTCAGATGGAAGCCTTTCCTCTGATAAGTTATAAATAGGCATTTAAAACCATTTTGTTAGAGAAGTTAATTTTTTTTTTTTTTGTACTGGAAATTGAACCCAAGGGCACTTAACTACTGAGCCGCATACCCAGCCCCTTTAATATTTTATTTTGAGACACAGTCTCGCCAAGTTGCTTGGGGCCTTGCTAAGTTGCTGAGGCTGGCTTTGAACTGGAGATCCTCTTGACTCAGCCTCCAGAGCCATTGGGATTACAGGCATGCACCACCACACCCAGCAGGAGTTAAACATTTTAAAACATATATGTAAGCCCCTCAGAACTGAGGAACAATTTTGGATGCATGACTGATCTAAATAAGGAGATATGTACACGCATGCACCTATGCCCCCAAACATCTGTTTGCTTTTTGCTGTAAGTTACAGTGGTGCTGCTGCTATTTAAAACATCCTTCAAGGCTTCCTTTGAATTTATCTTCACAGCCTGCACTATACCCAGAAAGAATATATTCTTTATTATATTATATATAGAATGTGTATTACATAAATACTAAAATTGATGTTTGAACTTGATTTTGGGGAAAATCCAAGAGGAATTTGAGCTATATACAAAGGGATTAGATGGGTGCAAGCTGATTAGTACCATTTTGGGTCTAATGTGAGATATAAATATAAAATAATGAGACAGTTCCTTATGTAATTCATTAAGTGCCTCTAGATGAAGAATTTAAGAATAGTTTTAAGCCAAGAGCAGTATTATTGGAAGAAAACATAGATTCCGATTATGAAACTTGGAAGACTGATGTTATTTGAATACTCAACCTCTGGGATATAAAGTAAAACAACATCCATTGTCTCAATGTCCTTGCACCTTCTCCATAGGGCAATAGTAAAGATTAAATTGTAAGGATTAAATGAGATAATGTTAGTAAACTCTAAGCCCCCATGTTTGGCATTTCATAATCCCTCAATAATTATTAGCTGTTTTTCATAATCATCACCTTTATAGTAGTACCTAGAGGTCAGGAGAGCTCTTAACAAAAGTTATAAAGACTGAGAAGGTATTAAAATGGTAAAATACTAGGGTTATATAATAAATGGTAGCATTTCTTTAAGGGTGCATTTAGGGTGAACACTATAATTGATGTTAATGATCATAACTTTGCTAACAGCCAAAATATTTTCTAAGAGCTTAGTGAGACTTTGTGATTACATTAATTGCTTAGCAATTCAATTTTGAATTGAATTCAATTTTGAAATACTATTCTAAGCTTCTCATTACTGGTAGAGTTATAAGATTTTTTTCTGAAGTCAGGTTTATATGTTTGACATCAGCTTTTAAAGTGTGATAGTATTTTAAGACAGTATAATCTTGCTGGATATACAAAGTTTTAGCCATTCAGAAGTAGAAAATAATCTTATTGATTATTTTTTGCATATTAAGTATCTTTAATGCCTTGCATTTTTTTTCTTTTTTCTTTTTTTTTTTTTTTTTTTTTTTTTTTTTTGGTACCGGGGATTGAACTCAGGGGCACTCGACCACTGGGCCACATCCCCAGCCCTTTTTTGTATTTTATTAGAGGCAGGGTCTCACTGAGTTGCTAAGTGCCTCACCATTGCTGAGGCTGGCTTTGAACTCACGATTCCTCCTGCCTCAACCTCCCAAGTGCTGGGATTATAGGCGTGCGCCACCGTGCCCGGCTGCCTTGCATTTTTTAAGTAAATTTTTTTCACTTAGAATATTGAGGCTTTTATTATTAAAGTGACAAATATTTACTGATCTTTGATTTGAACTCAGAACCACTAATCTATGGCTATTTCTCCTACTTGTTATTGTACATGTTTTATAGCATATAATCTAGTAACTAAATTATATGACAAGTATCTTTTTAGTTTTATAGCTCTTAATTTTTAGTAAGTTCTTTTCTTAGCAAAATAGTTTCAAATTTAGTTAAACATTTGCAAATTATTCTAGGGCTGCTTCTAGCTATTCCACAGAGAGACAGATGTCACATGATTTGGTTGCTGTTGGCAGGAAAAGTGGAAACTTTCATCCAGTGTTTGAACATCTTGACTCAACTCAGAATACTGAAAACAAACCTACAGGAGAATTTGCTCAGGAAATCATAACAATAATCCATCAAGTTAAAGGTTGGTATATTTTATGCATACATTAGGGATTATACAAAAATAATGTGTTGGCTTTTCAGGAGATAATAGGTAAATGCCTGTGATATATTTCAATAGTAATATTTCATTATAAGTTAGATTATGAATTAGGAGTCTGTTGGACAGATCATCAGGCATCCATCCATTCCTACTTGTTCTTTATAATGTATTTCCAATAACTTTGTACTTCAACTGGTAGTAGATTAGAAATCACAAGTTAGAAAGGAGAGGTTAGCCACTGAAAAAGACTACCATACTGAAATCAGTGAGAAGCAATAAGCAGTAGCCTAACAGGGGGGAAGAAGCAGAAAGAAAGAAAGAAACTCAAGCAATCAGGAAGTCTTGATCATTTTGTGATATTCTTAAAGGCCCCTTAGAGCAGTATTGGGACTTTGTGCCATAAGGATATTGCTAAGTGATAAATGAAAGATTCCAGTTTGCTTTGGCATACTTTATGACATGAGAGAGTTGCATAATAAATACTTTAAAGGTTTGCATTAAATTGTTTTGTTTTTGCTTCTGGCAACTTTCCATTAATTGGAAAATTCAGTGATGTAGAACTGCTTCTACCAGTAATGCCACATAAATAAGGCAATTGTGGGTGTTATAAGCTGGAGGCCTTTAAGAATTTTTTTATTTTATACTTCTTAGTAATTGCATTAATCTTTTTCACCTTTGTAAAACATATCTCAAAAAAATGAATTATTTTCTCTGCATCCCTCAAGCTAAGGCATATATTTTCTTGAGAGCATGCAGTTTTGGTCTGGGAGTATAGCTCAGTGGTAGTACACTTGGCTAGCATGGGTGAGGCCCTGGGTTTGATCCCCAGCACTTCAAAATAAATAAATAATGAAGTATACAGTTTGTCTAAAACAGTTCACCCTCTCAACTCTAGCCCCTCTCACCCAAAGCAAGTGTAATTATTTGCAGGAAGGGAGCTGGTATTACATAAAAGTCCAGGAGATTGTCCCAGAACAGGAACAGTAAGTTAGGGAAAAGGGTTGCTTAAGTAGCATTCTGATGGAGCATGTGTATTCTCCTTCTCTCTAACCTATTAAAAGTCTGTGCAACATAGCTGATTTCAGAATGTCTTCAAGAAGTTTGGTTAATGTTAATTGAAACAAAATTGCATTGGAAGACCTTCTGTGGTATGTAAACATAGCATTTAGCATTGTCAGAATTTTTCTGATGTTTCAGGGTTGTTTGTGCAGTTAATTTTTACTCTTATTGAACTGTAGAGCTCCCCAGATAGAGTAAGGTCTTACCTTCTAGTAGAAAGGTCTTCACTTTGAGAGCACCACTGTCTTTTCCCCTGGATAAGTAAGCAGACACATCAGATAGGAAGAAAACCCCTTTGATTCATAAATCAGATGTTTTTAATTCTTGCTTGAGCTTGAAAAATCCATGCAAACACTGCAAATTAGTCTTCCAAGTAAGTTTAGGTCCTATGTATTTTCAGGAGAAAACATTGAATGTTTTCTAAATGGTCCTTCTTCCTATACTTTATAATCTTTTAGGTGGAATCAGTTTTACAATGAGATAAAACTATTTGTTTCCTTTTTCAGCAAATTATTTTCCATCACCTGTCATTACTCTAAATGAACGTTTCTCAAAAATGCGAAATACACATGATGCAGATGCAAAAGAAATTAAATTGAATTCAGATCCAGAAATTCACAGGTAATGATTGATTACTGTATTCCCATTTAACCATGGGAATAAACCTCAGAACTGCTGCTTCCTGAGCTTGCTCACCTGGGCTTGCTGTAGACTCTAGGAGTGTGTATCTGACATAAAAACAGGACCTACCCAAACAGGTACTGGGCCAGTGCACATCAATGGAATAGATTGCATTGAAACCATTGACTAGCATTGTTTAAATGTACAGGACTTTGAAAATATTTACCTACCTAACTTTAATTCTGCTGTGTCTATAATAGTTGCCTACTGAAGTTATCACTGGAAGAATGAAAGGCAGTTGAAAAGCCATTGAAATCATGTGATCACAAATGGCTGTTCTGAGGGCAGCCGGATGAAAACATGTCTTCTGCTTTACTTGTCCGAGCAGGTGGTGCACCGTGTCTTGTGAACTGAGTTGAATCAGTGTTAGAATGCAATATATCACCAGAATAAAGTTTGAAATTATACAGACTAGTAATATGAGAACCACTAACACTTCTCTGAAATGTGCTTCACAAGATCTAGATTGTTGGGAAACTACCATATACCATATAGATGAAAAAATCACCTGGTAGCAGGTTTCTTTTGCCTGTTCCACCACATACCTGCATTATTTCAAATTCCATTATGTAGCAGTAGAATCAAGGTATCAATGCATAATCTAATTATTTAATTGTAATATGCCTTTATTATTTTAGGAGAATAGATATGTCTTTGGCCGACCTTCAGAGTAAACAAACTATGGTATATGAACCAGATCAGGTAAGTAAATACAATTTTTTAAAAATATTTATTTATTTGATTTAGTTGTACACAATGCAATACATTTATGTTTATGTGGTGCTGAGGATTGAACCCGGGCCACGCACGTGCTAGGCGAGCGCTCTACCGCTGAGCCACAACCCCAGCCCAGTAAATACAATTTTTGATGCAAGATTATCTTTTTATGGTGTACTAATGGGAAAAGGGATTGGTGATTGGGGGTTGAGATCCAGGAAATTTCAAAAGTTCTCCAAGTGATTATGATCTTTGGCCAGGTTGGCATGAGAATGCTGACAAAAGACAAAAATATTTCCTAAAAGGGACAATCCTTAAGGATAACAGCTTTGTAAAATTGATATAAAATTATAGCATTTAATATTCATTCCATAACTCTACACTGTGAAGCTTGTGGAAAGTATGTTCCAGTCATGTGGAAAATATTTTTAAATTGTACATGGAATGAATGCAAAGAAACTAAGTTTCATTTGATATTGACCTTCTGTTTACCTGAGAATGTACAAAAGATTCTGCAGAACATAAACTGGCAAAATAATGGAAATGTTACATTTCTTTATTATCACGTGTTTGGTTCCTACCCAATACCTCCCCCCATCCACCTCCCATTTCTTTACTTAATTAGTAAAGAAATTTACTAATTTACTAATTGAAAGACTATCTTGACTAGCCAAGGAGGAAGAAAAGTGGCTTTTGTTTTAAAAGTGTGTCAAGTTGAACTGAAAACAAATTCCATGCATGTGTGATTTTTTAGAATGAACCTAACAACTATGTATAACTATAAAGCTCTTAAAAATACGTTGTTGTAAAAAAAAACTGCTAATTTATTCATTGAAAGTAAAGAGTTTTTATAGAGAAGAGATTTTTACTATATTTCTAATAGAATATATATAAAATAAAGTTTTTCACTTGTGAAATTATAATTTTTATTAATCTTATAGATGGGTTAATTTATTGAATGATATTTTCAGAAAACTTCTAATCATCAAAGTATTGCAATCAATTTGCAAGAAATTTAAGGATTTAAAAAAATCATCTGTAATTCAACCATTTAATACAGAATATTATCTGATCATCTTTTCATGCAGTCTTACATCTTGCATTTTAACATAGTCACTATCATAGTATATGCAGTTTTGTATGCTTTTTTCTTTTTACTTATTCCATAATAACATGCCTTTTATGTAAAAATCTCTGAGTTCCCCATGACCTTTTATGATTGAGGCTTTTAAAGTTTCAATTTTTTTCAATGAGTGTTTTTTCCATATTGACTTCCACATAGTATTTATTAATTTAAATGGTTGTACATTATTCTTTTGAGTTATTTGCCATAATTTATTTAATCATTCTTCCCTTTCCCTTTAAAGTTTTTTTTTACATTTAAGTTGCTTCCATTTTTTGTTATTTTTAAATATAGTTCTTGGAATATTTTTAGGTAGATAGCACTTTCTTTAGGATAGAATCCCTGAAGTGGGATTCCTGGTTCAATATTAGGAACTTTTCTGACTGTTATTGTCAATTGTGTCTCAGAAAATTTAATTCAGTTCACACTACCATAGCAGGATGAGTACAAAATAACTTATTTAGGACTTTTAAATAAGGTTCTTGTTAGATATGGTCTTTGTGCAACTAACAGTAATGTAAATGGTTTGTCTTCTGTCAAAATTCCTCAGACTCTGGTCAAAATAATAGATCCAAATGACCTACGACATGACATTGAAAGAAGGAGAAAAGAACGATTACAGAATGAAGATGAGCACATTTTTCACATAGCTAGTGCTTCAGAGAGGTAATCAGTAGATGAAAAACATACTGTTTTCAGGGAGCTTTCGGTTTAAGCATTTTTCAGTTTTTTTGTGTGATGATAATTTTAGTGTAGGGATTTGATCCTTCAAATCCATTTTATATGGTTAAATGAAATCTATTAAAATGTTTCAAAATTATTCAGTAATCATTCTTTGCATCTTGATTTAAACAACAAAAATTATGGGGTAGGTGGATATTTGAGGACCTCATAATTCTAGAGATGAGTATAAGAGATTTTTTAATATTAGCAGAAGCCAAGACCAGCAAGGTTATGGACTGTTTGGCTCAAGCTGATTAAAACTGATACATTCTGCCCTAGATTCTGGGATAGTCTGAATAGTACAAAATTTCCTGAGGTTACTACAGTTCTCTTTCAGGACTATTCGTGGATGTTTATCCATGAAATGGGCTGGTATAGTAGAAAATGCAGAGACCTAAATTTGAATTTCATCTCTTCCTAATTTGTAAGATGTGTGATCTTGCACAAATTTGATGAGTCTCTATAGCCTTTCTACAAAATGATGATAAAACTGCCAGGCACAGTGGCACATGCCTGTAATCCCAGCAGCTCAGGAGGCTGAGGCAGGAGAATTGCGAATTCAAAGCCATCCTCAGCAAAAGTGAGGTGCTAAGCAACTGAGTGAAAACCTGTCTCTAAATAAAATACGAAATAGGGCTGGGGATGTGTCTTAGCAGTTGAGTGCCCCTGAGTGAGTTCAATCCCCAGTACAAAAAAAATGAAATGATAATACCAACTTATTATGCTATGCATATTAAATGACTGGCACATTTAAAGAACTGATGCCATGCATGGCAATAGATCATCAGTATATCTCCCAGAAAGTGGGAATAGTGCTAATAGTTTTTTATATAGTCCATAGTATCAAATTACTAAAATATTTGACTAGATTTTTAAGTCAAGTCTATGTCTAAGTCTTAGTTGAAATAGATGGAGCTTGTTTAAAATTGGATTTGATTCTAACAATAAGTTTGGGACTAATTAAAAGATAATTAAACTGTGTGTTGTTGTATATGAAAAAAAATGAAAGTAAAAATCTTTCCCTTTGCTGTTTGAAAATCACCAGTCTTCTTATATGATATGGTCAATGCATGACATGACATGTGCCTTTAATGGCACAAACTGTCACACTTTTCTTGAGACAGCAAGTTTAAGAAACCCAGTGTACCAAGAAACAGGATTTTTCAAACCGATTTAAGATAATCAGCATATTGTACAGACTGTGTAGTGTTTCAGGATATATCTTTACCCATTGAGGTGATTAGAACTTGAGTACTGGAGTTAGACCTGAGTTTACATTCCTGCTCTTAGACCCCTAGCTATGTGATTGACTTTTGGCAAGTTACAGTCTCTGTTTCCTCAAGTGTAAAATAGGGATAAGATTTATACTTACCTTGTAGTGGTAGTTAAAATTAAGTAATGAGTATAAGATATAGTAGCTGATTAACATTAAATTTATTAATGTCAGCTTTGAAAACAGTGTTGTAGCATGTAAAGATGTCTTCCTACAAGGTATCTTTTGCTGGGTTTGTTGGATTATTTTATTTCTATTGGATAGTTGGTGTGGCATATAGAGCGATAGGGTTTTTAAAAATCGAGATATTACTTACTATAAAATTCCCAATTGGAAGTAAACAATTCATTAGTTTTTAGTATATTCACAGGATTCTATAACCATCACCACTATTTAATTTCAAAACATTTTATCAGCTAAGAAGGAAACACTTTCTTCTTCCCTCAACCCCTAGCAACCACTCTTCTACTTTCTGTCTCTATGGATTTGCTTATTCTTAACATTTTATATAAATGCAATCATATTATATATGGCTTTTGTGACTGATTCTTTCATGTAGCATAGTATTTTCAGTGTTGATCCAATGTTGTAGCATGAGAATGATTTTTATGGCTGAATAATATTCCACTGATTTGATATGCCATATATTGTTTATCCATTCATTCATTGATAGATATTTGGATTGTTTCCAAATATAGGTTTGTTGTGAATATTTGTTGTGAATAATGGTGCTATGAACATTTTTGTGTAAGTTTTTGTGTGGACATTTGTCTTCATTTCTCTTCAGTTTGTACCTACAAGTAGAATTGATTAATTAGGTGGTGACTCTATATTTAACTTTTTGAGGAACTTCCAGATGGTTTTCCAAATTGACTGCATCATTTTACATTCCATAGCAATTTCTCCACATTCTTGCAAGCACTTGTTACTGTCTTTTTTCAAAAAATGATATAGAACCTTTTATCTCTCACTTTGTCCTAATTCAATTTCCTTATTAAAATAAAAGACACTTTATCTTCTTATCTTAGAAATTTAGTTTATCAAAATTGATCTCATTGTGTTTACATAATCCTTTTTAATCAAGTCAGTGTATAGTTTCCATAGACATTCAGAAGAATGAAACATAATAAAATTATAAATCATAGGAAGTAGTAATTTCCCACCTGTGTGATTTTTTCCTTAAAAAGTTGTATGCAGGGCTGGGGTTGTGGCTCAGCGGCAGAGCACTCGCCTTGCACGTGCGCGGCCCAGGTTCGATCCTCAGCACCACGTAAACATAAATGCATTGCATTGTGTACAACTAAAGTAAATAAATAAATATTAAAAAAAAAGTTGTATGCAGGGCTAGGGTTGTGGCTCAGCAGTACAGTGCTTACCTAGCACGTGTGCAGCCCAGGTTTGATCCTCAGCACCACATAAACTAAAGGCATTGTGTACAACTAAAACAAATAAATAAATATTTTAAAAAAGGTTGTATGCAGGTTCACTGGACATGGTGGCACATGTTTGTAATTACAGAAACTTGGGAGGCGAGGCAGGAGGATTGCAAATTCAAGGCCAGCCTGGGTAGTGAGACCCTATCTCAAAAGTAAAAAAAATAATAATAATAAAATAAAAGGGCTGGCGCTGCAGCTCAGAGGTAGAGCACTTCTGGGTTCAATCCCATATACCACAAAAAAAACATCGTATGCAAGCTCCGTGTCTGTTTGCTCACCATTGTATCCCCATTGCCTTGAGCACAGTTCATATTTGTTGAATGAATGAAGACTTTCCAAAGCAGCAGACAGGGCCAAAAATACTTAAGTTAGAATGTATATCTACCTGGATTCCTATTCTCTGATACCTTAGGATTCTTCACCAGCAAACCTAATTTTCAGGGGTTTCATCTAATTTCCACAACCCTGATATTCTCCATTGCTCTCCCTTCTGGTCAGTCTCTTACCCTGATGTCTCCATGGCTTCTGACTCATTATTTCTCCCTCTTCTAACCAGAGTTAATAAGTTCCCCACAACATAATCAAGATGTATTATATAAGTATGGGCTATGTGTGCTTAAAAATAATGTCAGTATATTTCAAAAGGACATCAAACTGCCAAGACTTCCTTTTTAGCTAGTCAGCTTATAGGAAAACATCAGTCTTTATTCTTGCCATTTTAATAATCTTTACCAAACTAGAGTGAACTTTGTCCAGATCTTTTATCCATATATTCAACAAATATTTCCTCTGTTCTACAGTTACCGTTTTAAGCACTGGGGATACAGTGATAAAAGTATACACAAAACCCTTGCCTTTGTAGCACTTGCAATTTAATGTTGGAAGAAAGAAAATAAGCAATTAAATATGTATTGGTGAATTGATAGAGGAAAAATAAGGCAGAAGAGGAAAATGAAAAGAGTGATGTGTGATATGATTTAAAATTTAGCAGGGATGTGAATTGAGGTATTTGGTCACAGGATTACCTGCAGGGGGTAGTATTTCAAGAGAGGGAACAGTAAATTCAAAGACCTTGAGGCAGGGATATGGTTACTCTTGTTTAGGAACTAGAAAGGGAGCTGGTGGGTTGCAAAATGAGAAAAGGGAGAGAGTCAAAGCGTGAAGGACTTTGAAGGACTGAAAGAGATGGAAGACTCTTTTTTACTCTTAGTAAAATTAGAGAACATTTGGGGTTCTAACCAGAGAAGAGATATAATTGCACTTAAATTTTAAAAAGATCACTGTTGTTGTCAGGTAGAGAATGGACTATAAAACTAGAGAAAAAAATTCTCAAGTGAAAAACAAAGATTGGAGGTAGGAAGTCTGCATGATAAGGTGGCATAGTAGATGGGATTCATCAAGGAATCAGGCTCCTTAGACCTTGATCCTCCTCTAACCTTTGCACACAGCATGTGCCTTGTGTCCCAAGATGGTTAGTTGTACTCTAGCCATCATGTCCTCATCCTAGTCTTTCCCTGAAATTTATACCTGACACTTTTAACACTATTAGCTAAAATTTAGTCCTGTGGCCATGCCTAGTTGTAGGGAGGATGGGAAATAGATCTTTAATCTGGGTGTTCATTTGCCTTGCTTAAAAATCAAATATCAATGAATGTTTTTTTCAATTTTGTTATTGTGGCAAAATATACATATCATAAATTTACCATTTTAATTGTTTTAAGCGTAAAGTTCATTGGCATTAAGTATAACTGTAGTGTTGTGGAACCATCACTATTATCCATTTCCAGAACATTTTCATGTTCAGAAACTGAAACTCTGTACCAATTAAACAATAACTCCCCATTCCTTCCTCCCCTCCATTCCTTGATAACCTTTTTTCTTACTATCTCTATAAATTTGCCTATTCTACATAACAAGGTAGAATCATACAAATTGTCTTTTTGTGTCTGGCTTATTAGTATCATGTTTTCAAGTTTCATCTGTATTGTATCATGTCAAAATTTCCTTCCTTTTTCAAAAAATTCCATTACTTTTAAAATCTGAATAATATTCTGTTGTATGGATATATCACATTTTGTTTATCTGTTCTTCTGTTTATGGACATTTGTGTTGTTTCTAACTTTTGGCTATTTCAAGTGGTGCTGTTAATGAACATTGGTGTTTGTCATCATTTTGATTATAGCCATCCTAGTGGGTATAAATAAAATAGTATTTCATTGTAGTTTTGATTTTCATTTCCTCAATGACTACTGATGTTGAGCATCTTTTCATATATTTATTGGCCATTTGTATGTCTTCCCTGAAGGAATTTCTGTTCAATTTCTTTGTCCATTTTTTTTTTTTTTTTGGTACTGGGGATTGAACTCAGGGGCACTTGACCACTGGGCCACATCCCCAGCCCTTTTTTGTATTTTATTTAGAGACAGGGTCTCACTGAGTTGCTAAGTGCCTCGCCATTGCTGATGGCTGGCTTTGAACTCGCGATCCTCCTGCCTCAGCCTCCCAAAGTGCTGGGATTACAGGCGTGCGCCACCGCGCCCGGCAATTTCTTTGTCCATTTTTAAATCAGGTTATTGTCTTTTATTGTTGAGGTAGAAGAGTTCTGTATATATTCTAGATACTGCAGGTTGAGCATCCCTTATCTGAAATGCTTGTGCCAGAAGTGGTTCAGATTTAGGATTTTTTTTGTAACATCTTCATAATGAAATATTGGAGATGGGACCCAGTTTAAATAATGAAATGCATTTATGTTCCCTATATGCCTTACACATATAGCCTAAAGTTAATCTATACAGTGTCTTTAGTATGCCTGTGTTCTGACTGTAACCAGTCACATGAGGTCAGATGTGTGATTTTCCATTTGTGGTATCATGTTGGTGCTTAAAAAGTTTCAGATTTTGGAGCACTTATGATTTGGGATTTTCAGATTAGGGATGCTCAACCTGTACTCCTTTATCCAATATGTGCATTGCAAAGAGGGTTTTTAAAACCCTATTTCCTTGTTTATAGACATAGTCATATATGCTAATGGTAATCATTTGGAAAAAATATAATTAAGTATAGAAATATAAGGCAGTTCTAATTTTACCAGTTAGAGATAGAGATGACCACTGTTAATATTTAGCATATTTCCTATCATTTTTTTCTCAGCATATATGTGTGTGTTTTTTAAATAACTGAAATTTTCCTCAGTATATAACTTGGCACCCTACTATTTTAACTTACTCTCTTATCATGAGCATTTTAACAGGGCATGTTTTTAAAAAAAAATTTTTTTAAAAAGACCCCGAGTGTCTCCTTCATGTCAGGTTTGGGGGTCAGAGCTGGAGCCACAAAATGAACCATTCACTTAAGTGCCTTCTCTGAAGGAATTGCAGCTTATTCCATTAAACACACAGGTGCACCAGTAGTTAGAAACATGGAGAGATAGGTGTTATCACCCCAAATACCTTATCTGCACGTAGCATTATGTGGTACTTAGTTTACCAGAGAGGGGTTTAGGAGAGCCTTCCTTGGAAGAGGTACAAATGGAGCTAAATTTTGTTTAAGTGGAAGGAAATGATCACAGAAGGAACTGCCGGTGCAGAGGTGTGGAAGCAGAAGAGATTGGGGTGTTCTGGGAACCACATAAAGTTAAATGTCCTGGAATTTCAGTGTATATGTTGGGGAGACTGGAGTAAGGAAGATGGCAATGCAGCAAGGGCCAGGGCCTGGAGGACCTTGTAGATCTTGATGAGGAGTATGTATTTCATCCTGATGCCAGTGGGGAATGCATGGAGAGACTGAAGTAGGGCTGAGGTCGTGAGCGGCTGGTTTACTATGGAGCAAGGCCTGCAGACATAGGAAGGGTCCCAGGAACAGCATGTAGGATGTGACTAGGAAGAGGCTTCCCCAAGGGTTGTGCAAGTAAGCTTCCAGGATCAGAGGAAAAGCCCAAAGAAGGACCTCCCTCCCTGATAGGGCTCCCTGGAAAAAGCACTTGGTAACCTCAGGACCTCTCAATATCAAGAGAAGGGAGGCTTCCTTTTAATGTCCTGACCTACCAGTATCAGAGTGAGGTGACCCTGGGCCAGTCTCATACCTCACCTCTGATGAATAGGCCAAATCATGGGTCATTAGTGCTTTTACAAAGGGGAGTCTGTCAGCAAGGGCAGGGTGGGGGCAGTGCCGCCAAATTCTAGAGCAGTGACAGTCTTTCCTCTGAATACCCACATTTCACATGAGTTACAGCTTCCAGGAAGCCTGTCCTTGGACCTCAGACTGGGAACCCTAGTACAAAGAATATTGTTTTTCCCCCCTATTGATAACTGCCAACTTAACTAACTAATGTTTTTTCAAATGAGGGTGTTAGCCCAAAAAACCAATGTTTGTAACTTTAGTAGTGAAAGATCATTGAGTTTTACTGTTGTGTTACTGTAATTATCTCTAAAGGGGCTTTTAAAATTTTTTTGTTTATTTGTTGGATAAAAGTAAATTAATAAAAGTTTCTTGTTTTCTCTCTTTCATTTTATTAGGAATGGTCAGCGTTCCAGTTTTTCAAAGGTGAAGAATATTCATGCTGATGGATCCCCAAAACCTACACATTTTGTAAAATCAAATTTTAGAAAATTTATTCAGAAACCTTACATAGTAAGATTGGAGTTCCGGAATTTTCATTTTTTGTACATTCTCCTCAAATGTATATATTTCAAAATGCTTGCAATTGTGCATTAAGTATGTGTTAGAAGATTCTGTTGAGGTTTGCATTTATTATAACAAAAGAAATATTAATCTCTGATTTGGAAGCATTTTATTGGATTTATTATAATACTAACTTTCTTAAGAATTTTTGGGAACAATTTCATTAAAATATAATTTACATACTGTAAAATTCACTCATTTTAAGTGTAAAAGTTAGGGAATTTTAGTAAATTTATGGTGATGTATCATTATCATCACAATCTAGTTTTAGGATATTTTCATTACCCAATAAGAGCCTACGTGCCTGTTTAGTTATCCCATGTTCCCACCTCTAATTAGCCAACCTCTAATCTACTTTATGTTTTAAAGATTTGCCTTTTTATAGGGCATTTACAGAATGGCAGCTGAATACCTTCCATAAGAAATGACTGGAAAGATGGAAGCCAGATCTGTGTCTGTAACCTAATTTCAGAAGTAACATCCCATTACTGTATCATATTGTAATTGAAAGAAGCAAGTTACTAGGTCCTACCCACATTCAAAGGGAGGATCATTGGTGGGATCATCAGGAGTCAGGTCAGCAGCTGCCTGCAGTCCTCCCCCTGATCAAACTCCACAGAAAATGGAGTATATAGAAGGTTATAAGATTGTTGATTTTAGAAATAAGAAACTGTGTTGAGAATGGGCTCTA
Source organism: Tamias sibiricus (assembly GCA_025594165.1). Taxonomy (NCBI): domain Eukaryota; kingdom Metazoa; phylum Chordata; class Mammalia; order Rodentia; family Sciuridae; genus Tamias; species Tamias sibiricus. The sequence goes on along the minus strand of CM046667.1, from coordinate 21,642,888 downwards.
CCTTTTTTGTTATTCCGGTCAGAGGATTCAAGTTCTTTGTGGTTACAGATTTACTAATGTAGTTGTTTCTCTTATTTCTGGTACTTTCTAAGCCTTGGCAGGACCATCACCTCAATCAAATCAGTTATCTCAGTCAGCAAAACCTGCCTCCTGCAGTATTGGGGATTTGTGTTCTTACGGTGGTAGGAATCATTTAGCAACTCCTGATAGTAATAAGTTTATCTCCTTCTCCTGGAGGCCTGTATAAATAAATGCTAGATTCATAGTCCATTTTTAAAAAGTCACCTATTGCATTAAATAAGAGTAGGGATTTGTTTGTTTGTTTTTTGACACTCATTATAGGCATGGATGAAATTGGCCCCTCATAAACTAGCATGGGTCATGTCAAAGAAGGAGAAACGTATTCCCACAGCTAAGCTCCATGATCCCAGCTTTGGTTGCTTTTGTTTTGTTTTGTTTTGTGGTACTGGTGTTTGAACTCAGAGGTGCTCTACCACTGAGCAACATCCCAGTCTGGCTTTGAACTTGCAATCCTCTTTCCTCAGCTTCCCAAATTGCTGGGATTACAGGCATGAGCCACCACGCCTGGCTGCCTTGAGTTCTTAATCCTATACATTTAAACATGTGTCTTTTAAATGGTGAAACTAGTTTTTAAAATCAGTCGTTAAGCATATTAACCCATACTAATACTTTTTCATGCAGAATTATACTATGCGGAGAAAGGATATTATTACTCAAAAACCATTTGGAATTGAGGGAAACCATCAAAATACAAGAGGCTTTCAAAGACCTTTCAAGGTATTGAGTATTGTTTTCCATTTAATTCTAACTTTGGGCTTATGTTTTGAACATAATATTCTAAGTATAATTAAATTAAAAGTGATTTTGAGATACTATTTCAAATAGTAGCTAAAAACTAGTGTTTATATGCTTATTTCTAGTATTTATAGTTGACTATAATTAGTTTATTGATCACCTCTTCCTCAGGACTTGATTTCAATTTTTATTTAACCAGTGAAACCCTTTCTTCAAAATATTACCTGAAAATACACATGCACAAGACAGATATAGGTGGAGTGACTCTAGATGGGGAGGCAGGCAAAGTCCCAGACCCTCCTGTTAAGCCTGTCCATAAACCTCTAAGGTGCTAAGTGCAGAGCTCTCGTGCTTCTCCAGGAATCACCGATTGAAAAACCCTGCCCATAGACAGACATGCAACCATCAAAGAGGCCTTCTGGTTCATCTGAGAAAGGTTCTCGTCCAGACAACTTTGTTAAAGTGTATTTTATCACATTCTAATTATTTCTACATCTATATCTAGTATAAATTATAGTTTTAAATTAACCAACATGTTTGATTATCTAAAACACCTCATCCCCCAAACAAATGGAATAAAAGCAATAGTCCAAAGTGTTGTATTTCTCTCCTTGTTCTCAAAAGCTGTGCTTTTAAAATCCATTTTGACTGAATTTTTTGTTTATGACGGATGCTTTGTTCATATTTTTTCATTCTGTGTTGTCTTCCCCCCCACACCCAAAAAAAAGAAAAGGACAGAATTGAAGCTTTTTTTGTGAAAGCCCCAGGCAGGCTTGATAGAGTACTTAGCTGATTAGGGGCAAATTAGTATGAGCAGAAAGGTGTAGTATAAGTTATCCCAAAACCATAGACTTAGGAAGGTACTTGAGTGATCTTCTGTAAATACTTGGCTTCTCGACAGAATTTCTAGATGTTAAAAGGGTTTTTTTTTCCCACTAGGAATAGCATAATTTTTAGGCATTACATAGATTATATTTTTATCCAGTGCTTTATATACCTAAAACATGGATGACATTGGGTTTTCAATAATAGCTACAGCCATAGAGGTATAAATATGTTTTATACTATGTGTTAATCTCTTGAGTAATGAAGCATCAGATCAACTGAAATTGTGATGTCTCCATCAACTAGAGGCAGTGTAGATGGATTTGCAGATCTCAGTGCTTCTACATGTTGCTCTTCTCATTACTCAGATCTAGTTGATTGTTGTATTTTTTGTAAGATCATCACAAGATTTATTTCCTGTTACCCTTTTATTTAAGGGAAGACTCTTTAGCATTAATTGTTAGATATTTTTCAAAATATATGCAATAATCTTTTCTCTTGACAATCATTTAAAGTGTTGTAATGTTATGATTACTTAGTTGTTCACATTTTTTTAACAGTAATATAGTGTATAGTATGAGCAGATAATCCTTCCTAAGAAAAGAAAATATTAGCCAGGCCTAGTGGCTCATGCCCATAATCCCAGCTACTCAGGAGGCTGAAGCAGGAGGACTGCAAGTTTGAGGTCAGTCTGGGCAATTTAGCAAGGCCCTGACTCAGAATTAAAAAGGTCTGAGGATATAGCTTAATTGTATGGCACATCTAGGTTCAATCTTCAGTGCCAAAAAAAAGAAAAAAAAAGTTAAAAATTATTTCTACATGAATTAGACTAATTCAAAGGTATAGTAAGCAAAAATGGACCATGTAAATCTCAGGATTAGCTCTGATATATCAAGTTTATGCATATAGTCTTAATGAAATTATAGTGACTTATTATGATTCTCTTTCATCTGAAATTTTCTGTAACCTTAATAATTATAATATGAGCATAGAAGAAATAATTTTTATGCTTCATCTTATATGATATCCCCATTTCTAAAAGAGTAAAACAAGGACTCTACTTAGTTCTTTTAATTACTCTGCTATAATACACCATCTATACATTGTTTTGCCAATAATTCCCATTATCTTTTTCCTTTTACTAAGTACTCTGAGGATGGAACTCAAATAAAATAAACCAAAATCCAAATTTTAAAGATTAAAATCCAGGGGCTGGAGTTGTAGTTCAGTGGTAGAGCACTTGCCTGGCACATGTGGAGCACTTACCTGGCACATTTGAAGCACTGGGTTCGATTCTCAGCACCACATATAAGTAAATAAATAAAACAAAAAGGTCCATCGACAACTTAAAAAAAAAATATATATATATATATATATAAAGATTAAAATCCATTCCTAGTGTCCAGGTCTTTGAAATTTATTATAGAACCTAAACATTCTAATTATTCTGTCTACATGCCTAAATATTATTCAGGCCATAATTGTAAAACTTTAATTCAGTATAACACATCATTATGGCTTTTGCTAAAGAACTAGCTTGATCTTTTTAATGTTGGGGGTCTTATAACCAGTGTGCTCCTTTCATAGTCTCACAAGTATCTGTCTCCCCTTTAGTTATTATTATTTTATATTTTGGTACTGGAGTGTGAACCCAGTGGCACTTTGCCACTGAGCTACATCCCCATTCCTTTTTATTTTTTACTTTGAGACAGGGTCTCAATAAGTTGCTGAGGGTCTTGATAAATGGCCGAAGCTGGCCTTGAACTTTCAATCCTCCTGTCTGGGCCTCCTGAGTCACTGGGATTACAGTTGTACACCACTGCACCCAGCCTCTGTCTCCCTTTTAAACAGTAGCAGAAGGACTGGGGATGTAGCTTAGTGGTAGAGTACTTGCCTTGCACGTGTGAGGCCCTGGGTTCAATCTCCAGTACCATCAAAAAATATATATACATATATAATCCTCTATAATTCTGTTTTTATTTATGGTACTGGAGATTGAACTCAGAGTCTCACAGCCTGTCCTTCTCCTTATAGCAGTAAGGAGTTCCTAAAATTAGAGGGGGAAATGAAGCCAGAATTAGACAGGCAGATAGACAAAGGTCATATCCAGAGAATGGAGGGATTGAAATGTTAATTCCTTCAGAGCCCTTCCTCCGCCCTTATCAAGATAACCTGCCCCTACTCCAACCTGTTGCTAAGGTAACCTGTCCCAGGGATTGTTCCCACACTATAAGGAGTTGTTAATTATGCCCCCTTCCTGCCCAGTCTCTTCAGCCCACCTGTTTCCCACATTTTGGCTATCCCACTGAGCATTTCCTGGGCCTAGTCACATATGCAGGAAGGAGAGAGAGATAAGGGGAAGAAAGCAGGAGAACAAAGAAAGACTAGGACATATAAAAAAGGCAAAACCCCTCACTGGGATATCAGGATACCAGCTATGGCCCCCTTCTCCCTCCTGGGAGAAGTCTCTGTTACCCCTTTTAAAATAAACCCTGCTTGCTATGCTTTACCAAAAAAAAAGCATCTGCTCCAGCAATGGCAACTCACCTTACTAAGCCCCAATATCTTTTTTTTTCTGGCATTGCCTTAGTTGCTGCTTAATCTGAATTTTATTGTCAGAGGGTAGTGTTTGAAGAGTCTTTTCATTTAATGCAGTGATTGTAGTATTTGTGAACAATAGTATTGATTTCTTTAATGGCTCATAGTATTTTTAATCTTATATTAATTTATTTAAGAGTTACTATTGGTTAAATCTTCATTTGAAGGAATCATATCTCTTTGCTATCTATTTAGGAGTATACCGGCTTATTCAGACTTTCAGACCTTAGCTTTCTTTCTTTCTTTTTTTTTTTTTTAAAGGCATGGACAGGTTTATTTAGGAAGATATACATTCAAGGGAGAATTATGGGCTGTCTAGAGAGTGAGAAGCAGCCCTGACTTGGGCTGGGGGTCCAATATTTATAAAAGGGCTGTATCAGGGGCTAGACTGGAGGTGGATTCAGGTTGGAGCTGCACAATTTTCTTGACAGTTTTCCTGTGCTTGTGGATTTCCCTCATTTTTCAAGGGTGTGGGCGAAGGTTTGCAACTGTGTTTTTCTTCATCTCAGTGGCTTGATTTCTGCATTTCAGTGGCTTAAGGGCGTTTGCCTTAAGATTCTTTATCTCCTTATCCTAAATCCCTATCTCATTTCTACCCCCCAATACATTGGTCCCTTAATCTTGCCAGCCTGAAGCAGCCATAGACGAAGATTGATCTTAACCCCTCACAGACCTTAACTTTCTACAAAGCAAATGTGCCCCTATTTGTTTTTATTATTTTAGCTTGTTTTAAGCCTCAGTAGTTTACCAATAGTAAACTCTTTCCCTAGGCATTCCAAAAGGGGCCACTATTGACTGGCACCCTGATCATGCAATAGTTGAAATGTGACTCAGGGTGTTTTAAATTAAGATAAAAAGGAAGAATTTGATTTAAAGACAAAACCCTTTCCATTCAACTTTGTCATCAAATGTTTACATGTAACTAGATTGTGTTTCCCTTTTATGTTTTTGTTGTGTTTTGAAATGGGGCCTTGCTATGTTGAATCTCCAGCTCCTGGGCTCTAGTGATCCTCTTGCCCTAGCCTTTTGAGTGGCTGGGATTTCCTTTTTTGTTTTTAACCAGGGATTGAACCCTGGGGCACTTAACCACTGAGCCACATCCCCAGCCCCTTTTTATATTTTATTTTAACAGGGTCTCACTGAGTTTCCTATGGCCTTACTAAGTTGCTGAGGCTGGCTTTCTACTTGCCTCAGCCTCCAAAGCTGCTGGGATCACAGGCATGCTCCCCTGTGCCCAGCTGGGATTTCCTTTTTACTGTGAACATTTGCTAGAGACATTGGGAAGGTAAAAGAAAATTAGCAGAAAATAAAGTTTATCCCTAATAAATACTAATCTTCTGAGTTCTGATTTTTACCTTAAAAAAAAACAATTTTGGAATGAGTTTGTATGCAATGCCTGATATTTTGAAGTTGAAAGTCTGCAACTTTTATTCTGACCTTTTTCTCTGCCCAATAAGTGAACACTGGTTGAATCCTTAACTCTTGAATGGTAAGGAGAGATGGAAGAATACAACTTCCTGTTTGTGCCAGTAGAGCTGAATGCTGTTTTATGTTCTTCAAGCTTGGACAGCCCTTGTCTTGTATATCCATAGACTCCTGTTGGCAAAATCAGTAAGACAGCTGCCTGTCAGGTGCTTAGACTGGCGATGCCACTAAATTGTCAACCCTTACAGAAAAAAAGGGTGTGTCTGTTTAGTCTTTCCCTTGCATAAAGTATTAGGTATAGGTTTTGTTAAGTAAGTTCAGAACAATGTTATAGTTAATTTGCCTGAGAGAGCATGTTGGGTCATCAAAGTCTTATCTTTTTCTACAATATTTTTCTCTTGACTCCCTGGAATTAGGCCTCCCAATATTCAGTTTGTGCTGAACTTGTCCTATTACATTTTAAATTATGCTTAGAGTTTTCTTCATATGGCTTCACATTTATTCTAATATAAAATTTTTTTTTCCAGTGCTGGGGATCAAACTCAGGGCTTCATGCACAGCAGGTAAGCACTCTACCACTGAGTTAAACCCCGGGCCTACACATATATTTTTTTGCAGGAGAATTTAGTTGGATAATTTGAGCGAGAAATCCTTTTTATAGTCAAGAGCTTACTTAATGCAGCCTCTTCCAGTGAGTTAACCAGAGTTAAGATTTTAGGACTTAGGCAGAGATAAACAGTTGGGCCCCTTCTCCCTTCTGTTTTAGATTATTCTAGGAGGATGCTGGAAATACAGGTGGCCACAAGGAGTACATGATAGCAGGAGTGAGGAAAGGAGATTTAAAGAATTATTTTTGAAGGTTTGGCAAGGACAGGTTCGAGAGTAACCGAACTCCCCTAGCAATAAATTATGATACCAATTCCGTTTATCAACCATGTGGGAACACACAAACATTCATTGTCCTCTTACGTCTATTATAATACCAGACAGTATGCAAAGCTAGGAATTGGTCTTTACAATCCATATTTGCTATAATGGGTTTTTTTTGTGATAAAGAAAGATGGATTTAAAAGTTTCAATAGGAATAGTTAAAGTTTTTGATTCTTAAATATTGATTCTTAGTGTCTTTCCCCCCCTCACTGGTATTTGATATAATCACTGTGAATCAGAACAATAATTTTAGCTCTTTGAAGGTTTTGAAAATTTGTATTTTTTTAGCATGGTGAAGTTCAAGAATTCATTTCAATTTTTTTATTCTTTTTTTTTTTTTTTTGGCACTGGGCATCGAACCCAGGGGTACGCTACCACTAAACTGCATCTCCAGACCTTATTATTTTTTAAATTTTTTAAAAAATATTTATTTATTTACTTTAGTTGTACACAATGCAATGCATTTATGTTTATGTGGTGCTGAGGATCGAACCCGTGCAGCGCACGTGCTAGGCAAGCGCTCTGCCGCTGAGCCACAACTCCAGCCCTATTTTTTAAATTTTGAAACAGGGGTCTCACTGAGTTGCCAAGGCTGTCTTGGACCTTTCGATCCTCCTGCCTCAGCCTCCTGAGTCTCAGGGATTACATCCATGCACCACCATGCCCATTCATTTCAATTACTTTTTATGTAACAGTTTTAAAATAGTTTTTACATGAAACAGATAAATTTTTTCAAGAGATTAGTATATAAAATAAACTAGTAAGCTTGTTTGAGGGAAATGTACTTGACCATCATAAACCCCTTCCCTTCTACTATCTATAACGCCTAGAATCAAGGGAAGCTCTGAGTACCAGACATTTATCTACCTATAGACTTGGGAACTATAGTTTTAATGCTCAATTATTTTTTCCCTTCACAGAGTAACTTTAGAGGTGGTAGACTCCATCCCCCATATAAATCAGACCTGGTACAGAAGAGCTTATACATTCAGGCTAAATATCAGCGTTTGCGGTTTGCTGGTCCAAGGGGATTTAGCACTAATAAATTCAGAGACAGATTACTGAGGAAAAAAAAGGTTAGTTGGATGATGATCATTTAAAAATGTTGAGTGACTTTTGAACTCCTGAATCATCTATGTTCATTAGAAAAATGGGATTTTTCATTTAGTTTTAAGAATCAACCTATATCTCTAAGATGTTATTACATGATAGTTGAATAAAAACCTCAAGGAGTAATGCTAATAGAGTTGTAAGACTATTTAACCTTAAAATGCTTTTAGCTATTATACTTGAAATATTTTTTAATATGCCAACTGTTTGAACTTTTTACTTTAGGATTTCTGTTGTATAGTTAATCTTTGAAATGGTAATTTCAGTAAAGGCTTTTAACTGATATATTTTAGTCTTGCACAATGTAAGTGATCTGAATGCCAACAAATATATTGAGCTAACTCTATATAAAAGGTATATAATTTCAAAATGCACTAACTCATATTTTTACCCCTGCTCATATATTTTTTAAAATTGTGGTAAAATATGTATAGTGTGAAATTTTCCATTTTAATGATTTTTAATATACAATTCAGTGGCATTAATTACATTCACAGTGCTATACAACCATTACCACTACATGCTCTTTTTCAATATTTGTTTTTGATTAACAAGTACAAATTATATGTATTTGTGGTATACAACATAATGTTTATGTGTATGTTTGTATATATATGTATGTGTGCATATATATATATATATATGTAAAATACAATTATGTGGAAGTTAATCTTATGTATATATACATATATATACACACACACACACATTGTGGCATGGCAAAATGAAAACTATTTAGCATATGCATTACTTTACATACTTCTTTTTCTATGGTGAGAACACTTAAAATCTATTCTCACCAATTTATAGGTATATGATATATTGTTATTAACTATAGTCATCATGTGCAATAGATCTCAATCTCTCTCTCCCTACCCCCCTTCTCTCTCCCTACCCCCCTTCTCTCTCCCTCTCCTTTCTCTCTCTCTCTCTCTCTCTCTCTCTCTCTCTCTCTCTCTCTCTCTCTCTCTCTCCCCTCTCTCTCTGCGCTGTTTGGAGGCAGGGTCTTGCTAAGTTGTTGAGGTTGGTCTCAAACTTTCGATCCTCCTGCCTCAGGCTTCCATGTGGCTGAAATTACAGGCATGCATCCCTGCACCTGACTACGATAGATCTCTTAAACTTATTCCTTTTAACTAAAATTTTGTGTCCTTTGACCAACATCTCCCTAACCTCCCAACACCATCCCCCCAGCCCCTGGTAACTACCATTCTACTCTCTACTTCTATGAGTTGAACTTTTTTATAGTTCATATAAAGGTTAACTCATTTATTTTTCTGTGCCTGGCTTATTTCACATAACATAATGTCCTTCAGGTTCATCCACATTATCACAAATTACAGGATTTCCTTTTTCTTAAAGCCTGGATAGTCCTTTATTATGTAAATATATTTTATTTATCCATTCACCCATTGATGGAAATTAAGGTTGATTCCATCATGCTAACTCTTAATGCTAATAAAAAGTTTCTTTACTTGATAATTTGAATTGTATATTCTTAGCTGCAGATTGTATTTAAATTAACCATGTTAGTATTTGAAAATGCAGCATAAATATATATAAGATTAACTTCCACATAATTGTATTTTAAATAGAACAATACTATTAAATCATTCAAGAGAGGCATGCTTGCCAATTTTTTAATTCATTTTTATTCATAATTTTAGGCCATTTTCTTCTGAGAAGTGTATATATTTCTAGTTTTGTTATCAAATAGCCCAAATGCAGTGTTGTTGTTGTTTTGTTTTGTTTTGTTTTGGTACTGGGGATTGAACTCAGGGGCACTCACCCCCTGAGCTATATCCCCAGCCCTTTCATGTATTTTATTTTAGAGACATGGTCTCACTGAGTTGCTTAGCACCTCACTTTTGCCGAGGCTGGCTTTGAACTTGCAATCCTCCTGCCTCAGCCTCCCTAGCCACTGGGATTACAGACATGCACCACCATGCCTGACACAATTTACAGTTTTATAAATTAAAATCATAAGTGTTTCTTTAAATATTCATGCTTATAAACCCTTTACACTGAGCTTGCTTAAATTATTTTAGTAAAAGTTATATTTTCAAAAGATGGACCAGTAGATTGATAACTGATTGTTTTTTAGATGTTAGAATTAAATAGAATTCTTACATAACTTCTCCCACCCTCCAATTGTAGTTGAGTACCTTAAATGAGGTTTCTAATTTCACCATGTATGTCACTCATGATTTAAGAAAGCATGAATGATATTGGAGTCATTTTCTTCTCTCAGGCTGTGCCAGGCCTTGAATAGAGATGCTGCTTTTCTTCTTGCTCTGTGGGGCAGGTTTCTTTGGAGTAGATCTTCTAGACATTTGTTTCCAGTTACAGGTGGCAGCCTGCTGTTCTGAGGGAAGCTAGTCAATGCTTTTCACTTGAGGGGCAAGGTTGAGTCAGGCCTTCTCCTTAATTGCAGGAATGGATTTCTAGTACATGGTGTCTGTTTCTCTTCTATGCACTCTATGCTGAACTTTGAGTTTTAGCTTAATTTAACTCCATTTATGCCTCTGTGTTGTAGGAGATTTAGAGCTTCTAAATGTTTACTCGATGGTGCTTCAACATGTGGTTTCTGTGTGCTCCTTGGACTTGCTTCATTTTGCCCAGTTCCTGCTGACTACCACATTCTTTTAGGCTACATTTGCCCACTAGTCCCACTTCACAACAAATCAAAATTAGACTTCAGGCCAACTAATAGGATGGAGGAATTGTGTCCTAGAGGGAGCTACAACCTGTTATGGGTCTTCGGTCTTTAGGCTTAGGCTGTTTATATCATCATAGTTAGAATACAGTATGGGTCATAGCCCTGCCTTCTTGGTGCCCTTCACTGACATCTGAATGCTTTATAAGTGGTCCCAACATGCTGGATTTTTAAAAATCAGGCTCTCCTACAATTCCAGTATCTAATACTCTTTTTCTTAGGGCTACTCTTCTGGATCCTACTTTGCATATCTTTGTGGTATAGCTTATCCAGTGTGGCTACTGTCAGTGCCTGCAAGCCAACCGTGACCATGTTTTTTATAGATTTGTATTTGAACAAAACCTAGCTCTATGAGCATAGCACTAAATTGGGTACCCTACTATTAGTACCCTACTTAACGGTTGGGCTCCACTTTTCTAACCTTTAGGGAAGGAAATGAGGTATTGTAGCTGCTCTATTTCTGCCAAGGCCCGAGCTAAGGTATTTAAGGCTAACCAGTAGTGTTGTGATACTCTGAAACCCCATTCCATGTAGATAAACTAATGACTTAGACCTATCAGCGCATTTTACCCCATGCCCTAAAAAAAGGGACAAAGGCCTGAAATCATTGGTGTTTTCTAATGTTATCTCCCTTTTTTCCTTAAAATTAGGGACACTTTTGCTCAAATAGGGGTACTATGTGTGAGGTACCATTTATATCACTTTTTTTGTGGTGTTAGTGATCAAACCCAGGGCCTCATCCATGCTAAGTAAGCACTCTACCACTGGGCTACATCCCCAGCTCACATTTACATCATTTTTTTTTGGTACTGGGGATTGAACTCAGGGGCACTCGACCACTGGGTCACATCCCTAGCCCCTTTTTGTATTTTATTAGAGACAGGATCTCACTGAGTTGCTAAGTGCCTCACCATTGCTGAGGCTGGCTTTGAACTCACGATCCTCCTGCCTCAGCCTCCCAAGTGCTGGGATTACAGGCATGCGCCACCGTGCCCGACTACATCACTTTTTATCCTAAGCTTTAGCATCATAGGGAACTTTGAAGGTCCTGCCCTAGAGAGACATCTTAGTCTGGGTAGCATCTCTGGACACTTAGGCTTTTTGCCATGTTGAGTTCATTTTTTGGCAGTTATTACACTACCATCTAGATTAATTAAGTATGCATGAGCAATTAATTGAGATACCCTAAAATTAGATATAAAGCTGCTCGTTTCCACATGTCCCAAAGTCCACCAGCAATATTTAGATTGTTCTTATCTGGACACCTCACCCTCCCACCATATTGCAATGCCTGGGCTGATCATTCATGGCTGGAACATCTTGTATTCCTTATCTATAGTATAGTTTTGGTTTTATTTTCTGTGCCATCGGGCAGTGTTTTCCTGTCTGTAACAAAGAATAGCCTTGGAGAATGGTGGGAATGGATCTTAAACATACTCCTAATATGTCCTCCTCTTCTTCCACGCTTCCCAGAATGATGGTGGTTTCCCTAAAACAGCATTGTCTCCCTAGACACCTACAGAGTAGTATGATTCCCAAGCAGAAGTAGAAAATCCTTCCTTATTCATGCCACACTTGTCATATTAATCCCATTTGGCAACCTGAATCCCCTTTACGGGGTTTCTTTTTTCTTGGATTCTGTGCTTGAGTTGGAAGATGGGGGTGTCTATTACTAGCCTGAAATAAGGCTTGTCTTTTATCCACTAGTGTTCAGAAGTGCCCCCATTAAATATCTTCTGCTTATCATAGAAAGGCTTTTTAGAAACTCTTCAGGATCTTATTATGTATCAGAACAGGACAAATAACCTAGTCAGAATTCATGAGGCCACCTCTGGGAAGGTTGCCTCTGAAAAGCTGTCAGCAATTGTGCATTTGGTCAGGAAGGCACAGAGTGCTTAAACACTATAGATTATCCAGAAAACCTCATAGATTATGCTTGTAAGCTAAGTACCTACCAGATCTCTGCCCATGGACAAGAAGGAAAGAGAGGAGAGGGCATGAAGACAATGCAGAGAAGATGTTAGAGACTAGAATTTGTGGGTTTGGGGGTTGAAAGAAATTGTGGAAGTCATAGAGTACAAAGATAGGATTGGAATCACGATCAGACAAATCAAGAAGGATTTATTATATACCTGCCAATGTCTGAACTGAAGTGTGCCAGGTGCAAAGGATATGATCTAGAGCCTCTGGTTTCACTACCTACCCCTCTGACCTCCCTGTCTTTTTTTTTTTTTTTTTTTTTTGGTACCAAGGATTGAACTCAGGGGCACTCAACCACTGAGCCACATCCCCAGCCCTATTTTGTATTTCATTTAGAGACAGGGTCTCACTGAATTGCTTAGTGCCTTGATTTTGCTGAGGCTGGCTTTGAACATGTGATCCTCCTGTCTCAGCCTCCTGAGTCGCTGGGATTACAGGTATGCACCACCACGCCAGGATGACCTCCCTGTCTTACTTGGTGGTTTCTCTTTCTCCAAACATTCTTTTGAAACATTAGCATTTCCTGGTGTGATGTTTGTTATTCTCCTTTCTGATTCCTCCACATGCCTTGATTACCTTCACCTCTTCCCAAGATTTCACTGTCACTTTTGTTAATGTCTTCCATCCTGACTGCTTCCCAGACCTCCAGATGTTCAGCTGCCTCCCAGACACCATCACATGGGTATCCTAAAAACACCTCAGATTTAGTATGTTTAAAGTCAAACTTGTATTGAAACATGCTACAACATGGATGACCCTTAAAAATATTTTGCTAAATGACAGAACCTGAGCCAAACACAAAAGGCCACCTATTGTGTGGTTCCATTTTTATGAAATGTCTAGGACAGGTAAATCCATAGAGACAGAAAGTAGAGTAGTGATTGCCAGGCATCAAGGGATTAGGAAAAAATTTGGGGGTAGAGTAGGAGGTTTCTTTTTAGAGAAAAAAATATTCTAACACTGTGGTTGTTGGTTATGCAATTCTGTGAATGTACTAAAAAGCCATTTAATTGTACAGTTTAAATAGCCGAACTGTATAGTATGTGAATTATATCTCAGTAAAGCTGCTACAAATAATATTAAACTCTCCTCCTCAGACCACTTACTTCCCCTCATGATCCATAGCTCTTGCAGCTAGCCAAGTCAACCTAGATACTTGTCTTGCTAATCATTTGTGCCAGTTCTCCTACCAGCTTTAATGTTCCAAGTCTTATTTCTGTCACTCATTCATAACTCCATTCAATTCATTCATTTTAATGGCTGCATATTATTCCACTGTATGAATGTATTGTTTATTTAAGTGCTTTTCAAACCTTTTTGCTCACATACTCTAAAGTTTCATAAAATTATCTACTTTCTTAAACATTTTTAGGTTATCTGTTATTTTTTCAATCACAAGTTGTTATAAAAGATGTAATTCCTTGCATATTATAAACACTGACAGTCTTAAATAAAACTGTTACATCATTCTTTTAAATCTCTTCAGTGGATCCTGCATACCACAGAAATTTGATAACTAGCATCATCCATTTAAAAAAAATATACAAATAGGTTCTTTTACCACTAAGAAATTTTACATCATTGTTTGTTTTTTTTAAAATATTTTAATTATTGATGAACCTTTATTTTTTATGTATTTATTTGTATATGGTGCTGAGAATTGAACCCAGTGCCTCACATATGCAGGGCAAGAGCTCTACCACTGAGCCACAACCTCAGCCCCTGTTTTTTTTCTTTTCTTTTTTTTTCCTTAAATTTAGATTTCATTCTGCTTCCTCCATAGAATTTATTTTTTAAAGTATTTTTTGATCACCAAATTTAATTTGGCACATAATGTTATTAGATTTCTGTGACTATTATATGTTAAATATTTTCTCTGGATTGAGTTAATGTTATAGTTAAAAAATACCATAAACATATTACAAATTTTGTTAAGTATTGATTAAACAAAATTTTTTTACTGGAAATACATTTCTTTTTTTCAATTAGTTCATGTATTCATAAATATTACTTATTGCTAGCAGAATAATACAGTGTTCAAGTATTTATTCTAATTCTATTTTTTCTTTTTATAGGTGTAAGTGCTGAGAAACCTTGTTTATATGATTATATAGATGGGAATGAAAGGACTACTATAATAGCAATGCCACTCGTTTCTTTGGACTCACTCTGATTTATAGGCCAAAAAATCACTTAGTGATCTATCACAAAAATGTATTTTGAGTGTTATATCACCAACAGCTTGATTTTGTCCTCCTTCAATTTTTGTTAAGCAAAGTTAAAAGAATTGAAAATCATGTGACTTAAAGTGCAAAAAATGCTATTTATTAGTAGTTGTTAGGTTCATTCACTTTCTTGACACCCTCACCAATATTTCAAAGTGTCCTTTTTGAGGTTTGTCAGGTAATACAAAACAGTAGATTTGGGATGAGAAGAAGGTGTATCTTTCACGTATAAGGTGGAAGGCAGGGAACCAGATTTAACTAATTATGCAGGTAGGATAATTTTGGAAAATGAACACTGGGAATTCAAGGGTCAGGAAATTAATTCCTTCCAACTATTTGTATTCACATACTCCTTGGCACGTCTTCATCTACTCCTAAGGGTATGTGTGCCCCAGTTCAGGGATCCCTGACTTGTTTAGCCAAGCCTCTGTTGATGACTTCAGCGTAACTTACAGGTTTTAGTAATACTGCTTGAGCGCATTGACATTTTGGTACCTTGTTATATTGCCCCTTTTACTTATTTATACTCTTACCAGCAGTACATGAAAGGGTCTACTTACCTTCGTCCTAACCAGCACTACACATTCTGTCTTTATTATCAGTTGTCAACCTAATAGCAGAAAGTAATCCATATTATTTGCCTTTCTTTGATTATTAATGGTGTGAGCATCTTTTTCATGTGTCCATTGGCCATTTGTATTTCTTCCCTCAATTTTCCTATTTCTATACTTTGCCAGTGTTTCTGTTAGGGGATGGTGATTTTTCTTATTGATTTGTAAGAGCTTGTGATCTACTAAAGCTATTTACTATCATACATTTTGCTTGTGTTTATGTTTGTTAGCTCTTTATGCTGGATTTTGCATCATAGAACTTTTAGATGGTCATGAATTTATCAAGTTTGTCCTATATGGTTTCTTTTTTTTTCATCATTAGTTCTTTTTAGATATACATGATAATAGAATATATTTTGACATATTACGCATACATGAAGTATAACTTATTCTAATTAGGATCCCATTCTCATGGCTGTACATGATGTGGAGTTTCACTGTGGTATATTCATATATGAACATAGAAAAATTATGTCCAATTCATTCCACTGTCTTCCTTTTCCTATCCCCCTCCCTTCCCTTCATTCCCCTTTGTCTAATCCAGTGAACTTCTATTCTTTCTCATATCATTTCTAGGTTTCACAGCATGCTCATAAAAATTCTTTTCTGTTTTCTTTAGGTAGTTTTATGGTTAATTTTTAACACAGACATATTTAATCCATTTAGGATTTATTTATATGATAAACTGTGAAGTTGGATCTGTTTTCCCCCCATTGGATTTAGTCAGTTTTCCTAACCCTGTTTATTGTAGAATTTGTCTTTTCCCTACTAAATGAAAATGCCACTTTTACTATATTCTAGTTTCTTACATATTCCTGGCCTCGTTTTTAGAAGCTTTCAAGCTGTCTTGTATCCTTGCCTCCTGCAGTTTGCCTGTTCAGTCTCTTTACTACTAGCACACTTATTGTCCTGGAACACAGATTGTATCATATTCTCTTATGCAAACTCTTTCCAAGTGTTCTATTGCCTACAGAAAAAGATACTAAACTTGTTTGCTAGGTCTAGTCCTAGCCACATTTCCCCATGGCCCTCTGCTTTTTAGAGCATAGCATGCGTTTTTTTCTGTATTTGTACCTTTGTTCCTACTGTTCTCTTGGCTATAAATAGCCTCCTGATCCCTATTCTTTTTTTTTTTTTTTTTTTTTTTTTTTTTGTAATCAAGCTGTACTTTCCCTTTAAGGCCCACTATAAAGCCTTACCAAAGCCCCCTATTTAACTTTTGTTTCATTTGATTTCTAATTATTATGGTTTACCTTCCTACTTCCCCAAATACAATATCAACTTCTTGAAAGTCAAAGGGGTCTCATTAGTCTTTCCTCTTCTTCTGTTGCCTTTCATCTGATCAGTCTTTAGAAAATGCTTGTTGAATGGAATTGAATCTTATTATATATACACACATTCACACTGAGTCTGGAGGAAATCAGGTGCAGATTTTAAAAAGAGTCCTCCCCCAGTGTAATCATACAGAACTTGGTTCATTTCCCCAGCAACAAGTTGTGACAACACATGTGAAATGTTGCCAGCCTGGAAAGCTCTCTAGATTCAGTACCCAGGGCTTTTGCTGGGTACTGATCATTTAAGCACCCCCTTCAGGGGCACACACAAATTCTACCTCCCAGAAGGAAAGTAGATATTCAGGAGAAACCATATTATTTACACAAATAATTTTAGCATGCACCAGGTAATGGTAGGGACTCTCCTGAAATGTAAGTTCCTTCACGCTGGTCAAGGGCCAACCTTACAAACAGGTCTTTCCAAGGACAGCAGTCAGGCCTGTTGTGTTAACTCCTTTTCTGTATACCTGTATTTTTGAGAGCTTAATTTCACAGATGGTAAATGCCTAACAAGAGGAAAGGATCAATATGATAGGAATAGTCAGGGCATGTAAGTACTATTATTGATACTGTCTTCATGAAGGTGGTAGGTTATAA
Organism: Tamias sibiricus; assembly: GCA_025594165.1. Taxonomy (NCBI): domain Eukaryota; kingdom Metazoa; phylum Chordata; class Mammalia; order Rodentia; family Sciuridae; genus Tamias; species Tamias sibiricus. The sequence continues at coordinate 21,625,724 of CM046667.1, read as the reverse complement.
GCTAAGGCATGGAAAAGAGATGGAAATAGAAAAGGCTAACACCATATTGAGCAGTAGGTTGTAGGGTTAAAGTAAAATGGGAGTGTATAAATTAGAGTCTTCAAAACTGGGTATATTCAGGATTTGCTGTGTTAACAGTAGGACATCTTCCTAGACTGAGAAGGAGAAGGATGGTCACTTGGTTAGCAGTTGGTAGCAGGTTTCTGTGAAAGAACGATGAGGTGCAGGAAGACCAGCAAAGGAATATTTGCAGTGGCCCAGATGTCAATTTATGAAGACCTAGCTGAGAGGGAGATCATATATCTAGTTGAACATTCTGCTTTCAAATCATTGGAAGGGTGAGGGATTAACTTAAGAGATGGTATGGAAGAAGCTATGTCCAGGGTAAATGCAGTTCAAAACAATTGCACATTTTTATGAAAAAGATATTTCAGTTGAATTTTCTTTTGAATTATTGTAGTTAGAATTTCCTTTTAAAGTTGTTAGTAGATAACATATAATTTAAAGATAAATTTATGATTTTATATTGTATAAGTAAGAATACAATCAAGTCTACCTCTATTTAAAGGAATGATGTCAAACAAAATATATTTGCATGTATTTTGAACATTTCATTAACCAAAATAGAAGAATAAGAATTTTCTGTCAGCACTGTTTTTGTTTGGAATTAAACATTTCCATACTAATACAAATGCCAAAAAAATAAATCAACTTTTAAATTTTTTTCAGTTTTAATATTGTAAGATCCTAGTAAAAGGTAAGGATACATGTATTAATAATTTTTTATCCTTTAATATCCCTGAAAAACATGTCATTCTACCATTTTTGTTTTTATTAGTTGCATGGTCTTATGTCAAGTTTGTAGTTGGTATTTTAATATTGTGTATTGTATCACAATATGAAATCCACATTCATAACCCTTTAATCATAGTCTTACTGTTCTTGTGAAATTCTTTTCCCATATTTATTGAAACCTTATGTCTTTTTACATTGTAGGTAACCATCTGAAAGCAAGAAAGCTTTTTCCCCTTTAATAGCTTTCTCTACGGTTATCAGTCATTAGAAAGCCCATATAATTGTAGAATTAGAAATACCACATAACGGGAAGGACAAAATAGTAGTTTGAGGTTGTACTTGTGTCACATCAGGCTCTGTATTAGAAAGACAAAGGTTTAAGTGTCTTAAGTTCATGCCAGGGACACCCTCCCTCCCCAAAACTCACCCAACTAGGAGAATGCTGTTTTCATCAATTTACTAATACCAGTGTTATCCAGTGTCATGTTTTTTGTCTTACCGATTTATCATTTGATATCTGCTTTGATGTGTTCTCTTATTACTTTGTGTTTTGGGGGTTCCACATAACTTTTATGGGGATCTCAAGGTGCAAGTAGTACTATATAAGTTAAACTGTCAAAACTTGAGATGTGAACTCTAGGTTGGATACTAAAACTGATTGATTTTTCTTTTGAAGTCTCTATTTCTCTTGTTTTCTCTTGATAGGAATATACAAACATTGCTACAGAAACCTAATCTGGAATCGTTACAAATGGAAGCAACCCTTCAGGAGGATATTTGGGAGCATCTGTTTTTGTCGGGAATTAGAATTGGCACTAAGGCACTAATACTGTAACTTTCTTGATAAAATAACTTTATTTTTCAGTAGTGGAATGCTGCAACTTTTTTACACCTAAAATTGCTTTTAAATTACAGTATTCAGTTTAAAAGTTGTATTAACTACAGTTTCTTTTGCAAAAAGTCTCAATAGAAATACTTGAAGGGCATTATTTGTTGATGCATTTTTCTCTAAGCATGGTTTTGAGAGAATTTAACCAAGTTATATCCAGACATTTATATGTTGAAAGCTTTGTTTATGTAAAACAAAAGTATCTGAATTGTATAGTGTCTGTACATGAAAGAACTTTAACAGTGGCCTTATAGTAGCTAATTTTATACTGGGTTTTTCTTTTTCTGATGACATTTTGGCTTATAACTTGAAGTTTTCTTAAGTTTCTGAAGATTAAGGCCTATATAATTCATACATTTCATATTACGATATAAGAAGGCTAGAGAAAAGGTGCTTCAAATTTTCCATCAGGTAGTTGTGAGTGCACTGAATTTTTAGTAATTTGTTCATTCAGTTGTTTCCACAACTATTTGCTCTTTTCCAATTTCAAAATGCTATTGTGGAAAATGTAAAGATTTTGTAATCTATATTCCATCTTATTTTTCCCTCAGGGCAAGCTTGTGCATATCATATTTTTAAAGGCTTTTAAAAATGTGACAGACAAAAATCTCATATTTGAAAATTGTACTTTACTACTTCAGCATTACATGTTTTGCAAGCACATCTTATAGAGTGTTTATTTTCAGTTCGGTTGATATGTATAGTGTGCCTACTATATGTAAGATAGAATCGATGGGATTTTAAGTGAAATTTTTAGGTCCCAGTACCTGATTTCTTTATGTTTTCTATGTCCTGCTTAACAATACATATACATTCCCAACTAAATTTTTGTGAAATGTTTATTTGTAATAAAGTAAAATATTGTTGCTCTTTCTGCTTGAAGAAGTTACTCAACAGTTTGTGTAAATGTTATTTTAATTTTCATTGAGACTTACAGCTTTGGGTAGGACCTGTTGATCTTTAATGCTGCTTAGCACTTATGAAGACAGAGCTTTCTAAATCAAAATATTTCTTCACCATACGCCTACTGGTTCCTCAAAGAGCTAAGTAAGGCTGTGGTTATTAAACTTGGGTATACAAGGATTTATTGAATCACTGGTTGTTGGGCCCCCACCCCAGGGTTTCTGATTCAGGAGGTTTGGAGTGGGCCCAAGAATCTACATTTCTAACAAGTTTCCAGGTGATACTGGTGTTCCTGGTTTGACACCACATGTTGAGAACCAAGCCAAGATCAAGGAAAAATAAAAGACTATGAAAAAGTTAAAGTGGGTCATTAGGGTTTTTATCCCTATAATCTTAAAGATGTTATGAAACATCTCCATGAAAGAGGAGACAATAGTACCTACTCTTTATCCCACTTTCCCTCCCCCATGTCCCAATCTGTCAATGTGTGTTAAATTTTTGTCAAGATTTCTAACATTGATATGCCTTTCTTCTACTATGATTCCTGTTTAAGCATCTTAATTCAGTAATTTAATGGACTCAAAGCTCATAAACATTCCTTTGGCTAGAACTTTGTTGGGAAATCTAGTATTCCTTCTCTTCTGAATTCTCATTAAATTTCCAAAACCAGGGCTCACTGGACCCAGTCAAAGATATACCTTATTCCTTCAGGGTTTGGCTTCCCCAGGCTGCTCTGGGATCTGGGAAATACCTAGTCCTGGTGAAGTACTGAGATGGTAGCAAAGACTTTGGCGTCCAAAGGGTGTTCCTTGATTCTCCTCCATGTGGCCTTGTCACCCCATTAGACCCTTTGTTCATATTGGGAGTCCATTATTATCAAGATTTTGTCGGGCTGGGATTGTGGCTCAGCGGTAGAGCGCTCGTCTAGCACGTGCGCGACCCGGGTTCGATCCTCAGCACCACATACAAATAAACGCCTTGTGTACAACTAAAAGCAAATAAATAAATATTTAAAAAAAAAGATTTGTCAACACTGTTTCTTTACTCAGTACCATGCAGAAGGGTTCAAAGTCATACTATACCTTATTGCCATGAGCATCTTCCCCCTTCCTTATTTGGTGGTTACTGAGTTTGCTAAGTGATGGGAAAGGAACAGACTTTCTAACCCACCTTAATTTTCCTGCTTTTGCCTAAAAGTACCCCATTCTTAAAAAAAAAAATCCAAGGGCTGGAAATGTAGTTCAGTGGCTAAGTATTTTCCTAGTATACACAACTCCCTAGGTTTGCACCCCAGAACCACAAACAACAACAAAACAAAAAAACCCTAAAACAAAACAAACAAAAACCGCAGGATTCATTAGGTATAATATGGTACCTTTATACATCTACACAAATTATTGTAATGTAAATAATGTTAAAAAAAGAATTTATTTCATTTGTTCCCATATGCTAGAGGACAGTTATGAGCCTTGAATGAATATTTAATTATTTGATTGATAACTATGTATTTCATAGTGTGCTTAAATTAAGGCAATGAAGAAGACATATGGACACTGCCTCTATAGTACAGATGGTCTAATAGGGAAAATGGACATTAGATATAGAAATTAAACTTATTAAACAGCATCACTTCTATAGCCCTATTTTTATTTATTGTAGCAAGGGTAAGATGGTTGATTTAATTTACTCATTCCACAACTGATTCCCTATTTAGGCCTATTTGGATATACTTTTGTCACTGTCTCAAGATGCAAAGCATGCTAACTGCAAAATACCTATTTGAAAAATATTGCATGTATAAGATATAAAGACTAAATAGGAAAACTTGCTTTATAATTTAGTGTATAAAATAAGAACAAGGGGGATGGGGTTGTGGCTCAGTGTTTGCATGTCGCTCACATATGAGGCACTGGGTTTAATCCTCAGTACCACATAAAAATAAGTAAACAGAATAAAAGTATTGTGTCCATTTACAAAAAAGAAAGTTAAAAAAAAAGAACAAGGGAGGGCTGGGATTGTGGCTCAGAGGTAGAGCGCTTGCCTAGCACACGGGAGACCCGGGTTCGATCCTCAGCACCACGTACAAATAAAACGCATTGTGTACAACTAAAAGCAAATAAAAAATAAAAATTTTTAAAAAAAGAACAAGGGACCATGTTAGTCATATTCACCGTAATGTCCCCAGTGCCCAACATCCTACTTGACACTCAGTAGGAACTCATTAAATATTTATTGAATGATGAATGAGTAGTGAGTAGGATATGTTTATTAGGATCTACATATCTAATTTTCATGTGGAAGTTACAACAGGTTATATATAGTTTTTTTTGGGGGGGTGGGGATTGAACTCGGGGGGCAATTGACCACTGAGCCACATCCCCAGCCCTATTTTGTACTTTATTTAGAGACAGGGTCTCACTGAGTTGCTTAGCACCTCGGTTTTGCTGAGGCTGGCTTTGAACTCAGGATTCTCCTTCCCCAGCCTCCTGAGCCACTGCACCCAGCAGAATTTTTAATTAAATGGAAAGAATCTGAATTCTTGAATGAATCAAGACTTGAGGAGTTTTTTGATGCATCCTATACCATTGCTTCCTCCACTTTCCCCCTGCATTCTAGGCCCTTCATTGGCACTAAGAACACAATAAGACATAATCCCTGCTCTGAGGAACCTCACAAACTATCCGGGAAGAGATTGACAAACATATAGTGTTAACTATTATAATAGACATAAATGCAAAAGAGTGAAACATTGACATTCCTAGTTGAGCATCCCCTATGAAATTCTTCACTAACCTTAGAAGTTACTATTATATTGGTGATTTTGCCGATTTTAAAATTGACCTATTGAAAGAAACTGGGTACATGGACACTCTCTATATTATTTCTTATAGCTGCATGTGAGTCTATGGTTATCTCAATACACAATTAAATTTTAAAACTACCCATGGTCGTATCACAGAGAATATTATCATGAATATTTTGGAGGATACATTTTCTTTTTTTATTTCAGAAAAAAACTAATCTGATATTTGTTCCTTGTCCCTACTTTCCTCCACTTCTTTATACCTACAAAAATCATCTACTCCATTTAGCTTATTGGAGCTCCTTTCTGTTTTATAGATGGGATGCTGCCTAGTTCATGGATCAGTAACTCAAATCTTTGAAACTCCATTTGTTGAAATTTTGTTCTTTGATAAAGTACATAGAATGGTATGTAAATGGGAAAAATTCATAATCCCGCTGCTCAAAAATATTTACTGTAGCATCTTTGTATTTTTCATTAGTCCTTTTTCTGAGTTTTGCTTAATTTAGTTGGTGGCTTAGATTATAGTTGATGTAGTCTATGAAGGTAGTCACATATATGTTTAAAACATGTTTGAAATTTGTGTGACATTCAAGTGCACCTATTGTAGAGGACAAGGAATAGGGTCACATCCCCAGAAGGTTAAACAAGTCTTAAGAAATTATGAATCATCACATTCAAATTAAGTGGTTTTGTTTTTGTTGTACACATCATTTAAGATTAAAAACCAGGGTAAACTTCAAATAATTTTCCAAAGTAAATTCTTATCTCAAATTCTAAGCCTTTATTGTGGTTCTTAATATTTAGTAAAGAAGAAATTGATTTTAATATTGAGAAGTTCTTGCTGATGACAGTTTGTGAAAGGGATTGCAGGGAACACAACACTGCTAACTTCAGCCCTTCAACAACTGTGGTGAAAAAAAAATGTTGCCAAGATGTTCCTCAAAAAGTTAAATGTAGAGTTACCATATGGCCAAGCATCTCCTCTCCTGGGTACTTAAATCCTTGTATAGCAATGTTCATGGCAGCATTATTTGTGATAGCATTATTTGTGTAAACAATCCAAGTTTCCATCAACAGATGAATGGATAAGCAAAATGTAGTATAGCTATAAAATGGAACTTCATTCAGCGATTAAAAAATGGGATTCTGATAATGCTACAACAGAAGATAAACCTTAAACATTATATAAAGTGAAAAAGCCAAACAGATGGAGAAATGTTGTATGATTCTACTGTTGTATGAAATATCTAGAATAGTTTGGAAATCATTTTTCTATTTTAAAAATATTTCTTTTTTAATGTCTGAATGATTTTAGACTTTCCCTTTGATAATTTTGAAATTTATCAGTGACTGGCTCTTTGGTTCAAGTCTTTTATGTATTTTGCTGAGCTCTTGATGAGCCCCTCGTTTTTGGAGACTTCTTTCTTTCCATTCTCTCATCGTTTTCTCCCTTCCACCAACTCTATCTTCAGACATGCTGCCTACACCCGTCCAAACCCCAGGGCAGCACTTGGCTACCTTGGCTCTTTTTCACTTATTTACTCTTCTCCTCCCCTTTACTATTTTATATTCTTTTTTTTTTTTTTTTTTTTTTTTTTTTGGCATCTCCCACAGACCCAACCTGTTTTGGTGTTTGTTGAATTCTGTTATTTCATTCTTTCTTCCCTTGGCTTCTACTTTAACTTCTCCCCTGGACCTGTCTCCATCTTCTCCATCTCCTCTGAGGGCTTATTGCCCTTGTCTGCTGATGTTCCTGGGAGCCCAGTCCTTGGTTCTCTTCTCTCTTACACACTTCCCCTGGATGATTTCATCTAGATTTTCCCTTAGATACCACATGTTCATTAATGTTTTTAAAAGTTCTCTCTGGTCCTGAGCTCTACACACTTATTTCCATCTGTCAAATAGAAATGATGGTGGCACATGCCTGTAATCTCAGCAAGGCTGAGGCAGGAGGATCACAAGTTTGAGGCCAGCCTCAGCAATTTAGGAAGGCCCTAAGCAACTTAGTGAGACCGTGTCTCAAAATAAAAAACAAAAAGGACTGGGGATGTTGCTCAGTGGTAAGCGCCCCTGAGTTCAACCCCCCCCCCCCGTACCAAAAAAAAAAAAAATCCATCTAAATGCCCTACAACCATCTCAAACTCATTCTTCTGAAACTACCAACCCCCAAAAACGTTCTTCCTGTATTTATCATCTGAATTAATTAATAGTTGCCTACTTCACCCAGAGACTCAAAATCCAAAGAGTCCTCTCAGGTTTGTTTTTTCCAGTTTTTAAAGAAAATCCAGGCTTGAATGACTACCCATTGCCTGATCTCACATTAATCCCATCTAATCTTTGTAAGTGCCCTGTATGGTGTGCAAAGCAGGTGACAGACAACATTACCACAGCTTTGAGATTACAAGAGGCTCCCAGAAGATAAATGACCCCCACAGTTATATAATCAATGTGTGTTGGAACTAGAAGCCAAGTGTTCAGACTGAAATTCATCTTGTTCTGACCATAAGGATAACAGCACGTATATTGAGCACTTACTCTGCCAGGCAAAGTTCTAAGCACTTACCATGTATTAACTCATTTCATCTTCACAAAACTCCTACAAGTTAGTTAGTATTATTGTTTCTGTTTAACAGATGACGAAACTAAAGCACAGATGAGGTAAGTAAGTTGCCCAAGGTCACCAGCTAGTAAATACCAAAGATTGCAGACTCAGGCAGAGTTCATTTCTTTTGTGTGTGGTGCTGAGGATCAAACCCAGGGCCTCAAGCAGGCTAGGCAAGTCCTCTACCACTGAGCCACATCCCAGCACCAGAGTTAATTTTTTTTTTAAAAATCAGTCTTACTGACGTATAATTTATGTACAGTAACATTCGCCCTTTTTTTTTTTTTTTTTTTTTTTTTTTTTTTTTTTGGTACCGGGGATTGAACTCAGGGGCACTCAACCACTGGGCCACATCCCCAGCCCTTTTCTGTATTTTATTAAAGACAGGGTCTCACTGAGTTGCTAAGTGCCTCGCCATTGCTGAGGCTGGCTTTGAACTCGCGATCCTCCTGCCTCAGCCTCCCAAGTGCTAGGATTACAGGCGTGCGCCACCATGCCCGGCTTCGCCCTTTTTTAAGGCATATGATATAATAAGTTCTGACCAAGATATAGCCACAAGAATCCACTACCACAGTCAAAATCTAGAATATCTTTATCACTCCAAAAATTTCCTTTGAGCTTCTTTGTGGACAATCCTCTCTCGCAACCTCCAACCCTTAACAAATAATGTGTTTTTTTATATTTTCATTTTTATAAACATTAATTGAACATATTAAAGGGATTCAGTGTAGTATTTCCACACATTCATACAATGTGCATTGATCAAATCCAGTCTCCCTTATTTCATCTCTCATACAAAACCCTTCCCAACCTCTATTAATCACTATTCTATATTCTTGTTGACTCATTTTTAGCTTCTGCATTTGAGAGAGAACATGCAATACTTGTTTTGTTTTTCTGGCTTATTTCACTTAATCATCTTCAGTTCCATCCATTTTGCTGTAAATGACAGGATTTCATTTTTCATTATGGCTGAATATTACTCCATTGGGTGTATATACACCACATTTTCTTTATTCATCTGTTGATGTGCACCGGGACTGGTTCCATATCTTAGCTATTGCCAATAGTGCTGCAATAAATATGACTATGCAGGTATCTTTTTGGCTTTTTGATTTCATTTCCTTTGGGATAGCTGAATCATACAATAGATCTATTTTTAGTTTTTTGAGGAACGTTTATAATGTTCTCCATAATGACTATACCAATTTACATTTCTGCCGGCTGTGTATAGGATTTCCTTTATCTCCACATTCTCTCTAGCATTTATTATTTTTTCATTTTTTAATAATTACTATTCTAACTGGGGTGAGATGATATTTCATTGCAGTTTTGATTTGCATTTCCCTGATGACTAATGGTATTGAATATTTTTTCCATATATTTGTTGGCCATTTGCATTTCTTCTTTTGAGAAGTGACTATTCAGTTCATTTGCCATTTTTATTCTTTTTTATTAGAGCATTATAGTTACACATAGCAGCTGGGTTCATTTTGATGAAGTCATATGTGCATGGAATTTGATTTATTCTATTCCAATCCCCAGTGCCCATTCTTCTTCCTCTACTCTACTGATCTTCCTTTCACTCATTTATTAAGTTTTTTTAAAAATATTTATTTATTTGCTTTAGTTGTTACACAATGCAATGCACTTATGTTTACATGGTGCTGAGGATCGAACCCAGGCCACGCACACGCTAGGCGAGCGCTCTACCGCTGAGCCACAACCCCAGCCCCATTTATTAAGTTTTGATTGGTGCTTTCTACATATACATAAAGGTGGAATTTACTGTGGTATATTTATATATAGTGTGATTTTGTTAAATTAATTCTTCCCTTTTCTGGTCCCTCCAACCCTCCCTTTCTATCTCCTTCTGCTCCACTGATCTTCTCTATGTCTTTATGATACCCAACCCCCACATCCCCCCCCCTTATTTCTCTCTAGCTTCCACATATGAGAGAAAACATTTGACCCTTGACTTTTTGAGTCTGGGTTATTTCACTTAGCATGATGTTCTCCAGTCCCATCCATCTACCGGCAAATGCCATAATTTCATTCTTTTTTATGACTGAGTAAAACTCCATTGTGTATATATACCATATTCCTTTATCCATTCTTTTTTAATTCAAAATTGTTGTATATGACAGTAGAATGCATTACAATTCATAATGCACATATAGAGCACATTTTTACATATCTCTGGTTGTATACAAAATATATTCATACCATTCTTGTCTTCATACATGCACTTAGGGTAATGATATCCCTCTCATCCTACCCCCTTGCCCCCTCCCTTTCCCTTCCTCCCCATTGACCTTTCTAGTGTTCTTCTAATCCTCCTATGCTCCCCAGCCCAACCCTGCTGTGAATCAGCCTCCCTATATCAGAGAAAACATTTGGCATTTGGATTTTTGAGATTGGCTAACTTCACTTAGCATTATATTCTCCAATTTCATCCATTTACCTGCAGATGCCATTATTTTTTAAAATATTTATTTATTTGTTTTAGTTGTACACAATGTATTGCATTTATTGTTTATGTGGTGCTGAGGATTGAACCCCGGTTGCACACATGCTAGGCGAGCATGCTACCGCTGAGCCACCATCCCAGCCTAAATGCCATTATTTTATTCTCTTTTATTGCTGAGTAAAATTCCATTGTGTATATATACCACATTTTCTTTATCCGTTCATTTACTGAGGGGCATTTAGGCTGGTTCCACAGCCTAGCTATTGTGAAGAACCTGCTAATTGGGAACAAATCTTTACTACATGCACGTCAGATAAAGCACTGATCTCTAGAATATATAAAGAACTCAAAAATCTTAACACCAAAAAAACAAATAACCCAATCAATAAATGGGCCAAAGAACTGAACAGACACTACTCAGAAGAAGATAAACAATCAATCAACAAATACATGAAAAAATGTTCAACATCTCTGGCAATTAGAGAAATGCAAATAAAAACTACTCAAAGATTTCATTTCACTCAAGTCAGAATGGCAGCTATTTAGAACACAAACAACAATAAATGTTGGAGAGGATGTGGGGGAAAAGGCACACTCATACATTGCTGGTGGGACTGCAAAATGGTACAGCCAATATGGAAAGCAGTATGGAGATTCCTTGGAAAACTGGGAATAGAACTATCTTATGGCCCAGCTATCCCACTCCTGGGCCTATTCCCAAAGGACTTAAAAACAGCATACTACAGGAACACAGCCACATCAATGTTTATAACAGCATAACTCCTTTATCCATTCTTATGTCAACAGACATCTGGTTTGGTTCCATATTTTGGCGACTGTGAATTGTGCTGCTATAAATGTTGATGTGGCTGCATCACTGTAGTATGCTGATTTTAGTTCTTTTGGATAAATATAAGGAATGGGATAGCTGGGTCATATGGTGATTCCATTCCTAGTTTTTCGAGGAATCTCCACACTGTTTTCCAGAGTGATTGTACTAATTTGCACTCCCTCCACTAATGTGTGAGTGTACCATTTTCCCCACATCCTCACCAGCATTTATTATTATTCGTATTTTTCATACTTGCCATTCTGATTGGAATAATATGAAATCTTAGTGTAATTTTGATTTGCATTTCTCTAATTGCTAATGATGTTGAACATTTTTGCATATATTTGTTGGCCATTTGTGTTTCTTCTTTTGAGAAATGTCTGTTTAGTTCTTTTGTCCATTTATTGATTGGGTTATTCATTTTTTCAATGTTAAGCTTTTTTAAATAGATTTTTTATACCTTTATTTTATTTATTTATTTTTGCATGGTGCTGAGGATTGAACCCAGGACCACTCATGTGCTAGGCAAGTGCTCTACCACTGAGGCACAACCTCAGCCCCCAATGGTAAGCTTTTTGAGTTCTTTATATGTTTTGGATATTAATTCCCTGTCAGAAAAATAGCTGACAATTATTTTCTCCCATTCTATAGATTCTCTCTTCATCCTTTTTAAAAAATATTTATTTACTTGTTTTTTAGCTGTACACAATGCCTTTATTTTTATGTGGTGCTGAGGATGGAACCCTGGCTGCACACATGCTAGGCGAGTGCTCTACCACTGAGCCACAACCCCACCCCCTCTCTTCATCCTCTTGATCATTTCCTTTGCTGTTCTGAAATTTTTAAATTTGATGGCATCCCACTTACTGATTCTTGGTCTTATTTCTTGAGCTTTAGGGGTCTTATCAAGGACCTTGGTGGCTACAATATAAAGGAGTGTTGGCCCTATACTTTCTTCTATCAGTTGTGAAGTTTCTGGTCTAATTCCTAAGTCTTTGATCCACTTTGAGTGGACTTTTGTGCAGGGTGAGAGGTAGGGATCTAGTTTCATTCTTCCACATGTGAATATCCAGTTTTCCCAGCACCATTGGTTAAAAAGGCTATCTTTTCTTTAACACATGTTTTTGGCACCTTTGTCAAATATCATATGACTAAGTATATGGGTTGTCTGTGTCTTCTGTACTGTTGTATTGGTGTTCCATCATGATTCTGATGTCAATACCATGCTGATTTTGTTATTATAGTTCTGTAGTATAATTTAAGATCAGGTATTGTGATACCTCCAGCATTACTCTTCTTGCTCAGGATTGCTTTTGCTATTCTGGGTCTCTTATTCTCCAAAAGAAATTTAGGATTTTTTTTTAGTTCTGTGTAGAATGTCATTGGTATTTGATAGGGATTGCATTAAAACTGTATATTGCTTTTGATAGTACCATTTATCAGTTTTTTTTAATTGCACTATCTAACAATATGTTTTGCTATACCTAAAACTCTGCCTTTTTCAGAATTCTACATAAAAGGAATCATCCAGTTTGTAGGCTGTGTATCTGACTTCTTTCACTTAATACTTTGAAGATTTATCCATGTTTTTACCTATATCTCAGTAATTTATTCCTTTTTATTGCTAAGTAGTATTCCATTATCTGGATATACCATAATTCACTTATCCATTCACCACTTGATCAACACTTATTGCTTCAGGTTTTAGCAATTATGAATAAAGTGCAGGTCTTTATTTAGACTTTTTTTTTTTTTTTTTTTTTTTTTTTTTGTACGAGGGATTGAAATGAGAGGCACTCAACCACTGGGCCACATCCCCAGCCCTTTTTTGTATTTTATTAGAGACAGGGTCTCACTGAGTTGCTAAGTGCCTCGCCATTGCTGAGGCTGGCTTTGAACTCGCGATCCTCCTGCCTCAGCCTCCCAAGTGCTGGGATTACAGGCATGCGCCCGGCTAGACATAATTTTTTATTCCACTTGAGTAAATATCCAGAGGTGAGAATGCCAGGTCATAGTGTGAATAAGTGTCTAACTTTGTAAGAAATGACCAAATTGTTTTCCTGAATAGCTGTATCATTTTAAATTCCCATCAGCAATATGTGAGAATTCTAGTTGCTTTACATCCTCACTGGCTTCAGTTATTTTGTTTGTTGTTAGCCATTTGTTATACTTTGGGTATTAAATGTTCCCCTAGGTCTCATATGTTGAAGACTTGGCCTTCAAAAAAGTGTTCAGAGGTGGGGGCCTTTGGAAAGTGATTTGATCATGAGTGCTCTGACCTCATCAATGGATGAATTCATGACTTAATAGGCTATTGTGAGGTGATGGAAATTGTAGGAAGTAGGGCCTAGTTGGAGGGAAGTAGGTCTTTGGGGGCATGCCCTTGAGGAGTATATTTTATCCCCAGCCCCTTCCTCCCTCTCCCCTTTTCTCTTTGCTTCCTGGATGCCATGAAGTAAACAGTGTCCTCCACCATGTGCTCTTGTCACCATGATGTTCTGCCTCACCATAGGCCCCCAAATGACTGGGACAACCATCCACCGAAACTTTTAGCCATCCAAACTAAATTTTTCTCCTTGAAATTGTTTTTTTTCAGATGTTTTATCAGACAGATGGAAAGCTAACATACTATTAGTTCTAATAGGTATGAAATGGCATCATATTGTGGTTTTTATTTATGTACATTTTTCTAACAAGTAATGATGTTGAGTATCTTTTCATGTGCTTATTTTCCTTCACTCTTATTCAGCTAGCCTCACTTCTAGTAGAATGGATCAAGCCATTTGAAATCCCCTGAAGTATTCCTTACCCTCCTGCCTTTATACCTTTGTGCATTCTGTTTCCAGTTTCCATTACCCAAAAGCCCCTTTTCCTGTTCAGTTGCTTTATACCTGACCCTTAAGACTCAGATTGATAGCTTTCTCAGCTTGGCCCCACTGGTTTAGCTGCCCCAGAATACCTAAATACACTCCTGCTTAAGACCAGACTCACCAAAGAGGAGCCACAGTCTATTTCTCTCTCCCCTCCACCTATCTCATAACTGACTTATTGGAGCAGCTCAAAAAATATTTGCTGACTAACTAAAGTCATCCATATTAGCCAAAATCTTATATATATATAAAAGTCCAAATTCTAGCAATTGTCTTATGAAATACTTAGAGAGAAAGGCAGAATGGTGGGCTGCCCTTCAGGTTTCCTACTTACCCAAGCTGATCTTTCAGGAGTCCTCTCATGGTTTCTTGAAGGCAGGGGATGAAGTATGAAGGGAAGCCTCAGACTGCATCTGCTCTGGGCAAGATACTCAGTGAAAAGTTTTCTCACTGGTGGCTTCCTCTAGAACTCAAGCCTTGCCTTTTTCATTTCCCTTGACAGCCTCTTCCCTGCTTGCCAACAGACCAAGTTCTTCCTATTTTCCCAGATGGGCATTTCCACCAATATTTTAGTCTATCATTTCCTACTTCTAATTCTTAACATCTCAAGTATAGACATCTTGTAAATTTTCCTTTACACTATTAGGCTTGGAGGATACTAGTCATAGAGCAGTCTTTGGTAAATGTCAGAGATGCCAAATTTTTTTTAAAAGCCAGGAAATCTAGAGAAATAAAATTTTTTCCTTAGTAGATCAATATTGGGAGTTGGAAAACAGTCCATTTTAGTCAGATTTTGTGTCACTGTGACCAAAAAAACTGACTAGAACAATTTAAAGGAGGAAAGGTTTATTTTGGCTCCCAGTTTCAGAGGTTCAGTCTGTGGTAGGCTGACTCCATAGCTCTGAGTCTGAGGTAAGGCAGAACATCATGGTGAATGGGTTGGTAGAAGAAAGCAACTCAGTTTCTGACAGATGGGAAGCAGAGAGCTCCATTCATCAGAGACAAAATACAAACCCCAATGACCCACATCCTCCAGCCATACTCTACATGCTTATAGTTACCACCCAGTTAATCCATATGAATTGATCCAGTGCTTAGGTTACACCTCATATTTAATCATTTGACCTCTGAAAATTCTTACAGTGTCTTACACATGAGCTTTTGGGAGATATGTCATACCTAAACCATAACAAAGTCCCTCATTGTTTTCAAGAAGACACAGTATGGTGGTATAGTTCAATTATTTTTCATCTCCACTGTAGTTAGAAACAGATGACATCATCATATATTTTAATCTATTTATTTAAAACTTTTTATTTGGAAATAATTTCAAATGTACAGAAAAGTTGCAAGATTAGCAAAAGAATATCCACATATCATTTACCCAGATTCAACTATTAATATTTTCTATTTACTCTATCATTTTTTCTCTAAGTGTATATAGTATTAGAGACTAAGACCATAATGCTCACTGCTATTAGAGTGTCTATGCTATATAAACTTTTCTAGCAGCCCTATCTAGGAAAGATGAACATATACATGCATAATTTCTCATATTAGAAACTATGAGGTCACACTGACATCTCTTATCTACTCCCATAAGATTCTTCCTTGCCTACTACTATTTTATATCTGTATGCCTTTTCTTACACAGTTAGAACCCTGGCTCCCAACAGCAGCAAATTCTTTCATTGTTTAGTCAGTCACATAATGCATCTATATTAGACAGCTTTCCATCACTACAACAGAATACCTGAGATAATGAATTTATAAAGAAAATAGGTTTATTTTGGATCACAGTTTTGGAGATTCCAGTCCATAATCAGTTGGCCCCATTACCTTTTTGCCTGTGTTGTGGCAACACATCATGGCAGGAATATATGGTAGAGCAAAACTACTTACATCATGGGCCAGGGAGCAAAGAGAGAAGGGAAGGGACTGGTGTCCCGAAAGTCCCTTCAAAAGCACACCCACAATCACCTAAAGACTTCCTACTAGGCCCCACCTCTTAAAGGTTCTACCACCTCTGAATAGTGCCTCCCAGGAGACCAAGCCTCTAGCAGGTGAGCCTTGGGAAACACTCAAGTACAAACTATAGAAACATCTAAAATAGTTTCAGAGTTGCTTCACTGATCCTATTACAAGAAACAAATCTACTAAAAATAGTTCAGGCTGCTGCAGGAGGATCATGAGTTCAGAGCCAGCCTCAACAATGGCGAGGCACTTAGCAACTCAGTGAGACCCTGTCTCTAATAAAATACAAAAAAAGGGCTGGGGATGTGACCCAGTGGTCGAGTGCCCCTGAGTTCAATCCCAGTACCACAAAAATTAATAAATAAATAAATAAAAATAAAAATAGTTCAGGATTTGTTCCCAGTTCGCTAACCCTATGCCCTTAAAAATAGAAGGTATATAGCTAACAGAAAGAATATAGACACTGTGTTCATTATTTGAATTACTAATTCAAGTAGTAATTCAAGACCCCTCACCCCAGTCCTGCATAATTTGTTTATATTATTCATTTGAAATAGTTGGGATTTTTTCTGTTTATTGTAGCTTCCCCCCATCCTTGTTGATTTGCCTTGATTTTTTTTAAATAGGTAGAATGTTAACATGCTTATAAAAAACAGGAGATATACTCAGGAGTATTACTCCTGATTTTCCCTCCAGCTCCTTACACATGACCATGTTCTGATTTCTACTTCCTATGTTTTTTCTTGTAAAAACAAGATGATACATGTATGTGTTCTTATTTCCCTTTTTGCCTTACCCAGAAGGTAGCATCGTCTGTATCCTCCTTTTTACTTTGCTATTGTCGCTTTAAAAATCCTGGAAGCTGCTCCATATCAGTTTGTGAGATTTTCCTCATTCTTTATGAATTCAAAGCGCTTCACTATAACGTACCATAGCTTATTCAACCATACTCTTATAGTTGGATGTGTAAGTAGTTTCTGATATTTTGTGATTACAAATAGTGCTCTAATCAATAACCTTGTGAAGCTAGAATCTGACAGTATAGATAAGTATATTGAGTCAGGTTGGATCAAGAAAGCCAATTTTGAGTGAGTCACAGGAAGTTGAAGACTGTCCCCTGAGGGATTGGAATGTTAATTCCGTCAGAGCCCTTCGTCCACCCTTATCAAGAACCTGCCCCTGCCTCAACCTGTTGCTAAGGTAACCTGTTACAGGAACTTCCCATCCAAACAGGGAGCTATAGGGGTGGGGGCTGCACCATCCTGCCCTTCCCCCTTCAGTCCATCTGCTTCTCACCTTTTGGCCATCCCACCAGGCCTGGTCACATACACAGGAAGGAGAGAGATAAGGGGAAGAGAGCAGGAGAACAACAAAGGAAGCCCAGGACCTATAAAAAGGGTAGACCTGCCTTGCTTCTTGGGATACCAGGATGCCAGCAATAGCCAGCTTCTCCCTCCTGGGAGAAGTCTATGTTACCCTTTTTAAATAAACCCTGCTTTATATGCTTGCCTTGGCGTGCTTCTCTAATGTTTAAACTTCAACATTTGGGGGAGCAGAACAACCAGCAGTATCACTTGTGCATATGTATTTTCATATTGATGGAAGTTAATCTTCAGAGTAAATTCCAAGAAATGAGATTGTTGGGCTAAATGTATATGGGATATTGTTAGCACCAGGCCTTTTCCATAGGACCTGTAGCAGTTTGCATTTCCCACAGCAATGCATTAGAGTGCCGATTTCCCCCATGGCCTGGTCAACAAAGTGTTGACAAATTTAATGTTTTTGCCAATCTGATCCATGAAAAATGGTACCTCAGTGTATTTTTTTTTTTAGAATTTAACCTTTGTTTTATTTGTTTGTTGTTGTTGTTGTTGTTTTTATGTGGTGCTGAGGATGAACCCAGGGCCTCACCCATCCTAGGCAAGCACTCTACCACTGAGCTACCACCCCAGCCCATTCAGTGTACTTTTAATTTGCATTTCAACCAGAGAAATTTACTTTTAAAATGTCAGAGCTAGTGGTGCACGCCTGTAATCCCAGTGGTTTAGGAAGCTGAGGCAGAAGGATTGCAAGTTCAAAGCCAGCCTGAGCAATTTAGGGAAGCTCTAAGCCACATAGGGAGACCCTGTCTCAAAATAAAAAATAAAAAGGGCTGGGATGTGGCTTAGTGGTTAAGTGCCCTAAGTTCAATCCCTCCCCACTGCCCCCCTCAAAAAAAAAAGGTTAGAAAATGTTCTGGCTACAAAACACTCTTTATAGACTTTCAGCATAGTAGAAAGAAAGAAAGAAAGAAAGAAAGGAAGAAAGAAAGAAAGAAAGAAAGAAAGAAAGGAAGGAAGGAAGGAAGGAAGGAAGGAAGAAAGAAAGAAAGAAAGAAAGAAAGAAAGAAAGAAAGAAAGAAAGAAAGAAAGAAGCCTCTCTGGAAACAGTGTTCACCCAAGAAAATTTTTAGCACACATTCTACCCAAGTAGATTGAAATGACTTTTTTTCTATTTTCTGATGTATTTTAAAGTAGAAATAGCTTAACAAATGAGATAGGTACACTTTGAGAACATAATAATCCAGCTTTCCAAATAGGTAAATTTCATGGGCAAAATTCTGATTTTCTAACCCAGTATTTTTTAGTGGGGTTATTGGCATTTTTTAAAATTATTTATTTACTTATTCATAATGTACAAGTATAGCATCTTTTTACATACAACTGCTTGTATACAAAGTCTTTTGAGTCCTAACTGATTTTTCTGCAATTTGGTCTCTTCCTGTTCATGTTTTAGCTGGCAAGAAACTCTTCTAAAGCTTTCTTGCCCCACCTAATGGGCAAGGAAGGGAATTGAACTGCCTGTATCTAATGCTGCCTAGAAACCAGAGGACTTGTAGCAACCACCAAGATGTCACAACCTCATAGACCTTAGGACAAAACAAGAATTTAAAGAGAACATGATCTGTAGTTTCACAGTAATGGTTTCAGTATATTTCTAGAACATGTATAGCTAAGCCACAATTTAGAGAGTGTTAAATAATAAGGGTAGTTGATGTATTTTCTTTTCTTAGCTGTGCTAATTGCTACATGTGTAATCTTTGATGACAGCTTCTGCTGCAGTGAATCTCTAGGTTTTCAGATGCTCATTTAAAAAATGTCATTTATGTATTTATACAAACTGGAAATAACCATTTTTCTGGTTATATAATAAGTAATGCATGCTCAATGGGAAAAAAAAATCCTAGAAAGTATGAGAATGTATAAAGAAGAATGATAAAATTGCTATACTCCTACTACTCAGTGGTAATGAGTTGACAATTTGGTCTTAATTGTGGGTTTTGAACACATATATACCCATTTTGCATGCACACATATTTTTCATTTTAAAAATTTAGTTTTTATTATTAACACGTATTAATTATACAGGTTAATGGGATTCAATGTGATATTTCCAGACATACATACATCTTATCTATCTACCCTTCTTCTCTCCTTCCCTCCCCCACACCCAGCACCCTTCCCAGTCCCTAGTAATCAGTATTCTACTTTTGGGTTGACTTTTTTCTCTTTATTTCCACACATGAGAGAGGGAGGGAGGGAGGGAGGGAGGGAGAGAGGGAGAGAGAGAGAGAACATGAGATATTATCTTTCTGTTGTCTGGTTTATTTTGCTTAACCTAATGTCCTCCCCGCCCCCATTTTGCTGCAAATGACAGAAGTTCATTCTTTTTTTATTTTTTAATATTTTTTTAGTTGTAGTTGGACACAATACCTTTATTTTATTTATTTATTTTTATGTGGTGCTGAGGATCAAACCCAGCGCCTCCCATGTGCTGGGCAAGCGCTCTACCACTGATCCACAAACCCAGCCCAGAACTTCATTCTTTATTGCTGAATAACACCATGTTTTATTTATCATTTCATTTTTTGTGAGCATCTAGCTGATTCCATACCTTAGCTATTATGAATAGTGCCAAAATAAGCATAGCTCTACAGGTATCTCATTTGTATTCTGATTTCATTTCCTTTGGATATATATCCATAAGTGGTATAAGCTGGATCATATGGTAGTTTTACTTTTAGTTTTTTGAGTAAACTCCATGGTATTTTCCATAGTGGCTGTGCTAATTTACATTTACACCAACAATGCATAAGAGTTCCTTTTTCTCCATGTCCTTGCCAGCATGTTTTTTAATGATAGTCATTCTACCTGTGGAGAGATGGTATCTCATTAGAGTTTTGATATCCATCTCCCTGATAGCTAATAGTATTGAGCATTTTTCATATATTTATTGGCCATTTGTATTTCTTATTCATTAAAAAAAATTTTTGAAACAGAATCTTGCTAGTGTCAAACTCTTGGGCTCAAGTAATCCTCTCACCTCAACCTCCTGAGTGATGAAAGTACAGGCACAAATTATCATGGCCAAGTCTGTATTTCTTTGTTTGCAAAGTATTTATTTGGATCATTTGCCCATTTTTAATTGGATTACATTTTTGTTGTTCACTGTTTTAAATTCTTTAAATATTCTGGATGTTAGCTTTCTGTGAGAAGAATAGCTGGCAAATATTTTCTCCCATTCTATAGGTTGTATCTTCACTCTGTTGATAGCTTCCTTTGCTGTGCAAAAGCTTTTTAGTTAGATGTAATCCCATTTGTCAATATTTTTACGGTATTGGGGATTGAATCTAGGTGCATTCTACCATTGAGCCCCTCCCCTCAGCTTTTTAAAAATTTTTGAGACATGGTCTTGCTAAATTGACCTTGGATTTGAGGCTGACTTTGAACTTGAGATCCTCCTACCTCAGCCTCCCAAGTAAGATGGGATTACAAGCATGTGCCACCCTTTCTGGCTCCATTTGCTTATTTTCTGTGCTTTTGGAGTCCTATCCAGAAAATCATTGCCTGTACCAATATCTTGAAGTGTATCCCCTGTTTTCCTGCTATAGTTTCAGAGTTTCAGGTCTTAGATTAAGGTCTTAGATTCAGTTTTGTTTGGTTTTTGTATAGGGTGAGATATTTGGGTTAAATTTCAATCTTTTACACATGGATATCCAGTTTTCCCAGTGCCATATGTTGAAAAGGACATCCTTTCTCCAATGTAAGTTTTTAGCACTTTGGTCAAGATTCTGTTAGCTGTGGATGTGTGGATTTATTTCTTGGTCCTCTATTCTGTTCCTTTGGTCTACGTGTCTGTTTTTATACCAATAACATGCTGCTTTGATTACAACGGTTCTGGAGTATGTCTTGAAATCAGGTATGGTGATGCTGGGTTTTTTTGTTTGTTTGTTTGGTACTGGGGATTGAACTCAGGGGCACTTGACCACTGGGCCACATCCCCAGCCCTTTTTTGTATTTTATTAGAGACAGAGTCTCATGGGATTGCTAAGTGCCTCGCCATTACTGAGGCTGGCTTTGAACTCAGGATTCTCCTGCCTCAGCCTCCCAAGTGCTGGGATTACAGGCATGCACCACCACGCCCGCCTGGTGATGCTGTTTTTGAACAGAATTGCTTTGGCTATTTGGGGTCTTTTGTGCTTCCTTATGAATTTTAGGATATTTTTTTCTAATTCTGTGAAGAAAGTCATTGGTATTATTGTAGGGACTGTATTGAATCTGTAGATTGCTTTGGGTAGTATGGACATTTTAGCAATGTTAATTATAATCCATGAACATGGAAGGTCTTTCCACCTTTTAGTTTCTTCTTTAATTTCTTTCTTCAGTTTTTTGTAATTTTCATTGTAGAGTCTTTATTTTCTTAGTTAAGTTTATTTCTAGGTTGTGTGTGTGTGTGTGTGTGTGTGTGTGTGTGTGTGTGTGTTTTTGGTTGGGACTGTTTTCATGATTTCTTTCACAGCAAAGCCATTATTAGTATATAGAAATACTACTGATTTTTTTATGTTGACTTTGTATCCTGATACATTACTGAATTTGTTCATCAGTTCTAATAGCCTTCTGGTGACATATTTAGGCTTTTTTAATGTATAGAATCATATCGTGTGCCAACATGGATAATTTGACTCATATTTCCTATTAGTATAGCTTTCATTTCTTTCTCTTGCCTAATTGCACCAACCAAAATTTCTAGTACTGTATTCAATAAGAGTAGTGAGAGTAGACACCCTTGTCTTATTTTTTTTTATATTTTTTTGGTTGTAGTTCAACACAATACCTTTATTATTTATTTATTTATTTTTATGTGATGCTGAGGATTGAACCCAGCACCTTGCATGTGCTAGGTGAGCACTCTACTGCTGAGCCACAACCCCAGGCCCTGTCTTATTCTTTTAAAGAATTTTTTTTAGTTGTAGATGGACACAATACATTTATTTTATTTATTTATTTTTATGTGGTGCTGAGGATCGAACCCAGTGTCTCACACATGCCAGGTGAGCACTCTACCACTGAGTCACAAACCCAGCCCCCCTTGTCTTATTCTTGATCTTAGAGGAAATGATTTTACTTTTTTTCCATTCAGTATGATGATGGCAACAGCTTTGTCATATATAGTCTTTGTTCCCCGCTCCCCGTGGTACTGAAGATTGAACCCAGAATCTTACTCATGCTAGGCAAGCACTAAGCACTGAGATATATCCCCAGCCCCCAAAATAGTCTTTGTTATGTTGAGGTATGATTCTTCTGTATTAAATTTGTTCAAGGCTTTTATCATGAAGAATGTTGAATTTTATCAAATGCTTTTTCTGCATCTATTGAGATGATCATATGATTTTTATCTTTCATTGTGTTTATGTGATGTATTCTGTGATTTATGCATGTTGAACTAACCTTTCATCACCAGAACACATGCACATTTTTCTACTCTGTTTCTGTCTGTTCTTTATATACACACACACGTACACACACACACTCTGTACATGCACACAATATATATGTATGTATATATATATATACTCTATATACTCTATACACACACAATTTTCTGCACATCATACACATATTTTCTTTTCTTTTTTTTTTTTTTTTTTTTTTTTTTTTTTGGTACCAGAGATTGAACTCAGGGGCACTCGACCCCTGGGCCACATCCCCAGCCCTTTTTTGTATTTTATTAGAGACAGGGCCTCATGGAGTTGATAAGTGCCTCGCCATTGCTGAGGCTGGCTTTGAACTCGCAATCCTCCTGCCTCAGCCTCCCAAGTGCTGGGATTACAGGCATGCGCCACCGCACCCAGCTCATCGTACAAATATTTTTATAATAAACACTGCACAGTTGTAGATTTAGTATATTATAATTTGCTTTAATCACTTAACATACAGTGAACATCTATTTCTGTTCATCAAAAAACTCTAATGCTAGGCATGGTGGCATGTGCCTATTGTCCCATCTTCTCTGGAAGCTGAGGTAGGAAAATCACTTGATCCCAGGAGTTCGGGGGCTGAACAAAATAGAAAAAAAAAAACACTTCTATAACAAAATAACAAAATGTTTAATTGCTTCATAGTAGTATTTTTGCAACTGTACCTTAAACCTTTTTGTTATGAAAATGTAGTAGTTTATACTTTACCAGCTTCATAAATAATGTCTGTGAACATAGATTTTTGTTTATATTAATAATTATTACATTAGAATTAATTCATAGAAGTAGAGTTATTGGGTCAAGGAGTACGTATTTAATTTTTTTTTCTATTCAAGTAATGCAGACTCATTGGGTTAAGGCAGAATAATGCTCCTCCCCCAATATGTTCACATCCTAATCCCAAAAACTTATATGGCAAAAGGAACTTCAAAGTTGTGATCAAATTAAGGATCTCAAGATGAGGAGATTGTTCTGGATTATCTGTGTAGACCCAGTGTCTTCACGAGGTTCATTATAAAGGAAATGAGGAGCCTGGGGAGTCACAGAAGGAGATACGAGAATGGAAGCAGAGTTTGGAATGGTGTGATTACTGGCTGGAAAAAGGTCTTGAGCCCAGGAAAATGGGAAGCCTCTAGTTTCTAGAATCTGGGAAAGGCCAGGAAGAGGATTCTTTTTTAAAGCCTTTGAAAATAGTTCAGCCTGGCCAATACTTCAGTTTCAGTCCAGTGATACCCTTTTGGACTTCTTGATCTCAAGAACTGTAAGATAATAAATTTTATTGCTTTTGGCTACTGAGTTTGTGCTAATTGATTCCAGCAGCAACAGGAACTGATGCACACATGGTTTAAACAACTGTCCAAAGTAAGGCTTATCTCCCTTTGCGCTCTATCCCTTTGTACTCTTTAGTTCCACTCACCAGGGAGACCTTGGCTATTTTTTTGATTTATGAATTTAAGACACTATCTCTTGAATTTCCTTTTGTAATGGACAAGAATTTAGTTCTTTACATTACTCTTCCCCAGTTTCAACCCCAAACTCTCCCAATTTATTATCGTACTTTTTGTTAATTGATATTAATTTTTATACAGTATACAACCTCATAAATATTATGTGTGTGCTTTTTGCTGAGTAGAATTTTTTCTTTATTACTGATGTCCTGATATTAATAACTGCCTTGCCAAGTGTGGTGGCTCATGCTTGTAATCCCAGTGGCTCGGGAGTCTAAGGCAGGAGGATCATGAGTTCAAAGCCAGTCTCAGCAAAGGTGAGGTATTAAGCAACTCAGTGAGACCCTGTCTCTAAATAAAATACAAAATAGGGCTGAGGGTATGGGGATAGGAAGGAAGGTAGAATGAAACAGACATTATTAGCTTATGTACATATATGACTACATGACCAATGAGATTTTACAACATGTACAATCAGAAAAATGAGAAATTATACCCCATTTATGTATGATATATCAAAGTGCCTAAATGTATTCTACTGTCATGTATAACTATTTATTTATTTATTTATTTTGTGGTACTGGGGATTGAACTCAGGGGCACTCGACCACTGGGTCACATCCCCAGCCTTTTTTTGTATTTTATTAGAGACAGGGTCTCAATGAGTTGCTAAGTGCCTCGCCACTGCTGAGGCTGGCTTTGAACTCTCGATCCTCCTGCCTCAGCCTCCCAAGTGCTGGGAAAACAGGCGTGCGCCACCGTGCCCAGCTTGTCACGTATAACTAATTAGAACAAATAAAAGAATATTTAAAAAGTAGGGCTGGGGATGTGGCTTAGTGGTTGAGTACCAAAAAAATAAAATAACTGCCTTGATTATTTTTCTGGGGGTTGAACCCAGCTCTACCATTGAGCTACATCCCCCCACAGAGACAAAGTCTTGCTAAATTGCCCAGGCTGGCCTTGAACTTGCGATCCTCCCACCTCAGCTTCCAAAGTTGCTGGGATTATAGGCAGGCACCACCATAACCTGCCCAAATTTTCTTTTTTAAAAAATATTTATTTATTTGCTTTAGTTGTACACAATGCATTTGTCTTTACATGGTGCTGAGGATTGAACCTGGGCCGCGCACGTGGTAGGACGTGCGCTCTACCGCTGAGCCACAACCCCAGCCCCCAAATTTTCTTATTTGCTCCATTTTAGACACTCATTCAAATCCTCTGAATTAGTTTCCTATTACTGCCATAACAAGGACAGAAATTCAAAATGGGGCTTTCTGTGTGTGTTGGGGGGTGAGTATGTGTGGTGCTAGGCAAGTGCTCTAACAGTGAGCTAACCCCCAGCCCCAAAGTGAGTCTTATTGGGCTAAAATAAAGGTGTTGGAAGGGCTGCATTCCTTCTAGAATATCTAGAGAAAAATTCATTTTCTGGACTTCTCCAGCTTTGAGAAGCTGCCCACATTCCTTGGCTGATGTCCACCTTCCATTTTCAAAGCCACTAATGGCCCATTAGGTTTTTTCTCATGCTGTGTCATCTCCCCGACACTCTCTCTTCTTCTGTGTTCCATATTTAAGGGCCATTCTGATTACATTAAACCTAGTTGGATAATCCAGGATAATCTCCCCATCCTAAGGTCAACTGATTAGCAAACTTATTTCCATCTGCAATCTTAATTCCTATTTTTCATATAAACCAATGAATACATACATAAGAGAAAGGGGTCTGCAAACTTCTATCATGTCCAGTAGACATTTGTTGTGGGGTAGCACTCACGCCGTCTTAGATTCCAAAGTCTCATGA
This sequence comes from Tamias sibiricus, assembly GCA_025594165.1. Lineage (NCBI taxonomy): Eukaryota > Metazoa > Chordata > Mammalia > Rodentia > Sciuridae > Tamias > Tamias sibiricus. The sequence continues at coordinate 21,599,541 of CM046667.1, read as the reverse complement.
TGTAGTTAACTTTAACCACTTCAAAGTAGTTTCTTGTCAATGTACTGAGATGCCATTAGAGTAATAAGTAACTTGAAGAACTTGTTCCTGTTTACTGAAATTCTTACTCAGAATATATAACATAAGCAACCAATGACCAAATCAACATCCTGTGCTATTCTTGTCAACTGGTACAAATTGTAACAAGCTGGTTTGCTATAACTTTCTTCTTATTCTTTTTTTTAATACACCTTATTTTATTTATTCATCTTTATGTGGTGCTGAGGATCAAACCCAAGGCCTCACACATGCTAGGCAAGTGCTCTACCACTATGCTACAGACCCAGCCCCTGTTCTTTTGTTTATTAATCTATAAAACCAGACTTCTAGGACAACATTTTGGGAACACTTATTCTTAGCAACTAGAGTATGTGTTTTTTATTTAGTAGCCAACCTTGTTTTGGCTCAAATAAACTTTTTGCTCATATATTTGGTATGCCTCAATTTGCCTTTCAGGTTGATACTAATATATTCAAACGTTCCATGAATTAGACTGTGGTCATCTTTGAAGGGGACATTATCCCGCCTACCACTTACTTCATCAAATCTGCCAAAGCTTATTAATAACATGCTCCAAATAGTCAATTAAAGCAAACCTACCTCCTGGAGCTGTTCATTCTCTTGAAACCAAACTAATTGCCCCCTGGGCCTGCTATACACTGTCATCTAGGTATTTTTTCCTCTTATTAATTTATGTGATCTCTCATTTCCTTGGTCTCATGTCCCTCTCCTTTCTTAGCATATGGCTTTCTTTTTCTGGAGCACATACTTCTGACATTTTCTATAAAGGGATATGGGAGGTTATATGTTTGGAGTCCTTTTATGTCTTAAGAGGTCATCATTTCACCTTCATACTTGATTGAGGGTTTGGTTAAGTATAGCATTCTAGATTGAAGATCATTTATTTTCAGAACTTTGAAGGTTTTCCTCCATTAACCTCCAACATCAAGAGGTATAATTGAGAAGGATGATACCATTCTGATTCCAAATTCTTTGCTAAGCAACTTCTTTTTTTCTCTCTGGAAGCTTTTAGGATTTATCGCTGGTGTTCTGAATTTCATGATAATATGCTTTGGTGTGAGTTTCTTTTCATTCATTGTCCTGGCTTCTTGGTGGGCTCTTTTCCATATAGAGACATCTGTCTTTCAATTTAGGGACATTTTCTTGTGTTACTTATTTGATAAATTCAGTGCTTCCATTTATTTGTTTACTTGGAGAGGGTCTGCCTATAATTTGGACATAAGATCTTCTGGAACAACCTTTTCTATTTCCTATTCCTTTCTGTTCTATTTTCCATATTGTTATATATTTTTATATACCTCCTGGAAATTTTCTTGTTTTTATATGACAATATTTTATTCAATTTTAAAATTTTCAGCTATATTTCAAAGATCTCTCTTGTCCTTTGTAACAACTTCATCTCCTATTTTCCCTCTTCCCTTTCCATTATCTGTTTCTCTGTGTATATATCTCTCTTTCTCTCTCATTTTCATTTATGTCCCACCTTATTTCAAGGATGCAATTTCTTCTCTTAAGACTCTGTGAATCTTCCGGTGTTTTCTTTGTTGCTATTGAAGTCTTCTTTTATTCCTGATATACTTTTTTTCTTAGTACCTTTGTTCTGTTTTTTTTTCTTTCACATTAAACGTATTTCTTAACTATCTGGTGACCTTTTTTGACAGTGAATATTGAGGTATCTAAAAGCTTTTGCCTTTCCTGCCTGGGCAGGGGCTCTGGTAATAGGTGATAGAGCCATGTGTGAGTCAGAGCCTCGTAGGAAATAAATGTCACACATCAACTGGGTCATTGAGGATGGTTTTAAAAGGGACAATTTATGACAATGTGAACAGGATTTAGGGGAAACAACAAAGAATAGATCAATATCCCATGAGCAGCAATAACAGAAAGCTGGTACTACTTGAGGGCTGAAGTGCAAGAGTGGGGAGTAGTGTTTGGACCTCTATAAGGGTCTCCCATGTGGAGGCGGGTAGCTGACAGAACTCATGTTCTTCAGTAGAAGGATCCAGCCAATCTATGACTCAGCAAGAACAGAAGACAGGGAACAAGTATCCTGATGTCTTCTGCAACAATCCGTCTCTGTAGGTGCTTTCCTCCCAATGTACTTGATGTGAAGCCGTCTGTACTTCCCTCACCCCGAGCAGGTTGGATGGAGACGAAGTATGAGAATGGAAGCTTCCAGCACAGCTATATATGTGAAAGTTTGGTCTATAAAATAGAAACCACTCCAAGAGTTTTAGGTATAAAAAGTTGAACATAGAATTCAGGGTTTATATGGGAACTGAAAATGTTGAACAGGCAGTAAGGGTAGAGGTCAGGAACACTGCCAAAAAGGTCATAAGACTTGACTCTGAAGACCTTGGCCCGAAGCTCCAGTGCTGGTATAGAAGTTACAGCAATCCTGAAGACTCTCCAAGAAGTTCCCACCAATTATCCCAGTTTACAGAGGCAAGGGGCTGTTCTAAATCCTAATGGGAAACCAATGCCAATCTCATCTGTCCACATATCTGGTTTCCACTGCCTCCACAGAACCAGTGTTTTGTTGGACTTTCTCCCTCACCCACATCTGGGGATCTTTCCTCTAGGACACTCTGTAAGGGCTGAAGTACAAGAGTGTGGAATAGTGTTTGGAACTCTATAAGGGTCTCCATGTGGAAGGGGGTAGCTGACAGAACTCATGCTCTTCAGTAGAAGGATATAGCCAATCTATAACTCAGAATGGAGAGAAGACAGGGAACAAATATTCTGGAGAACAAATATCAAGGGAACAAATATTCTGGAGAAGGTGCCTCTCATCCTGTTTTTGTGGCAGGGAGGGTAGGCAGGGAGGCAGCCTTGGTCACTAGGGTACTGGGAACTGGATTCTCCTGTGTTTATTGTCTGCAGAGAAAAAGGCTCCCATCTCCTACCTGGTGGAGTGTTGTGGAGAGAGGACCTGAGGGTCCAGCAACTCAGTGTGCAGATGATGATATCATCTACCTCATCTCAGCCTTAAGCCTCACCTGGAGTTTGCTTAGTCAAGAATCTCCTTCCTGAGTCTGCCACAAATCCTAATTTGGTGACTTTCTGCTAAAATGTTGTTTAATAGCCAGGCATGGTGGCGCACGCCTGTAATCCCAGCACTTGGGAGACTGAGGCAGGAGGATTGTGAGTTCAAAGCCAGCCTCAGCAATGGTGAGGCACTTAGCAACTCAGTGAGACCCTGTCTCTAATAAATACAAAAAAGGCATGGGGATGTGGCCCAGTGGTCGAGTGCCCCTGAGTTCAATCCCTGGTACAAAAAAATAAAAATAAAAAAAAGAAAAGTTGTTTAAATCCTATCATTGCCTTGAAATGCTCAGTCCTTTTATGTTTCCTTTCCTGTTCTCCTTGTCCTTGTGGGAAGATTCCCTGTTTTACTCCTTTAGTATCATTTTACCAGAATTTGAGAGGGAGAAATAATAAACATAAATAGTGTGCTAGGATTGACTAGAAGTGTGTTCATTAGGACTTTGTTGTAAATTGTTAAATTAGATGCTCACTTTAAAGTCCCATGATCATTTTTTTTTTTTGTACTGGGGATTGAACCCAGTGGTACTTAACCACTAAGACACATCCCCAGACCTTTTTCATATTTTATTTAGAGACACAGTCTCACTGAATTGCTTAGGGCCTTGCTAAGTTGCTGAGGCTGGCTTTGAACTCACAATCCTCCTGCCTCAATCTCCTGAGCTGCTGGGATTACAGGCCTGAGCGACCATGCTCAGTCCATGATCATTTTAAATATTTTTTCAACTGTAGTCATTACTTACTCTAAGATATTCCAATAAGGAAAAACATAAAATAGAAAAGGTATAACAACCTTTAAAACTAACCTTTTCCATTATTAATATTATGCTCATTAAGGAAAATCTAGAATAGTGCCAGACACTATCCTAAACACTTTATAAGTGTTAACCAATTATAGCCTCATGACAACCCTATGAGGGAGGCACTATTCTCCCCATTTTACAAATGAGAAACTTGAGGCACAGAGGTTAAGAAACCTCCCAAGGTTACATGCCAGCTAGTACCAATCCTGAACTCATCATATTCACCCCAGAAACTGCACCCCCATGCCATGCTGGCTCAGAAAATAGAGAGCAAAAGGATGTCTATAGCTATGTGTCTATAGCTATGTGACTCCAAGATAACCTTTTTTAAAAAATACTTTTTTAGTTATATATGGACACAATATCTTTGTTTTATTTATTTATGTGGTGTTGAGGATCAAACCCAGTGCCTCATGCATGCGAGGCAAGCGCTCAACCACTGAGCTACAACCCCAGCCCCTAAGATAATCTTTTTTAAAAAAATATTTATTTGTTTTAGTTGTACACAATGCCTTTATTCTTACGTGGTGCTGAGGATCGAACCAAGCCACGCACCTGCCAGGTGAGCGCTTTACCTCTGAGCCACAACCCCAGCCGCCCTAAGATAATCTTTTAACCTTCTGGAATATTCACTTACAAAGTTTTTAATGTCTTTTTCTAAGGTACAAGGCAACTGTAAGTGTAGAGGGTGTGTGAATGTGTAGTCTGTAGTTTAACACTTAGTGTTATGCTATAAGCTTTCAATAAGTATCCAGATTTCATACCAAGCAAAACACACAGGGATCCATTGGAATTTTATGTTAAGACCATTTAACAGGAATTCTAAACCATAACAAACATATTATTTTTACCCAATTTTAGACAATTCTGTCATCTCTAATTGCTTCAGACACCGTTGACTTTACTTTTTCAGGTCTGCTCTGTCTTGCTAAGGTATATTGATTAAACGTGACAAACAACCTCTTTGAATTCAAGTCCTCTCCCTTGTTACAATGGGGGTAATAACACTTAACTTACCCTGTTGTCATGAGAATTTAAAAGAGGATGAAAGAGAATTGCAGCCCACTGCTTCTCCATAAATGGTAGCAATTATCTTAAGATCATCCTCAATGCCCAGACAGATTTTCCAGAGACACATAGCACTGTAATTTTTATGTCAGGTGAAATCCTTCCACCCCTGTATTTTGGTGCTGGGAGAAAGTCTCGTCCCTATTTGATAAGTTACTTTGTATTGTTTATGGTTACAAGAGGCATATATAAAACTTTCCAGAAACTGGGTGCAGTGGTACACACCTGTAATCCCAGCAGCTTGGGAGGCTGAGGCAGGAGGATTGCAAGTTCAAAGCCAGCCTCAGCAACTTAGCCAGGCCCAAAGCAACTCAGTGAGATCCTGTCTGTCTGTAAATAAAATACCAAATGGATGTGGCTCAATGGTTAAGAGCCCCTGGGTTCAATCCCTAGTACTAAAAAAAAAAAAAAAAAAAAAAAAAAATGAAAATGAAAAAAAAATCTTTCCAGAAAAGTTTCATTTCAAGATTCCTTCCTGGTTGGGACATTTTTGGAAAAGCAAATGGTTAGATGATCATGGACTATACATAAGGAATAAGAACATCTGATTAAACATTACTAGTCTTCTGATCTTAGGTCAGTTGAAAGACTGGGTGGTCAGGGAGGGATCAGTCTCTTAGAAAATTCTCATTAAAGAATATCAGAGAGCCAGCCTCAGCAAAAGTGAGGTGCTAAGCAACTCAGTGAGACCCTGTCTCTAAATAAAATACAAAATAGGGCTGGGGATGTGGCTCAGTGTTTGAGTGCCCCTGAGTTCAATCCCAGGCACCCCCCAAAAAAAGAATATCAGAGAATTGCTTAAGTATTTTTATCAGAAATTCTAATGACTTCCCAGAATAAGGTTATGAAATACATTCTCAAAAAGTTGTTTCAAACAGGTTTAATATTTCACAAAATTTTTGGCACTAGAGATTGAAACCAGGGTCACTTTACACTCAGCTACATCCCCAGCACTTTTTATTTTGAGATAGGGTTTCACCAAGTTTTTTTAGGGCCTTGCTAAGTTGCTGAGACTGGCTTTGAACTTGCAATCTTCCTGCCTCAGCCTCCTGAGATGCTGGGGTTACAGGCCTGTGCCAGCGCGCCTGGCTCACAATCAAATTTATAAGAAAAAGAAAAGATGGGGGCTAGGGTTGTGGCTCAGCGGTAGAGAGCTTGCCTAGCACTTGCGAGGCGCTGGGTTCCATCTTCAGCACCACATAAAAATAAAATAAATAGGGGCTGGGATTGTGGCTCAGCGGCAGAGCGCTCGCCTCGCACGTGTGCGGCCCGGGTTCAATCCTCAGCACCACGTAAACATAAAGCATTGCATTGTGTACAACTAAAGTAAATAAATAAATATTAAAAAAAATAAATAAATAAATAAAAATAACGGTTAAAAAATTATATGGAGGGGCTGGGGTTGTGGCTCAGTGGTAGAGTGCTTGTCTCACATGTGTGGGGCCCTGAGTTCGATCCTCAGCACCATATAAATAAAATAAAGGTATTGTGTCCACCTACAAATTAAAAAAAAACATATGGAGAAAAAAATTTTTAAAAAAGGTGATTTGAGAATCCTCCAAGGAAAAAAGTGAGAACCCTAAGGTTCTCAAGTTCTATCATTAGAACACTAAGGAGGAGTTACCAGCACAAATACTACAGTAATACATGGGATAATCGTTTACCTTAGTATCCTTACACATTTTAAAAAATGTCTGGAGGGACATTCCATTAGGAGCTGACAATGACTATCAATTATCTCTACAATAATTGGTAATAGTGAGATTATGGGAGATTTTCAATTTTTATACTATATATATTTTTTAAATTTTGTGTTCTCTACCAAGCATGCATTACTTATATAATGATAATGATAGTGATATATTTCACAAAACATCAAATCAGTTTTGGTAGCTCAGGAATTCGTGTCACCACTAGCTCCCTTGAGTCCATTTTCATTGCCAAGGACAAACCAGTTCATTAAGTGACACAAGCAGCCTTCTTAGTTCTGAGGAGCCGAGTATAGCAGTGGTGTTCATACTTGAGCTGCATCAGAATCCCCCAAAGGATTGCTTAAAGTGCAGGTCACTGGGTCCCAGCCCTCGAGTTCCTGATTGGGCAGGCCTAGGGTGGGGTCCATAATGTGCATTTCTACCCAGTTCCCACGTGCTGCTGCTGGTCTGTGGACCATGCATGACTAGCCACAGTGGCACTGAAAAGAAAATTTCAGTGAGAGAATAGAAGCCTAAGCCCAGGGCTGGAAAACAAAACAAGCAGGAGATGAACTTCACTGACTTCCCACTTTTGCCTCTGGCTGGCTTGTAGTTATTTTTGAGGAGATGAACTTGATTTGACTGACTCTATTTAATAAGAAGTTGTGCTAGATAAGGGTTGTGCCATATCTTATTAAGTGAGTGCCTGATTCAGAGGCTTTTCAATTAAGTCTGGTGTCCTCTGGGGCTTGAGAACCCATCTGGGGTTGGCTGTCTACATTAGGGGCTTCACCACCCAGGGGACGGCTGTGGCTTCTCGCTCTCAGCAATGGCCACTGGTCTTGGTTTTTCTGAACCCTGAGTGGTGACACTGAGGGCAATGGGGTAGTGGCTTTTGCAATGCTGATTTCCTGTTTAGGAAACAGCATGGGAGGTAGTATTGGAGGTAAAACAGGAAAGTATTCCCACCTAGCCCCATAATCTACCAATTACATATGTATTCATTCTTTTTGTTGTTGTTGGTAAAATATATCTAACACAAAAAAATTTACCATTTTAACCATTTTTAACTGTATAGTTCAGTGGCATTAAGTATAGAGTGTTGTGCAACCATTATCACTATCCGTGTATTCATCATCCTATATTGAAATCCTGTAACCATTATTACATACACACATATGTGTATGCATGTGTGCTTTTTAAAATATATTATTTAGTTGTAGATGGACACATTACCTTTATTTTATTTATTTTTATGTGGTGCTGAGGATTAATCTCAGTGCCTCACACATGCTAGGCAGGTACTCTACCACTGAGCCACAAACCCAGTCCCATCTGTGTGCTTTTATTGAAATATAATTCATACCATACAATTCACCCCCCCCACTACTATGGATCAAACTGAGGGCCTCGCATATGCTAGGCAAGCACTCACATCCTGAGCTGCAGCCCTAGCCCTTTTAAAACTTTTTTTATGTTGAGACAGTGTCTGGCTAAGTTGCCCGCCCAGGCTGGTCTTGAACTTGAAATCCTACTACCTTAGCCTCCTGAGTAACAGGAATTACAGGTTTGTGCACCATGCCCAGCAATTCACCCATTTTAAAGTTTATAACTCAACAGTTTTTAGTATTTTTGCAATTGTACATCCATCAAGACCATCACTTTTGTCACTCCAAAAGGAAACTCTATACCCATTTGATGTTTCTCTCCAATTCCCTCCAGCTGCTAGAGACCACTAACTTCATATAAATGGAATCATACAGTCATTGGCCTTTTATGATTCGCTTCTGTCACCTAGTGTCATATTTTCAAGGGTCATTTATGTTGTAGCATGAACCAATACTTTGTTCCTTTTTGTACCCACTTTTTTTGTGTGTATGGTGCTGGGGATTGAACCCAGGGCCTTGTGCATGAGAGGAAAGCACTCTACCAACTGAGCTATATCCCCAGCCCTGCAAATTTGACCTCATTTATCTCCTTCACATCCCCACCTCCCAACACAAACGTCCTTCTCCACTTGGTTGATCTCTCCAACTACCCACCTTCCAAACCAGATAAAGAAATATTGCAATGCCTGTAATCCCAGCAGCTTGGGAGGCTGAGGCAAGATGTTCATGAGTTTAAAGCCAGCCTCAGCAAAACCAAGGCACTAAGCAATTCAGTGAGACCCTGTCTCTAAATAAAATACAAAAAAATTCTGGGGATGTGGCTCAATGTTCAATTGCCTGGAGTTCAATCCCTGGTATCCACCCCCCCAAAAAAAAAATCGTGGCTGGGGATATAGCTCAGTTGGTAGAGTGCTGGCCTTGCATTCACAAGCCCCAGCACCAAAGAAAAAACAAATTGCATTAAAGTCCTCCATCTTTGTTCCTTAGCAGAACAAATCATCTGTCTCACCAGATTCTGTCAAACGGACTTGAAAAATGACTCTAGAATGGAGTCTTTCCTTTTTGTCAGTGTCAATGCCATCACATTTCTTGCCTTTAATATCTCTGGCCTGTCACTGGCCTCCCACATCTCCCCAGACTCTCCTTCCTTCAGTTCTGCTTCTGCAGAGCAGAGCTTGCCAGTGACCTTCCTCAAATCCACCTGCTTAGAGATCTCTGCTCCTACCCATTGCCTGCAGGGTCTTGTTTGCACTTGGCTGGCACAGAGACCACTTAGAATATGACATCCTGTGTACTCCTGCCCCTTCTACACAAGCCCTCTAGAGAACACCATCTGTTCCCCAGACTCTGAACATTCTCATTTGGTCTTCCTTTCCTTTGTCTGAAATTCTAGGAAATGTCTATGCAGCCTGGAGACCCAGCTCCAGTGGAACCCAGCCTGTGATGGGGCCCCTAAGCTTCACTTCTGAAAGTTCAGGGGAAAAAAGAAACCATATATATATATATATATATATATATATATATATATTTTTTTTTTTTTTTTTTTTGTACCAGGGATTGGACTCAGGGGCACTTGACCACTGGGCCACATCCCCAGCCCTTTTTTGTATTTTATTAGAGACAGGGTCTCACTGAGTTGCTAAGTGCCTCGCCATTGCTGAGGCTGGCTTTGAACTCGCAATCCTCCTGCCTCAGCCTCCCAAAGTGCTGGGATTACAGGCGTGCGCCACCGCACCCGGCAGAAACCATTTTTTTAAAATTAGGTCAATTGGTGTGGAATGGTAGTGTAAGAAACCATTTTTGTAAGTCAATTTCTACTTTTAAATCTTCATTACCAATTAAAAGGAAAGCTGGCTTGATTATATGACTTATTCTTGATAAATACCAATTATTCTATTTAAATTACAACAATGCTTATTTCATCTGTATGATCTTAAATCAATGTGCAGTGCTTTTGGAACTTTTAAAATTATCATTTGATTTGCATTTAATTTTTTTTTAGTTTTAGGTGGACACAGTATCTTTATTTTATTTTTATGTGGTGCTGAGGATCAAACCCAGTGCCTCATGCATGCCAGGCAAGCACTCTGCCCCTAAGCCACAACCCCAGCCCCTTGATTTGAATTTTAACTGTGAAAATATTTTTCCTTACACATGACCCCTTGTAATTTGAGGGGGGGCAAATAGGTTGGGCAGAAAGCTGTAGAATCCATATTCCTTGTTAACTTCCTAGGACTATTCTTCCAATTTACTATTTTCTTAGACAAGGCAATGCTGTGGAAAAGGATTGGAAAATGCTCTTGGCAAGTTATTTTGTACAGTAGCGCTCATTTTGTGTGATTTATTTTTATTGGTGCATTATAATTATACATAATAGTGAGATTCATTATGTCATATTTATACATGCCTTTTCGTGCATTTTAGATAAAAGTTCCTATGACTGATCAGCTTTAAAGTTGATTACTCAGGCATTCTTTGGATTTTTAAAAAAGAAACCCCCCTTTCCAGTTTTACAGACATGTGGAAGAGCACATCTCACCTTCTAGTTGCTTCCTTAATGCTTTCCTTTGCTAAGCAAGCCTTTCCTACAAATCATGTGAAGAAAATCATGGTTTAGCTATTGCGCAAATGATCTACTTCTCTGATCTGATTCATTTCTGCATCTCTGTAGAGCAGGCAAACCCATTCCTCTTGGATTTTTTTGAAAAGGATTCACTGAAAATGAAAAAGGGGGACTGAGCTAGGCGTGGTGGCACACGCTTGTAATCCCAGCAACTCAGGAGGCTGAGGCAACAGGATCACGTGTTCAAACCCAGCCTCAGCAACTTAGCAAAGCTTTAAGCAACTAGGTGAGACCCTGTATCTAAATAAAATTTAAAAGGGGCTGGGGATGTGGCTCAGTGATTAGGGGCTCCTGGGTTCAATCCCAGGTACCAAAAAACAAACAAAAACAACAAAAGCTGCCAACATGGAGCCTTGTCTGCTTGCTGAAAGTGCTATCTTCCAGGGTTCTCCATGGTAGAATTATACATTTTTCCCATTTTAAATATACAGACGTTTATTTCAGGAAAATATTTTGGTGCTATGCAAATATGCTGTTTCTTCTTAAAAACTTTCACCCACAAATTTGAGATTTAGTTGGACTGTGCCCTAGTCAACCATGACCACTTTTTTCTTTTCATTTCTTTTACATTTATTTATTGGAATTATTCTGTAAGTAAGACTTATCCCCTTCTCCTCATTTTATTTTCTTCCTTAATCAGTTATTTAGTTGTGTCTGTCTGGACTCAAAGATATTATATATCTTTGGGTTATAATCCAATACTGTTATTTATTTTGTTGCTTGAATTGTTCCAGTCTTGGTTTTGGGAAGGAGCCCTTTCAGACTGGCTTCTGTGCCCTTTGGGTGTGTCCCTTCACTTTTGTTAAGCACATCTTATGGCACAGGGAGATTTTTTACATTCCTCCATAAAGCTCATCAGAAGTGCTGTATAATGACTGTCTTCTGTAAAACACTCAGCATGTAATTTATATTAGTGTAAAGATGATATTAAAGGTTATCAAAGCAAAGTATCATTCATTACATGTAAATTACAGATGTCAAGTCCAAGTACTTGGAGAGAGCAAGTATGACAGGCTATAAGAGCTAGAAAGGCAGAGGCTCAATCACCTTCAATTTTTATCCAAACTGTTGCTACCACTGAGCAACACAGTGGTGCCTTTTAAGTCATGTGATATCTCTTTAAGTGTGACAGCTCAGATACTTTCCATTTTCCAAATGTGTTCTCTATTCTGGTAGTAATGGGAGTTTAGTGGGACAAAATGTGGTATTAAATATAATTGTATTTCTCTAGAAATATTCATGAGATAGATTCACATAATTTGAAACATTGCATTAACTATTCTGCTAAAAATAGTTTGTAAGAGTGGCAGAATGAAAAATTACATGTCTATTCGTGTTTGCTGTATTGGAATCTTGATATTAACTTCCCTCGTGTGGTCAGCAAAAGTTTCTCAAAGGAAAAATGAAAGGACAATAGGAACAATTAAGAAGAACTAAACAATAAATGAAAAAAAGTTCATTTGTAATTTTGAGAATCTTGAAAAAATCTGTAGTGTTTTGAGTATAATTGACACAACTTAGTTAAGACATTATGATTAGGGCCTAGCTCAGGAATTTTATTTTTTTTTTTTTGTACTGGGGGTTGAACCCAGGGTCACTTTACCACTGTGCCACATCCCCAGCTCTTTTCTATTTTTTTTTTTTTTTTTTTTTGGTACCGGGGATTGAACACAGGGGCACTCAACCACTGGGCCACATCCCCAGCCCTTTTTTTGTATTTTATTAGAGACAGGGTCTCACTGAGTTGCTAAGTGCCTCGCCATGGCTGAGGCTGGCTTTGAACTTGCGATCCTCCTGCCTCAGCCTCCCAAGTGCTGGGATTACAGGCGTGCGCCACCGCGCCCGGCTTTCTATTTTTTATTTTGGGACAGGGTCTCACTAAGTTGCTGAGGGCCTCGCTAAATTGCTGAGGCTGGCTTTGAATTTGCTATCCTCCTGCCTCAGCCTCCCGAGTTGCTGGGATTCTATGCATACACCACTACACCTGGCTTTCTCAGGGCTTTTTAAAATGTTAAATCTTGCTTTTGTGATAAAATGACAAATTTGTCCTTGAAGGAAGCACATCCAGATCAAAGACCACTTGAGATCAAGAAGGAAAAGGTAGGGTTGGGCGTGTAGCTCAGAGGTAGAGCTATTGCTTAGCATGCATGAGATCCAGCACCATAAACCAAAAAACAAACAAACAAAATATCTGCAAAGGTATGCCCTGAGATACACCAAGACTCAAAACTTCAAGTGGTCTGTCTTTACCTGTGTGAAGCTGGCAAAACAATTCAGTAAAAAGATTATATTCCCCACGTGGGATAAAGGGGTGAATAAGATTAAACTGGACACAAAACAAGCTGTTTTCAGAGTTCTGCAGCCAATTTACAGGTTTAGGTGAACTGTCCTCTCCAATGTCCAGGTAAGTCCAGCTATGTAGGTCTCACCAACAATGTTCATCAACTTTTGGCTCATTGCTCTGAGAATGCATGGGGCAGCCAGCCAAGAATCTTCAGCACCCCAGATGCCAGGCCACTGCAAGCTTAGCTCAGCTATTTCCATGTTGAAACATGCCCAGTCACTTTCAGGGGCCTGAATCTCTTTGAGAGAGGATTAGAATGACCCCGTGACCCTAGATTTAGCAAAAAGAAGCACCTTTGGATTTGGACAGATCCCAGACCAGTTCCAGGTGGAGTTGGGGGTGGGGAAATCTCAGTAACAGTGTGTTTAGTAAGGCTCTGTGAGTTTCAGCATTTGTCAACTCTTTTTTTTTTACATTGAGTTTTTTTATTTTTTTAAAATATTTTATTTATAATATTAGTATGTATTACAATTCATAATGCACATATATAGCATCTTTTTACATACAACTGTTTGTATACAAAGTATATTCATACCATTAAGGTCTTCGATCATGCATTTAGGATAATGATATCCATCTCATTCAACCACCTTTTCTTTCCCCCCCTTCCCTCCCCCCTTACTCCCTCCCTTCCCCTCCCTTCCCTTTGACCATTCTAGTGTTCTTCTAATCCTCCTATGTACCCGCATCCAACAACACTGTGAACTAACCTCCTTATATCAGAGAAAACATTCGGTATTTGGATTTTTGAGATTGACTAATTTCACTTAGCATTATATTCTACAACTTCATCCATTTACCTGCAAACCAGCATTTGTCAACTCTTAAGATCTTATCATAAGGCTTCACTACCCGGATTAAACCATGATATGCCAAGACATGTAATGAGTGAGACACCAGGGTGCTTGGCACAGGTATAATTGAGTATTCATTGAGTCCTGGGTTCTTAATCTCCAGGTTCTTTAATCCCTTCCTTTAGGAGTCTGACATTGATGTCACCACTACTTCAATCTCAGATCTGTGTGGATGAGTCTCTTGTTCAGATTACTCTGACACACATATACAGTATTTAGAAAGATGATGTTACTGATCTCTTGTTAATAACACTCTGATTTTGAGGGTTTTTTAAAAAAATATTTATTTATTTACTTTATTTGTACACAATGCAATGCATTTATGTTTTTATGCGGTGCTGAGGATCGAACCCGGGCCGCGCACGTGCGAGGCGAGCGTTCTGCCGCTGAGCCACAACCCCAGCCCTTGAGGGGGTTTTTTTAAAAAATATTTTTTAGTTTTCAATGGACTTTTTTAAAAAAAATTATTTATTTGCTTTTAGTTGTACACAATGCATTTTTACATGGTGTTGAGGTTTGAACCCGCGCCGCGCATGTGCCAGGCAAGCGCTCTACCGCTGAGCCACAACCCCAGCCCCCGTCAACGGACTTTTATTCATTTATATGCGGTGCTGAGAATTGAACCCAGTGCCTCTCACATGCTAGGCAAGCACTCTACCACTGAGCTACAACCTCAGCCCCTTGAAGGGTTTCTTAAGCCAATGAAACAGTAATAAGAACATCTATCTACAGAAATCTCAGGATGCCACTAATTTACTAGAGTTGTTCCACCATCAAAGGTGAGGTATGGAGATAGCTCTTCATTGGGTAAGGGCTTTTGTCACCTTTGGGTCCACTGACCCTCAGCCTCCTTCATGTTCAAGGGGCCAGTGATCTAAATTCTCTATTGTCTTACTTTCCCTCTGTCCAAATGTCTCCCACCTATTTCATTATCTCTTCCTACCACCAGATGGTGGAAAGGGAAAAGGAAATAACGGGCTGGTAAATGAATGTGGTGGCAGCAGAGTGTCTATGGCTGAAAGGTGTGGTGGGGAACGGACCCCAAAAGGAGCTTGTGGGTTGCCCAGGAATTCCCACGAATTCCCTGTTATCATTTAAGCGTCTACTCAAGGGTAGGCCGTCCAGGTCTGGGAATCAATGTGGTCCGATGATGCCTGTTGGGGAGGGAGCCAGCCCTTGCCTCAGTGGATTCCTGGGACCATCAGAGCCTGAGAACATTTCTGAGCAACCAAACCCCACCTGGCGCCGGCATGCTGATGCGGGGTTAGAAGGGTCTCTGAGAGGGGTGGTGCCGGACAGGGCGCCCATCTGCCCACTGCACCCTTTTCTCCCGTTCTTCTTCTCACCGCCTCCCACGTGTGTAATTAGCACTTGGCCTGCTTGCGTTCCCTGGCTACGCTAAAGGGACCCTTTCTCCTAGCATCCCAACAACCCCTCCGCGGAACCTTATTCTGGACGTCTCTATCCCCCAGGGCTCACCTGTCATAACTCTCAGCAGGTGTTCAGCCCTTCTCCTGCCCATGATCTCCCCTCCCCCAGCACGCTTTCCAGCTCTCCTCGTCCCCTCTGGGTTTGCTCCCTTCTCCTCCTTTTCCACGTGCCCCTCAACTCCGACGCCCCCTCCCCCACGGCCCCCCATCTCCTCCGGTCTCGAGGAGTCTCGCGGCATTTCCCGGGGCGTTAGCCGAGACGCCGCGGGTAGGGGGCGGCCGCTCGGAGCTGGGTCCCTCCAGAGCCGGCGGTGAGGAGGGCGCCCGAGTGTCTCAGCCGCAGGGACGCCCCTGGGAGCCAGGCCGGAGGCGGTCCGAGCCCCGCCCCTCTCCGGCCCCGCCCCCGTCCCCGTCCAGTCGGCCGCGCATCCCCTGCAGGCGGAGCTGCAGGAGCATAGCGGCGGCGGCGGCGGCGGTGGCTACGAGGAGGAGGGGAGAGCGGACAGCACGGCCGCTGCTGCCCGGCGCTGGACTGGGCGGCGCTTTTTTTTTTTTTTTTTTCGCAATTTCCACTCGCGGGGAGCAGGAAACTCGGCGCAGCCAGGCGCAGCGGGCCGCGATGCAGCAGCAGCAGGAGTCGCCCCGGGGCAGCAGCGGCAGCAGCAGCAGAGGCAGCAGCGGGCGGCTCTGAGCCACCGCCGCCGCCGCCACTGAGGAAGAAACCGACCCAGCAGCCGTCGCGTTCCGACGCCCGCACCCGGATCCAATCGCCAGGATCCCGGCGCCCCGACCCCAGCGCCCGCCTCCGCCAACTTTCACGCTGCCTCGGCGGCCCGGCCCGGCTTGGCGCCAATGGGTGAGTGGGGGGCCGCTGGAGCCTGGGCTCTCATCTCAGCCTGGGGGCGGCGCGCCCATCCCGGGACCGCAGAGCCGGTGAGGGCGCCCCAAAGAAGGGTTGGGGCGGTGACAGCGCGGTGGGCGCCCTCGCCCGCCTTGCGCACCCCCATTCACTCCCACTTGCGCCGGTGTCTCTGCTTAGCCCGCGCATCGGCGCGGACCGGGACCCACGGGGGCCTGGGTGGAGGATGGTGGGGGCTGGCCCCCAGCGGGGCTGAGGGATGCAGGGGGTGTGGTTGGCTTTTCGGGTGGGCGGGGAGAGTTTTGTCTTGGCCATTTTCTTACCCGAGTGCACCCTCCTCCGCTCTGTAGATGCAGGTACCTGGACCTGGTGGCCTCCGGCCCTGCGCGGGGCTCGCGATGCCGCTCTGGCTCTGCCTTGGGGGAACTTGGAATCTCCGGGTCCCCAGGGGTCTGGATTGTCTTTGCTGGGGGGGCTGAAGTGGGTGAGAAGAGGCGGGAAACGCCCCAGTACCGGGCCTGGTGCTCTGTCCGGGGAATCTGAGCTCCTGACGCGCTTTCCTTAATGTCCACCCCCCTCCGCCGCCCCTCACTGCTCCTGGCCCTGACTCCCTCTCTGCCTGTCTTATATAGTCTGGCCAGTTTTTCCCTCCGTGATGCTCAAAGGACACTTGCTACAGCCTCTTCTAAGTCTACAGGGTCGGGCAACTGGAAATGGTGATCTAGTTCTTGATTTACCAACAAACATCAGTTTCAATTAGGCAGCTAATGTTAGGCCCTCTGGGTCCCATTTGGTATAGTCCCAATAGGATGGGAACCTCCTTGTTGCCCAGAGGAGCTGGCACTTTGTAGGACAAAGGACTTTTGATCTCCTGGGCTATATTAAGTGTTTGGTCTCCCCAGGTAATATTCTTGCTGACAGCCAACCTATGTTTTTCATGCCTCTAAGCAGATTATTTTTGGGTGTTTCTAGGCCAAGCATAGGAAGCCAGTACATTACAATAAATCATAACAAAGTGAGACCTTTCTGTGTTTAGGTAATAGGGTTTGGGCACACCAGTCAGACAGTGACTGGCCAGCAGTCATAGGATGCTCTTGAAGACAAGAAGCACTAGGAGAGGTTTAAGCCACTAAGTTGTTGGACATAAAGTTAAAATCCTGTTTGTGATCACTGGCCAGAATGGTTTTCCTTTTCCAAAGTGGTGGTGATCTGATGGCTTTTCAGCTTAAATGTCACCTTTTTTTCACAGTGCCCTACTTTGTGGAAGGCAACATTTAACTCATGTTCTTGTTTTGCTTTGGCCCTAATGATTTAGTTTATTGACAAAAGTATACACTGTAAACCTTACGGGTCACTTTAGGAATGGCTTGCCTTCTCTTGAGGTAATCAGAAATGGTGTTTGCATCACCTTTCATTTTGGGAGGGTCACAGCGCTCTTCTCTGATCTTTGCACCAGTCCCAGCCTAAATTAATACCCTTTCTCATATGGTACCTTTTCTTTTTTCCATAGCAGTATTACATATTAGAGTTTTTTTTAACATTTATCTCCTGTACTGGAAGTGTTGTGGCTACAGGGTCAGTGCTGTGTTGCTCAGTTTTTCTTAAAACTGTTTTCTTTGGTGCCTGGCACAGAGCAGACCCTAAATAAATGTTGAATGAATGAATGAATGGATGGATGCTATGAAATCTTCCTACGCTGTGGAACACAGCACTTAACTCATGATCTTGTTTTGCTTTGGCCCTGATGAGATAATTTTGTTCATTGACAAAAGTATATACTTTAAACATTATGAGTCACTTTAGGAATGGATTGCTTTCTCCTGAGGTAACCAGAAATGCTGTTTTGATCACCTTTCCTTTTGGGTGGGTTACACACCAAAGAAGTGAATCCCAATGTCTTCTCCCATGGCTGGCCTGTGTTTTGGAGATCTCAGTGGAAAAGGGATCGAGTCTCCTTTAAGAAGAAACAGATCTGTTTATCATTCAGATCTGAACTGTTTTCAGATCTTTAGGAGATTTTTTAGAATCTCCGAAGAAAATGAAGGAGTGCTGTTGCAGTTTATATCCTTTCAAGCTTCATCTTTTGTACTGTAACCATTATGGGGGAAGGGGGCAGCAATTGACTTTCGTTTATTTCTTGAGTTAATACATGGTGGTGCTAAGTATAATGTTTTTAGTGGAACTTATGGTGCTCGTAGTACCTTGTGGGTAAAATCTCCTGCTCTTTTCTAAAACATCAATAGCAGTATATTTGTGATGAAGTGCAAGTGTTTAACAGTTGATTTCTGTATGTCTTCTGGTGGAAAGACCTAACAGTGTGAGGGTTATGTATATACACTCAGAGGCACACTCCCACCCCCACCCAGAGTCTATTTGGTTTTCAGAAGATTTATCCAATTTATCAATTTGATACATTTGAATACTTACCTGGCCTGATAATAATTTTTATGTTGATGGATAACACAATAAAACTGTATTATATAGTCTTTGATCTGAAAAGTATCAAATTTCTAACCCTGAAATGAAGCTGGTTAATTGCAAAATGGCCTCTTTCAAAAGCCTATCAGAGCCTGGTGCAGTGGTGCACGACTTCCCAGCGGCTCAGGAGGCTGAGGCAGGAGGATCGCAAGTTCAAAGCCAACCTCAGCAACTTAGCAAGGCCCTAAGCAACTCAGTGAGACCCTGTATCTAATAAAATACAAAAAGTGGCTGGGGATGTGGCTCAGTGCTTAAGTGCCCCTGGGTTCAATTCCAGGTACAAGGGGAAAAAAAAAAGCCTATCGGAATGTTCCTTCTGAACTTGCTGGAGATGCCTACAGTGCCAAACACAGGGAAAGCCTCTTCTAATTACAATTACACAAATATTATGATCCAAATCTGAGAGTAGTGAAGGTTTTGCAAGCTCAGCAAGTGACTTCTGTTTGAAGAATTCTAGAATAATAACAAAGTTTGGACTTCAAAAAAATGTTTGTTGTTGTTGTTATAGATGGACAGAATGTCTTTATTTTATTTGTTTATTTTATGTAGTGCTAAGGATGGAACCCAGTGTCTCACACATGCTAGGCAAGCACTCTGCCACTGAGCTACAGCCTTAGCCCCAGTTTGGACAGTTTTGAGCAACGTATTATATTGGTGATAGACTGCTTTATCCTAAATTAAAGCTAAAATGAATCTAACACATTTGACTCCACAATCGAATCTTGTCTTAGAAGAAAAGGTCCTTGTCTTTATTGTGCATGACCTTCACCCCCTTATATCCATCATGGCATAAGCAAACCTTGCTGTCATCCTGGTTGCATAGACCTTGTTTCTTACCACTTCAGTTCTTTTTGCATTACTTTCATTCACCAACACTTTCATTTGATTTTTATTTTTTAATTTTCCCCCTATTTATTGGCACTTTATACGTAACAGTGGGATTTGTTATAATATATTCATACGTATACACAATAAAACAGTATAATTTGATCAGTTTCATTCCACAGTACCTCCCCCATTTCCCTCCCGGCACTCTTCAACACTTTCATTTGTAATTGTCTTAAAGTATGTTGCATACAGTGGTCAGTATTTGCCTACTTATCTATTCATCCAATATTTATTAATATCCTGCTTTGTGCCAGGCCTTTGCTAGGAACAGGTGCACAACACATACAGACCTGCCAGTGTGGGCTTCTCAGTCTAGTGGAGGACTTGAATGCAATGGTCATGGCATTATATGGCTAAAAGCCATGGTAGAACTCATGAAAGAAGAGTAAAGAAGGGTAATATGATGTAGGCTGGAGAGTGGTCTTTGAGGAGATCATGTTTGAGCAGAAATCTGAAGGTTGAATATAAGTTGTCACTACTCTCCAGTCACACACCACCAGGAACACAAACTGAGTTTTCTTGTAGTTGCTGGGAAAATGTATGCCATAGGACCTGGTAGGGGTGGGGGCTACTCAGCAGCAAGAGTGTGTGACTTGGGTGCATGCCTTTAATCCCAGTGGCCTGGGAGGCTGCGGCAGGAGATGAGCATGTTCAAAGCCAGCAATTTAGTGAGACTCTGAGCAACTCAGCGAGACCCTGTCTTTAAATAAAGTACAAAAAAGGGCACGGGATGTGTCTCAGTGGTTAAGTGCCCCTGGGTTCAATCCCTGGTACCAAAAAAAAAAAAAAAAAAAATTGACTTAGAGAATTTGCACCTGTGTCAGGTGGTTTGGCTTTGGGGCGTGGTTAAGGAAGCCAGGCATTGCTGTGGATTGCCAGAGGTCCTTCTGTTATTGGGTGTCTTAACAAATGTTCTAGAATCAGGGAAAATTGGAGCCAGGCTAAAGCTGGGTTTGGTACAGAAGCAGCAGGCCCTGGCATTAGCCAGGATTAGGGATGTCTGGTCGCATTTGTGGTTTGTACAAGGGTCATGTTTTGTCTGTGTTCAGATATGATTATGGAGTGGCTTTGTTTGTGTCTTATCCCATCCTGGTCACAGAGTGACCTTGCCTGATATTGGTGTTCTGAGGACTTGTTTCTCTTAAACAGCATACCCAAACCAGCTGTGAGCACCTTGCCAGTGAATATGAGGTGGTGACTGAGGAGAGTGGTTTTCTAGGTATATTCTGCGGCTACCTCCTTAATATCAGCCAGCACTAGAGGTTGGACTTTTGTTTAGCATTAAGAAAAATAGACAACTGAAATGCTATACCAGGGGAAGAGATACAGAGTAACAAAGGGCTGATGGTAGAGGACCAAAAAATCAGGCTCTTCACAGGAAAGATGCAGCACAGGTAAATACTGAAATGCTTCTGTTAGAGAAGTAGAGCTCTTATTACAGTGATTTTTAGAATGTACTCCTCAGGGAGCCCTTTAGAGGTACAGATTCTCTAGCCCCATCCTAGCAGACCTATTAAATCAGGAACTCTGGGGGCCAGGACCAGAAGTCTGCATTTTTAAAGATGTTGATGGACCTTTATTTTATTCATTTATTTATATATGGTACTGAGAATCGAACCCAGTGCCCCACACATGCAAGCACTCTACCACTGAGCCACAACCCCAGCCCCAGAAATCTGCATTTCAATTAGACCTCGAGGTTGCTCTGCTTCCTGCTAGTGTAGAACCTTCTCACCTTACAGGTGGGTGCTCCTGGCTCACTGGAGTATACAAGATATTCCTGTTCATAGACCAGATGCTGTTATAAGTGACACATAAACTTAGAAAAGATGAATATGGTCCTATTTTGAAACAAACCTTTCATGGAATTATTAAGATAGTACCGTGTTGATTCTTTCATGAATTCAGTCCAAGCCAGACTTCCAACACCTGGCATTAGTGATACAGGTCAGTCCATTTCAGTGTTAGTCACATGGATTTTTATCAGAATATCCCACAGGCTTTTCCCATCATCTTTCCCCTCCATCCTTTTTACAAGGGACTTAATAATATATTGTTAGCATTATTAGGATGTTTGGTATTCATAACTTTCTATACCTGGAACCTGTATCAATTTTTTAAAAACAATATTTATTTATTTGCTTTTAGTTGTACACAATGTGTTGATTTTTACGTGGTGCTGAGGATCAAACCTGGGTTGCACACGTGCTAGGCGAGCACTCTACCACTGAGCCACAACCCCAGCCCCCTGTATCAATTTTTTTATATTTATTTATTTACTTTAGTTGTACACAATGCAATGCATTTATGTTTACGTGGTGCTGAGGATCAAACCCGGGCCGCGCACGTGCTAGGCAAGTGCTCTGCCACTGAGCCACAGCCCCAGCCCCCCCGTATCAATTTTTTAAAAATATTTTATTTATTTGCTTTAGTTGTACACAATGCGTTTATTTGTATGTGGTGCTGAGGATCGAACCCGGGGTGAGCGCATGCTAGGCGAGCACTCTACCACTGAGCCACACCCCCAGCCCAACCCTGTATCAATTTTTGATTGCTGCTGCAACAGACTACCTCAAACTTGGAGACATCACAAGTTTTTCTTCTGTCACTGGGCTGCATTCCTTCTGGAGGCTCTACAGGAGAATTCCTCTACCTGCACTCCTTGGCTCCTGGTCTCTTCCTCTAGCTTCAAAGTCAGCAATGACTAGTCAGGTCTCTCTCACATTATGTCACTCTGATATTGATTCTTCTGCCTCTGTTATCCATGTCTAAGATTTTGTGATGATGTTGAGCCCACCTGGATAATCCAGGATAACCTCCCCATCACAGGGTCAGTTGATTGGCAACCTTAGCTCCCCTTCATCATGTAAACTAACAGCTTCACAAGTTCTGGGCATTGGGATGTAGATATCCGGGTTGTGGGGAGGCAACATTATTCTGTCTACCATGCAGACTAATGGACTTGGCTTTTAGTGCACTTGCTTTTTTCTGTTTTTTTTTTTTTTTTTTTCCCCTGTGATAATTGAGTTGTCATAGTCAACTACCTTCTTCCTTCCTAAGAAGATTCCATCTTTGTTTTCAAATTGAGATTTTTACGTCTTATTAATAAAGCAACCCCCCAAAGTTCATGTGTTGGAAAACTTATTCCCTAAATTCATATGTTAGTGGATTTGGAGGTGGGGCCTTTCAGAGGTAAGATTAGATGAGGTCATGAGGGTGACTATAAGAAGAGGAAGAGACCCAGGCTGGCATACTTGCTCTGTCATCCTGTGTAATGCCCTCTGCCATGTCCAGAGCAGCAAGGCAGCCCTCAACAAAAGCGGAGCACATGGGCTGGGGCTGGGGCTCAGTGGTAGAGCACTTGCCCCTCACTGTGAGGCACTGGGTTCGATCCTCAGCACCACATAAAAATAAATAAGTAAAGATATTTTTAAAAAAGCTGAGCAGATGCTGGCACCATGCTGTTGGACCTCCTAACCTCCAGAAGCGTGATCCCAATAAACTTCTATCCCCCCCACATTTATAATATTTATTACTTATTTCAACTCATACTTCTTTTTTTAACTAAGTGCAGATTTATTTATTTATTTATTTATTTAAAAGAAGATTGCAATGCAGATATATACTAGATAGATATACTAGATAGATAATTATCTTAAATTATTTTGTTTTGCCGGGTGTGGTGGTGAATGCCTGTAATCCCAGCAGATTAGGAGGCTCAGACAGGAAGACTGCAAGTTCAAAGCCAGCCTCAGAAATGGCGAGGTGCTAAGCAACTCAGTGAGACTCTGTCTCTAAATAAAAATATAAAATAGGGCTGGGGATGTGGCTCAGTGGTCGAGTGCCCCTGAATTCGATCCCCATACCCCCCCAAATTATTTTGTTTTACTGTAGTTTTCTTTTTTTTTTGAACTTCTATTCTTCATAAATTACCCAGTCTCAGGCATTTTGTTATAGCAACTGAAAATGGACTGAGATGCTACCTTTAAGTTATACTTTGCATTTATTTTCTTTTTCCTCTGTTTCTTGAGATAGCTCCTCCTTCCTCCCCCACTTTCCCCATGGAGACTACCCTGTACTTACTAGGACCACTGTCTTCTGGTCCTGTACTGTTGTTTTCTAGGAACTGTTCCTGCTGAGGTAATTAATAATCAAATTCCTAATCACAAGCACATGGTCTCACACAGGCCCTAGCATCTTTGACTTAACTGGATTTTCAGTCGGTGAAATCTAGGACTCTTTCTTGGCTTCTGGGACACTCTATTTAATCCTGTTTTCCCCTACTGCTCTTCCCTCCATTGCTGGTTTTTCCTTCCCATCTTCCTCTGTGACTTTGTTAGTCCTGGTCCCCTTCATACGAAAAGTGTGTCCTTGAGTGATCTGCAATCACATTGGTGATTCAGGTGTCTGGTATTGATGATGCTCAGATCTTCATCTCCCGTCTTGGTCTCTGTCCCTAGCTCAGGACCTACTCAACCATGAGTGCCAAGAGGGCAGAATCTATCTGGTTATTGTGTTCTTGTCCCCGGCACATAGTAAGCCTAAAATTAACATTGACTGAATCTGGACATAGTAGCCCATGCCTGTAATCCCAGTGGCTCCGGAGGCTGAGGCAGTAGGATCATGAGCTCAAAGCCAGCCTCAGCAACTTAGCCAGACCCTAAGCAACTTAGTGAGACCCTGTCTCAAAATACAAAATAGGAATGGCTGGGGGCTGGGGCTGTAGCTCTGTGGCAGAGTGCTTGCCTAGCATGTGTGAGGCACTGGGTTTGATCCTTAGCACCATTTAAAAATAAATAAATAATTAATTAATTAAAAATAATTTTTAAATTGTTTAAAAAAGAAAGGGCTGGGAATGTGGCTCAGTGGTTTATGTGTTCCTGGATTCAATCCCTGGTAGCAAAACAAAATAAATAAATAAAAATGAATATTTATTGAGTTGATTCTCATTCATAAACTTGTAGTACACTTCACCCATGTGTTTTTTAAAACATCTAAAACTGAGCATGCTGCAAACTAAGCTCAGCATTCCTCCTCTATGGTTCCTGCCATGCCTTTTTCACCTTCCATTTCATTGAGAGTATTACCATCTGGCTGGTCATTTCCATAGGTGCTCTGATGTTTTCCTTGTCCTTCCCCTTTTTCCTTTCTCAGTTTCTTCCAATCTACTGTTGGGCCCCGAGTGTTTCTGTAACGGACCCCACATGCACATGTGTTAGAGCCTGACGGCCTTAGTGAAGTCCTCCAGAAGCCTTCACTTACTCAATGCTTGTTCAGACCTCTGAGCCTTTGCCCACATAGTGCCATTGACAGGGAACAAATGTCCTTTTTCTCTGCTTTGTAATTTTCCTGTATTAGTTTCCTGTTGCTGCTGGAACAAATGACTACAAGTAGTGGTTTAAAATAGCACAAAAAATTTGGTGTAATCTTACAGTTCTGGAGGTCAAAAGTACAAAATGGGTTGTACTGGGTTAATGTCAAGGTGTGAGCAGGGTCATGTTCCTTCTAGAGGAGTCCATTTCCTGGTCTTTTCCAGATTCCAGAGGCTGCCTGCATTTCCTTGGCTCATAACTACATTGCTCCATCTTCTGCTTCCATCCTCATGCCTCCTTCTATTTTACTGTGACCCTCCTGCCTTTCTTTTATAAAGATCCTTGCATTTTATTGAGACTGCCTAGATAATCCAGGCTATTCTCCTTTTCTCTTTGGAGCCTTAACTTAATCACATCTTTGAAGTAACCTTTGCCACATAAGGGAACACTCTCACAGGTTTTGGGAATTAGGATATGAACATTTTTGAGGGGCCATTATACAGCCTACTACACCCTTGTTCACCTGTGAAGACCACCCCGAATATTGCTGTACACCTATGAAGCCTGTTCATCTCCAGCTGGGCCTCCCTAATCCATTGCTCTGACTCTTGCCTGGAGTACAGTATTCAATAACATATGGCTATGTTATTGAATGAATGAGTAATTTTTTCACCCATACGGTTACTACTAGTAGTTCCTGAGACCTGAGCTGCCAGCAGTGTGCATGCAGTTCTGTAAAGCTGTCTGGGCAGAGCATGCTGACCGTGTCTGTTTCCTGACAGTTCATGGTGGCCCGTAGCACAGTGGTTGAGAAAGATAATGTCTCGTGTGTCACTTGCCTTTTGTGAAGAACTATAAGTTTCAAAACAGAAAATTCTCTTGGGCTGTGACTTTCTACTGTGGACAACCTGCCTTTCTCTGGGAACAATTTGGCAATGACTGGGGACACTTTGGTTGTGACAACTAGGTAAAGGTCAATCTACTGGCATCTAGCGTGACAAGGCCAGGGATACTGCTAAACATCCTACAGTGCACAGGACAGTCCCCACAACAAATGTCAGCCATGCTGAGGTTGAGGAAACCTGTTTTGAGGGCACCTTGGAGACTAACACAGATGGTTGAAGCTCTGTTTTCTTACTTTATCATTTGACTTCATTCTGGAATATAAGCTTTTCTTTTTTAGCCATAGTTTTCATTTTACAAATGAACCTAGAAGTCCCTGGAGAGCAAGACTCTTTGGCACTTTCTTTCACCATTTTGTTTTCAGAAGAGAAAGTGTCTTAACACAACTGTTGCCCCCTGATCTGTCAATACCTGGACCATTACCCTGGGGAGAGGTGGGAACTTTGGGGCACAACATTGCTAAACTTGCTGTTTGCAGTGTTCGGCTCCTATAATGTTTTGTCTTCCTGGTGGGATGTGCTTCTGTGTCTTGTGATGGGTCCTTCTTCCGCTCACTTATCCATCCCTGGAACTGAAGTGCTGGAAGGGTCCTTCAGTCATGGTCTATGCCATCTGATGATAAGACCCAGGCTCAGAGAGGCAGAGACACATGGTCCACTAGCAGCAGAACCTGGCTGCCTTCTAATATGAAGGAACCCACTCTGCCCAGCTTCTGTAGGTGCACAGTCAGTTTTAGACTCCTGCTTCCCCAGTGACGCTCTTACTCCAGCTTCTTTCCTTAGTAAGTCTTTTTTAAAAAACAGCTTTATTGAGGTCTGATTTACATACCATACAATTTACCCATTTAAAAAGTGCAGTTTAGGGCTGGGGATATAGCTCAGTTGGTAGAGTGCTTGCCTTGCAGCACAAAGCCCTGGCACCACCACAAAAAATAAAATAAAGAGTTCAGCTTAATGGTTTTTGGTTAATTACATTATTTATTTTTAAAATTATGGTCAAGTATAAAATAAAATTTGCCATTTTAACCATCTTTTTTTTGGCGACAGTGTCTTGATCTGTTGGCCAGAACTTGCTGTCATTCTACCTCAGTCTCCCAAATACCTGGAATTATAGGCATGTATCCTGTACCTGGCTCCATTTTAGCCATTTTTAAGTGTACAATTCAGTGATATTAAGTTTATTCACAATGTTCTGCAACCATCACTACTATGTAGTTCCAAAACATTTTGGAACTAGTAAGTTTCTAAGATGAATATCTAAATCCTTGTCCCTTGGGGACTCCTGGATCCACCAGACAACTTGGGAAAAACTTGGAAGCCCAAGGACCCCAGTTGAGATTCTCAAATTTTACAGGAAAAGAGAAACATGGCTTTGTTGTTTTGCAAATGGTTTTGGCCTCTTTCCTCTGGGAGGCACTTCAGTTTTGCTTGCTCTCCAGGCACCTGTGGGATAATTTTGAATTTACTTTTATATCCCTAAGCACTCGTGTGTTAGCTTTTTGGGTGGCTTTCTTGGCCATTACTGGAATTCATTAAGAATATTTGAGTCATGGGAGCAAACACTGCAGTGTCACCCTGATCCTCATTCACATGTGAGGTTGATGGTAATCCATGTTTCTTTCTTTAAATTCCTTTAGCTGGCATAGGTGCACTGGCAGCCTGGTTGGTTATGATCACTTGGTTTTGAACTTGATCATTATTTTATGGATAAATATCTTACAAGCAGTTCTATAGTTTTCATTAGGAGGCACTTATGCAAATTGTAGCTGGCAGATCTTTCCTCACTGATAAACTGCACTTACATTGAACATTAGGAAGAAAAAAACATTAACTATTTGTCCTAACTGAACAGTATTCAGTTGACAAGAATAGAAAAGGCCTTTATTAATTTATTTCCAGTGGCCAGGGAAGTGGTGGGGCTACCACAAGATGCTGGTCTGTCCCCAGGTGTGGGGTATAGAGTGGCAAGATGAAATGCAACCCAATTCCTACTACTATTTCTTCCCATCTTGGATTAAATACAAATATTTTAATACACATTAATTATTCATTGTGCACAACAAATTTAGGTCTTTAAGCACCATCTAGATCTAGTATGTATACAGTTTAAATTACTATCTCCTTAAGCTTGACTTCTTACCAGTAAGTATGCAACACCAATCCTTGTGTTTTTGCTGAAATTTTTTGGATTGTTCTAGACCTAGAACTTGGGGCTGAGTTTTAGGTCTGGTCCTCTGGGGCTGCACCAGTTTTATTCATCATCTGCCACCTCCCTGTGTGAAAAGTCTAATTAGCTTAGTGTCCTGTCTAATTATTCCAACTACTTCTTCTCTTCATGCCTGGAGCTAGATGGAGGAGGACTGGAAAGGCCTTCCATGTTTGCTCTCTCCTCTCCTTTGACAGCTTCTTCCTATTTTTCCGTTTTCTTCACCAGACTGTTCTGGAAACTGCCCCTGCTTGAGCATTTTACACAGTGGCTTCTGGATGAAATTCATTCGATTTTTTTTTTTTTTTTTGTGGTGTTGGGGATTGAACCCAGGGCTTTGTGCATGTGAGGCAAGCACTATACCAACTGAGCTACATCCCCAGCCCTTCATTTGACTTCTTGAAAGTATTCATAAATGGGCTTTCCCTTTCTCCTATT
Source organism: Tamias sibiricus (assembly GCA_025594165.1). NCBI lineage: Eukaryota > Metazoa > Chordata > Mammalia > Rodentia > Sciuridae > Tamias > Tamias sibiricus. Next base: position 21,571,152 of record CM046667.1, on the reverse strand, counting down.
TTGATCATTAAAACAAAACAAACAAAAACACTTTTCTTTTTTTCCCCCCAAAAAAAACACATCTTTAAATTTGAATAAAACGGGGGCAGTTTTTAAGCATTTAACCCGTCCCTTTGTTCTCAAACTTTTTCTTTTTTTTTTAATTTTGAGAGAGAGGGAGGCTCTCCTTATTGCCCAGACTGGTCTCTAATTCCTGGAGTCAAGTGATCATCCTGCCTCAGCCTTCTGAATAGCTGGGACTCTAGGCACTGACTTCAATAAACTGTTTGATGGAGAATAGAGGTATCATGTCAAATGAGCTGCTTAAGGCATGTTGGGCAGAGCAAGTGCTTGTTAATTGGTGAGTTTAGCTTAATTGCCACCTTTGACCTTCAGAAAACAAATGAATGGAGAGTAATTGGTTTGGGGAGGGTAATGGAGGGTGGGGGTGGAGTGAGTGGGAATTACCACCAATTAAAGAAAGAAAGAATTTGAAAGGGGAAGCAGTTCACACTATGTTCTTCAGGTCTTTGGGCATAATGATCACAACTGCTTACTTGAGAAATTTTAAAATTATTTTTAAAGCTAGTTTTTGGACTAGATTATAAATCCACATGATTCAAAATTCAAAAGGCAAAAAAGTGTTTACATTAAATGGTCTCTTTCCAATCCCTGTCCTTCCAGTTATGGATATTTTGTTTCTCGTTTTATTTCAGGGAGATTTCATACATCTCCCAGCAAATAGGTATTTCCTATTTTTTCTCACCTCTTTTACATCATAATTAATTGATGATGAGAGAACTTCTATCTTGCTGGTGACTGCCCCCATGTGCTTTGAAACTTTATGCCTGGGTCTGCCCCATCTGATTTTTTTCCCCTTCAGTTTTGGGAGCCCAGAGCCTTGTACATGCTAAGCAAGTGCTCTACCACTGAGCCATACCCCGGCCTCCCCATCTGATTTTGATGGAGGGACAGATGCCTTGTTAAAGAGTTCTCTAGGAGACTGCTGTATACTTAAAACAGGACTGCAGGAGTTCTCTTTCTTCTTGCTTAAATAAATCCTGCTCCGTTTGTAACAGTGGTCTACTTTATGCTATGAATATTACCCTTGCTGCCCTGCCACTGCGACTTATTTTAAAAAGACATGCTTCTTTCTCTTCCTCTTCCTTCTCCTCCCTAATCTCACAGAAACAGGGTTACCTTTCTTCCCCATCCTAGGCAGAGTTATCTGTCCTTGAGCACACACTCTCCACTGGAAGAAGTAATTCAGACTTTGGGGATGGCACCAGAAGATCTCAAAAATGACCATCTCTCAAATTAACAAGTGAATTACTACTCCAACCGAGAACTAGAGGAATACAGCCTTTGAATCATTTCTTTTAAGCCTCCTTTTCCCCATGATGGGCAGAATCACAGCCTCTAGGACAGGAGTCCCCTGTGTTTCTCCTTTGCTAGCAAAGCAAGCAAACAAACAAAAACAAAAACAAAAAAAAACTTCTTTTTCTTTTTTCTCAAGACTGAGTCCTCCTTATTGGATTGGCATTGGGGGACAAGGACCAAGCTTTTGGTAACACATTTACTCTTCCCTTCCATTATTGTCCATGGATTTTATTCTTAAAATATGCAAGATAAGAACCCACAAGGAAATTGGCAAAGTGGGTAATCTAGGCTCATCTCAAAACTCTGGTTTCAATTTTCACCCTTAGATTCCCTTCTGTGGGCTCCCCTGAGGATGGAACAGCCGTACTTCTGAGTAATGTGGTTATTTTTACCCCTTGAGACCCTGCGTTACATAACTGAGCTTGTTTTCTTCTTTTGAGTTGGGGGTGCTTGGATGGGTTGGTACCATGGGGGAAGGGTACTGTTGTGACATGTCTGGCCCTTTTAAGGAACCTGTGGGTTTTTAAATGGAGGAAGAGACAAAGACATTGCGAAAAACAGCCACCGCCTGGCGGGTTAACTCCTAAAGCTGAGAAGTGCTAGGGGTCCAGTGGCAGGAAGAGACCAGGGGGCAGTCCCCCTCCCGGCTGTCTCTGACTGTCTGCCTCTCTCCTTCCTCTTTTGTCTTTTTTCTTTTTTTCTTCTCTCTCCCCCACTTTCTCTCATTCTTTCTTCATCCTCCCTCCCCCCACTTCCCCTGTGCCCTCTCTCTTCTTCCCCTTCTACCCTATAGAAGTCTATAGCCCTTCTTCTCTCCCACATCCTTTCTCCTCCATTTCTCTCCTCTTCACTTCCTCTCCTCTTGTGAAACACCTCTTTTTCCTTCCCTCTCCCTTCTCTCTCCCCCTTTCCTATCCCACTAATTCCCCCAACCCCTCCCCAGCCCATCTCCTGTATCTCATTCTCTCATCTCTCCCACCCTTCCCTCTCTTTTTTTGTCCCTTTCCCTCTACCCTAGCTTGCCCCTGAACCTTCTTTCTCCTCAACTCCCTTTGAAGATTTTTTTTGGAGGGGTACCGGGTATTGAACCCAGGGGCACTCAACCACTGAGCCATATCCCCAACCTTTTTTAGTATTTTATTTAGAGACAGGGTCTCGCTGAGTTGCTTAGGGCTTCACTAAATCGCTGAGGCTGGGTTTGAACTCAAGATCCTCCTGTCTCAGCCTCTTGAGTCGCTGGGATTACACACATGCACCACTGCGCCCACCTTGAAAATAATCTTTTGATCCATGCAGTGTAAGGTCAAGATGGCCACAGGAGGAAAGCGTGAGAGGATATGTGGTCCCTGTAGCTGGGCAAGAGGAAACTTTTGGAGAGTTTTGGCAGGGCTCTGCTATCCCAGAGAGCAGGAAGAGCCAGGGAGTGAGGCACTGGCTTGAAGAGGCCCTCCCCAGCCCACAGCCCACTTCATAGGGAAGCAACTCCTTGCCATGGAGGGCACTGGGCTCATAACCACTCTCTGTGTTACCGAGAGCTTGGTCCTTGTCCCCGATATCAACCCAACAACAGGACACAGTTTTCAGAAAAAGGAAAAAGAAGTTGTATTGCTTTGCTAGCAGTAAAACTCCTGTCCTAACAGGGGGTTTAAAAAAGGTGATTGAAAGGCTCCATTCCACGTGTTCTCTGTTGGAGTTGTAACTCACTTGTTAATTTGGGAGATGGTCATTTCTGAGATCTTTTTTGGTACTGGGGATTGAACTCAGGGGCACTTGACCACTGGGCCATGTCCCCAGCCCTTTTTTGTATTTAATTAGAGACAGGGTCTCACTGAGTTGCTTAGCACCTTGCCATTGCTGAGGCTGGCTTTGAACTTGGGATCCTCCTGCCTCAGCCTCCCAAGTGCTGGGATTACAGGTGTGCACCACCGCTCCTGGCTCATTTCTGAGATCTTCTGGTACCATCCTCAAAATCTGAATTACTTCTTCCTGTGGTGAGTGTGTGCTCAAGGACAGATAACTCTGCCTGGGATGGGGAAGAAAGGTATCCTGTTTACTCTGAGATTAGGCATAGGGAGAGATTAGGGAGGAGCAGGGAGAGAGAAAGAGAAAGAAACATGTCCATTTAAAAAATAAGTTGCAGTGGCAGAGCAGCATAAAGTGGACGACTGTTACCTCAGTATGATGTAGATGTAGACAGCTTTATCCCTGACTAAGTGGACAGATAGATTCTAGGGCAGTGTAGCTCCAACATTATTGAACTTTAAATATTTTTTGTTATGAATATATTGTGGCTATATTACAGAATTTAGAAAATGGGAAACAGAAGAATTTAAATTGACCACCCATATAGTTCCTTAATATAATCCTTATTTTATTTTGGTGCATTTCTTTTTTAGGCTTTTTAGTATATAGTTGTGGATATATGTGCATATATATATGTATATGCATATATATTCCTGTTTTTTAAAATTTTAACTTCATAGTCATCTTCAAAGCTAGTGTTTTAGTAGATGAATATTTGAGTTCATGCATCTTAATTTATGCAACCATTTCCCTATCATTTGAGCATTTAGATTGCTTCTATGATCTTCATATTATAAGTGGGGATGTGATGGACTTATTTTCCCTTTTTATCCCTTAAGGAAATCAAGTGGTAGGTAGGGTGGCATTTTATATCCTTTTTTTGTTTGTTTCCAAGGACTTCCAAGTGATTAGAAGGGTCTGTGATAATGAGAATGAACAGAACTTCCATCCAGGGGGATTGATTCCTGTGGAATGGCAGGGGACTTGTCCTCCTGTTTTTGCTTTCAATTTTAGTTCAAGGAACTATGTGCTCTTAGGGCTGTAGGTGTTCCGCGCGCGCGCGTGCGTGTGTGTGTGTGTGTGTGTGTGTGTGTGTGTGTGTGTGTGTGTAGGGATGGTGGTGGTGGTGGCTTCATACCTCTAAAGGAAACTGTATGTGAGGCTTTCATGTCCCAAAGCACTGTACCTCTTTCATGGCACCATTTTGAGATGATTAACCTTGGTCATGAGTTAAGGTATGAGACTAAGGGTTGCACAGTAAAAGCTGAAACCCCTGAGGGTTTGTTTCCTTCTTTTCTCTTTTTTTCTTCCCTTTCTTCTTTTACTTTCACCACCTGACTGACATTTGAGGGAACTTCATTTCCCAGAACCACAGGGAAAACTGTGTTCTAAAGTGACTTCATACTTGGCTGAGATAGGGTCTAGTCTAAGTCCTGTGCTGACAAAGGAAAGGTTGTGGTTATAATAATCCCCTTGTGGTTTCTAGCTTAGCTTTGTGCCATCATCATATGTTCCCCTAAAAATTATGCTTAAGTTTCAAAGGGCACCAAGTATGGCTGGCTAAAACCCCTAGGATCCAGGTTGGAAGAACCATCTCAAAGTTTTTCGTAAGTTTCATGAATGCTCAGCATTTTGCAAAGTATTTGTTCCTCAGCCACCATGTATATGTCAAATGTCATCTCATGTACCTAACCAAAAAAATTTAGTTGAATATTTATGATGACCTCTCAGGGGAAAGTTTCTGTGAAAATTCTAAAATTCATGATAATATATGTTAGAAAGCACTGGTAGCTAAAATGTGCTGTATCTTTTCTCCTGTTACATTTTCAAATTGTGAACATAATCTTACTTGGCAAACCAAGTAGTTGACTCGATTCTGCTGTATATTGGAATTCAATTAAATTCTACAAGTGTTAATTGAGTGCCTATTAAGTGTAAGATCTGATAACCAGAAGAACTCAAAGATATCTAAAAGTTTGCTTCATGATACATTTTACTTAACTTTAATTTCCCTAATTGGGAGGAGATTGTGGTGTGGTCATTTCAGAATGCACACAGTGAAGTAAGTGGTTAAACCAAAGGACCTTCAAATAAGTTCTATTTATCCAGAGAGAAGGAAAGGTGTAGATTTCAGGAATACATATCAAGTGTAATGATAATTTTGTAAGATACAATGATGTCTAGTTAGTCTCTGAAACTCCCTCCTTGGTGGTTTAGAGAGAAACATATAGAATGGGGTTTCTCAAATGAATAATGCTGAAATTCCCCTCACAAGGAAAATATTTTCTAAGAATCCCTATTTTGCCTTAAACTTTTTATTTTTCTGCTTGATACTGGGGATTGAACCCAGGGGCTCAACCACTGAGCCATATCCCCAACCCTTTTTTATTTATTTTTATTTTTATTTTTAATATTTATTTATTTGCTTTAGTTGTACACAATGCAATGCATTTATGTTTACGTGGTGCTGAGGATTTAACCCGGGTCACAAACGTGCTAGGCGAACGCTCTACTGCTGAGCCACAACCCCAGCCCCTTTTTTTATTTTTTATTTAGAGACAAGGCCTCACTAAGTTGCTTAGGGCCTCTCTAAGTTGCTGAGGCTAGCTTTTGAACTTGCAATCCTCCTGCCTCAGCCTCCTGAGCTGCTGGGATTACAGGCGTGCACCACTGTGCCTAGCTGCCTTAAACTTTTTAATGTTGATTAGCTTTTACTTATTTTATATTGTAGTAAGATACACATAACATGAAACTTGTCATTTTATGTATGTTAAAGTGGCAGTAAGGCAACATCATAGTACCTCCATCATCACTATCCATCTCCAGAAATTTTCTTCCTCTTTTCAAACTGAAACTCCTTACCAGTTCCTGGCAACTACCGCTCTACTTTCCTTCTCTGTGAGTTTGATTACTCTGGGTACTTTATATAGGCTGAATCACATAATATTTGTCCTTTTGTGACTGGCTTATTTCACTAAGTATCATGTCTTAAAGGTTCATCCATGTGGTAGCGTGTGTCAGAATTCCCTGCTTTTTTAATTACCTTAAACTATGTAATAGTAATGCTACTTGAAAATGCAGGCACTTAACTAGACTTAAACTGCTTTTGCTTTTAGCTCATTTACAAGTATAAACCTGAAATGAATTTACAAATTAAGTATAAATTAACACACTGAAGTTCAAATCAACACTGATGGAGACACGATGGCGTGCTTCAGAAATGAAGTTATTGCTTGGTGCTGCGACAGAGCTCACACAGCTTGCTTTGCTGTAGTCTTTTGTGTACACATTTCTTTCTCCATTTAAACCACTGGGAGAATTCTTCATACAGTTCTCTTTATATGTGGTGTTAGGCATTAAAAACAGTTCTAAGAGATGATAATGACATTTGATGTCATGCATATGGCATCAAGCACCATTACAATATGTGTAGTTTTGAACCTGTTCCCCATCGTAAGAACTAAAGCAGTGTGTGCTCAGACTCTGTGCCATTCCTCTTTGCCCTGGAGGAAACAACCCCCACAAGTCTTTTTAAAAATCATCCCCTATTCCCCCTATTTTTTAAAATAAAGGAAATAGTTTTATCATTTCCATATATCTCTCTTAAAACATATCGTCCGGTTTTGCTTCATTTTCATTTTATAAAACTGGGATTGAAACTGCACAGAGACTGTGATTTGCTTGTTGTCTTTAACTTTGTAGTTCATTTATTTTCCTTGTCTGGTATTCCCTCATTTGAATATACCATTGTGTATTTGTCCTTCCTCCTACTAATGGACTTTTGCATTGCTTCCAGTTTTTTCTCACACAAACAGACTTCCTATCATCATTCTAACAAACGTCTCTGGTGCATGTGTGCAATACATATATTTTTAAACAGTTTTTATTTATTTATTTTATTTATTTTTAAATTTCTTTTCTTTCTTTCTTTTTTTTTTGTGTGGTGCTGGGGATTGAACCCAGGGCCTTGTGCATGCAAGGCAAGCACTCTACCAAATGAGCGATATCCCCAGCCCAGCAATATATTTTTTAATGGTGGATAACAAGGAGAGGTTTTGCTGGGTTTCAAGTTGCTGGATTTCCAAAGTGGTTGTAACTAGCACATGTTTTTGTTTTGTTTAAAAAATATTTTTTAGTTATAGATGGACACAATACCTTTGTTTTGTTTATTTATTTTTATGTGGTGCTGAGGATTGAACCCAGTGCCTCATATGTGCTAGGCAAGTGCTTTACCACTGACCCCCTAGAATGCATTCTGAACAAGCAAATGAATGAACCAACTAATGAAGGAAGAAAATGTATTCATGTAAGGAGAGAGAGTATAAAAATATTCAGCTTTAGAAGAGAATGCCTAGCTGATTTTTAAAATGTGTGTTCTTAGAGTGTAAACATTTCTGCTGCTCCCATTCCCAGCAATATTTGGTATCCCAGATGTATTGGGGTGTGGGATAAACTACTGTCACAGATACCCCAAGATAACACAGCTGTCAGCTTCCCTCTCTATTCTTTCCTTCTCATTACTGAACTGTTTAGGGTGACCAAATTGCTTTGCTGTGTAAGGTCCTCGGGAACCTGGTTGCTTCTGTTATTGACATGGTCGAAGTGGTGTTCCCTGCACAGCTTCCAGTTTTTAGCCCAAGGTAGCTTCCCTTTGTTAAGGAAACTGTTTCTGTCATTTCCAGCCACACCCCATGGCAAAAATGAAGCTATAGTCTCACACCTAGCTGCAGGGGAGTCTGTGGAAACAATCTCCAGCTGGGCAGCCATGTGCCCAACAAAAACTGGCAGTGGGTTGTTATTTACCCAGAAGAACTAAAATAAGCGTACTGAGGTGATACATGCACGTCAGTGTTTATAGAAGCCCAAGTAACAATAGTCAAGTTATGGAACCAGCCTAGGTGTCTGTCAGAAGATGATTAGATAAAGAAAATGTGGTATACACACACACACACACACACACACACACACACACACACACACACACACACAGTGGAGTTTTACTCAGTCATAAAGAAGAATAAGATTATGTCATTTGCTGGTAGGTGGATGGAACTGGAGTTCATAATGCTAAGTGAAATAAGCCAGACTCAGAAAGTCAAGGTTTGAATGTCATACGTGGAAGCTAGAGAGATTATAAAAAAAAAGAATATAAAAAGGCATCTCGGGGGCTGGGGTTGTGGCTCAGCGGTAGAGCGCTTGCCTAGCATTTTCATGGCCCGGGTTCGATCCTCAGCACCATGTAAAAATAAACGCATTGTGTACAACTAAAACAAATTAATAAATATTTTTTAAAAAGGCATCTCATGAAAATAGGAGGGAGACCAACACAGTACATGAAGGGGATCGAGAGGGAGGGATGAGGGGAGGGTTTGGGAAAGTACTGGGAAACCGAACTTACCAAACTATGCTATGCCTGTGTATGAATATACCATAGTGAATCCTGCTTATATATAATTATAATGCACTAATTATGATGATGATGATGATGATATAAGGAAGATCAGTAAAGTAGAGTAAGGGGATGGGGAAGAAGGAGGGGAGGAGAAGGGAAGGTAATGGTGAGTAAGTTGATCAAGTTATATTATGTGCATGTGTGAATATGGCATAATGAATTTCACTGTTATGTATAATTAAAATGCACTAATAAAATTTTTAAAAAACTAGGAGCAGGGAAATAGTCATTTCCAATTGTTGTTGTAAGAAATTGCCACTGACTCAATGGCTTAAAACAGTGACTTATAGTTTCTGAGGTCAGAAGTCCAAAATGGGTTGGCAGTGCTAAGTACCTTTTGGAGACTCTAGGGGATGATCCTTTTCTCTACCTTTTCCAATTTCTAGAGGCCACCTGCATTCCTGGGCTCATGGCCTCATCCTTGTATCACTTGGACTTCTGCTTTCATTGTCACATTTCCTTTTCTGGCTCTTCCTCCCTCTTTTATTGTTTAAAGATTCCTGTGATTACATTGGATTTACCAAATTAATCTGGAATATTCTCCACTTCTCATGGTCCTTACCTTAATCAAATCTACAAAAGTCCCTTTTGCCAGGTAAAGTAACATATTCACAGGTTCTAGAAATTAGGATGTGCATGTATATGGGGGGAGGGAAGGGTTCTATTTCTAAAAATGGGGAGGGGAAAATGGACAATGGAGATAATGACCAGACTTCCCTGTATCATATAACTGTGTTGCCAATCTCCTGGTTGTGGATATATTTTTAAAGGTTTTCAGTTTTTAAAAAAATATTTATTTATTTTCTTTAGTTGTACACAATGCATTCATTTTTATGTGGTGCTGAGGATCGAACCCGGGTGGTGCATGTGCTAGGCGAGTGCTCCACCGCTGAGCCACAATCCCAGCCCCAAAAAGTTTTCAGTTTTAAGGGCAGGGGTTGTACCTCAGTGGTAGATTGCTTGCCTAGCACATGTGAAGCATTGGGTTCAATTCTCAGCACCACATAAAAATAAATAAAATAAAGTTATTGTGTCCATCTACAACTAATTTTTTTTAAGTATTACATTTCAGAACTGGCAAACTTGCTGAAGACACAACTTTGTTTTCTGATACTTTGTGATCCTCAGGGTTTAAATGACTAACTAATCCTTAAAACAAAACATATTTTTGAGATCTGCATCCTTTCTCACTAGTGACAGTGCCATCCATTGGTCTTATTTGCCACATTCCTTTTGTGAAGGGCACTTCCAACTACTGTCGTGTTTGTGATTTTCTCACAGAAGCTAGCAAGCAGCCAGTATCGCTACAATTAAATGATGTCGTATGTATTAAAATCATGGCACATAGTAGGAGTTCAAATGTGTTACAAATAAACAAGAACAAAAAAAGCCCTTGTGTGTGAAGACACCTCATTAGACATTATGTGCACACAGTAGGTAGATTAATCAAACTCCCATTTTGTAACACCTTTGGCCTTGTACCTTGTGTGCTCAGTTGGGGTGCATGTGTGCGAGCGCGCGCTTGTGTATGTGTGTGTGTGTATGTGTGTGTGTATGTGTGTGTGTTTGGCTTGTGCTATGGACTGATTGTTTTTTGTGCTCCCCAGACTCATTCATATGTTGAAGTACTAATCCCCAATGTAATATTATTTGAAGATGATGCCTTTGGGAGTTAATTACAGGTCTCTACTCCTTTAGACAGCTTGATTTTAGAAATCTTTGTTTTTCTTCTGTCATTAGTTGCTTCTTTCTTATAATAGGGGAAGGCTAAATCAACAGTTTGTCAAATTCATGCACACCCATTTTTATATGTAAAGTGGGACAAACTCTCTGTGGTGATGACTTAGGAGTTCATCGTAGGCAGCAGGACTCATTTGTCCAGCTGGCTTCAGCAGCACCTTCCCATGTTCTTCCTGGGCTCTGATGACTCTGCTTAGTCCCCTCCCTTCACGCTGTCCTAGGCCCTGCCTTGGGAAATCTTGGCTCTCAGCCTGGAGCTGACTAATTCTTGCTTAGGAGGTAGAAGAGAATAGCACGCTTGACTAAAATAATTCATGCATGCTGCAGTTTCCTGGGGTTTAATAGTTATGAACAAGAAGAAATTACCAATTGGGGATGAGTTATTTTTTTTTGGAGGGGGGATCATGAGACATATTATTTACCTTTGCTTTACTTGGACTGCTGGAAAATGGAAGAATATCTGATTTGTTATAGCCAGACATCATTCCTAATTTCCTTTCCTCCTTCCCTCCCCACCCAGAACTCAGATGCACAAGAGAGGAGGGTCACTGCTTGAGGAGAAGTTATGTGTTGATTCAGGAAGCTCCACAAGGGGCTTTGGGTACCCCCAAAATCATGCTTTTTGAACACTAGTTCTCCTAGTGCCCAGGAAAAAAAAAAACCATGGCCTTCTCATCCACACACCTGGCATGGCATCTCATTTAGGAGGGGCAGAAAAAAAGAAAAATATTTGTTGAGTGACTCTAAAGCCAGAGCCTCCTTTCCCCAAACCAGGTCAGAAATCAGTATTTAAAAGTACCCTTTATTCACTTCTGTTTGTATGCTCATGGTATACCATCAGGAGCAACTGAGCAAGTCAGTGCTGCACAGAGTCTTCCCTGCTGTTAACCTTGTCATGTTGTAAGGGATATTTACATGTTTGTATTTCTTTTTCTTTTTTTATGGTATGGGAGATTAGACCCAAGGGTACTCTACCACTGAACTCATCCCCAGCCTATTTTAATTTTTATTCTGAGACAGGGTCTCACTGAGTTACCTATGCTGTCATCAAACTTGTGATTCTCCTACTTTAAACTCTTGAGTCACTGGAGTTACAGCTGTGTGTCACTGCACCCAGTTCTAAGTATTTCTTTCTTTTTTTGGTACCAGGGATTGAACACAGGGGTGCTTAACCCCTGAGCCACATCCCCAGCCCATTTTGTATTTTATTTAGAAACAGGGTCTCACTAAGTTGCTTAGTCTTTCTAAGTTATTGCCTTTGAAATTACAATCCTCCTACTTCAGCCTCCAGAGGCTCTGGGATTACAGGTTGTACCACCACGTCTTGCTAAGTATTTCTTCTTTGAAAGACCTAAAGAAATAGGTGAAATAATCAGTGATGCCATCCATAGGAGAATTTTGGCAGCACCATGGCATTTATACCCAGATCACTTGTACTATATATGTGAAAATCTTCCTGTGGACCTTGATTAGCCATTAACAGAAATTTCTTTTGCATTGAACTTGCCAAGAAAGGACCAGTCAGTGACTGGCCTCTTGTAAAGCACCCTCCGTCATTGGGGCAGCTGGCAGGCTAGCTTGGTTTGCTGTCTCCTCCTAAGTTTCCCTGCCATGGCTTCACCACAGAAGAAATCTTCAACTTTATCTTTCTTAGCTGTGGTCAGCCTTCAGGCTTGTCACACTTCCCCTTGGGTGTGTAATGAAGCACATTTGTGTGCCCTGGGTTGTGCAGAGTAGATTTGCGATAAAGGAGCCAGAGTGCTTACTTCTGCAGGGCTTTCATCCTGCATTTTAGGGAAGTGTCGCTGGCTGGCCCTGCAATGATAGATGTTTTTCTTCTTATTTCCTCTTACTGTACTTTAACTTTATCCTGAACTACTCCCTGGTGTTTGCCTCAGGATTCTTTTCTTCTCCCTAGGGAGTAATTGCTTAGAAAATGCCCCCTTGTCAAAAACGTACAGTCTTCCATATCATAAACTGGTAGTGGAGACTCCTCCATCATCTGACTTAATATTCAAACTGTTGTTAATGACTAAGAGATTGTAGCATGATGGCAGGTCTCTTTGGAACCCTTTAAGTAGACTGGGATGCTGGCTGTCTGCTTTGGTCAGCGTGTATGCAATCATTTGGGGACCACCGTGCTATTTATCACAGGCAGTTCAGTGTTTGAATGTGCTCACACTTTGGAGAATTAGAGGAGCCATATGCTGCTTCACAGGTAACTGAGACTTGCTAAAAATAGAGCTTAAATAGCCCACCATCCTGGCATTGGAAATCATTGCTCTCTATTTTTAGGCTAGCCTTTGTTATCCCTAAATTGGGGATAACAAATTTTGGCAATAGGAATAAGTGAGTAAGACCTTTGTCAGTTGGACACTATTAGAGTTTGAACCTTCACTCCTAGCTAGATGGAATCCTAATCTTTTGAAATAGGGGTGCTGACCTCCTTCTCCACCCCACCCTCTATTTAAGGAGAATTCTATTTTACTGTGGATTCAAGAGTACTGACCACAAGAAAAATACATCAAGAATAGAATCCTGGTTCTTTTTGGAATTATGGCACCAGCCAAACAAATAGCTAGGAAACAGATTTCATAAAACAACCTTAAGGCCATTAAAAAATGACACTGAGGTTCAGACCCACCCACTGTGAGCCTTGGGTGGTCTGAAATGGAAGTTGACATCTCCATACTTATTTGCAAATAGATGCATTAAATTATAAGTAAGAATAGGCTTACCTTTCATTGCTCATTTCATAAGTAATAATCTCATTTTACTATCCCCATTCTTGCCCACCTTCAGTTACAGAAATAACTCTGAGTGGGGTTTTTTTTTTCAAAGATGTGTGTCAAGCAGATACCTCATAAAAATGGCACAGGCAAAGTGTTCTATTTAGAATTTGCCCCGTGACATAAAACCACATGTGTTTTTGATTGTCGGACACTGGTTTCTTTGGAGGTAAGGGCTAAGGGAATGGAGGCCAGTGACATGGAGCTGGGTCTTGAGGGGATGCACCTCAAAGGTGCTATGGACTTTGCCTAAATATATTTACTTAAATAAGAATCACTCATTAGGCCTGAAGCAAGCTATTATGGCATTTGATAATCAGGTGTATGTGTTTCCTGTCACTAACTTATCAAATTACCACAATATTATGTTAAAACAATGCAAATGTATTATCTTCCAGTTATGTATGTCAAAAGTCTGCTATGGCTCAGTGGCAGAGTGCTTGCTTTGCACATGTGAGGCCTGGGGTTCAATCCTCAGCACCACTTAAAAATAAGTAGAAATAAGATATTGTATCCATGTATAACAAAAAATATTTTAAAAAGTCTGCTATGGGTCTCACTGGACTGATATCAAGGTGTCACAAGGCTACATTCCTTTCTGGAAACTCTAGGGAAAATCCTGTTCCTTGTTTTTTTTTTTTCCATTTGCCTACATTCCTTGGCTCATGGTCCCTTCATCTTCCAAGCAGGTCAGGTCAAGTCCTACTCAGATCTCATCACTCTGACCTTCTCTTTCAATATCCCTCCCCTCTTACTTTTAAGGACTCTTGTGATTACTGTTGGGTCCACCTAGGTAATCCTGGCCATTTGTCCTGTTTTAAGGTCAGCTGATTCTACCTGCCACTTTAATTCCCCTTTGCCAGGTATTCACAGACAAGTATTCCTGGGACTTAGATGAGGGCATATTTGGGCATGTGTTATTCTGCCCACCCTATCCTGGACTTTTTTTTTTCTAGATCTACACATGGAGTAAGGCCAAAGAGGCAGTTGCTTTGATAGCAGCTTCCATCTTTGAAGCATTTCAGGAAGTTGAGAAAGAGGTTTCTCTCAGACTACTGGGCTGTGAAGTTTGTTAGATAACCTTGTTTCTCTGCAAGGCCGTCCTGGATGTTTGATTGCCCCAGCTGGAACTTAAGGTGGGCTACCCTCCTGGGGCTGCTGGAGCCTGGGGATGGCCTTGAAAGGGAGTAAGGAGTCAGGATGTCTGGTCACAGCTGGGCTGGCCAGTGAGAGGAATGAGGAAGCAGGGGGATGAGGACAGGAAATGACAGTCTGCCCCTTGGGAGAAAGAAAATAGAAGATGGGGTTGATTTCATTTGGCCCCAAAGAAAATAAAAGCATGGTCTTTTTGTTTGTTGTGCTTTGTGATTGATTCCACTGTTGAGGCAACACAGAGACTCTGGGCTGAATAAATTTGGTCACTTTTTGGACATCCGGTGACTCTTGCCACTAAAAGCTTGTGTCCCTGGGGGCTTGTCACTGCCCAAACGGCTCTCTTGGGAGAGAGCAGCAGCCCAGCTGGTGACCTTGTCCCAGGAGGGCCTCACTCTGGAGAATGTAAACTGGTCTAGCACATGCTCACAGAGTCTTAAATGTGTCCTCAGAATCCTAAGAAATATTGGTTGTCAACTGACCTTACACTGGTTTGGGCTATGAAAAATTGTCAAGTTCTTTTGGGAAATAGTAGGTGGGACCTTTGTGCATCCTTTCCCACAGTCCCATGATTAGGAGGTATGTGACAGTGAAAGCAAGCTACTCCTCAGACACTTGTTTAGCAAGCATGCACAAGAAGAGTGCCTCCAGTTGCTATGGTGGCAAAGCCCCTTGCAGGACAGACATTCAAGGCAGGTGCAACAAGATTCCAGTAACGGGATTCAGCCAGTCTCTAGGGTTGAGGAACTAGGGCCCTCACACAGTGTTCGGCCCTCTTTGTGAAGAAGGGAGGCAGCTGGGCTTTCTAGATTTTCTTGAAGTGGTTCTTGCAAGGGTCAGGTGGCAGCACAGTATTTTCACCCAGTCCATGGAGCAGGGAGCCATTGTTCATTTTCATGATTTGAATTAGTCAACTATGATGCAGATGGATTCTGATTAGTCATTCAAATGTTGACCCACTATTCCTGGAGTGTTTGATTTTTATTTGTGAATTGACTGCCTTTCGAATAAGGATTAAAGCTAACTGATACACAATTATATGTTATATCACCTCTTTTTATTTTTTAGCATGGATTGATTTTATTGTTATTTTTATTTTTTATTTTGTGGTACTGGGGATTGAATCCGAGGGTGCTTAACTACTGAGTCACATGCCCAGCTCTATTTTGTATTTTGTTTAGAGACAGGGTCTCACTGAGTTGCTCAGGGCCTCACTGAGTTTCTGAGGCTGGCTTTGAACTCACAATCCTCTTGCCTCATCCTCCTGAGCAGCTGGGATTACAGGCATGCACCACTGTGCCTGGATGATTGATTTTATTTATTGACTTTTTATTTTGAACAAAATTTAGAGTTATGGAAAAGATGCAAAATGGTATAAAGCATTTCCATATATTCCTTACCTAATTTCCCCTAATATTAACATCTTACACACTCATAGTTCTATTATTAGAGTCAGGAGACCAACACTGGTATAATACTGAAGGCCTTATTTAATGTCATCAGTCTTTCTACTAAGATCTAGTTTTGTTTTGTTTTGTATTTTGTTCTAAAATCCTATCCAGGATTCTACATTGCATGTAGTTGTTATTTCTCAATAATCTCCCACACTCCCTGACAGTTCTTCCATCACTTCTTGTCTTTCATGACCTTGATAATTTTGAAGAGTACTGATTGGTTATTTTGTTGACTGTCCTCAAATTGAGTTTTCTCATGATCAGACTAAGATTACCCACTTTTTCTTTTTTGGCACCATAAATTGAACCCAGGGGTGCTTAAACACTGAGCCACATCACCAGCCCTTTTTGTTTTATTTTGAGACAGGGTCTTGCTAAGTTGCTTAGGATCTTGCTAAGTTGCTGAGGCTGGCTTTGAACCTGTGATTCTCCTGCCTCAGCCTCCTGAACTCCTGAGACTAAAGGCATGTGCCCAGCTTCATTTTAGCCATTTTTAAGTGTACAATTCAGTGGCATTAAGTACATTCACAAGGTGTACCACTGCTGTCTATTTCCAGAATGTTTTCATTATCCCAAATGAAAACTGTACCCATTAAGCCATTATACTCCATGTCCCTCTCCCCCAGTTTCTGGTTACCACCATTCTACTTTCTGTCTCTATGATTTTTACCTATTCTAGTTTCCTTATATAGCTAGAATCATACAGTATTTGTCTGTGTCTGGATTCTTTGACTTTGTTTTCAAATCCATCCATGTTGTAGCATATATCAGGACTTCCTTTTTAAGGCTAAATAACAGTCCATTGTATGGATAGGCCCCATTTTGTTTATCCATTTGTATCTTGATGGGTACTTGTGTTGTTTCCCCCCTTTGGCTATTATGAATGATGATGCTGTGAACAGGGGTGTATAAGTCATTGTGTCACATTTTCAAAAGGAACTTGAAGAAGATAGTTTGAAAGGCAGGAGAAAGCACTATTCTTTTTTCCATCCCTGACTAAGACTTCCACAGAAGAGAGGGAGGTGGCAGGGGGATTCAGAGATGGTGCAGATGGTTGAGGGGCCAGAAGGAGAGAAGGAGTCCAATCTGTCATGCTTGCTCAAAGCTGCTACCACTGGGGGAAGGCCTAGATGGTAAAAAGTAATCTCACTGAACAGAGTCAAAGGCTAGGAACCAGCAGGAGGATGGTTAGGACAATGATACATTGCAGCAAAAACAGTTCATTCTGCAATACCCAGAGCCAGGCAGGAGGGAATATTAGGGATCAGGTTGGAAATTAAGGCCACTTAGTATCTCTTCCTAGGTGTTTTTCAAAATTTTGTGACTCGCCGGATGCGGTGGCTCACTCCTGTAATCCCAGCACTTGGGAGGTTGAGGCAGGAGGATCGTGAGTTCAAAGCCAACCTCAGCAATAGCAGAACACTTAGCAACTCAGGGAGACCCTGTCTCTAATAAAATACAAAAAAAGGGCTGGGGATGTGGCCCAGTGGTTGAGTGCCCCTGAGTTTAATCCAAGGTACCAAAAAAAAAAAAAAAAAAAAAAAAATTGTGACTCTGACTCTATCTCCCTGTAAGAAATCTATTTTACGGGCTGGGACTGTGGCTCAGTGGTAGCACACTTGCCTGGCATGTGTGAGGCACTGGGTTTGATTCTCAGCACCATGTATAAATAAATAAAAAATAAAGATCTATCAACAACTAAAAAATATTAAAAAAAGAAATCTATTTTACATTACTTGGTATACATATAGTCACATGTGTTTAGTTATGCTTGGAATAGTAATTTCACAGCAAATATTTAATACACTCTGATATATTTAATTCAATTCTGTTCCATTAGAAAAAAGATGCTTCTTGTAACCTGGGTTGCCCTTTGCTTGAAAACACTGTGCTGCACAAAGCCTCCTGTGCAGAGTTCTTTTTACCAGTTATTTTTCTTTCTCTGTTGAGTTTTTTCCCTTCCCCAGGTTGAAAATAGAAACCATGTAATTGACCAAATTTCCCTTTTTGTTTTGACTGTCAGGTAGGTCAAAGCCGAGTTGGCACAACTGAGCAGTAGGCATGTGTAATGGTCATATACTGTGTGTTACCAATGCCTTCCTTAGTTCTTCCTAGCTCTTCACCTTCTTGCTGTATTTTTTCCTCATCTTAATTATTCATATATTTTGTTTTGCTGCATGAATTTTTGGGAATTACCACAAATCTATGTGGAATGTGATGATGGAATATATAACAAGCCATTGAGAACATTTGATCTGGACTGAGATAAATTGAGGAGTAAAGTCTGCATCCTTAGAATTTTATTTGGAAGCAAGGTCTGGACTATATGCTTTTCTTTTAACTCAGTGAGTCTCTGGGTTAACTTTCTGGTCTTTGTTTTAGATGATCTAGAAAGCCTTGATACAAGTTCAAAAGACTGGAAGCATGGACATGATGGGGATTTGGGAACAAGAGGGAAATGCAACCACAAATGGGTTTTCTCTGAAGATGCCTTTGGCAGAAGGACTCATGGTCAGAGATTGTAGGCACTGGGGATGCCAAATCAATGGTGGATGCAATGAACCCTCCATTTTAAAAACAGAAATTTGCCGTAGTTACAAAGGCAGAATTTGAGGAATTAGCGTAGAGGGAAGGTATTATTTTTATTTTTTAATACGCATAATTTACTTGCTCTCACATTTCATGGAAGACCATTGTTTATGCAGAATTTTTTTTTTTAAGAGACAGGTCTCCTTATGTTACTGAGCTTCGCCTCAAACTTTAAATATTTAGTTGTTGATGTACCTTCATTTTATTTAAATATTTATTTATTTGCTTTAGTTGTACACATTTACGTTTATGTGCTGCTGAGGATCGAACCCGGGTCGCACACGTGCGAGGCGAGCGCTCTACTGCCGAGCCACAATCCCAGTCCCTGTCCCTTCATTTTTTATGTATTCATTTATATGTGGTGCTGAGAATCGAACCCAATGCTTCACATATGCTAGGCAAGTGTTCTACCACTGAGCGACAACTCCAGCCCCTTGGCCTCAAACTTTTGATCCTCCTGCCTCAGCCTCTGGAGTAGTGGGGATTATAGGTGTGCACCACTATGCCCAGTTTTATGTGGACATTTTAATTTCATTCCGGGAATTGTTCTTTTTCTCTCTTGCTCTTGTTTCTTTTGGTGTGGCGGATCATATCTAGAGCCTTAGGCATGCTAAGCATGGGCTCTACCACTGAACTACAACCCCAGTCTCCCAGTAATGCCTGTTAACCAAGCTCTCTGCTCCTATTCCCCTGCCTTAGCTCACCTGTCATCCCTCTACTTGGTTTATTGCATCTGCCATCTATCTGGTTTCCCTACCACCTGGAGTCTCTGCCCATAAATTATTCTCCCATTTGTGGTTGTATCTCCCTTCTGTTTCTAACCCCCAAGTCACTCCCCATGTTTCCAGATAATGCAGTCTCTTGAGTGTGCATTAAGGCTGGAATCCACCTTGCCCATGCATTGACTAGTACACCCCAGCTTTCACTGTGCCCCCTACAGGTCAGACGGCTCTGAGGCGAATGAAATGACCAGACTGTTTGATGCAGGTGAGCCTTTTCAGAGGCAATTTTGACAAGCGAGGATGAGTTTGGAGTTGATTTTTTTTTTTTTTTTTTTGAACTGGGGATTGAACCCAGGGCTTTGTGAATGCGAGGCAAGTGCTTTGCCATTGAGCTACATCCCAGCCCCCTGGAGTTGCATTTTTAAAAATTTTTAAATTTGTTTTAATTAGTTATACATGACAGTAGAATGCATTTATGTACTGTGATATATCATACATAGATGGGATATAATTTCTCATTTTTTAAAAAATATTTTATTTGTTATTGATGGACCTTTATTTATTTATATGTGGTGTTGAGACTCGAACCCAGTGCCTCACACATGCTAGGCAAGCGCTCTACCACTGAGGCACAACCCCAGCCCCTAATTTCTCATTTTTCTAAGTGTACATGTTGCAGAATCATATTGGTCATGTAGTCACAGGCTTTTTCTTTACATTATCGTTTCCTTTGCTGAAAAGAAGCCTTTTAATTTGAATCCATCCCATTTATTGATTCTTGATTTTACTTCTTGCACTTTAGGAGTCTTGTTAAGGAAGTCAGATCCTAGGCTGACATGGTGCAGATTTGGGCCTATTTTTTCTTCTATTAGGTTCAGGTTATCTGTTCTAGTGCCTAAGTCTTTGATCCACTTTGAGTTTATTTTTGTGCAGGGTGAGAGAGAGAGGTTTAATTTCATTTTGCTATATATGGATTTCCAGTTTTGCTAGCACCATTTGTGGAATAAGCTATCTTTTCTCCAGTGAATGTTTTTGGCATCCTTGTCTAGTATGAGATAATGGTATTTATGTGGGTTTGTCTCTGTGTCCTCTATTCTGTACCATTGGTATACAAGTCCATTTTGGTGCCAATACCATGCTGTTTTTGTTAGTATAGCTCTGTAGTATAGTTTAAGGTC
Source organism: Tamias sibiricus (assembly GCA_025594165.1). Taxonomy (NCBI): domain Eukaryota; kingdom Metazoa; phylum Chordata; class Mammalia; order Rodentia; family Sciuridae; genus Tamias; species Tamias sibiricus. Next base: position 21,550,914 of record CM046667.1, on the reverse strand, counting down.
AGGTATTGTGATGCCTCCTGCTTAATACAGGCAACAATAAATGTTGGTGAGGATGTGGGGAAAAAGGTACACTCATACATTGCTGGTGGGACTGCAAATTGGCACATTTATTTTTAAATGAACTTTTTACCAAGCAAAAGAACCAAAAAGTATTACCTCCTGGGGAAAAGAAACTGGCAAAGGAAAAGAATCATAATCTTAGTGTATCATGTAATAAGACTTTTGGTAATGTTTGTGTAGTCATAATGAGTGAAAACACTTAACATTTGTTTTCTAGGAGTGCCAGAACAAAGTACCACAGGGTGGCTTAAATAACAAACACTTGTTATCTCACAGTTCTGGAGACTGAAAGTCCAAGATCAAGATGTTGGTGGAGCTGGTTCCTTCTGAGGGCTCTGAGTAAAAGATCTGTTGCAGGCCTCTGTCCTTGGCTTATAGGTGGCCATTGTTTTTCCTCTATGCTTGTCTCTGTCTCTAGATTTTTCCTTTTTATAAGGACACTGGTTATAGTGGATTGGGTCCATCCAAAAGACCTTACCTTAACTAATTGTATGTGTAATGACCCTATTTCCAAATAAAGCAACATTCTGAGGTACTACAGATTATACATGTGAATCTGGGTAGGAAAGCATTCAACCCATAACGACATTGAACACTGATCCAACCAAAAGTATGTTACAGCCATATTGGGGCAGTAGGGAAGGATGGGTACTGTGTAGGTATAGGTAAGTGGTAGGGGAGGATATTAGGCTTCATCTTCGATGTGAGGGAAGCAGAAAAAAATGCCCAAGAGGGAAAATGTCAAGGCAAAGCCATGCTAGCATCTTATTTAGAGACATGGAAGCAAATACCAAATAGTCAACTAAGAGAGGGTCAAGCAGTTGTCTCAGGGGAAGGGAAGGTGGAAGTCTGCTATTTTCCATACAGACATTTTTTTGTTGTTCTTGTTTTGTTTTGTGGTACCGGGATTGAACTCAGGGGCACTCGACCACTGGGCCACATCCCAGCCCATTTTTGTATTTTATTAGAGACAGGGTCTCACTGAGTTTCTAAGTGCCTCGCCATTGTTGAGGCTGGCTTTGAACTTGTGATCCTCCTGCCTCAGCCTCCCAAGTACTAGGATTACAGGCATGCACCACCATACCTGGCCTCTTTTTTTTTTTTTTTAGTTATACATGGACACAATATCTTTATTTTGTTTATTTATTTTTATATGGTGCTGAGGATCAAACCCAGTGCCTTACGTGTGTGAGACAAGTGCTCTGCCACTGAGCCACAACCCCAACCCTTCCATAACAGACTTTTACAGCTATCTGAATGTTTAAGTGGGTGCCAGGGTGACTTGGGTGACATGGACCTGCATTATTTTGTGCTATCTGTGTTGAACTGCTCTTGCTGTCAGGTGAGAAAAGGAAGTGGGGACTTTTATTACCACTGAAGGCCACTACTGACAGGAAGTGGAGTCTTGGGCTTTGTGGGACCTATTTAGTGTTTCATTCTGAAAAGACCTGATGGTTACTTTTTAGTTCCTTTTACAATATATGCATGGACATAATCAAAAGCAGGGTTTTTTCTTGGTGAGGAGCAGTGGTGGTGTAGTTTATTGCATTTTTGAAATCTTCAGAAGATGTCTACTTTCTTTCCTGCATTGCAGTTATTGATTTAGAAGTGAGCTAGAAGCATATGACAGGAACTGTCACGGGCCCACTCTGAAGTTAATTTTATTTTGGTTACAGGTAATTGTTTCATGTCTGCTTCTATGGGGAGCAGTGGGTGATAGATTTCCTTTTTTCCCCCAAAAAAGCTCCCCTCTTACCTGAGCAAACCTCTGTCTTCCTCTGTATTCCTGTGATGTGGCAGTGGAAATGCTGAATGCCCAAGTGGGAACTTCTAGCTGCAGAAAGTTCAAGTTCTTCTTACTGATGCTAAATCACTTGTGGAATGTGTTCATCTGTTAAGTAGCTAATGGAATGAATGTATTAGGCTATGGGTGGAAAAAAATCTGGCAAATAAGCAGACCAGGAAAGTTTAAAAAAAAAAAAACAACTTTATGGCACACAATCCATAAAGTATTAGTACTACTCATTAGAAACTAATGTTTGCACCATCAATGTGTAAGTACAATGACCATAAAGGAGCTCACCTGTAATATGTGGCACATAATTCAACATACACTCAAATGCTATATATATATTCTTATCCCTGCCCATCCTGACCCATATGCCTGGCACTATGCCAGGTGGGGGCTAAGAGTAAACAAAAATATCTAATACCTGGTCCCTTCTTTTAAGGAATTTTAATCTGATTTGGGGTGGCAAGACATAGAATGTAAGCAATAATAAGAGTTAAAAGTCTAAGACAGGGGTCAGCAAGTTATGACCTAAAGGCCAAATCTGGTCTGATGATTATTTTATAAATAAAGTTTTATTGGAACACCCCATGCTCATTTGTTTATGTTTATTGTCTGTGTCTGTTTATCATTATAACAGTAGTTGGAACAGAACATATTTCCTCTTTGGCTCTTTAGAAAAAAGTTTGCCAACTCCTGGTCTAAGACAATAATTATAAAGTTTTATAAGACATTGTATGACCAGCAGAAATGATTCAGTCAATGCTCTAGTTAGTACATCTGAGAATGGAATGATGGGTGGCCAGAGAAGGGTTTTGTTGACTTCAAATCATGAAGATGGAGGGCAATTTGTGATGTAAGGAATAAGGAACCTGATTTCTTGGATGGGCACAAATATGGCATTGTCAAAGGAAGAGTGTGGGGCTGGTATAAGCACAAGTGAGGTGGTCAGTGTCAAATCAGCATCAGATTGTGGTGGTTTTGAGTTCTAGGATCAAAACTGGGAACTCCTCATAATATCTCTCAAAAGCAGCATTAATGTAGCCGGGCGCGGTGGCGCACGCCTGTAATCCCAGCACTTTGGGAGGCTGAGGCAGGAGGATCGCGAGTTCAAAGCCAACCTCAGCAATGGCGAGGCACTTAGCAACTCAGTGAGACCCTGTCTCTAATAAAATACAAAAAAAGGGCTGGGGATGTGGCCCAGTGGTCTAGTGCCACTGAGGTCAATCCCCGGTACCAAAAAAAAAAAAAAAAAAAAGCAGTATTAATGTATGCAATCCAGACCTATCATGTGGTTGACCCCAAGGGATGTTCAGGTATATTATGATACATTGTTCAGTTTATTTGTCTAATGAAGTACTAATTCTACATGTGTTTGAAATATATTTTTCATTCCCAGGGCAGGGTTAACCTCAAGATCCTCTGAGGGAGGGCTGGGGTTGTGGCTTAGCGGTAGAGCACTCACCTAGCACGTGCGCTGCCCGGGTTCGAACCTCAGCACCACGTAAAAAACGCATTGTGTACAACTAAAAGCAAATAAATAAATATTTAAAAAAAAAATCCTCTGAGGGTTTCTAATCCCAGGAGAGTTGTATGGATATGTAGTCTCCCATGCCATAGGGACAATGTCATGGAGAATCTTTTGAGAAGGGAATGCTAGAAAGGAATATCATGTAGATGTGAAATGTTGGGGGGAAGGAAAGAAGGAGAAGATCCTCCTATCCATCCTTATTAGCTGCACTGCCTCTTCCTCCCCTTTAGGTCTTCTGTGCTATCTGCCATTTTTTCAGGGTCTGCAAAGCTGCCTGCACACATCCTCCCAGGCTGTGCTTCCACCTTCTACCCTCTGGGTTACCAGCATTATGCACGTGGTCCACCGTCATCATATTACCACCTGCCACCACTTGCTGTGCCCTCTTGGTTTGTATTATGTTGTCTTGATACATGTTACACACTGAGCTTCTCTACTCTGAATAAATCAGTTGCTTGAGGTCACTGATCTCTGCTCAGAATCCTCTCTCCTATATGGACACAGGCCTGGGTGCCCATGCAGTGCTTAGCTCTGGCCCTGTGTAGGCTCAGATGAGTGGTGAGTGTGGGGCACCAGGCCATTACCCATGCCTCACAGCTACTCAGCAGTGTTTCCATTTACCTCTCACCCACATTTTTTTTCCTTTTTTAAATTTAAACACACACACACAGAGAAAAAAATACAAAATTCCAGCCAGGCACGGTGGCACATGTCTATAATCCCAGCTGCTCAGGAGGCTGAGACAGGAGGATTGCGAGTTCAAAGCCAGCTTCAGCAATGGGGAGGCACTAAGCAACTCAGTGAGACCCTGTCTCTAACAAAACACAAAATAGGGCTGGGGTTGTGGCTTAGTGGTTGAGTGCCCCTGGGTTCAATATCCAGGACCAAAACAACAACCACAACAACAACAAAACAAAATTCCATAGTGTATTTTGCACTAAAGTTATTCTAGGCTCTTTCTCCTTGAGTTCCTCAGATTCTCTTCTCACATTTGACCCTTGCCAATAAGATGACCTCGATTCCCATGAGAAGATAGATGCCAGTTCCTTGGTGTCACTCACTTCATGGTGGCTAGAAAGTAAAAAAGAGAGAAATAGCCTGGGGTCCACAATCCCCTTTAAGAACATGTTCCCAGTGACTTAAAAACTCTTACTAGACCCCACTTCTTAAAGGTGCCACCACTTCCCAGTAGTACCACACTAGGAACCAAGCCTTTAACACATGGGCCTTTGGGGGACATTACAGATCTATATTATAGCATATTTCTTCCATGTTTCAGCATGCATTTTTTTAAAGATAAGGGCTCCGAGGGCTAGGGTTGTGGCTCAGTGGTAGAGCACTTGCCTAGCATGTGTGAGGCACTGGGTTTGATTCTGAGCACCACATGAGAATAAATAAATTAAATAAAGGTATTGTGTCCATCTAGAACTAAAAATATTTTTTTTAAAAAAGATAAGGGCTCTGTTAAAAAAACATAATTGTGATATCACTTTTACACCTAACCAACCCAAACCTCAGCCTTTCTTATTCAATACACATCTCAAGAAACCCAAATTCAGAATGCTCACAGAGGTGGCCTTGTCCAAGGTGCACACCTGTAGACATGTGATACAGAACAGACTTGATGATACTTGTTGCTTATTTTTGTAAGTATCTAAAAGTATATCTTTAAAAAGGAATTAGCATTGTTCAATCTCCAAAGTAAACCCAGGTTAAGTCTCAGAAGTCTCTCAGGATATTTTCTGTTATGTATCTACAGCAGGGAGATGATCACAATTTTAGTAAGTTGATATTGTTTTATACTTTAAAATTCACAGAGACTGAAAATGGAAGATACTTTGGATCAATTCTTTTACCTAGTGCCCTTAAGAATGAATTCAAGGGCTGGGGTTGTAGCTCAGTTGGCAGAGCATTTGCCTTTCATGTGTGAAGCACTGGGTTCAATCCTCAGTACCACATAAAAACAAATAAAATTCATGTATTGTGTCTGTCTACAACTAAAAAAAAATTTAAAATGAATGAATTAAAGCATTGAAACACGAGAGAGAGAGAGAGAGAGAGAGAGAGAGAGAGAGAGAGAGAGAGAGAAAGCGAGCGCGCACTTTTCAGGTTCATTGCTGTGCATAGCATGGTTAGCTAAATCACTTGTGAAATAATGATTACACCAGCTAGAGTTTCGCCAGCATTAAGATTTTTCTCTTCATCTTTTAAGTTCAGTGGGGAACATGATGATTCTACTTGCACATTTAAAACATTTTAACAATCCGGAAGTGTTTCACCATGTATTTTTTTCAAAGCCATATCACAATATCATTTTAACACCTTCATTAACTAATAGTGTTTCCTTATCATCAGGCATTCAGTTCAAAATCCAATTGTTATATATAGCTAAAATATTTAAAAATTTTTTTTAGTTGTAGATGGACACAATACCTTTATTTTGTTTTATTTTTATGTGGTGCTGAGGATCGAACCCAGTGCCCCACACGTGTGAGGCAAGTGTTCTGCTGCTGAGTCACAACCCTAGCCCCAATATACATAAAATATTTAAAAGGTGTTTATTTGAAGCAGGCTATGAAAGGCCTATATTTTGTAATAGGTTGGTTGTCTGTGAGTCTGTTTTAATTTACATTCCCCATCTTATTTTTTTCCTTTGTGATTTTTGTGTTTTCTTTTTTCTTTTTGTTTATTTGGTGTTAAAGGAAGGAAAGTCATTTGCACATAGTATTTACTACAGTCTGGATTTTTATTTATTCATTTATTTATTTAGGTACTGGGGATTAAACCCAGGGGCTATCAACCACTGAGCACATCTCCAACCCTTTTGATTTTTTATTTTGAGACAGGATCTCACTAAGTTGCTCAGAGCCTTGCTAAATTGCTGAGACTGGCTTTGAACTTGAAACTTTCCTACCTTAGCCTCCCAAGCTGCTAGGGTTCTAGGCGTGTGCCATTGCACCTGGCTACAGTCTGAATTTTGTTTGACTGCATTGTTAGGGTGCCATGTAATACATTTCTGGGCCTGCTGTATCCCTCTTAAACTGGTAGTAAATCCAGGGCTTGATCTAATTCAAGCTCAGTTAATTGGCAAGAATATTTCACAGGTGGTGACACACACTTCTGTCCCATGGCTGGCAGTGCTTTCTTGTCTCTTTTTGTAATATCAGCTTGTTAGTGACCAATGTCCAGGTTCTTGATTACCTTAGAGGTTGCAAAGTATTGCGTGTCTCATTCCCTCATTCCTTTTCATTTATTAGCAGGAATACCGCTATAGAAAGTTCTCCTTGTCGTCTATTTGCTTATCCTGAAATCATATATGAAAGCCAGGAAGGATGTTTGATTGTTTCTCTTTTTTTTACTAGTTTTGAAAACAATGAATTGGTTCACTAGCATCTTCCAAAGGTGACCAATGATTTTAATACTATTACTATGAAACATATCATGCATAACGTGAGACATCAAACTTATTTGATCTCTTTCAATCCATTGTAGTTATCCTTGCAGTATTATATATTGTACCACTTGTGGCCAATGAGAGCCTCTTTACATTTGCTTTTGCATTCTTTTGACATGATTCTAGTGGTCTTTGATAGCTTCCTTGCTTTGTTGGTACGAGAAGATGGTCCAAATTTATCACCTTTCCTGCCCTGTGGCCTGAAATCATTCATTTTCCCAAGACTTTTTAGCTTCCTTTGAGTGAAAAATGGTATTTCGAGATTCAAATATAATTTCTGGAAAAAAAAATGTACATATTGCTCTTCTTAGATCATTCTTCTAGAAATATTTGCGGTGCTATTGATGTCTTATGTCTTTTTTTTTTTTTTTTTTTTTTTTTTTTTTTGGTACCTGGGATTGAACTCAGGGGCACTCGACCACTGGGCCACATCCCCAGCCCTTTTTTGTATTTTATTAGAGACAGGGTCTCACTGAGTTGCTAAGTGCCTCGCCATTGTTGAGGCTGGCTTTGAACTCGTGATCCTCCTGCCTCAGCCTCCCAAGTGCTGGGATTACAGGTGTGCGCCACCACCCCCAGCTCTTATGTCTTTATTTATTAGTTTGTGTTTCAGTTTGGAAGTGGTTTAATTTTTTCAACTCCAGCATGGTTTATTTAGGTCTTATTCTACTTTAGTTAGTAACTTTTCAAAGGAAAGAAAAATGTTGGGGTTGAACTTCACTTCTGTTTTGTGCTACTGTATGTAGATACATATTTAGTAAGTGGTTTTCAGATTCTGTGACAAAGTGTTTATGATATAGTTGGTTAGGAAAATGAGTTTGAAGTAGATACTTTTAGTTCTAGCAGCTTTTAGTTCAAATTTTTCAACTATTAGAACCACTAGCCAAATGACTCAAGAAACATTGGTAGTGGGGCTGGAGTTGTGGCTCAGTGGTAAAGCACTTGCCTAGCATGTGTGAGGCCCTGGGTTCAATTCTCAGCACCGCATATAAATAAATGAGTAAAATAAAGGTCCATCAACATCTAAAAATATATTTTAAAGAACATTGGTAGTTACTATGTTGACAGATTAACAATTATATGTAAATTCATTGGTGAAACCATACAATGCACCCTCCCTAATTACTACCACCTTATGATGTTCCAAATATGCTAGATGTTACCTCCAGATTAGATGTGAGGGAGCTCAAGATAGTTATGTTTATGACAGTTTAAAATCCTAGACTATTTGAAGAGCCACTGCTTTGCTGTTATCTTCTGCCTTTAGCTTTGTGAATTTGTTTCAGATCTCTTCTTCTCAGATTCTCAGCTTTTTGTCAAAATCTTCCTTGCATTTCTTCCCACTCACCAGCAAGCTTTTTTTTTTTTTGGGGGGGCGGTGGTATTAGGGATTGAACCCAGGGCAGTTAACCACTGAGCCACATCCTGGGCCCCTTTTAATATTTTATTTAGAGACAGGGTCTTTCTAAGTTGCTTAGGGCCTTGCTAACTTGCTGAGGCTGGCTGTGAACTTGTGATCCCCCTGTCTCAGGCTCCTGAGCCACTGGGATTATAGGCATACACCACCATGCCTGGCACCAGCAAGCATTTTGAGGGCCTGATAGGACCAAGCATTTTGCTAGCTGAGCACTGGAAGGAGGAAGATGCATGCACTGGGCAGTATCTTTTCTTTTAGGAGGCTTTTGGGCTTCCCTCTGCCTTCCAAGGCCTCAGAGTAACAAGATTCCTATACCTAGGGGGTGAGTGTCTAAATGAAGAGGAACATTAAATCTTCCCATGGGGGCTGGGGATATAGCTCAGTTGGTTGAGTGCTTGCCTTGAATGGGTAAGGCCCTGGGTTCAATCCCCAGCACCATAAATAAATAAATAAATAACTGCTACTTCTGGCCTGTATTATTATTAGTAGTTTACTCCAGGTATAAAAAGAAAGAAAAAAAATAAAGATCTATTGCAACTGAACTAGGTCCTGAGAAAGAGACTCAAAGTATCCATCAAGAAATCACTACAAGAAACAATGTGGTACAGGCCTGTAATCCCAGCACTTGGGAGGCTGAGGCAGGAGGATCGCAAGTTCAAAGTCAGCCTCAGCAGTGGCAAGGCACTTAGCAACTCAGTGAGACCCTGTTGCTAATAAAATACAAAAAAGTGCTGGAGGTGTGGCCCAGTGGTCGAGTGTCCCTGAGTTCAATCCCCAGTACCAAAAAAAAAAAAAAAAAAAAAAAATGACTACAAGGGGCTGGGGAGACAGCTCAGTTGGTAGAGTGCTTGCCTCGCATGCACAAGGCTTTGGGTTCAATCCCCAACAGTGCACTCTTGCGCAAGCACACAACACACACACACACACACACACACACACACACACACACACACACACACAAAATCTGCCCAGGGAAGGGGAAGGCAGCAGTTTCACTAGTTTTCTCTCGCCTCACTGTCTACTTTCTCTCTTACCAGATGGTGCATTTCTTGTTAACACAAAGCCATAAAGTGACTCAGCCCTTGTCCCAACCCCACTGTGCCGACTAACCACATTTTTCTGTGGAATTGTTCCTAACTTCCCTTCTTTTGACCTGGACCTTGCCTTTTATGGCTGATTCTGCTTAGCTACGCTGAAATGTGCATGTCCAAATACAAAGCCTGTTCCCCATCTTCCTCATACTATCCTCAAAAATTAAAAAAAAAAAAAAAGCAAGGGTTGCATTTTATTTTAGTCCTTACAAAGTATCTTGTATTATAAAGCTCTGTGAACTTATTTTGAATAAAATATTTTAAGCAAACCCTTTAGATATGTTATCCACAATCAAATATGTTTCAACCATCCTTGCAGGGTCTGTTGAATAAAATTGTTTCATAAAATGAGAGGGTGCTGAGGGGTAGGAGGCAATGTTTTCTAATTGTTTTACTTTGCATAATCTGTAATTAAATTAATATGTAGTATAAGCAGATTGTTCCTTCTTCTGTTTTAAAGATTGAATATTCTGGTTGGATCTCACCGAGAAAGATAGAGGATCATTCTCTAATCATACATCTGTCTTTGGGTCTCCTTTGAGTCCGAGAATCGGGCTGACATTATGAAGTTAGGAAAATCTCTACTCATTCACAAGCCATTTTATTACTGAAAACTGTGTGTGTGTGTGTGTGTATGTGTGTGTGTGTGTGTGTGTGTGTGTGTGTGTGGTATTGGGGATTGAACCCAGGGACACTCTGCTACTGAGCTACAGCTCCAACCCTTTTTTTAAAATTTGTATTTTGAGGTCTGGGGTTGTAGCTCATGGTAAAGTGCTTACCTAGCATGTGTGAAACACTGGGTTTGATCCTCAGCACCACATAAAAATAAATAAATAAATTGTGTCTATCTACAACTAGAAAAATTCTTTGGGGGCTACCTGGAATTGAATTCAGGGGCACTCAACCACTGAGTCACATCCTCAGCCCTATTTTGTATTTTATTTAGAGACAGTTGTGTTCTTTAGTGCCTTGTCCTTGCTGAGGCTGGCTTTGAACTCATGATCCTCCTGTCTCAGCCTCCAGAGCTGCTAGGATATAGGCGTGTGCTACTATGCCTAACTACAACTAAAAAATATTTTAAAAATACTTTTTATTCTGAAAGAGGGTTTCCCTGTGTTGGTGAGGCTGGCCTTGAACTTGTGATCCTCCTGCCTCAGCCTCCCAAATACCTAGAATTACAGACATGCACCACCAGGCCCAGCTTAAAACTGTTAAATATTTATATAAAGCAAGATTTATAAGCTTTCTCTTTTGTACTTGAATTTTTTTTATTTTGGTGATGCTGGGATTGAACCTAGGGCCTTGCTGCATGCACAGCAAGCACTCTACCAACTGAGCTATATCCCTAGCCCCCTGTAGCTGAATTTAAAAAGCAGTTGTCTTCTTTAAGTGACTAAACTATTTTGACTCAACTGACTTGTTAGTAAATCAGTTTTCTAAGGTCCTATTTATTTTCCCCTCCATGATTGTTATGTACAACAGTTCTCTACATTGGCTTAACCAACTATAGCTGATTGTCTTTATTGTTTGGTATTTTTTTTAAATCCAAAAACTAATTTGCACCCTTTATCTCTGCTTTCTTTTTCACTTAAGTCTTTTTCTGGCTACACATGCTGGTACACACCTGTAATCTCAGGTTTTAAGGAGGCTGAAACAAGAGGATCATAAGTTTGAGGCCAACTTGGGCAAATTAGTGAGACCCTGTCTCAATGTAAAGAAAATTTTGAAGAAGCTAGGGATGTAGTTCAGTGGTGGAGCATTGCTTGATTCAATCCCCAGTCTTTTTCCCCCTTGGTGGCCAAGTTATTCTTATCCTATCTATAAAAGAGAAGTGTTCTAGTTTTGCAAGGGTTAATTTTAGTCAGGAAGTGTTCAATAACCCATTGTTCCTGAGCCCCTTGGGTGTTTTGTTTCAGGATCAGGCTCTGTTGAGGCAGAGGCTTCAAAATACAGCCTATGAGAGAACCAAGGCCCTAGGCTTTGTGAATGCTTTCCTGTCTAGGCCCTGCTCCATGTTCTAATCTTTGGATCCCTTTGTGCTGTTAGGAGCAATGGTTGTGCCACAGGTGGGAGTGGAATTGAAGCTGATCATAATAGTACTTGAGAGAATTGGATCAGTGGGTCATACTTATTTTATAGCCAACTTGGTCATGTTGATTTTTTACTTTCTCTCAACTTGAATCAAATAGTAGCTCACATTTGTAACTGCATTTCTTTGTGCTGAATGAGAAGTTATGGTTTTGGGTTAATACTTTTCTTAGGATACTCCTAGTGTTGTATGGATGCACCTGATCACCAACATTTATTGAGCACCTACTATATGCCAGATACTAGGCAAGCAGTAGGTAATGCTCAGATCTGTCCTTTGAGCACTCCCATTCCAGGAGATAGACAGGGAGGCAGGTGCAGGGAAGCCCTCACAACATGTCATGATAATGGCCTGTAAGACTAATTACTCTCATTTATGGAGCAGCTTCTATAAATAGGAATTTAGAGATAACACTCTACATTCTTGCACCAGATCATCTCCCATATTTTTTTTGTTTTTTCTTTGTACCAGGGATTAAACCCAGGGGCACTTTATACCCAAGCTACATCCTCAACCCTTTTTATTTTTATTTTGAGACAGGGTCTTGCTAAATTGCTGAGGCTGGCCTTGAACTTGCAATCCTCCTGCCTCAGTCTTCTGAGTCACTGGGATTACACATGTGCACCACTGTGCCTGGCCTCATCTTCCAGTTTTAAACACAAGGAAAATGGATTGAAGCAAAGTATCTCACCCCATGTCACATAGCTAGTAAATGTTCAGGTCAGAATGTACTCCCACG